>CM048936.1:7513413-8113413 GCA_026686955.1 Epinephelus cyanopodus | reverse complement strand
GCTCTAGTGTCAGAATGGGCCCTGCTGCTGTGAATTATCTCTTTATGGATTTCCTGTCAGGCCATACAAGGCCTCAGATTTCCTTTCTGTCTTCCTCCAGCAGTATCTGCAACAGAGTTAAGTACTCTACGTTTAATTGTAGTTCAGTACCTCCAACACATTTTTTTTTATTAAAACTGGCTTTTAGGGCCATTAGCTGTTAAGTATTTAAATTGTAACAAGGATATTCTCAGGAGTTCTCAGTGGAGTATTCTTCAATACTAATAACAAAAGGATAGTTTAATTAATGGGCCGTTTATGACCCCATGTAAGCAGATGATAAGCTGTTGTGTTAAGAAGTTTCCGGAGAGCACCGTGGAAGCCTCAGTCTACAGCTGCAACCTAGCATCCCTGTGGATGCTTTGCCAACTCACTACTGTATGTGTTTATACCTTGATATACGGTTGCAGGGATGCATAGAAACACGGATACCTTAACTCTTTGTTTCTGCATATACCAATCTGATACCAGTGCTCACTTTGTCACAAATTTAAAATCTGTATAATGCTTAGAATTCACTGAGGAATTATTCTTATCTAAATAAACATGACGCTCCAACTACGTACTGCCCATAACCCCTTCAGTGGAGATGTTTATACACTATCATTCTTTTTAGATTTGTGTATATTTTCTAAACTGTGACACATATTTTCCCAGGAAGGCGTGGGGTAGTTAAGGGGGGGAAGTGCGGAGAGACGTGAGGTGAATAACTGCAATTTGAGTCATAACTCAGTAAAATCTTAACACATAGACATGATGCACATATTTTTAGACTGTGACTTCTACTTCCTGAGGTTATCATTATCTCATGAATAAATGTCCATAAATTTGTTGTCATAGAAAATAGAAGCTCTGTATAATTGCAGAACCTGCCGGAGAATCATGGTGTTCGAACATTTTCTTCCATATCAAAGTAATAGAGTGATACCTATCTGTACATCCATGGGTGCATTGCAAACAGGAGCTTCTAATGGCTAATTCAACATGCTTTTATGGTGCCAACTTGTTAAAATGTAAACAAATTCAGACAAAAAATCAGGGCTGAAATTGTAGCTCATGGCTAACCAGCTGACTCCATGGCAATATATACCTCCTGTTTACATCCCCCAATGCCCCAAATACTGGGAATTGTGCTTCCAAAACTTAGAGCATGATTATTCCCCAAATAGAGGTCAGAAAAATGATAATAAAAGATGACAAAATCCATTAATGTTTGCCTGTTTTCCCCAGTTGCACTATCAGTATTTTCTTGATATAAATATGGCACAGAATGACATTGATATTTTTTTTGACATTGTTCCTTTTGTCCTGAAACTATGACATTCTATCAATTCGTATACACATTTGATCTGAAGGATGGCCCACAGTGTCAGATTCTGAAAACTTGTACTCTCACTTGTATTGCGCCTTCCTCGTCTTTTGACCACTTAGTGCTTTTACACTAGAGAGCCACATTCACTCATTCACACACATATTTGCATGCTGGTGGCTGAGGCTACTGTACAAGGTGCCACCTGCTACTAAGTTAAACATTTATACACAACCGCATACCGACGGCACAGCCTTTAGGAGCAGTTTTGGGTGCCCAAGGATACTTCGAAATGCAGGCTGGAGGAGTTGGAGGATCTTCCGAATAGATGACCCGCTAGTGAATTTTGTATTTTTTAGGGCTGCCCCATGAAAGTCCAAGATTTGGATCATCAGTCTTAGACCCCTTAGTCGACTGAAATTGCTTCAAGTCAAGCAGTTTTTTTGCCAGTCAGTGTGCAGTGCACTTAAAGGGAAGTTTTTTGTCCATTTTGTTTGATATGTAGTGTTGGAAAAAAATGGCACACATTTTCGAACTGTGGTTAGCGCAGTTAGCTTGTTTACTATGTTACATAAATGTCGCTGACACACTGAACATCTTGTGAAGCACTGTTCAAACTCTTAAACTCTGTATGGAAAAAAGGAACAAATATTCAAATATTTGTATTGATCAGCCAAATATGATTGCACTGACATAATTTTAGTCAGGTACAGCCCCAGTATTTTGTCCTGTGTACTTATGAATGTATTGTCTCTGTTCTATTGTATTTGATTGGTTGCCCTGCACCAAACTGCAAGTATACAGGTGACTTTTCGTCTGTGTGCATGTACAGTATGATGCGTGTTTACATATGCATAATGGAGGTGTACATGGGTATGCATATGTACTATGTGTGTCCATTGTCACTTTTCTGTGCACTGCAGGGAGGTAGCCAGAGCACTGAAATGCAGTGCCTCTTCGTGCATATGGCAGTGACAATAAACTTGAGCTTGAAAACCTCTGATCTAGACAGTTTATATAATTGTCTTTTTTTTACACAGCTGGGGGGAATGTGAACTCAACAATTCTTCATCTGCTATGCATCTGCATATTGTCTGTCTATGCCTTCTACACAGACTTGGATACATAAAACACTTACAGACTTATTGGCTGCTCATTCTGGTAGATTGCGCGATTGTAACTCCTACTTTTCTGCCTCCTTTCCAAATGAATGAGCAGTGTTTACTGCCTTGGCTCGGGTCTTACTTTGGAGAGCATCTTGGCCAACAATGTCGGCTCTGGGCCCATATGATTAGACATTTTATTTATGGTGCGTGTTGCAGTTCCATCCCAGCTGTAAATCAGCCACCATATGGGCTGCTCCAAGATCTGTACCTCATACAGTTGCCCCCTGCCTGCCTGAACTCAGGCTTTGGCCATGGACCCACCTGGTGCTGACAGATGTGTCAGTGCTTTGATGGATAAAGGCTATCTGACACCACCGCATGCTGGCCCAGACTTGGTGTTTTCACAGGAGGATGGTTTGGGAGTTGGTGGAATACACTATCATGGCAGTTTGGCACGGCACAAATGACACTGTAGAAATGGCTGCATTACATGGAAGAGATGTGCAGTAGCCTCAGTTTTTACCATGACAGTTTGTTTTGTTGCTCCTTCTCCCCTTTGATTAGAATTTGTTTTTTGTGTTCAGGGACATAGATCAAAACAGAAACTCCAGTGCAAGATTGTAAAGCAGCTGTGTAAAATTCAGTGTAAGTTTGTGCAGAAGCCATGTGATGATTTTATGTCAGATTTTGCTCTTGCCACAGAAATGTGATAGCTATCAGTTATGTTGTTGTTACTTGAACTCAGGTCAGTTTAATTCTAACATGTGTGCTGTAAGTTACTCTCATGCTTTCCCAGAACAATATAGAAGAGTATGAATGCCTCCCTGTAACCAGCTGAAGCTCCTGTGTGACTTGTTTTGATGTCAGGAGTTCACAGCTAATGCTTACCTTCATGCAAGAAATAAGGTGGACAGTCTCTCATGATTCTGATAATGATTGTCTCTCTTAGAGACAGTGTTAATCACCACTTAAAAAATCAGCATCTGGGGCAAAAACTCGTGATGAGGACATCTCTAGAGGACAGCTTGTATCGGGTTGCTTAATTAAGGAGACCCTAGAATGAAACAGATGCCATCATGTGCTAAGGTTTTCCTGGAAACTAAAGATGAGTTGTTTTCAGTTTATTTGCAGTTTGGTAGAGAATACAAGTCCCAGGTATTTTTATTAGGCTGATTAAAGTTTCCAGGAATTGTGGATTGTTCAGAATATACTTTCAAGCTCTTGGAAACAGTCCAAACACCGTTGATTGATCGTCTGTGTTTACTGTGGCTAATATATGCCATGCATATAAACATAAATCCCAGTAATTAGCTTCAGAAATAACAAAGCTCTTAGCTTTGCTTTGTAAATACCGCTGATTAATCCAGTGTCACAACAGCTGTTGTGATGAACTTCATTACAGTGTGTGGTAGGCGGGAGATTTTCCAATTAACCTAAATGGCCGTTTATTCTCTCTCAGGGCGCAACCTCAATAACAACACAGTGTCAAGTCACCATTTTACATTAACATGTTGAAGGAGTTAAACAATGTAGTTATGCAACAATTTAACTTGGAGTTTAACTGAATGTTGTGTCTATGTAATGTACGGCCTTTACAGTCACCAGAACCATGGAAGATCTTGCTAGAGGGCTCTCGCTACCACTATCTTCAAAACACTAAATAAGGGATTATGTTTTGTCCATTCCTCCGGCAGAGTTCAGAGATTTAGACAGTCAACAGCCCCTTTTACACTGCCTGTTCAAGGCCGAAATATCGTGCCTTTATTCTGCCGTGCAGTTCTGTATAAAAGGTACAATGCTGCTGTCATTTTGTTGTGTGTAAAAATGCAAAGGCTGCATGAAGAAGGGACTTGGTAGCGGCTAGGGATGCACCAAATATTCGGTAACCGAATGTATTCGGCCAAATATTGCAAAAAAAACCCACACATTCAGTGGAATAAGTGTAAAGCAAGGCCAAATAATAGCGGCGTGTTTTGATAATGCAGTCAAACAGATTGCGGTGATGGACGGTGTAAAATGTCGGCAGTGTGGCGATATTTTACTCCGTCTGTCACCGCAATCGCATTTGCGACTAAAAATAGTTCTGTGCAAGCAAAATAAATCATTCAGCACGCTCTGCGAGTACAGATTTCAACCAGCAGCAGAAACGAAAGGCGAATCCCGCCGGTTGTGGGTTGAATGGGGGTCACAGACACAGACAGGAATACGTATTCCTGTCAAATACGGTGGCCATAGTGCTCTGCTGTGCAAGATAATGGCTTACTGGCGACGGAGAAGCCGGCTCCAATATGTCTTCTTCTTGGCATCATGACTGCCCAAAAGGACCTGGACAACCGAGCCGTGGCGGCACACAGGTATGTGACGTGTCAGAGAAGAAACGAGCCGTTCACGTTTCTCTCTTTGTGGCAGGTAACGGTCCACAAACCTCACCGCACTTTAGGGACTGTTCTTAACTTGTCAGGGGAGGAGGGTGGCTGGTTGATTTTTATTTGGTTTATTTACTTTATTTTGATCCCCCCTATGTTAATCACTTATTGATGCTGTTTTTGAAGTATGAATAACTCAATAAGTAATGTATTCCATTGAAATATCATTGATGTGTTACAGAAAAGTTTTCTTATAAATGACAAAAGGCACATCTGCCTAATTTTTGCTGTGGTATCGTGATACTGCTCAGAACCATGATATTTTCACTGGTATCTTACCATGGGTCCCAATTTTGGTTCCGTGACAACACTCATCTGGAGGGGGTTCGCTTGCAAAACTAATGAAAAACTAAACAATGGTACTCGGTATTCGGCCAAGCATTTAATTTTGTTCGGCTTCGGCTTTGGCCACAAATTTTCATTTTGGTGCATCCCTAGTAGCGGCCCTATGGCGCGTTCTCTGTGTGAAAAGGACTTATGACAAGGTGCACTGAGGCTATTCTGGAGGATCTTGGATCAACAGCCTACCAAGGCACTTTATGTTGGTTTTCTTTTCATTTGTTTCCCATCTGTATTCACAGCAGACATACAGTATGATGAGTGTACAACAGAGTAAACAAAGTAATAATTGATAGTGTTTGTAACCATCACTGGATTTCCAAGAATGTACTATCACAGTGTTAGCTTAACAAATAGCTGCCAGTAATGACTCAGCTGCTCAGCAGCAGTCTAGCATGTACAGTAGAAAGATGTTGCCCTCCTTCTCTATGTGCCTCTTTCTATATTATTTCCTTCATCTTTTCTTACTTTCTTCAGTATTTGATCTTTTTCCTTGAAAATGCTTTTATGACCCCTATACAAATTGTTCACAGGCTGGGGTGGAGGATTTGTCAGCTACATTTTTCAGATATTTGTTGCTTGAATACAAAGGAAAGTCCACTGAGTATTAGACCATTTTTTAGGTTTTGCCTTCATATCAACATGTTCTGATTCCAAGCTGAATAAATGGCAAAAGGTACCCTTCAGATATAGAAAATGGGGGGAAACTGTTGTTGTTATCTCTTCTTACCCTGCTACTAAAAAGAAACTGGGTCAGAAATCTGCTGCAAGTGATGTTTAAACATTATGTAATATGTCATGGCATTTTATACAGCGTAAGCACTCTTCATCTTTTCAGGGGCAGAGAGAGTGTGCTGTGTTTGAGGCAGCGTTTCCTGTAGAGGTTGGGAAGCTCTGGAGGAGATGGGGTCATTTCTGTTACAGCATGTGCTTCAGTATGGGAATAAAATACTATATATATGTGTGTGTGTGTGTGTGTGTGTGTGTGTGTGTGTGTGTGTGTGTGTGTGTATATATATACAGTCATGGAAAAAATTATTAGACCACCCTTGTTTTCTTCAATTTCTTGTTAATTTTAATGCCTGGCTCAACTAAAGGTACATTTGTTTGGACAATTATAATGATAACAACAAAAATAGCTCATGAGAGTTTAATTTAAGAACTAAGAACTATTCATTTTCCATGGTTTTCTTGATAATAACCAAAATTACTTAAATTCTTACATCAATAGCGATGGCATTGTACCGCCAAAAACACTACTTTTAAGCATTCCATGTTTTCTTTTCTGTTTGCTTTAAACACATGATACACACAAGAGTTAATACTTGATTGCATAACCATTGTTTTTGATGACTGCAGCCATGCGTCTTGGCATGCTCTCCACCAGCTTCTGACATTGTTCTGCTGTCACAGCAGCCCATTCCTGTTGGACAAATTCAAACAAATTTTCTTTGTTTTTGGGCTTGTGGTTCTCCATTTTGAGTTTGATGATTTTCCACAGGTTTTCAATTGGATTAAGATCTGGTGATTGAGCAGGCCAAGGCATGGTGCGAATGTTGTGGTTCTCCATCCAGGCTTTAACTGACCTTGCCGTGTGGCAAGGGGCATTGTCTTGTTGGAAAATCCAGTCATTCGAGGCAGGAAAGAGTTTTCCAGCTGATGAAAGAAGACTGTTTTCAAGGGTAGTCCTGTACATGACCTGGTTCATTCGGCCTTCACACAATTGCATTTGCCCTGTTCCACTCAGACTGAAACAACCCCAGATCATGACTGATCCACCCCCATGTTTTACTGTAGGGGCAAGACAGTCTGGGTTGTAAGCTTCTCCAGGCTTCCTCCTAACCAGTAAGTTGGCTGGAGTGGGCATCAATTCAAAATTGGATTCATCACTGAAGAGAACCTTAGCCCAATCATCAACAGTCCAATCCTTGTGGTCTCGAGCAAAGAGTAACCGGGCCTTCCTCTGCCTTTCATTGATGAAGGGCTTCTTGCGTGCTCTGTGTGACTTCAAACCAGCTTCAACAAGTCGGTTTCGAACTGTCCTTGCCGAACAAGTCACATTTCTCGACAGTGCCCACTCATTTTTAAGGTCCCTGGAGGTCTGACGACGATTCCTGACACAGGAACGGATGAGTGCACGGTCATCTCGTGGGGTAGAAAGACGTTTCCTGCCACGGCCAGGTAGCAATTTGGTAGTGCCATGTTCAGCTTGTTTTTTTTTGTTGTAATGAACGGCTGTCTTGGAGATCTTCAGTTTTTTCGCTACCTGTCTCTCACTCATGCCAATTTCCAGCAGTGCCAAGATGGCTGCCTTTGTGGCTTCACATAATTCTTTTGTTTTAGGCATTATGTGAGAGCTGACAACTTCTGAGTTGTGCTACAGCTTGAATGTAAGCAGGAAACCACTCTAGGCCTTTGCATGTGCAGTGCTGCTTGTGACATGAAATGGCCTCTTATATACCCTGGGAATCAATTAAGCTTAAGAATGTCAAATAGGACATAAAGTATTATGTGACCAGCTGCATTTTTTGTTGTGTTCATTGTATTATACGTTTAGTGGTACCAGATATTAGAATGAACAAGAAATTGAAGACAACAAGGGTGGTCTAATAATTTTTTCCATGACTGTATATGTATGTATATGTATGTATATGTATATAGTTAGATAGATAGATAGATAGATAGATAGATAGATAGATAGACAGATAGATATAGATATAGATAGATATAGATATAGATATAGATAGATAATAGATATAATATGTACATATATATGTGTATGTGTATTTATATGTCTTACTAACTTTTAATGCGTTACCACCCGAAATAAACTGTTTATTGTTTTTATTTTTCATTTATCCACACTGATCCACGTTGCTCAAGTGTGCCACGAGAAAACAAAGTGTATTTATTTGCACTCGTCGCTATGACTTAATCGCACACCATTTTGTTTGTTGTGCTAACCTCAATGTTTGATTATGTTGATTATGTTTCATATCATAAGCCCACAAATATATACCCATATCCTATAATTACCAGACTTTGATCCTCTGCCTGCCCATCTGTCCCTGTGTCCAAGGCTATTTATTAACTTATTACTCTACACAGAGAGTAATATTGTTAAGTAACTTACAATACCAGAGTACACAGCACAGTACAAAGAAAACAGAACAAAGCCTCAGGGGCTATTTTGACTAAACAAAACTAGCATGTTACCGGTCATTTCTTCCAAACATGGCGCCGCCCATGTCCAGGAGGCACAACCACCTGCTTGTTGAGGTCAGGAAGTGTGGACAGTTAAATCATTCCATAACCCCAAACCATGGATTACCAGAACCATCCAGAAATATGGACAGCTATAAAGCAGCAGCTACTGATGTAAGAAATCACAGTGCACAAGTTAAAGGAGCTGATGGGGTCCCATTTCACTGGAGTTGCCCCTCGTAAAATTCCATGTGACAAATAAATGATGATTGATCTATTGATGTATACACTTGTTAGCTACAGTTGTTCACTAACTAGCCTTGTGAGCAGTGCCTTTGCAAACAGTGCTTTGCAGTGTTCCAAACAGGACAAAAGCAGGAACAAAATGGCTATAAAGTATGATGATAAAGGATGGATATTGGAGGCAAAATTGCTATTTGTACAGGTAAAAAAAAATCCTAAACCTCCCAAGTGGCTCACAATATCAGCTTCTCTGAAAATGAAAGAAATAACACCTGGTTTTGCATCATTACCCCTCTCTGCATTTGCTTTGTGTCCCTGCTTCACAGACAGAACTTATGATATTTCAGTTTTAGTTCAGAGCGTCTACTCCACTGTCCTTGTATGCCATGCCATTGACACAGCAGGCTAATGGCTGTGGTCTGAAAGCCAGATAAAAGGCAGACAAAAAAAAACCGTCTTTGCTCAGACAGCAAAATGTCACCTTGTCTTGAAGTACAGCCTTTTCTGTTTATTCTCTGAAGGAGAAGTGGACAACCACACCACGCATTTGTGAATCCAGTGTAAAAGAATATATATTAAATATATGCTATTACAATGACTTGTTCATCGGAAGAGTGGTGATGCAATAATTGCAAATTTCCATGAACACCTACAGTCAAGGTCAAATTATGGGCCTTAAAGGACATATTTGTTATGTTTTGTCCTTCATGGGAGGGCAGACTACTCTGGGATTTAATGTGTGAGCTGTCATTGTGAGTCTGTTTGCTTTGAGTCACACCATCTGACTTTGCCTTAATCAAACACGGCAGGCTGCTCTCTGTCCTACATTGCAGCAATACCTGCCACATCCAGTCCATTCTTGTCTTCTCTATTTTCAGTTGTTGACATCACTTCTGTGCCTGAATCATACATGCACATCTGTGGCCACGTTCACTAACATCCTGGTGCCACTGACTGCTCACCTCCTCCGGTTTGTCAAAGACCTGCTATTTGGTTTACACTTACATGAAAGCTGGCTCACACTACCTGCAGCGACTAAAAATCCAACTGCTGTCTTACAGAAAAACGTGATTGCATTGGGAAGTGTGTGACTGGGGCTGGAAATCCATCTAGATTTTGTTAAAACAAACAACACAATTGTCAGCTGTCATCTTTCCCAGCGTCTGCAATCACACCTGCTGTTTGAGTGCTCTACTTTACCGGCCACACACAGCTTTCGAAAAGCCTTTTAAAATAAATGTGAATATTGAGGTTACTGGTGGTGTTATCTTAACATTTATTATATTTTTTTCTTGTATATTTACCATACACATTACAGAATAGATTATAATAGTACATTTATTAATTGATAAATTAATCTCCCAGGTCTATTTCTGTTCCTGTTATTAAGTATTTTACATCTGATCACACTCTCCTGACTCTGATTCTGTGTCCTCCTGGTGTCTCTTTTTTAAAAGGACATTGACATTTCAGTGCAACTCTACTCTCTGATGTAACATTAATGGAGAAGCTTTATTTCTTCAACTCAAACTCTTTTTCAGCATGTCATGCCTAACAGTATTGGACACCTTAAAAGCCTATTTAACAGGTCGGGTTATATCCTTTGTGGCAAATAATAAAAGATGTTGTCATAACATAACACTAATGAAATCGTTAAGCAACATGCTCATCCTTGAATCGTATTAAAAAATGGCAGGAGCTCAAAAAAACGACTTTGCTTCATTTGATTACTTGTGTGGGCGGGTTAACCCACCAAAGACCCACTTCTTTCGATATTTACAGATCAGACACTGTGCAGTCTCAAGTATCATGCTTTCCCAAGGCCCCTGACTCTGGTTTTATTGATTTGGTGCTTGCCCTCAATCCATTAACCAAAGGATCCCGTATTGGTTCTCTCTATAATGTGCCCTTTAACCAAAGTAAAAGCAGCTTGGGAGAAATCATAGGCAGCTCCCTCTCATCTTCTACATGTGCTAGTCCCTTATTCATTCAATTTAAAAAAGCCTCCAGAGCCCACATTTCTAAAGAGGAATGATCTAAAAGGTATCCCAATGTCAGCCTCAGCTACAATAAATGAATACTAATGCTTCATTGATTCATTTTTACTGGCTTTGTATCTCAGCTTGGATTTACTTGTATTTCAACACTTTCTCAGACTCTAAACTGTATAATTGAACCTGGCCCCCTATCAGCCCTACATGGAGTTGCTGATGGGGTTGCACATTTGAACACCTACACGTAATGCTCTGGCTTGTTCTAGCTAGACACGCAGTATCACTTAGATGGAAGGAGGGTGCCCCACCCATACTTTCTCAATAGCTTGCCTAAAACTTGAGACTGTAGAGGTCGATCAAAGAAATAAAAATAGTTTTGAGCAGGAAAAAGCCAATAGCAGATTAACTGGCCAGTATCATCGGCATGAATTTAAAATAAGGGCTTTTAATTTGATACAGGAAGTGGCGGCATTCACTCAGTCACGGACTAACAGAGTTCAGGTTGGCTCCGCTGTTTTGGTCCAGCCAAAAAATGAATATACTTACATTTATAAGTGAAGAACAGGACACTTAGACACACTCACACACCAGGAGGGACCAGCACATCCCTGGAGAGCCATCCGCCATTATCAGAGCCAAGTTCTGCTGATAATTATAGATTGTAAAATGGCCACTGATTAATCAGCCGAATCGATTGATCATACTACCTCCACTATGCTGTTACAGATCTCATAAGATTTTACAAGGTTTGAGGGTTCTTTCTGACACTTTCAAAGCTCCCATAAGGTATAAGTTTGTTTGGTGTTGTCACTGACCTCTTAAGGCCCATACAAACCAAACCAACAAAAAAGTGGCAACAAAGGGCAACAGTTGCATCGCCTCACATCCCCTGTGTCTCAGCCAAAAAGCTGCACTTGAACACCTTGCAAAGACTGCAACCAATGGCCAACTAGCACATACATTCTGCACCTGCTTTATAGGAAATGACCCTCCATAGCAGCAGGTGGTGGTCGTCTGTATTCCTCAATCAAAAAGGGAAACCAAAGACTGACAGGACAAATTTAAGACACTAGTTAGTACATTAACAACACAACCTGATGTTAAAAGAACAAAAGATATTTACTGTGCACTAGCAAACAATAACACAAACAATTATGAACTGTTTCTGCCAAATGGCTAAAAGAAGTTGCTCAGAGGATCGATCTGATCCTCTTGTCTTTTGCTGCTTGTTTACTTTCCTCAGTTGTGTGTCTCTTCTCGTTTAGCACTGAGGTGAACAGACAATCAGAGTGACTTCATTTCACTGTTTGGTCTGACGGTATTAACATGCTTACTTTGCCGAAAAACAGCCAACAACAGCCGACAGGGCAGGACACTCCACAAAATTAGGTGGACAGATGCTCGTCAAAGGCCCACACATTGGCCAACAGACACCTTGGTGTGTCAGAGCTCAACACTTGACTCCATTGCAAGACTATATTATAGACTAGATTATACATTTGTTAAGAAAGTTAAAGCTCTTGATTGTTCCTGTCAAAGAACAAGGACTGCCGTTGTGACCACGTGTACATTATACAGTGCCTTTGGGTTTTAAATCAATAAAAAGTGTTTTTTGAAAAGAAAGAAACAAAATAAACTGTACTTAAAATACTTGTAGGTTTCATAAAACGTTAAATAAACTAGTTTTCCCAGCCATGTCTGCAAGTGGTGAATGAGTCAAACTTCAGCCTGAAAGGACTCCTTTGATCGGCCCGTCAAGCACACAGTCGAGTCACCCACCAGCCTCCACAGCTTTATTGTCAACGTATAGTCAAGGAAGCTTTTCAAATGCTAATTTAGACCTACCACATGTAGTGATCCAACTGTGTCTCATATCACATTGTACCAGTAAAACTCCTCCCAGGCTTCTTGTCACAATTCATATTTTTTATCGGTGACACTTTGAGATTATTCATAGCTCTTCACTTTGTCTCTCTGTCAGTCTCTTCCCCACCCCCACTCACTCATCTGCATAATTAATCAGTACTAATCATCAGGTGAGGCTTTTATTATCATTTTTTGAGCATCCCTGCTGGGCTCACATGTCAATCTGTTAGTCAACGAAACTGACAACAGTTGCCAGGAGTTTGTCCCTTGCTGAACCAAACATAGACTGTTGTCGCATTACAGCTGCATGGTTCAGCACATTTGCCTATTCCTATCTAGGAATTCATCCAGCCTTCCAGTCACATACTCCTCTAACCTCTATGCCCCCGTAACCGTAGGTCAGTGTTTTGCAACCTTGTAGGAGTGGCCAAAGTGTTAGTGTGCTTTGTTGCTGCAAAAAAAATGAGCTGTAAGATTAAATTAGAAAACCACTCTGTTGATGCCTCTCCACAAAGCCTTGTTAATCGACCTCTGACGTTCAGTGACAGTTTCCTAATCTGTTCGCCTTATTGTTGTAAGCAGCTCTTAGTATTGTCTATCCTCTCAGACAGTGGCTCTGAGGTTTCTAGCCAATCAGAATTTACAGTTTGGCTTTCCCCTTCCTGATTAACTGAGCAATATCCAATCAGTGGCATTGTGTTCTTTGTCTTTCTCCTTACTGAGCCTCCTGTGGTTGTGTTTGGTCCGACTGTGGATTAGGGCAAGCCGGCATCATTCCAGGTATGACTGTGATGTAAGTTTTCCACTCTTTTCACTGTAGCCGTACGGATTGTCATGTGCTCATTAGGATCTTATTAAATGAGCAGTTCCACAAAGCAAAATGTCCTCCTGAGGATAGACAGGTTAGAACAATCTACAGTTTGTTTTTGTGAGTATAAGAGATGGTTGCAAATGTAGCTAAATTAAACCAGTGTGGTTACTGCTTAACTGCTGATGTGTTGCTTTCAGGACAGAGGATGGCCATGGTAAGCAAACCTGATTATAGCCCCTCTTTTGGCCAGCTGTTTAGTGTTTACACCCTCTGCTGTGCAGCAAGAGGTGGAGGTGTGTGGGGCCAGAGCTCAACATCTGGCCAATGAGAGCTCCTAGTGCTGCTCTGTGGATTGGACTTAATACATTTTGAGGTGGCATTGTGCTTTCAGCTCTTTAGATGAAAGAGTAAGTAAATGGTTATATATATTTTCTGTAGCTTCTAATAGTATTAGTAGTCTAGATACTCAGTGCAATGGATTTATAATGATACTCTCTGATAACTGGGGATAGCCACCACTAGCTGTGGGGAAAGACAAAAGCACTATCCTCTTCCTGTTTTGGTTGCACAATGGTTGACAAACTCCCTTTGTGAGGGAGTTGGTAGACGGAATTGCATAGTGAAAGCACGGCTCATTGGGAAATGCTGACAGTGTCATTTTTCTATAACTATTACATTGTGTAATCAACATTTACATCATAATGAGAAGTAAAAGCCAAAACGTTGTCTGTTTTCACTTTAAATAATTTAGTGTTGCTTTTTAGAATTCAATTATTTAGTCATGGATTATAGTCATACTAGAGATAAAACAATTTGTAGATTCACTGATTTTTCAATTGACGGAAGATTAATCTGCAACTATTTTGGCGATTGATTAATCATTTGAGCCGTTTTTAGCCACGCTAACTGCCTGGATCTATGGATGGAACGATGAACAGTTGGTTAGCTGTACATCACCTTGGTCCAGAGATATCTCAACGGGCCCAGACTTTTCATTTTGTGCCAAATCTCAATAAGGTCATAAGGGAATTCCTCAAATTTGGCACAACGTGCACTTGGACTCAAGGATGAATCGATTAGAATTTGCTGGTCAAAGATAAAGGTCACTGTGACCTCATAAAACGTGTTTTTGGCAATAACTCAAAAATTCATAGGCTAATTATGACAACATTTTCCATATACGTCTAATAGGATATAACGATGAAGTAATGACATTTTATTTCCAAAAAGTCAAAGCTCAACTTCACGCTGACATAAGGTTCTGCAATAGCAATTTTCTGGCCATTTCTCAACAGAACGGGAGACATTTGGTCAGATACTGAATTAGTGACACTAATCTTGGGTGTTCAGCTTGAAACTGTGCTGATTGTATAGATCTCCTGTGCTGCTGGGGGGGGAATGTGTGTGATGCATCCATGTTTTAGAATATGTAGCCTCTTTGCAGCAACATCCATATTTGAAGCATTGTCAGCTGTTATGGCTACATATGAGTCTGGACAGACATGGATGTAGACTGTAACTGCAACTTGAATGGTTTGCGCCCATCAGCATTTTAGTGTTATCATTGTGACAATGTTCCATGCCAGTCAGCATTTAACCCTAAGTACAGCCTCACAGAGATTCTTAGTCTTGTTTAATAGTATTCAGCAGATTATTCAGTTATATTCAGTTTAAAAATAGTGATGCTAATAATAGTGAAAAGTAATAAATTCAACAAAAATATCTAAATTTTAGTAATACAGTTAGCTTCCATCTCATAAAGAGAGACAGTGCTAATGGTTATAGCAGGGATATTTCAGAGTTTTATATTTATATATTTTTTTATGGATGAATGCAACAGTACTTGTCAGGTCAGTGGAAATATAAGCATTTGCTCTTGTAAGGTACAAACGTGTGTGTATAGTGTGGTAATTTCAGTTCATTCATTCCTCTTGTAATACCCAATCCCTCATCATTATCTCTGCCATCGTCCTGATGTGTTGCAAGCTTTGTGTCAAATTGTGTCCTCTGTTAACATTTTGGTTAAACTAATGTCTGTTTTTTCTTTTGTTTTCTGTCTCTTGTCTCCTCTTTTTTTTTTGTTATTCTTTGTCGTCCTGTGTGGCTGCGGCTTCTCCTGCTGCTGCTGCTGCTGCTGCTGCTGTTGCTGCTGCTGATGCTGCCCACTGTCGTCCATCCCGCTGCACGCAAACCTACCACTGCCAACATCTGGTCAACAACACATGGTGGACGCCCCTCTTCCTTTTCCCTCCTTTAATCTTTATCCAAAATCCCTGACGCACTTTTCCAATCCGTCTCACTCTCTTGTTCTCTCTGTGTTCCCATTCTGTCACTTTTATTCCTCCCTCTTGTACTTTTCTTTTTCTGTCTCCACCCTTTCCCCCTGCTAGCACCATGCAGAGTTGAGAGAGCACCATGCCACCTCTGGTAAGCTGCTGACCTTTTAGAGGAAGGGCTAAGGGCAGTGCCACAGTGGCCAGAGTTGGTATTTAGGTGTACATAGAACATATGTGTGTGTGTGTGTGTGTGTGTGTGTGTGTGTGGGTGTGGGTGTGAGTGTGTGTGTTTCAAGTAGAGTAAAAAGCTAATGTTAATGCACCCATTTCCCATTATTTTCTCTTTTTAAATGTTTTTATTTTTCCACGGTATTGTGAACTTAAAGCCCTACAGACACGTTTAAAAGTTTGTAAAATACTCTGCCACGACTAATGTCTTGTTTTACATGGTTTACAACATAAAAGATTTAAAAACTCTGTAAAGGGATAAATGGCAGATCTACTTGCTCTCTCTTGTTGAGAAATTTTGGATCTGGCCTCTGCCCCACCTACCACCACTGCTTGTGACAGGTTCTGCTTTTTACAGCACAGGCGCAGACCTAACAGGGCTAGACTGGTTGACCAGGGAAAGGGTAATGCACATCAAGATGGCTAGTGTTAGCAGGAGAGGAAACATCAGAGAGATTCAGCTTTACATGTTTGAGCCTCAGTGAGACCCAGACAGATGACGAGTTGAGCACCAGAATTGGTGACTAGCGGACGCTTTCGAATGGTAAATGTAGTAAGTGTTGTTTAAGTGTTTATGTTGTTTGTTAGCTTGTAGGCTATCTGGCGGTGGCTCACAGTCTTAGTGGTTGTGAAATATACAATAATTCAATGATGGGTTTTTAGGCCTCCTTGCCGGAGACAGTCGCAGCCCGAGGCATTGCGTTTTCAGGTTGTCTGTACGTCTGTGTGTTCGTCTCATTCTCAAGAACTCAATATCTCAAGAATACCTTAAGGTAATTTCTTCAGATTTGGCACAAACATCCACTTGGAGTCAAGGATGAACTGATTTGATTTTGGTGGTCAAAGGTTAAGGTCACTGTGACCTCACAAATGTGTTTAGCCATAACTCAAGAATTCACACTTTAATTATAAGAACATTTGACACAAATGTCTAATACAATTAAATGATGAAATCATCCCACTCTGTCATTTTTGCCATCAAAACTTGCATTAAGCCAATACAGACTCTGCTCTCTGTACCGACAAATTAGGCTTTGCGCTGGAGGTTTTAGATTTCTTTGCCGGTGTTGTGTTGATGTCTGTTCCCCCATTGGTAAGTGTTTCCCATATTAGACAGCGATCTGCATTCAAATTAGTGAAATACCTAATCTAGCTTTCTTAGGGTATGTTTGAATGTTGTATTTTAGGGACTTGCACAGACATTGCAGAATTCAGTAGAGGAATGTGACAACACCTCTCTTGTGATAAAATTTGCACAGATACAAGTCAGTATAGTATAGTAAGACATTAAAGGGTACATAAACATAAAAAAAAACCCACACTTTTGAGTGGAGTGGGACTTCAAACTGTTCTCAGGCTCCTAATAGTCCTTTTAGTTGCTCAGCCAGCACCTCAGTTTATTCAGCAAAGACCCACCTTCATTAATAAACCATTAACTGCAGCTTGTAATGGAGCAGCATTTGCTCTTTGACATTAATTTAACTCAGGGCTTTCTTTGTACATCCAGATTTTTCAAGTTATATAAGCTGTCCATGAAAAACCCCTTGTACTTCCTGTTGAGTATTTTTACCTCTTGGTTGTTCATTGCTGTTGTAGAGATTTAAACCTTTAAACTCTGCAGGGACATGATAAGTTAGCAGCGTATTGAAAGTGTAGCACCATGTGCAGTCTGTGTGGCTACAGCTGTGTTTCAGTCTCTGTGGTTCTTTCTCAGCCGCTAACCTCTTTATTACTGTTTCCTGCATGGTGTCTGTCGAACCTGTCAGCATGTATATAGGGTTAACAAATACCCACAAGAGCACACATACATGTACACAGCTGCATTTACAGAGCACGTCCACAACAACTCAGCTGCTGAACACACACTGCGGTGTGATAAAACAGACAGCTACTGACGTCACTGGATTATGATCTGGATTATACTTTATCTTTGTTACCATATGTGTTTATGTATGTGCACACCAGGTTTCAGAAGCTTACTAATTTGCTCAGTTGGAAAGACAGGCACACCCCCTACAGAGTTTTAAATTGAACTCAAAATTAAAAAATTACTCTTCAGTTAGAGTTACCCGCATCAGTGCCAACATGTTTATGAGAAACTTTGATGAGGACTTTATGTACCATAACAATCATTTTTTGTGATAAGATTGTGGAGTAGTTCAGCTTGTTTGCAAAAAATGTGTTTTAATTTAAAAACTTCATTGTGCTAGTATCTAGAGTAAATAGTGTAAAAACATCAACTTTAATTTAAATTTAGTTGAAAACGTAGCAGATTGTGTCAATGAAGGGGCCCTTGAGCTCGTTTGCATCAGACAAAAATGGATGGGAACTGCATATTCAGGATTTTCCCTGCCTGTCTTAGACAAAGGTGGGCCGCCTGGGTGATTTTAGCCACCGCCTCGGTTAAAGCGTGTGTGTGCATGCTGGGCATTCAGATGTAGCGTCTTTTGCGCACACAAACCCATTACTTGTACTACATGTATTACATGTAGATGCACGTCATGCACGCTCACAACCCAAAGCGATGCCATAGTGGCGCGCATTCGGTGCGATGTGCTTGTTTTTTCAGATCCCAGTTCCCCCTTGGGCTGTGTCTCTCCTACTCTTTCTCAAGGAGATCTGCCCTGTTTGAAAGGCAATGAAGCCCATATGTGGAAAGATGTTGCCTCCAAGATGTAGAATGTCAATTATAGCAGAGAAACCCACATTTCAGGACTGTAAAGGGTAAATGTCATCATAGAAGGCTGAAAATCACAGGACATGTCTGTCCTGATTATACAAGTCAGCAGTGTAAAGCTCAAGCATGTGGGGGCCTCCTTTCATATTTGGGGAGATGTCAAGATGCCCCCTGCCACAGGCCTTTGCCACCTTGGTCTCGAAAAACCCAGGGAAAACCCTGACATCTGTAGTTTATCTTGTCTTATTTAAATATGGAAGGAGGAAAGTATCTGCCAACTCCTCACCCTACAAGAGGTTCAGACTGACAATCTTGTCTGTCTAATCAAACTAAATAAATAGTCATGGAAAAATCTAATCTTCCCCTATTGTTGCTCATGCTGCCTTCGCATGGAATCAGGCAGACGGCAGACGGACAACACCCTCTGGAAGACAAGGGAAAAACAAACAAACAGTCAGACAGAATGGCAGGATATCAAAACAAAACACTCATGATGATGGCTGACATGGTGATGTCAAATATTTTACAAAGAATGGAATAAACTTCATTAAATAAAATTATTTTGCGTTCATTATTTTATGTAATTATTCCAGTAATGGTCCAGATTGCAGGATTGAGGGAGCTACGCAATATCTAGTTGTAAATTCCACACGGTGCCAGCCTCACCTTATTTTGCCGCTCTACTTAAGTGATATCTGGTTTGCTGGCTACCATCTGCCTGCCTGTAAACGCAGCATTACCATCATGCTAGAGATTAAAGTGATATTTTGGCTTGAGCATGTTGGTAGGGCTTGGTGATACAGAGAAAATCAAATACCACAATACTTTTACCAAATGCTTGATACTGATATTGCAACAATATTGTAGGGTTGACTTTTGGTGCTTTCACAAAATATTTCCACTTCATTTCATAAATCATAATCAGTAATGTTGATATAATGACTAAGTAGGTAAAGGCAAATAATAAAACAATTACAGTCGTAATTGAGTAAGTTCAGGAAATTGCATCACTTTTCTGTATTGCAACCTTTAAAACCAGGAATAGACAACGCTTAAAATATTACCAGATCCAAAATCTATGGTGACATCTAGTTTAATGTCACTATATCGATATAATATCCATATATTGCCCAGCTCTACTTGTGGAAAACGGAAGAAACAAGAAGAGATAATTTCTGCATCAAAAATAATACTCAGATATCCTCTCAGCTCACTGTTCATGCTGTGTTATATGTGTCGAGTACCATTTGAAGCTACCATAAAACAAAATCAGGGAGTGTCTCCTTAAACAAAGATAAAACTCCTGTTTTAATTTAGTACATTTGTTTTGGCCTGCTGCCAACCAAATTGAGCTCCCACTGCTGAGGAATAACATGTCTGCTTGCTTCATTGGCACCAGGTAAACAAGGTGGAGTGATAAGGGACAAGCACACATATTGAGCTTATCATCACTCATGGGACACCTCTTTTTCCAATCATAACACCTGGATGAAAACAAATGTTATATAAGTTATCAAAATGTGTTATGAAACAGGAGGCTGTACCTAGCAGATGCTCCGCAAAAGGGCTGCCTGTAGATGTTCTCTGATCTGAAGTAAGATGGCAACATGTCTGATCTCTCCTCTCATGTGCTTCCTTTTCATCTCTCACCTCCCTCCTTTTCACTCTCCTGGCTCCCTCGCTCTGCCTGCAGCTGCTGTAGTGAGCGGTGATGACACCGTCCTTCTGACCCCAGGCAGGATGAGCCAGCGCCAGGTGAAGGAGCGAGACAAGGAGAGGGAGAAAGAGGCCGGCCTCCAAACGCCCAACAGGGAGCACGTCGCCACCCCCTCTACTCTCAGCCCAGGGGTCAGCTACAGCCATGGTAAGATACAGACTTCCTTTGCGTCCCACTGTCTACCACAAGGCGTCAGATTTTCAAATTAAAGGGATAGTTGGGATTTTTTGTTTGGTTGTAAGGTGTACTTGTCCATAGTCAGTGTATCACCTACAGTAAATATCAGCTGACATGCCCCCAGTTTAGGGGCAAAGGCATTTTAGCCACTTAAAAAAATCAATAGTTTACAGTCTATTGAGAGTATTTTGACCACTTAACTTTCTGTCAGACAGTTGCAAAGGGGAAGCTATTAATGGTGTATCAGATCCCCATCTATACTCTCGTAACAGTAATTTTAGCTCACTGAACATAGGAGCTGCTCGTCTATCACTGCTTCAGTCGGTGAGTAAGTTTGTGTTATTGTGTGACTTTGGTGAATCTAAATTAAACTTTTAAAATGCAAAAATCATAAATTAACACAAACAAAATAGCTGATTGGGCAGCAGTAGACCAGCAGTTCCTGTGTGCTGCATTGTTAAGATACGGTTTTTCTTAATGGAGTCTGGCTTTGAAGAGAGTAAGATAAAACAGCTTAATTTTCCCTTTGACAATTGCTGTCTGGCTTTAAGGTAAAGCAGTGAAATATTGTAGTATAGCAGACATTAATATTGATATTGATTTTGATTAGGGGGACTTTTCTTAGGTGGTCAAAATTCATTTGTTGGCCCCTCCAAAGCAGTACACTGCCTAGCTTTGATGTCAGCCTGTTTCTCCAAAGTGGGGGCATGCTGACCGCCATCTACTTTGTGTTATATATTGTCTATGGATAAGCACTCCATACTACACTTGAGAAATTCTGAACTATCCCTTTAAACTTGTATTATAGAGCAGCTGTGGTTGGCACACTATGAAATTGAGCTCCATGGATCATTTGCAAGTTTTACACCTTTTTCTTAAAATGACATATTAAAAAAATAACAACAAGTCAACCTCTCAAACCTTTATATGACTTGCACTTACAGCACGTTCTATCCAGGAAGTTGAAAATAGCATATTTGAAAGAGGAAGCAAAGTATTGTGGGCAAAACAACTACTGTAAATTCAGAAATAGTGGCCGTGGTCGCTATTTACTCCAAGCATAAAAAAAATTAGCCCTTATTGATAACCAGAAACAGACCTGTATTTCTAGTTTCTCTGTCTTGTAAGTACATTTTATCAAATTTCAGGAAGAAGTCTCCCTTTTTTCTTATTTGCTCCAATTTGCTCATTAATTAGCTGTTGTTCACTGTTTATACAAACTCAGTACTTCCCTCATGGTGACCTGTTGTCATGATAAATTGAGCATTATTTACATTTCCACAGCATTTTTTCACATCCATATAGAAACTTAGTGAGACCATACATAGGGCTCATAGTTTTGCTTTCAAACAGAAATATTTCACAGAAGAATATCAATAGTTTCTACTTCACCTTTCTTCCAGTTAATTAAATTCAACGCTTCCTGCAAACATTTCACATCAAAGTGAAACTATGTTTTAGCTAAAATAAGAAATTTGCCCTCTTTCAAATGAAAAGTTGAGGTCATAAATAATAAAACACTTTTCCTCTGTGCAGTGCAGTCAGCAGTTTTGTTGCTGCAGTCTTACTTAATCCAGTATAACCAGTAGTGTATGGTGACTAATGTTAGCAGGATTTGGATAGATAATGTCGCTTGACTGACATTATAGAGCCCATGAGTTGATTCTATGGCTATGTTCTGACCACAGGCAAATTGGATTTGTTTCTCAAATCAGATCTTTTAGAACAATTATCTGTACTGTCATTTGTAAGTTAACAAATAGAATTAGTGAGAAATCACCAACCTATCTTCACGTGTTGCTGTGATGTAGCCGTCAGTAACTACAAACACCGGTGACAAAGCTTTCCAGTACAGAAGCATGAGAAATGGAGGTCCAACATGTGTGTTTTTTTTGTTGTACAGACTTTCTAAAATCAATCTGGATGCAATCTAGGTATGCCAAAAAGGGATTTGGGCTGGCAGTCTGAACAAGTCCTATCACTGTTCTTTTCTACATTTACAGCAACATTTTAACATTCACAATTACCTCATAAATGCCGCATGTTGTCAAAGTTGTTGTTTAGCAGAGGTTGCATAGCATTGCTTTAAACCCTACTAGATAGCTATCCATTATCTGTAAATGTCTTCCTTACATGACAGATTTTCGTGGAGTTTAATTTCTTGGTGATCTCCAATGATGTGATTTTTATGAATCCATTCATATTTCTGGTAAAACTAGTTGGTTGTAAAGAGGTTGAAGGCAGAACTCCAGTTCCCCTGCAGCAATTGTTCTGATAAAACACATGAATATTAATTGGTTGCTGAATGGTCAGAGCGGCCGTCTCACAACAGAAAGGTCACAGACTGGATCAGTGCAGCAGCAGCAGCAGCCACGAATCTCTCTGAACCTTTGCAAGCCAGACTCAAGATAAAAGCACTAGCTACATCCTTAAAATGAAAATGTAATGTGTATCAAAGACCCAAACACGCACTTACAGACACACTTGCTGATGTATCCTGATCCTGGTTTGTGTTTTCCCAGATTTAAGATACCACTCTAAGACAATTAGAAGCATAGTGGTAATGCTGGGCGTTTCTATCCCCAGGACAGCTGTCAGTGTTGTGTTTGGTCTGTACCTTTCCTAGACACTCCTGGTGGAGAAACAATGACTCACACTCATTTGATGAGTACTTTTCAGCCTGCCTGTCTACTGATGCACAGTCACAAACCTGCAGGTGCTCAGGCTTATATCCTCAGTGTTTGTGCTGCTTTTGTAATTCTGTAATATTTTCTGTTTCATATGCAGTAGATCACATATGATCATCATAGCTGCTGTTTATAACGTACAAGTCAGAGTAACCTATAGATCAGCAGCTATACTTTGTGGTGTGTACTAAACACCAGAGCAGGTTAGCTGCAAGATGATAATCAGTATATTGACATATGACATATGAAACACTGTTGTTTAATGATAGTCATGCTACTGTGTATCCCATAGAGACCACACATCAGGAACAAATCAAACAGAGGACTGTGGAGAAATGAGCTCAAGGGTAAATTTAGTTAGGGTCTTACATCACCCCTCACATGGCTTGTTCCTTGTTCTTGTGTTGCAGCGCCCTCTTGTGGCTTCTCTGCTGTGGTTCGTGAACTGCAAGATTTTGATGTACATCCGCTCAGAATATATGTTGTTGAAAGACTGATATCATCCAGCTTGTTTCAGCAGTTTTTTGTTTTGATGCAGATAGAGGGCCTCTCAAAAGTTTCCACCAGTTTCATAGTCTGCCAGTATAGCAGGTCATGAAAGCAGCGGGGGCATGTCTTTTCAGCCAGATTTGATGAACGGCTGCCAATAGCTGCAGCTGGAGGCATTATGTTTTCGAGTTGTCCATCTGTCCGTCCCATTCTCGTGAATGCGATATCTTAAGTAGGGATGCACAATATTGGATTTTTTTGCCGATATCCAATTTGCCGATATGCAACAACTAATTTGACCTATAACCAATGTCTACATACGCACTTTTTCACCATCTAATTTATGAGATCATCAGGTCTCTTCTGTAGTGGAATTAACACCATATTATGTATGTATACTCTTATCATGATGGCCCACCAGCAGATGGAGACATGAAATACAAACTTTTTCGATGTATGTAATATTCATTCATTGTGCAAAATAAGAAAAAGCATGTTGGCCGATAGAAAGCCAGTATCGGCTGATACTGATGACTTGCCGATATTATCCTGCATCCCTAATCTCAAGAACTCCTTTTCTTAAATTTGGCACAATTGTCCACTTAGACTCAGTAATGAGCTGATTAGATTTTGGGAAATCAAAGGTCACTCTGACATTGTGTCTGTCTAATTCCTGTGAATGCAATATCTCAAAAGAGGCCTTAGCACAAACTTCAATTGGATCAACTGATTAGATTTGGTAATCAAAGGTCACAGTGACCTCTCAAAACATTCTTTTGCCATAACTCAAGAATTCATACACTAATTATGACAGAATTTCCCACAAATGTCTAATAGGATAAAATAATGATGTGATTTTATATCCCAAAGGTCAAATTCACTGTGATGTCATAATCTTCTGCAAAAACACTTTTCTGGCCATTACTCAACGTCATGCCTCAGGAACAGAAGGGGTGTATGGTCAGTTACTGAATATCTGAAACAAATCTATGGTGCTCACCTTGAAACTGTGCTGATTGTATAGATCTGCTTTGCTGCTGGGTTGAAGATGTGTGTGAGGACATTTTAGAATTTGTAGCTTCTTTGCAGCAATATCCATATTTGAAACATGTCTATTGTCATGGCTACATGAGTCTGGACGGACATGGATGTAAACTTTAACTGCAACCTGACTGGTTCTCTGAGGCATACAGCAACAAGGTGGAAGTTCTGTATATTTGCCAGTAGACTCATGGCAGTCAACAAGGCAATTATTGTCCGACACCGATGTTTGGCAGCTAAAGCAGTGAATCCTTATTTGAAACATGTGACTCATCTGTGCTTGATTTGAGTTAACAGCTCAGTGTGTTTTTTCCCACTCTTTTAAAATCAACCAACAATTTGTTTGTCACATTAAATCATGATAAAGTTTCAGTTGTAAGCCTACTTCTGACCACAAGAGGGAGTGAGCATGACAGAAATTAAGGCACATCCTTACTTTTTGACCACCACACAACATATATGGCACATTCTACTCACTGTATCCCCATCTTACGCAAGCGTGTGTGTGTGTGTGTGTGTGTGTGTGTGTGTGTGTGTGTGTGTGTGTGCGTGCGTGTGTGAATACAACATCTATCACTTTATGAAAGCTTCCTCTGCTTAACTGCTGCCCAGCCTGACATAGTGTCTCTGACTTCTGCCTGTATGTGAGGCCATTGATGTTCATGTATATCTATCAAGAGTAAGACACCTGTTCATGTACTGCATACAGATGTAGTAACTGAAGTCCCCTTTTCTGCAGTTTTCTGCATCTGTTCTGCACACAGTTTTGTCCAGTTGACTGATATCAGTTTAATAAAATGAAAAAGAGTCTTTGACAAATCATATCCTCAGAGTGTGTACTGAGACAGCAGCAGCAAACCACCAAACATAAGTGGCTGTTATCTAACAGAACTGCATCAATGAAACAGGAGTCAGTACGACAGCATGGGAGGATTTTTCTGACCCTCGACTCCCTGCAGCACAAAATGGGTATCCATGGCAACTGCTTTTACTGCTACTAGCCCTTGGTCTTGCGTCAAAGTGATGACAGCGTATGCCTTGATTTGTTTGTCTTGACCAATGTGCAAAGATCCTGTCCTTTTTTGTCTCATTTTTGGCTGCAGTCATAAATGACTAAGCTGTTTGATATGAAGGAGCACATACTCCAGTCACAAGGTGATAGCGTTTGCACTGACATAGTTATTTCTGAATTGAGGAGAAGATTGTAGGAGTTGTGTCAAAATTCACAGCTGAGGTGTGAAGATCAGTTATGACGATAGTTATTTTTTCATAGCTCATTTTACTAACCTGATGCCGCTCAACAACATGCATGATTTCTGGAGAATAATTCTCTTAAATTCCACTGGAACATTATTACATTTGATAATCCAGGGGTAAAGTGCCTTCTCTGATTTGCTGTTTGAGCCCCATGAAATCATTTCTACTTTTTTTTCCCCAGTTTCCATTATTTTGTTCTCAAATTCCATGTTTTTGTTTTGGTTTTCCTGAATTCTTCGTTTTACGATCAAAGCACAATTTGTTATCAGAAGAAGTCTCATCATGTGGTGGATGACTAAAATTTCAACAACTCAGTAAGAAATTATTCCATATTTAATTTAAATCAATTTGATGTGACACAACATTGTACCATTTATTTATCAGTGTTAAAAAACATTGCATCCTTATGAAGTTAGGTGCTTCACAGTTTGAGCTTCTTATTGCTCTGCTCCAAATTTAGCTATTAGTGTCAGATTCCTCAGTTTTTTGGATAACTTGGGTGTCTCAGAGGGGCTCTTCCACATGACTGCAAGGACCAACTATAATGTTCATGTCTGGATTTGTTTTTCCAGCAACCCAGCATCAAAGAATGAAATAATTTCCCCTACAATTCAGTAGTATTTCATAATTTACAAGGGACACATCACATATGTTCTGTGAGTATAATCCAATTAATATGATTTCCATGTGAATGTACTCTGTGTCAATACCTTGTTTTGAATAGCGGACGTAGTTTTATGTGTATCCTGGGCCATGAATGTGTTTACCATAAAGGTCAGAATATGGGGGCAATCCAGCTTTAGCAGCAGCCGGTTTTAGTGCAGAGATGCGACCGATGGCTAGTCTGATGCAGAGACATCAGATGCTGCAGAATTATGCGATTTAAATTTAAAAGCTTTAAATTTTGCACAAGTAATCACTCTCTAATACTCATCTTTACAGTTAGGCAGACAACCATTCACGCCCAGATCTATGGGCAATTTAGAGTGGTTAGTTAACCTAATCTGCATGTCTTTGAACTGTGGAAGACACCAGAACACCCAGAGGTAACATCCTTCTAACAGGACACTACCCAACAACAGTTTCTAGGAGGTCAAGAAGGGTGAAAGCTTATGTAAACAGGGTAGAGAGGTTAAATGACTATTTTAGTGATGTCAAGTGAGGCTGACCAATATATCAGCCAGGCCAATATTAGCAGCCAATATGAACCTATTGCAGATGTGTTTTACTTAGATATATTTTACATGTCACCTGATGAGTAACAAGACATTTGTCACCAGAGAGTAGAGCAAAGTTTATTATTCAGTTCCTGAAATGTCCCACTCAGTGGATATTTTGGTCACAAATAACCCAAAATAATAATTTTAGGGCTTCTTGTTGGGGGGGAAAAAAGAATGTTGGCTGATTTGTTGTTATCAGAATATTTCTTAAGATTATAAATCAGACTGCTTTCATAATGTAGCTGAAGTTTAAATTTTGTTGCATGATCACATCCGCACAGACAAGCTCTGGTGTCTGGTCTGGCTGCCAAGGGAGCCTTCTTTTCTTTATGACTCACTGAGAGCAAAAATAAAAGCAGGAGGTTGTTTGATAAGGTTTCCTCAATCGGCTTTGAAGCTGCGCTCGCTTTAACTGCCTTTCGCTGAGTTGCTGTCGTCTTTCCAGGTAAACACAGAGTCTTCTGTACTGGAGAGTGAGAGACAGGTCGAGAATGAGACTGATGCAGGGGGAGGGAATGAAGTCATGAAGATGGTTGAGAGAACAGAAAATAAAAAAAATAAATAAAAAAAAACAACAAACACACCAAAGAAATGAACAATATATTTGAACGGAAGTGAGTTGACTGCAGGGTTGAAAGCGAGGGAGTGCAAGAGCGAGAGAGCAGGTTGGGTCAGCATGGATTTAAGCTCAGCCTCAGGGATTAGGCCCTGTCAGACGGGGTTATCTACATGGAGGGGGCTGGCCTTATCTGCACCCTCAGCCACTGCCAATACAGGGTTTCCTCTTCTGCTCACGGTCTCGTCCAATGAGTGGCTGATCTCTGGGAGGCCTGAGCGCTAAGAGGCACAAGGCTCGACAGCAGAGATATTTACTGCGGATAACGAAGAGTCCGTAGAAGTAAAGGAGGACAGGAAGAAGCAATGGAGAATATCTGGGCCTTTGGGCCTGAGCTCTGCTCGGATCGCCAAAGGCTTGCCTGGACCGATACAACCTGGATCTAAAGCAGGAGGGATTTTAGCATGGTTTGGGCAATTGGAGTCCTGTCAATTGAACCTTGGGACACTTTTCTTTAAGTTTGTAGCCTGAAGGAAAGCAAGGTACATTGTGAAGTAGCGCCACTTGACAAGGTAGTGCTTGGTAGTGCTTGACATCTGTCTTGTGCAAGTTGTACCTGTCCATGAGAAATCCCCCCCATGCTGATTTCTGACCTGAGCCTTTTCTGTGTGTGCATCGTCTATGTAAGGTGGCTCTTGTGAGGACAGAATAAAGATCACACCAAGTTAAAATGGCTTTTACTCATTAAATGTGGACGGAAACAAGACCCTTGATTGTTCTTTTCTTCAAAGTGCCTGACTGTTCCTGCAGTAAAACTAGGAGGAAAGGAATACAGCAGAAGATGCCTGTAGGCTAGCGTTCAAAAAGCCTCTTTGTTGCAGAGCTAATCCCAGGCTTACAGGGTCTCCTCGTAGCCTTTATGTAAGACTCGAAATGTTTGTCTGCGTGTGACCCACTGTCTGCAGTGTTTGTGTATCACTTGCACTGCATGGTATCAGATGTATTGTAGCTTGTGGGTTACTGTGTCATAGTTAGTCTGCAGTGGAGTCATGGTTGGTTGCCTGAGTTTCTTTGAGCTACACTGCTTGGTTAGAGATGTTTGATTTATGAATGACAACAAGATACAGTAAGTGTCTTCTGGTGTTCTGACTTTCCCATCAGTGTTCATTCTGTTCTCAAATTAACATTATAAAGTTTCTTCAAATATTTAGCAGTTACTTTTGGAAATCCCCATGAACCACCCTTCACATCCCCTTAAAGTAGATCCACCACATGGCACTTATTTAAAAAGAAAATATATCACTTACAGTGGTGAAGACCATCAGGGGCAGTTGCCAGGAGTTGCCCAGCTGGCATTGCAAATCAATATGACGTTAGAAAGACATTGGACTCTTGAATCGGGCAGATGTTAAAGTTTGGTTTGAATGAAAATTTGATTGACGATATTTTAAATGTGTAACAATGTTAGAATTTTACGTTGTGAGGACATTAATATTATGATGTTTTGCAGCCGTTGAATTTCGTTCCTCATACCTTACAAGTAAAAGTCATTCTTCATCAAAATGGCATTGGCATGACATGTTTCGAAGGCTTTGGATTTTGGCTATTTAACAACACAACTCAAAACCAACAAAATATCAACATCGTCGTTTGTCAGTATTCTATGTCAAATTGACATTGACATTACCTGTTGTCTTGACATTGAATTTTGGTCACAAAATGTCACAACCTAAATTCAACCATATACCAGTTTCTAAGAATGTTGATGGCCAGCTGGGTAAGCTTTTAGTACAGTAGAACACAATTATGACTGGTGTCTTAACTGCACATCCAGTAAATTAAAGCACGCTACATTATGCTACATTACATCACTTCTGCCGAACTTCATAGAGAGAAATGACGGCAAAAATGTATCACCGATCTGTTTTAATCGTATATTCTCTGGTTTAGTTCAAAAACGTAAAAACATAGAATCCGTCAGCATGTTGAGCGTTTCATTCACTCCACTACACTATGTTTAGCAGGTTAAATGTTTACCATGTTCACCAGATAGGTTTAGTTTGGTAGCATGCTAACATTTGCCAGTTGTCACTAACAAAAAGGTCAGCTGAGGCCGATTGGAATCAGTTTTACAGGTGGTCAAGTTTTATTGGATAAATTAAGATTTTGACCTGATCAAAAGTCAGAGCATCATTAAAGTTATTATAATTCGTCCTGAGGATAGCATTAATGTCTACATTTCCATCCAATAAATGTCAAAACATGTCACTCAAAATCACCAATATTAAACTCATAGTAGAGTTTATAGAGTAGAGGGATAGTGAGTAAATGATTAGTATTCGTTTTCTGGGCACCATGGATATCTATATTAAATTTCATGGCAGTACATCTAAAAGTAGTCGAGATATTTTGTATTCAGGCCAAAGTGGTGGGCCGACTGACTATTATTGCCATCTCTAGAGCTTTTAGCATGGCAAATAAAAATGGGAACAGTTCTGTATCTGAAATCAGGTAATCCTTGTGGGGGCACATGTATCCATAACTTTGGCCCCTTCCTTGAGTATCAGCCCCTGTGTTGGGTTACTGCTCCACAGGGTAGCTATACTGTAGATCTTCACTCACCCCTGTACTGGCCTGTTTGGCATGGCAGCACTATCAATACCTGACACCAGCTCACCTGATACACATGAGACATAAAGCACTGAGGCAGGCAGCCGTGGTGCAGGGGTAACTTCATCTGGTTCGTCCAGCCAACGAGCTGATATTCAAACAATGCTCACATTTGTACGCTGAGTGGTTCCTCAAGTCCATGTGACAGGAATGCTTTTTACAGAAGAATGGATGAAACATGAATAATATGTATAATGAGTAATGATGTCTAATCTGTGCCTGTGAAGGATACATTTACCAGGAATGTAGAAAGCAAGCACTGTGTCCGTAGGAAAGCAAAAGGTAGGACTGAGTATTTACAGTAGGTTAAAGCCATGTTTGTCATCAGATTAACTCTGTTTGTTCAGTCAGTGAATGTCGTGAGGGTAGGATTTTTGAGAACCACTGCTCATGAGCAAGAGTCGGTCCTAACGTCACTGGAAATAGCTTGAAAAATGACCCAGATGATGACTATACTTAGCAAATGTTTCTCAAGTGCCCTCAAACGCCAGCAGAAATGAGGGACTTTTCCTCTACAAGCAGGTTAATTAGGTCTGGGATCTGAATTATACATACAGAATATCCTAATTACCAGGATTAATAAAGCACATTTGAGTCAGAAAGGCAGAGCTGCAGATTTATCAGTTTTAAGTGTTGGCTCGGGGACAGTTGTTTTGGAGGGGAATACACTGTCTTGGATGAAATGTCTCCATGGACAGGTGGTAGCAAGGTTTGGTATGTTGCCAGCAGAATGCTATATGTTTTTTAACATCCTAAAATTAATAAGTAAAATGGGACAAGTGAGCCAAAAGGAAGATGAAGATGCCGGTGGATTGTGGAAGGATCAGCAGCAGATTGTATTTCAAAGATACGGCCCAATGCCAGGCTTACTCATTTCTGTAGAGATACAGTAACCATTGCTACCCCTCTTGCAGAATCCTTTTTCATGACACACTATCTTTTTACTCGCTATAAACCATCCTGATGACCTTAATTATCTTTCACAGCCTTTAGCACAGCAGCTGAACAAGTTTTCCTTTTTCAAATTAAAAACAACATTTAATGGCTATGTATTGTATGCAAGGAAGCTCAGTTTCAATATAGTAGCTTTTCATGTCGTCTGAGCCACTTGTATTCCTGAAAATACAGCTGGCTTTGTGCCACTGAGATAACATTTCTAGGAAACAGTGTCCCAAGTGCGTCATAGATGTCTGCCAACAAAGCAATTTACAGGCAGTGTCACCTGCTCGGTCACAGACAAAGCATTCAGTTTCAGTGCTGAGAAGCACACGCATCGACGCAGCATTCAGCAATCATCGTCACACTGGAGCCTTTTCATTTTGACACTATAATGAATATTCAGTATATAATATGAAGATATATATTCTGGGTTGAACTTATATTTTGATTGAGCAGCTTTCCTGTGGCTATTTGTTGGCCTGATAAGTAGCCTGCGGTTGAAAGTAATTGGTTTATGTCTGGGTGATATATAGGGTCAGCTGAGCACTGGTGTGATCAAGTCCTTCCTTCTGTCCTCAACAGAGCTTATGTTTTGTGTTTGTATTTGCTGGTGTGTGTGTGTTTGTGTGTGTGCTTTTGCACAGTTTGATACATAGCAGTCGCAGTTTCCAAGACATATTGCCTGAGTAATGAACACAAGAGAACAGTGTGATTAGAAGGAGGTACATACAGTGTCTTAAAGGAACATCTCACAGCTATTAATGTGGATATTCATAGACAACTTATGGTCTAAGTAGGCCATTAACACAACCTCTGAGGAGCCTTATATTAATGGAACAATCAGTGATCCTCTGTACAGAGCTTATACCACAGTGCCTACATGTACCAGTATGTATTGCATGTGACTGACTGAGTTAAACCCACACAACATCAGCCTGGGAAATGACTGTATGAGCCAAGCCCCAGAAACAGTGCCAGGCTTTGACGCTAATTTGACATAGAAGACAAACCTTGGAATTACAACTTCTAGGTTCAAAAAGTCTTTTCTCATGAACTTACAACGTGAAAGAGATGTCTGTAAAGCAGTGGATACATTTTTTTGAGTGCACAACCCCAGCAATATGGTTCGTTTCAATATCGGGATTTGACAATTTTGTCTGATAACGTTTATAAAGACGTAAAGAGCTGTATGATTTAATTATTTTATCCCCATTCAAGTTAGCGTTGGGCTAAACAGGAAGTTAGCCACTAAGTCGCCAGAAGGCTCTAGTACACTTTCTCTGTGGGCCCAACGATGTAAAAGATCTGGATAATTTTATACCATGAAAGTCAAACTTTTTGGCATCATGCACTACTGAGCATCTTCTGTAGAATGAACAGCGCCCCGCCTCCAACATTGTATCCACTTTTTTTTAAAATTTCATTATTATACATCCATGGTTAGGGTTAAATTTGAGTAAATGCTATTCACCTTATGGTGCCACGTCCATTTTTTCATTTTTCATTCCTCTGGTTTAGTGTTACCTGAGAGACGGCGTCACAAACAATGAATGAATTTCAGAACGTTTAGCATACTGCGACGATTGGATGATTTTAAAATACCACAGCCATCAGCATAGCAGGAGGACACAAAATGCCCTTAAATAACAAATGGGGACCTTTTATCAGTACTCAGTAGTGTCCCCTCATGTGGATGGTTCCATTATGAGGAACCAAAAGCAAAATCTCTAGACACAACTGCTTACAGGACCTAACAGCCATAACTGTCCACAGATTGAGCTAACCAGGGATGCTATTGGGCACTCTTTTCTTTTTGTTTTTTTGATCAAATACCAAATTCTGATTTCTTTGCCATAGAAATCTGGGGTTTTATGTGTTAGATACTACTGTTACTACCCCATATAGCTAACTGTAGCTCACCTGTTAGCCTGTTGCCAAACAGAGGCACCAAACACCTCATTAGCAATAGCTTAGCCTGCTTTCAAATTAGTTATAGTGACTAGCTATAGAGCATCCCCTACGTCATCATCATTATTTGTACGGTGAGCATTAATATTTTTGACTGGCATTGAGGATAATTACAAAACAGTGTCCACATGTGCCTTTGTAGCGTTATGCTGAGTGGCTGGTCTAACTGGTGTTGCCAGCTCTTCAGTTGCTAAATCTAGCAAGAAAGTCATCAAGTTGGCAACATTGGGCCTCACAAAGCCAGCAGCTCAGAACACTGTGCAAATTTCCAAATAGGCATTATTTTGATATTGCATATTGGGAATCTAAAAGTTTAGTTTCTGTAGCTTTTTGGCAAGTAATAATATAGCTAGTGAGGCTAAGCAAAATAATTTCACTTTCGCACTAAAACAGAGCACAAGATGACAAAACCACACAATTGGCAAGCAACGTCGTTTAGGCAAAAAAGAAGGTGCTCTGATTTGATAAGCATAATTAAGAGCTAAGCATAATTAAGCTAGTTGCCCTCTGCATTTCCCCGGAACTGGCAGCATCAGTTCCGAAAGTTGGTGGGCAACTGGATCCAAATTTTATTTGTCAGCTCAGTTTGTCTGCTCCCAGTATCTCTGCTGTTACCATCCTAGCTGGCACCACCGGTGCTGCTGCTTGAGCAGTCCATTCGACAGCCGCACTTGCTGCTACCTGGCTGTGTTAGCAAATAGCTGGAAGGGAGGAGTATCAGGAGCAGCGTGAGCTTATGCCTCTGTCTGCTGCATTTATTTATCTGCTGTCTGTGGCTCACACAAACCTGTTTAGACCTTGAGAAGTGGCATGGGTATGTTTATTACATGAAAAAAGAACAACGACACTCAGTAGCCCAATCCTCCCTGCATTTTTTGCATCACTCACAGACGTCAAGTATATCAAGTATGATTAATCCATTGAGATAAGGGTGAAAGGCATTCAAGCATCTAAAACCCTGAATTCATGATGTAGAGAGAGTGAGCAGAAAAGAAAGATGAGATGTGGAACATAAGGGTTATTTTCAAGCTAAAATGCAGCTCTCCTACCCATCCAGAGGAGACGGAGTAGGAGGGGCTCAGCTTATTCGTTATTAAGTACTTACAGGCTGCTGCTTTCAAACACACTCACAGAGCAGAGAGAGAATGTGTGTGTGAGGGAGAAAGGGAGCAGTCTGCTGAAGGAAGCGTAGAGGAGAGAAGCATACTGCACTTGTTCAGTGTCTGAGCTACTCTGTGTGTGTGTGTTTGTGTGTGTGTCTGTGTGTGTGCATTGGTTGGTTTATTCGCTTGGCTCACTAGCTGCGCGGGACGGATTGGACTGTTTCCCGACCCCTCTCGACCTTCTACCCTTCAGTTTTTGTAGCACTCCCCCACCCCTCCCTCACTCCCTCCCACACACCGAGGGAGCTCCCACCGGCCCAATGATGAAGGAGGAGGGCCTGTTGAGTCGCCGCCGTTTCTCCACGTGCGGCGGTTCAGCATCGCTTCGACCTCCACACCCGGACGGACGCAAACTCATCCGCAACGCCTCCTTTGGGGGCTATAACGAGCTGTCACCCATCTCGCTGCCAGGTGGGTGTATGATGGTGTGGTTTGGAGCTCCTCACTGGGAAGTGTTGCATTAGAAGATCCTGTAGTTTTACCTTGTGATTAACTAGTATCTCTGTAGTAGTGGATGTAAAATGTGTTTGGACTAATAAGCTGTGAAGGTGTGTCTTTACTGAGGCCTCTAAGTTTTCTTAAGATGCATTGTTGACTGTCAGTAGCTTGCATTAGATGTGAGTGAACAGAGTTCAGGACACTATATTGCAAGCCTGTTTAGACTGATTTGTGTCTTTGGTTTTGAGAGTAGACCCATTCTGTGTTTTGAGGTTGTGCTCAAGTTTCTGCAACAAAAAGCACATTGTTCATGTTGGCAGAGAAAAAGGGACCAAGAAAAATGCACACTTAAATACAGTACCAGCACTATCACAGTCAAGGGTCAACTTCATCTTCCTGTGTGTATTCTATACTTAGAAATAAAACACAGTCATTTCTTACTGCTAAACACAAGTGGAAGCAACTGCAAAATAATCATTCAAAATGAAACTTTTGTTTAAATTCTCCTCGCTTCTGGTATAAGAAACTATAATGACACTGCAGCATTTGTGCATAATTTACCACTTTTCAAAAGAGGAGATTGTTTTGGACGTATTTGTGGAAACTGCATCTGAGTTTTAAGCCTCTGGGTGGGAGTTTGTCATGGCAGCTGGTGAATGACATCTGAGGGCTTGCGTTGCTAGGAGATGCTCCGTCAACTTGTGGGGTGCGCTACTGAAGGGAGCACTTCATAATCATATGTCCTACAGATGCAGATATAAGATGTTTAGCCTTCTTTTTCAATAAGCTATGATTTAAGACGTCTGGTCAGCTACAACATCCACCATTTGGGTGCTGTTTAGTTTATTTTCCACTCTGACAGTGTGAGCTGGGGAGCTTACCAAACCGACACCAAAGAGCTAGTGGCAACAAAGGCCAACTGTTGTGTTGCCTTTTGTTACCTGTGTCTTGGCCAAATAGTTGCATTTCAATACACCGCAAAAACTGCAGCCAACTAAAGGCAGGTGGTGGTAGTGTCTATTTGTCAGTCAATCAGTTTTATTTATAAAGCCCAATATCACAAATCACAATTTGCCTCACAGGGCTTTACAGCATGCGACATCCCTCTGTCCTTAGGACCCTTGCAGCGGGTCATTCACAACAGGAAACATGAAGGCCGACAGATCGAATTCAAGATGCTAGACAGCCAGTTAGCACACAAACTGATGTTGAACAAATGGTATATGTGCGCAAGCAAACAGTAGCACAAACCATTTTGAATACTTTCTGCTAAAGAGTTTAATGGCAAAAAATAATCTTACCCATAAAACAAGTTTGTTTCGATCTCATGTCCTCTTGACTTAGGTCGGCTGTCATGCGCTAAGCTGAACTGCCAATCAGAGTGAATTCATTCACCTATGCACTCCGCCATCTCTTATGCCTATGTGCAGTAACATGCTGAAATGGCATGGAGAAAAAAAAAGCCAACAAGGGCTGACCTGTAGTGCCAATGCTGTGGGACACACTGCAGAAACTATTTTATTTATCTATTTTAATGTTTATTTAACAGGGATGATACATACAACATTGCCACAAAAAAATGGGAAAATGTGATGCATATAAGATGTCTAGCTTCAGGTATTTTGTAGTCTTTGTCCCTGGTCAGGCTTTAGGACAACAGACGCTTACTGATTGCCCTCCATTGACCTGTGTCAGGGTCCTCAGGCTAACTTCTATATTGAAAGTGGAAACTAGCTAGCCCAGGTAATTTTAGCACTGATTCAAACTTTTCATTCTCGTTATTTCAACACCTGCTGAGTCGTCGGCAGCTGAAGTCACACATTATAGAAAGGAGGGTGTATAGCCTAGCATAAGCTTTCTTTCTTTAATGGTTCCCAATATGATCGGACTGTCAAAACCTGCAGCAGATAGTCCTGTAGCCTAAGCATTCTGCGCTACATGATGATGCAACTCACAACATGGAGAAATGTATGGAGTGCTAAGAGAAGAAAATAGGACGCCAAGCAACAGTTAACATCACCGCCTTGCAGCTGGATAACTGTCTGTGTGTCTGTGGAAGTTAAACCGATATTAACTATTTTTAGTGCCTACCCACAAAAATATATAGTAGGCCATTAAATATATACATATATACAGATTTTTCCAGCTGGAGAACATTAATGTAGAGGGAACAACCAAGGCAGACAAAGCATTAAAACTCTCTATTTTTCTTTATTTTTACAATATACATGTTTGGCTGGATAGGTACAAAAGTCAGAGGATGTATGAACTGATTCTTTAGCAAAAATTAATTTTGTTTTCAATTTGACTTTAAGTAAAAAGGACATGATGATGTGTTTAAGGTCATACCAATGTAAATAATCTCAAGCAACAACACATTTAACAGCAATATGAGTTAAGTTTTAACTTCTATGAATTAAAAAAAAACAAGCTATATCTACCACATCAAAAAATACATACACATTTCCTTAAAGAATTTTGCTTGGTCATAGTTGTTAGGTATTTGTTTGTGACTCCTTACTTCAAGGACTCTCTCTCCTCTCACTGTTCTCTACATTTACAGAACAGCACAGATAAGCATTTCTGAGCTTTTGTAGTTTAAACAAGCCGCTGCAGACTGATGAATGAGGAAGGCTCAAGCTGCAGCTCAGCTGGCTTGTTTTTACTCAGGTTTCAATGATACTTCCATGAGAGTGCAGTGATAATCCTTTTCGTTTTTAGAAGTGCACCAAATCCCTCAGAACATTTAGGATTAAATCAGTTTAGTGTTCATTTGTAAACTGCTTCCTCTGTGATCTTCCCTTCGTTTGTCCTGTTGAAAAGGACGCAAACCTGGAGGCAGACAGCTGGCAGCCCCTGGAGCTTTGAGAGAGTGGATGTTCTGTTTCACCTGACTGTTTTTAACCGTTATTAATCCAGGAAAGGCTGACTGCGCACAAGCACTACCACACTTTCATGCAGGAATTCGGATTTATGCGACCTAGTACAACCTCAGCCCTCTTCTGCTTGCCATTGAGCAGTTCAGTCAGATAAGTGCCTTGCCTAAAGGCATCTTAACAGCAGTTGCTAAGGGAATGGAGATTGCTTGTCATTGTTGTTCTCTCCTCCGACCTTTTCAGGTCTGAGGATTCACATTGGTGACCTTTTGGCCAAAAGCCCACTTCTTTCTCCATTAAACTAGCGCCTCATCCAGCAATACAAATAACGTAAGCCATGAGACATTGTCTGAGTCATAGTGTTTTTCTCACAGTCGGCTCACTGCCTGGGCTCCAGTCATCCTTATTTTAGAGGCTCTGCTAACAGGCACCAGCTTTAAGAGAGACTGCAGTAGGCAGCTGGTGCAGGCGGGTTGCCCTTACTCATTATTTGGTTTTACCTTTTATTACTTTTTATCTTTATTCTCCTGTTTTTATTACATCCACATTGTTTCCTTAGCCTTGAGTGGATTATTGATGAGTATTTGTTTGTATGCTGACAGTATGTGTGGTGTCAAAAGCTTTGTGGTCATGCTTGCCTGTCAGCTAATTGTCTTTAGCCATTTCATTTCCTGTTGTGATTGGGGCTGGATATCATCAATTTTTCATTGGTAGAGCAGATTCAATGCCCACAGCGAGAATCTGTACCAATATCCAAACTCTTTTCACAACCCTCCACAACGTGAATGGGGTTTTTTTTTTTTTTTTTTTCAAAACCCAACAGAGCTAAAACAAGTATTATTTCACAATAGAACATTAATGGGCAACTTATTTCATCAAGGTTTTATAGTTTGTTATTATTAAAGCAGATGTGCCAATCATTTGATAATTGATTTGATGGTTTCAAGTTCTCAAATGTCAGAACTTGCTGCTCAACTTTGTCTTACATTATATTAAACTGAATGTGTTAAGTTATAGGCTGTCAGACAAAACAAAGGCAATTTGAAGACATCACCATCAGAAATTGTTATGGCCATGCAGATTATTTCTGTCTTTTTATCAACTAAATGATCAGTCAGTTGATTGAGGAAAAAATGTGTAGATTATCTGACAACAAAAATGATATGTTAGTGGCACCCCAAGTTAAAAGTTGCAGTATATTATGTAGAACTGACAGTTTTGCATAGCAATGGTAGGTGGTAGCTTTAAAATTACATCTCCTGAAAGGGCCCCAGGACAGAACCTTGGGGAATGCCACAAGACAGATGTTCAGCTGATTAGCATGGTTGTGAACAATGACTGAAAAACTCCACTGTTGAAAAGTAAGAGGAAAACCAATCCAAGGCTGATCCAGAGCCAGAGCCTCTCAACAAAGATATGGTGGTATGCAATGTTGAATGCAGCACTGAGATCAAATAATACTAACACAGAATATGTCCTGCATCACTGTTAGGTGCAGCTGATGGAAACCACTACTATGACTCTTTGGCAGTCACAAAAAGAGTATCAAAGTACACTACCAAACCACTAACTATGCCAGAAATAATTCTGCACCTCACTATCTTTTGGTGTGTAAAAGAAAATTCTCATTCAAAGAACATTGATTCCTAAAGTTTATTATATTGGAAAGTACTTGTTTTTTTCCTGGTATCCTTTTCTAAGCAAAATGCTGCAGTGTGTCTGTCCTAAGCCCCATTTTAAATATCAAAAGATGGGACACTAGGTCACTGTCTGCAGTCCATACCAAGTCCAAGGAACAGGCCAGAATCTGACAGTGCACATGAACTCAGCCCCGGTGGACTATATTTAGATCACCAAAACAAAACAGCAGCCATGGTAATGCAACCTGCCTGATGTCCCCTTTCTCATCCAGACGAATCCTGTTTGAAATAATACCCCTTCCAAGAGATAATGTTCTTCTGTCGCGTCAACCTCCCTGTGTGCAGATAGAAAAGAAGTACAACCTTTTTAATGTGGCTAGGGCCACTTCATCTCAGTTATGGTTATGTTTATTTGTGCAGTACACTGACAGGCAGCATAAGAAACAGGTTTGAGGACCAGGAATAAGGTCTGGGAATTGAAATGATTCAGGACAGCGACAGGCCTGGGCTCAGTTGTATTGGTTTGAATTTTTGATACCCCTACAATCTCTGGTGGTATCCCACAAATACACTTTGGGATTAAGTGTATTTGTGGTATCCCACAAATACACTTAATCCCAAAGTATTATCCCATTTTATTGTTCATTTGTGCAATTACTGCCTAATGATGAGTGGATGCAACCTTTCATGTAGACAGAGCACTTTCCGACGTGTTGTTTACTGTTGCTTCCTCTGTAGCCAGGGACTAAATGCAAGGGAAATTGATTTGGAGTTTGAAAATGGGCCTTTTATAAAGATAATAAGAGAGCGGAAAAAGCTGTACCCTTGTGGTCGATAATAAGATGGAATCATGGCTAGTCTTGAGGCCAACATGACTTGGCATACTGCTTGTTAGAACATTCAGTGGAGTTTATATGAGATAAGATTTTGATTACCAAGAAGAACTGGTGCACTACAGTGACAAAGAACAAAAGTGTGCTTTAAGTTGGATAAGATGGACCTAAAAGCAATGTTAAAGTATTTTATGTTAAAAAGATAATCAAAGCTTTCTTTTAAAGGGGAATTTCACAGATGTACCTATGACAATCACTTTATTGATTTCACAGAGTACTATTTAATCTGTGAAAACCGTTGTATAATGTTTTCTGTGGCTCTGGAGGAGCTTTCTACTCTCTCTAACAGGTTGGGTTAATGGAAGATGACTCCGGGTTGCATTATGGGAAGTCACAGTGTAGGATCCAGCATTTTTGGAGCTTGACCCAGGCTTAAGTCCGCTTTGACCATTTTATACACCATTCTTTTTGAAAAATCGGTTTATCAGAAGACTCCCATCTTTATGGAAGTGCATTGCTAAGTGGCTTGAGTACCCCTTTTCTTTTACCCTCGCCGTAGAAAGTTATATAGGTGTATCCAAAGGAAGGAGACTAAAATATAGTCTCTTGTCAAACTCAACCTTATCTTTACTTGTAACACTACTGCATGCTTTTTCTTTTGGATAGATTCTTGAAAAATTGATTGTATGCTGATCACACTCAATTTTTGTTTAGATGTACGTAGTTTTAACCTCTTCGACTCCATCCCTATCATAGACCCATTTATGTCTTTTTTTAGTGCGGCAGGGGATGTTTAGGAGGATAGCAGCTCAACAATATATGCCCCATAGAGGTGATGTACATCATCTAAAAGCTGGGAACCTAAAGATTAATTTGATTGAGCTCAGCGCTGTGTCAAGTTTTTCTAGTCATAAATCTGTATTAAACTTTGTGTTTTGTTCAGGCACCTATTCAGACTTGAAGTTTAGACTATAGAGGCTTGGGACATTATGATGAAAGTATGTGATAGCCATTCCCATGCTCAATTATGTCTACAAGTTGTTTCAGCAATATTTGTGTTAATACCATTTGTTACACAGCTTTTGTGCTAAATATAGGCATTATTTTTATCACTGGAGAACTGCAAAATTCCAGGATCTTGAGGAACACTATAGAACAATCCATGTGGTGGGATTTAATAAAAAGATTCTGTAAGAATTGCATTTTTGGCGATGGGATGATGAGCACATCTGGTGTGGAATGGCTTAGAAACTCCCTTATTGTCAATATAACTATAAAAGTCATACATTATTTGAATGCCTGAGATCTCTAGTTTGTGGGGATGTCTGTAAAGGGGAACCTCATGGGTACCCATAGAACCCATTTTCATTCAGACATGTTGAGGTTAGAGGTCCAGGGACCCCTTGGAAAATGGTCATGCCAGTTTTTCCCTCACCAAATTTTAGCCTTTAACTTTGGAGCATTATTTGACCCCTTTCCTAAGAAGCTTGTATGGCATGGCCACTACCATTTGATTTTTAGGTCCTCTAGTTTCATATGCTTTGACCTTTATTTTATGAGGAATATTATCATTGAAATCAAAAAATCTCTTTTGCAAGGAAATCCTAGCTAAGACAGCAGCATAAAAAGTATCAGCCAAAAGAACAATAGAATAAAAACATACCACCAGAAATGTGACACAAAATTGCAAACAAAACACAACAGCCAATTTACAGCAAACAATTAATACCAGTATCATCACTCTAGCTGTAGCGCGCTACAGCCTCCAAATGACAGTAGTGTTGGCGGGGAACACCTGCGTCACATCCTCGCAGAATGGAAGAGGTTAAAGCAGCGGCCACAGTTTTATGGGGCACTTGTATTTTATTTACCTTCACCAATATCGACATATGCCTACATTACGTGAGATATGTTGAGACTCTAGGCTACCATGATGCCATGCTTCCAAGCAGAGGCCACAGTCAAATATATAACATTTGGAACAGAGGGTTCCATTCAAAATTGGGGAAACCATTCTGCTTTGAACTTGTTAGTTTGGTGCAGTACCCTCATATCCTACATTCAGTATGAGCAGCAAAATAGTTAAACTGTGTCAGCCAAGCAGGTCATCTAGTGCAAAAATAAAGGAGGACTGCTTTTAGGTGTTAACTTGAGTTTGCAAGTTAAGTGAACTGATAAATTCCTGTGCCAGTGTCTCCACAACAAATATCTGTAGCACACATTTATAATCATAGTGTTTTACATTAAATAAATGAGTTTGAAAGACTACTAATCAAATAGACATCTAAAATGAGAAAACCTGTATCACTGAAATCTTCCCATTTGTATCTCTTTTATTCCTCAATGGACAAGCCATTATTCAATTTTCTTAATGTCGAGCCAAAAAAGGGGACACACTGTTCCCATGGCAAGTTTCCCTAAGGCTATTTGCTCCCTAAAATTGATGTATTCTGAAGAGTGTCTGAACTCTACAGCTTTTCTCTCCATTTGTTGTTCTCGGGTCACCTGTTGCTATGGTAGCCTTCACATTTCCTGCAAAAACATAGCCACATCATTAAGAGTTGCACATTGCTTTTGAATAATTGTTTGAAGTTTAAGCATAGTGTTATACACAGCTGTATGATTTCTTTCTTTGAATTAGTCTAGTTTTTCACTAGTATGAGCTTTGACTAAACTTGGCTGAAGTAAACCTGGTTCAATCCGTGGTGTGGTAAGAATCCTAGATACCAACGACACCTCCATGGGGATTGCCTTTGAGCTTCTTGAAACACAATTAAGTAATTTTGGAATGTTTTGTGGCTTAAACAATATCTCCTTTTGGTGGAGAGGCATCTTAAGTGTTGCATTAATCATGACTGACATGACATGATATCAAGGCTGAGGTGCTGAATGACTAAAATGTCATGACTGCAGGTGTTCGTTTGTTAAGGGATGTTTTCAGATGAAGCTGACTGTGAGCTGTGATCACTTTAGTGTTTACTTTGTCTTGTGTAGCCAGACCCATCTCCACAGCACTGTACATGTCAGTGCTAGAGAAAGGTCTGAAGGTACACTGCTATGGGGGGAAAAATGCTCTGGCTTGTTTGGATTTATTTAGACCAGTTTTCGGCCCAGAATGTAGTGGCAGTGCCCTTGTAAAATAGTGTCGGGGTAACTTCTTGTGGTTGAACATTTGCACATGGGGATGTGAGCATTGTCACTAAAATGCAAAAGAAAATGCCACAAAAAAAAACACCAACAGAGGTCTGGAGGAACTCACTGGACCCTTTAAAGCCCCAAACAGTTTGCCAGCTGTATGTGGCTCTAGCAGAACATTATTATGACAATATCATATACCCTTGTGTAAAGTGGAACGGGTCAGTACATTTGTTAAGTCACTGTCACTTAAGTCACTTGCCGCTGCCAAGATAAAAAAGTAACGCAAATCCGACTAGCCGTGTCAGAAAATCAATCGTCAGGCACAAGAGTCCTGCGAGACATAGTCGTTGTTTTATTTGTTTTAGATTACAACAATTCATCACAAGAACAAAGCGAACATGCCTTATTGCACAATACAAATCTTCTTCGAAACGTGCCATTTTCACAAAAATGGTTGTTGTTACTTACGGCAGCAAAGGGGATTTTGAAAATGGTAACATGCAAGTAGCAGAAGGGGTGGAAATGCTAGCCTATATAGCTCATGGATGTATAACATGAACTGGATACAGCAACAGAGGCGGGCCCCCATTCATTCATTTGAAAGTTGCTCTGTGGTGCATCAGGCCCACTAGACTCACAAGTCAGTCTTTAGACGCTTTGAAATTGTGTCCGCCCACCTAAACACAAAATCAGGGAGAAACACATCAGTCTTTAGTTAAGTAGAGATTAAAAAAAACTCCCTACGTTGCAGAACCAATAGTAAATCCTCAGGGCGGTCCTTCGGTAGCTCGCTGAACTCTCATGCTCGTAAACATAGTCCGACTGTGTTAAAAGTTTTAAACAAAGTCGCTGTAAGTCCTTCATTTCCACAGTCTTGTGGACTGAGCACACATTTAATAAAACCGAGTTAAAGCTGTTGGCATCCATTTTCAAGCTCTCTGTGTGTTTGTTTCCTTGCGGATGAGAAAAAGGGGAGCGCACATTTCCGGGAGGGCTTGTCCTTTTCAAAAATGCAAGAGGCGTTGCTTTGTTGCCAGCCGTTTTCTCCGGTGTGTTAAACACACTTTAGAAAGGAGTGTCCCCAGACTATCAGAAGCCAGAGATCTCTGGTTGTCTAATGGCGAGACTACAGGCCCACAGGGATGCTGCTCAGTTGTGCTTCCATTTTTTCCCAGTGGCCTCTTGCAGTATTGCAGAAAAAAAAAAAAAAAAAGCAGAAAAAGCATTTTCTCCACAAACCACCATTATAAAAGACATGTCTGTAAGCTGTTGACAGGACACTTTGAACAGCAGACAAGGTGCCTTGTGAATTTTTCTGTTACATATTTTTGATCCATGGATGTTGTCTAGTTGTGTAACTTTTCCTGAACTGAGAAAAGCAGTTTAAAAACCTGTGATGTCATCACAATGTGATGTCTTTGAGCCTGGCGAGAACTCGTGGGCAGAACCAGTGTGAGAAACACCACTGTACATATTCAGTTGGCTGGAAGTAGTGAACCCAGAGGCTAGAAACTCTTTTGGCGTATGTGTCAAAAAATTCCATTAAAATAAATAGGTGACTTCTTGGTGTCTGGTATCTAGTTGTTATTATATTATTATACATCTATGAATTTCCAGGGTATAACATGACCTTCTGCATTGCACTAGAGACAAACAGCAGCTGAGCATGCGGAATACAGCCGACCAGCCAACTTCCAATTTAGCACTCTGCTAACTTGAATCAGGATAAAATAGTTCAATCATGCAGCTTTTTGTTGACTTTTAAAATGTTGGTCAAATGGCTCCAATCCTTATAGCAAAACAAGTCATTTTGCGGGGGTCGTGATACTCAAGATTGTTTATCCACTGGTTTACAGGCTTCTCTTTCACAAAGTCTGAGAGGAAGCCTTTTTTGGCCCATGGCATCACATGACGGATGCGGACAGTGTAATTCCGCTTTTGGCTAACCATTTAAAATTTGCGTTGAATCCCGGTGCTGTTCCAGAGGGTTGAAAAAGCCAGCTAAAGGTGAGTTTCAACCTCGCCTAAATCTGTTGAGTCAGACTAGTGTTGCATTAATCATGATTGGAGTGAGATGACATGATTTCAGAGTTGAGATGCTGAAATGTTAAGACTGCAGATGGGGGTTTGTAAAGGGATGTTTTCCGATGAGGTTGAATGTGTGCCATGATCATGTCAGTGTTTACTTGTCTTCTGTTGCCTTCTTTATCCAGGCAGAGGTACTGGCTCAGCCAAACCTTTATCTCCACAGGCATAAATAGACAATAACTATTCTTTCCTGCTCCATTACATTCAGTATTCATATGTTTAGGAACAACATAGTCATTGCCACTTGCCACGTATTTATGTTCTTTCTTCAGATATGTGATTGAATTGAATGAGTTTTTGTCATCATTTTTTCTCATTTCACTGCTGTTATTATGTCCATAGTTCAAGGCATATGTTGGCCTAATGCTTTAGGCGATTGTATTCATCTTGTGAGACAGAGCATTATGTGAAAAGACATTAATTGTAGCAGTGTACAGCTCTTCCTCTCTCCATCTCCTCACCCTCTCTGTGTCTCTTTCTCTCTCCTGTCTGTGATCTCTGATGCAGAGTGAAAGCACTGCGGCTCTAGTTTTTATAAGCCAGACTAGTGGGTCTGCAGTGGGGCGTGAGTGTTCAGCTGTACACACAAACACACTCCATCACAGTCGTTCCCATAAGGAAAGGGTTAGATTTAGCTGATTTGCACAGTAAATGTCCTGAAAAGACAAAAAAATGGGCACTGTAAAGACAATTAATCTAAAAAAAACAAAAGATAAAATTAAAACATACTGTGTATATCTCTTTTTTTTTTTTTGCTTTTTTCCATTGAAATCTCCCAAAGGATGTTCACTGAGCGATCTTGTACAGGCTCGTTTTATGTTGAAATTCTCATTGATCTTCAGTCCTTTTTCTTTTTCATCTGAAATATGGGGTATTTTCACTTTCCACATATTTGAAAGCTTTCCATTTTGGAGCCATTTCCAAGTAGTTTTCTGTGAGAGCTTTGGAATAGACTGGATGCTAACTGGGCGTATTACATTCAAATGATGCATTTTGCAGCTTTTCAACAAAACAACAACTAACTTCAGATTTCAGTGTATTGTGGGTAGGAGTAGCAGGTCAATGGCATAAATGTAAAACCTTGCATCAAATGTCACTCTTGAATTTCCAGGTTCCTTAAATTACATTAAGCATTCATTAACACCTCTGGGCAAAAAGAGACATCCACTCCTCATCTCTCCTAGGACACAAAATAAAGCAGATGGGGACAGAAACAAGAAGTCTCTGTCTGGTCTGTCTGGGACTTTGACCTTAGCTAGCCCTGGTGGCATCTGTCAGCAGTGTCACCATTATCTCTGTGACAGGTTAACAAAAAAGAAAAAATCATTGCCAGCTGATCTTTGGTCCTCTGAGTCATCCCTTAAAGCCTTCCTTTTAAGTAAAATATGCCTAGTTATTAGGGCAGTTTCATATGTAGAATACTTCTGTTTTTTGTTTTTTATGCCTCCAGCACGGCGATAGCTGTGTCCAGAGGCATTATGTTATCAGGTTTTCCGTCCACATGTCCGTCCCATTGTTGTGAAGGTGATATCTGAAAAACCCTTTAGAGGAAATGTTTTGAAACTTGGCACAAACATCAGGTCGGACTCGAGAACGAACTGATAAGATTTGAGAGGTCACAGATCAAATGTCAAGATCACTGTGACCTTGCATCCATCTCATTCTTGTTAACGATAATATCTCCAAGAACACTGTGAAGGAATCTCTTAAAGATTTGGCACAAACATCCACTTGCACTCAACAAAGAACTGAATAGCTTTTTATGGTTAAAGGCCAGGGTGGCTGTGATGACATTTTTATGCATTATATTAGTCTACTTTAACACGGTTTTGTTAAGTGCCTGGCAATATATTAGTCTACTTTAACACAGTTTTGTTAAGTGCCTGGCAAATTCGTGTCAAATTCAACAACTAACAGAATTCATAGTCACTTTATTGTAAATAGTGTAATAAAAATCAATCATTTAGACAAGAAAGTGTATTCCTACCTTAAAAATCACAGCATGCTTGAGCACTTCTGTGTGAAATTCAAACCACTTAAACCCAATCTGCCTTAAATCTCCTGGTGGTTCCACACAATGATTGCCTCCCTCCTCTGCAACTGTCCTTAGCAGAAGAAATGCTTTTAAAATTTTCTGAGCACTAAGCCCATTTCTTAGCCTGGCCATTGTCCTTAACATTTTGCATAATCCAAAAATTTAACAGAAAGGTTCCTGTGGGCTTGTGGGATTAAGATTATACATGAAAGATACCCCATAACCGAGTGGATGATTTTCAAAGCTAGTGTTTTCTAGTATTGAAAGGAAGGTTTAGTTGAAGAGAGTCCTGGCACCTGAAATGAATAATCGTCACAATGGCATAGCAAATAATTGTCCTTGGACGTCTTTAGATAGTAATATTCAGGTTTGAATGAACTTGTGTTTTTCCACCTAAAATGGAACCGCTTTAGAAGGTAATTTGTCAGCTTTATTTTTTTTTTTTTCATTTTTATTATGTCACTTGTTTAACAAGCTGCCTCGAGCTGTATTTCGTACTTGTTCATTGTGCCGTGGTAACTCATTTGGGTCTCTGAGCACAAGTTTTAATGGAGTGAAGTGGCACCTTAAAGTGTCTCAAATCAAAATGGGACACTCCATCACAGTGGACCACATTCATGTAGACAGACTGCTTGATTGCAAAAGGCAGGGCTAACAAGTATGCAAATTACTGAGTTTATTAACTAACTTACATTCTTTGATTGCAAGAGATTCTGTTTCAGGTCTCACTCGGATTATATATTGACTGTTAGGGCTGCACAGTGTATAAAGACAATCAAGTATCACAATTCTTCTGACCAAATAACTTGATATTGATATTTTGGCGGTATTGTAGGGTTGACTTTTTGAGGTTTCACAAAATATGACACGATGACAAATGATTGTCTACATATGATGGTAAATAATCACCAGTGTGGTGGATATAGTGACTAAATGGACAAAGGAAAATAACAGAGTAGTTAGAACAGTCTGGTAAGAAAATGACATCACTTTACTGTAGTGGGGCCTTAAAAACCAGGAAAACACAACACCTTTGATTTTTATAATGTCCAGTATCTAAGACGATATCTAATCCTGTATCATGATATGGATATAATATTGATATGTTGCCCAGCCATATTGACTAGATATCATTTTATGTAACCCAAAATTCTCTAACACACACATGTTGGACAATGGTTGTTCAATGATTCTTGTTTTAGCTACTGTGATGTAACTATAGCTCATGACATAGTAAAAAGCAAGCCACAGAACATAAGCTTTCAGGATATGTGGGATCTTAAAAAATCAGCTTGTCTGTTTTCTGTAATAACAACAGAACAAAGGGAGATGCGTTTACCTACACTGACTATACATCATATTAATTAACTTAATTATGCATCATCCTGTTTCTTCCCCATACATTGAGATGGAGAAAAGGGTACTTTGAGTTCTGTAACCTGTTGTGGGTTGCTGTAGTGGTTCAGTTACTCTTGAGTTGTTTTCCAGCTGATGTTGGCATGGAGATGCCTGTCAAGTAGGCGCAGATGGTCTGGTGGGACATCTAATTTACCAGTGAAACTAGATGTGCATTCAAAGGCAGCACTAGTACAGCAAGTCAAATGAATTCCTTTTTTTGCAGTTGCCTAACTGGAGCTATAGCTAATTTAAAAGAATACCTCACTAACAAAATGACCATTTGTTTATCAGTTACTCACCATGTGTTACCTTGAATCCATGAAGAAAACTATTTTTCTGGCTTGCCTTCATGTTGAACAGAGAATCCAAAAAAGTTGAACATTCTTCATGAATTTAAGTAAACAGGGGCAGTGTCTAACAACAGCAAAACTATGTCAAAACATCCATTTACAAACTCTCATACAACATGTGCAGTATAATCCAATACTTATTTATCTTGTCATGTGCTTACTCAGTACCTCTCAAATACGTGCATTTTTGCTAAAACATAATCATTTTAAACTCCTCAATACAAACAGTCTCATGCAGGGCTGATTACCATGCCTTCTTGTTTGAACTCTGCTCAAGTGGAGCTCATACGTACATGCATGCTCAGGCACACTAACAGCACGCTACTGATAGAGGGATGTGTTGTTGTTTTCTTCAGTGCATGAAGAATGTTAGCCTTTTTGGGTTTTCCGCTCACTGTAAAGGCATGCAAGAAAAACAAAGTTTACACATAACACTCTGCCAGCAAACATGTTTGTTTGTAGGGTTGTTGAAAAGCATTATTGTAGATTGAAGAAGCAGAGTATGAGAGTCAAGTTACTGAAAAGTGGACATGACACAAACAGCTCCTCCAGTAATGCACTGAGCATCACATGGTTGTTATTAAAAGTATCCAAGCGTGGAGTTTGAACGTGGGTTTTCTCTAAGTCATTTAAGAATTCAAAACCCAAGATGTCTGCAGGAAATTGTAGTACACTGCAAGAATACATAAAAGGGATTTTGCCTCAACTACAGACACACAGCTGTTAAATTAAACCAAATAGCTAGTCAAAAAAGATGTGACTGTTTTCCAAGTAGCTAATTTGGTAAGGTAACTCTGCAGTGCTTCCTCCCTAAATACTAATGGCCTGTGGATAGGAGAGAGAGGCTATAAAATATTTACAGGCTCTCTGTCACCTTGAGACTACCGGTGTTACCAACTGCTGGGATCTCAGGGGGGAATCTGTTGCTGAGGTTATAAACTGGCTCACTGATAAAGATTAGGAATGCTAAAGGTGGAGCTAGTCATTCTTTATTTAGGTTTGTTATGATCTAAATCAAGTACATTCATACACACAGTCATTATTGCTTAGTTTGATATTTGTAGAAATACACATTCCCCTCAGCAACTTCACAGGAGCAGTTGCTAATTGAGCATCCATGTGACCTTTCTTTGTTTTCCGAGTGCTCTCCACACCCACATTGTCCTGGCCAAACTATGGAATAAAGCAGGGAACTTCCTTTTACCAGCCAATTGATCTAACTGCTCAGCTCAGATTAGGGACTGGCAGCAGGAGGCAGCTTGTTGCTATCCAGATTCTGTGGCTTGCTTCCAGTTGCTTTGAAGGACAGGGTGCTCCCGTGACTGATATTATGTAATGAGATTCCATTTGGCTACACAGATAGCCCCGCAAGTGCTTTCCATAAGTGTGTCATATTCGACATGTTTGAAAGAGAGGAAGGAATCTTTTACACAATAGTCCGCTACGTCTTTTCTTTATTAATAGTTGGTTCATGCTTGTTTGCAGGTAAGTAGTGCGATCTGCCATCTTGCTACTATTGTCTACTTCTCCTGTGCACCACTGATTATAATGGGTCTGTTTAAGCCCTGAACGACATCGCTGCTAGAACCAGATCTAATTTGCTGGAAAAAGGGTGTCAGTCCTGTTGAACCAAAGAGAAATGGCCAACTTAAAGTATTGTTTTCACAAACAGTAAGCGTCAAATCCTTCAAAGCATGCCTTAAATGTAAATATGCAGACTATTTATGTGATGAAAAGTTATGTACTGTAGAAAAGGCACACTGAATGAACAATGATGTAATAATCCTTACAGCACCCTCAGCCTATCCTCAAGGCTTTGGGACTTTGAGAGCCACTGCACACGAGGATGCAAATACACTGCCTCTCTAATGAAGCCCCTGAGACATATCAGTATAGATACCCAACCATCAGACGGGTGGGGATGGCTCCCTTGGGCCCGCTGATAGCACTGGGTCTGCCTGAGTTACAGTCATAGGTTGTCACCTGGAATGGGATACTGTAGGCCACCTGGAGATTGATGGTGGCCCGAGCATGTCTTCATGATGTTGTGTTTTTTTGTTCCAGGTTTCGAGAGAGGGAAGGAGGACCTGTTGCCTCTGCCTTTGAAAGAAGACTCACATTCCATATCTAAGAGCAAGGTAAGGAAAATGACTCCTCTGAGTTGCTCTGTGATGGGTGGGGAGGAACGATTGGGTGCTTTGGCGTGCGTGTGTTGTAATGAGAGCAGAGAATATGGGAATTACTGCATGTCTTGTTTCCTTTCCCAGTCTGCCTCAGGCGTGAGATAGCCCACATTGGGATGACTCACACGTCATTTAAACTGTACACATCAAACATTCATCAACTAAAATTCAGACTCAGTCCTTCTTTCAAGTGAGCTCAGTGTGGAGGAGGCCCGTCTGGTTTATCTGTCGAGGTCCACATCAAATATGTTTGTCAGTGCAGGCGTGGGTGTCTGAGCCTCCTTCTGAGTCACAGCAGAGACTCTTTCATCACACAGGAATCCTATTAAAAATTTGTTTTGATATTGTGAAGTATGAAAACATGGAGAGGACATGACAGGATAAACATTTCATCCCAAAACCAAGACGAGATCACAAACATCCACCATCTTCTCAAAGCTATAGAAAAGCAGAATTGAGACTTGGCTGTTTTCGGCTGTCTCCACAGCAATAAGTGCAGTCTCAACCAAAGGAATAGAATAGGGAGCTGAAAGAGAAAATTTTTAGCTTTGGTGCTTGTTATTTTGTACTTTCAGTCTTTGTCCAATGCTGCCTGTAGCTGTTTAAGGCACTAAGTAGCCCTGCGTTAGGATTCCCACACACCCCTGACTGTCTCTACACTTTAAATCGCTCCAATTGGCTTGTGAGAGGAGCTGGCAGATATATACCTGCACTGGCATTTATAGGCTTCATTCTGCTAACTGAGCTAAGTTTGGACTGCCAGGGAAACAAAACCGCTTGAGAGGCAAGGGAAACAATCACTTCTAGATGCTGTTTCTCGGTGATGTTTCCCCTCTTTGCTACAGTAATATTTTAGGGAATAAATATTATGTAATGTCCTCATTGTAGTTGATTATATCAATTATCGTAATGGATTTGTCATTCAGAGGAAACACTTTGTCATCAAGGTTACATGTAGTCATTTAGTAGATGACTTTATTCAGCGCAGCGTAAACAGAGTGCAGTGAAACAAGCTGATGGTTGCTAAGTAGATTGCACACATTTTTAAACACATCCTCACAGGAAAGCTTTGGTTCTAATCATCATGCATGTTTGAGCAGTGCTGACCATCTGTTTTTCTCAGCTCAACATGGCAGATGAACCACCAGTAGATGTATATTTAATATATAGATGTCCTAAGAGATTAAGTAGGGTTTTTTTGTGCTAATAATCCCCTCTGTGTGTTCACAGTCTGAAACAAAGCTGTACAATGGCTCAGACAAGGATGTGTCAGCATCTGGAGGAAAGCTCACCAAGAAGGAGTCCCTCAAGGTAAGTTAATTACATCATTATAGAGGCTGCTGCATGCTGCCATTTTTTTGTTTGAACTGACACGTTGACGCAAATAATTCGCGTTGACGTATTTACGTAGTCTGTGATGTCGATGACTTTGACGCGTCGCCCCAGCCCTAGTCAACAGCAATGTAGATATAAACAGCTCTGTCTAAGCTAAATAAAACCACAATGATTCCCTAAATTCCCTAATCCCTGAGTTAAACCACTTTGGAAATAAATAAACTTGCCTTGGAAATTTTTGGGGAAAATTACAGACCCAATCTGGACACTTACTCTAACGGCAGGCATAATGAGTCTTTAAAATAGCCTGATATGGAGAGTTTTAACATATAATCACTAAGTAGACTGGATTTTCATATGTCACAACAACACAGGATAGGCAGGATACCTTACATATTTAAAGAGTCGAATTAAATGCAGCAGATACCTCACTCTACAGTCAGAGGGAACCAGCTGTTATTTAACAGGAACACTGAGGAGTGTGATTCCAGTCTTATTAAAAAAATCTGCTTAATGTTATTCAGTGTGAAGGCAAGTGTAGGATGTTAATAATCACAGTTGTGTAAATTGATGTTCTCAGTATGTCTGTTTCTCTGTGCTCCCTGCAGGTGCAGAAGAAAAACTACAGGGAAGAGAAGAAGAGGGCGACCAAGGAGCTGCTCAGCACCATCACTGATCCCTCTGTCATCGTCATGGCCGACTGGCTAAAGGTGGGAACATTCTCCACCACGCAGTTGATATTTCCTGCTGCTGACGTGTTGATGGTAAAATATACAATAATTATTAGAATTAAAGTACACCATTAAATGACATTTGTCTGGATTTGATCCAGATTCGTGGCACTCTGAAGAGTTGGACCAAGCTGTGGTGTGTGCTGAAACCAGGCGTCCTGCTCATCTATAAAACCCACAAAAATGGCCAATGGGTGGGAACGGTGCTGCTCAATGCCTGCGAGCTCATCGAGAGGCCCTCCAAGAAGGACGGCTTCTGCTTCAAGCTCTTCCACCCACTGGAGCAGTCCATCTGGGCTGTCAAGGTCAGAATTTGCAGCCAGTATTATGGAGTGAGATGGAGCATTTAGAGAGCTGTTCCAGGCTGGGAACATCGGGGGAATTGAGAAATTATGTGTATCAGGGAGTTTTGTGACTACCAAATACGTATTCCACAACTTAACTTTGTAATCAGATGATTTTCAGTACAGTAGTAGAGAAAAATCTGGTCACCTGTTTAGAAAACATCAACAAAAAAGTGAGGACAAATAAAAACACACAGGGCAAACACTCTGACTCAAATAAGACAGAAACGTCATGGAAACCATCTTAAAGAAATTAATCGCACAGAACAGAAGTGTCAGCCGCTGAACAGAGTCAAAGCTGCTAATGTGAATAAATGAAGGTCTTGTGAAGGATCAAATAGAATAGGAAATGCAAAAAACGAAACAAGCAGTAAGTGAAATTTGGTTTGCTGATAAAATGCCCTGCCTCAGAATAAATTGTAACATTAAGGAGAATTTCCACCACTGGAAAAAAAGACACTTAAAACTTAGGAGCCTCTTTCTCTACCATACACTGTTTGGCCTAATTCTGGAGTGCTCCGCCAGAAACGAAAGAAACAAGGGTTATGGGCCAGATTATTAGTAGCCAGGTACTGTTGCCTCCTAGAGGAAATAGTCCTGCACATAATTCCCTGTAAAACCACAATGTGTTGTCTTTGGATTTGGCTGTGTTTGGACTGAGCCAGGTTAGCTGTCTGCTCCTGTTTCCAGCCTTCAGACTAAGCTAACCAGCTGCTGGGCCTAGCTTCCTATTTATCATTCAAACATAAGAGTGGTGTCAATCTTCTGACCAAACTCTCAGCAAAAAAAGGCAAATAAGTGTACTTCCCAGTATGTTCAACTATTCCTTTATATTTGCCATATATGACCTAATTTATCTTTATCTGTGTTTATCTACCATGCAATGGGAAAAAAATCTCTTACCCCAGTATTAGCGAGGGAGAATACTGCCAAAGTTTACAGACAGATGAATTTGAATGCAGCCTGTGTTGCTCTCAAGTGACAAACAGAACAAAATTAACACAAACATAGAAAATGTCCTCCATTAAAAACAAAAACCTTTGTCCCCTGCAGTTAAAACAATTAGTTTTTATGATAGCTGTATAATTAAAAGCTCATCTTCAGCGCAGATGCAGAACATTATGCATCTAGCCAGCGATTTTGATTTTAAGCAGAGCATACTTTCCATTTGTTCCTGTGTTTTCAGCCCTGTCCACATGTCCACTCCAACTGTGATTTAGTATTCATCACTGTCCTCGCTCTGCAAGTGTTTTCTTGTTTGTTTGTGCTATGAAAAGGCTTGAATCATAATTGTTGATGTGTGATTTAGATTACAGTGTTCCTATTTTCCCCATCGTCCTCTTCACGTTGGACGTAAACACTTCACTCATTCAGCTTCTGTCCCCTCTCGTAGCTTGTTTGCATAATGACATACTAGAGAGTCCAGTTTTCCACTGTTTGCACATAAGTGATGAAGAACTGGAAAAAGAAACACAAACTGCAGGTGAAACGAGGATAAAGGAACTGATAAATCACCTCAAATGAAAAGAGACAGAGATTAACATGACAATTGGAACAATCAAGACACTGACTCAGAACAGCACCCACCTGAACCTTAAACTCTGAACCTGATACCTAACATGTGTTTACTTCCTTTATTTCCTGTTGTCATCAGGGTCCTAAAGGAGAAGCAGTTGGCTCCATCACTCAGCCATTACCCAGCAGCCACCTCATCTTCCGTGCTGCCTCTGAGTCTGATGGTAAGAGACAAGCTGTCAATCAATCTTCAGTTTTTTGTCTTTTGAGTCTTGTCAGCAGCAGCTTAAAATGAGAGAGAAAGATAAGGCAACAAATCGGCATCATGGGGGTATCAGCTACATAAAGTAATATTAATATTGGTTAAAAATTACAGCTGCTTTTACTTGCAGTATTTGATTATGTGTGGAAGTGCTATTAATCCTAATTATTGTTCTTTGTTGCTTTTTTAACCAATGTATTATGTAAGAGGGGAACTTTAATATTTTGGTACCTGGACCCTATTCTCTGAAGTCTGCAAGGGACAAGTTTTAACAGGCGATCTCATGTGGTTTAGAAATTACGCCCCGGAAATTATCCCCAGGATACGATGCACGCAGTTATTTGTAACTCCACTACACAGCACTGCTTGCAGTGATTAACAGTGTTAACCTCCTTTTTTTCTTTTAATGTGGGTTAAACAAACAGAACAGATTCTGTCACACACTGTTACAAGTCATCAATCTCATCATCTTTTGAGATTTCACTCTTGTTTCTGTGAATGGCGAGATGTTGAGAGATGAGCCTCCAGCACCCGAAATGCTGTCAAAACATTTATTTATAGTTGCCAACACAGCCCCCGTGATTCTCAACTGGGAAAGAGGCGGAAAACAAGCTCATAGAAAATGAAAGACCTAAATGAAACTCCAAATGACAGAGATGCCGATATACAGGATTGATATTATCACATGATGTGTGTGTTTGGTGAAATATGATGGGTAATTTGCAGTGGAATTTTATCCTGAAAAACTACAGACATGGCAGATTCACACGAAATTAAGATCACAGATAACCTCCATGGTTATTACAACTTATTCGAGGTCCCCAGGCCATACGAGACCCATGCAAATAGGGCTTAATATCTTCTTAATATCTAATATATCTTAATATCTTAATATCTAAATCTACTGATTTAGTGGGTGTTTTTTAGGTTATTTGGACAGCCAAAATGAAAACCTGTGGCTTTTTAGCCACTCTCTAGTCTATCCTCTCTGTCTCTATTGACTGATATACTTAAAAGAATGTTAACATACAGTCATGGAAAAAATTATTAGACCACCCTTGTTGTCTTCAATTTCTTGTTCATTCTAATATCTGGTACCACTAAACGTATAATACAATGAACACAACAAAAAATGCAGCTGGTCACATAATACTTCATGTCCTATTTGACATTCTTAAGCTTAATTGATTCCCAGGGTATATAAGAGGCCATTTCATGTCACAAGCAGCACTGCACATGCAAAGGCCTAGAGTGGTTTCCTGCTTACATTCAAGCCGTAGCACAACTCAGAAGTTGTCAGCTCTCACATAATGCCTAAAACAAAAGAATTATGTGAAGCCACAAAGGCAGCCATCTTGGCACTGCTGGAAATTGGCATGAGTGAGAGACAGGTAGCGAAAAAACTGAAGATCTCCAAGACAGCCGTTCATTACAACAAAAAAAAACAAGCTGAACATGGCACTACCAAATTGCTACCTGGCCGTGGCAGGAAACGTCTTTCTACCCCACGAGATGACCGTGCACTCATCCGTTCCTGTGTCAGGAATCGTCGTCAGACCTCCAGGGACCTTAAAAATGAGTGGGCACTGTAGAGAAATGTGACTTGTTCGGCAAGGACAGTTCGAAAACCGACTTGTTGAAGCTGGTTTGAAGTCACACAGAGCACGCAAGAAGCCCTTCATCAATGAAAGGCAGAGGAAGGCCCGGTTACTCTTTGCTCGAGACCACAAGGATTGGACTGTTGATGATTGGGCTAAGGTTCTCTTCAGTGATGAATCCAATTTTGAATTGATGCCCACTCCAGCCAACTTACTGGTTAGGAGGAAGCCTGGAGAAGCTTACAACCCAGACTGTCTTGCCCCTACAGTAAAACATGGGGGTGGATCAGTCATGATCTGGGGTTGTTTCAGTCTGAGTGGAACAGGGCAAATGCAATTGTGTGAAGGCCGAATGAACCAGGTCATGTACAGGACTACCCTTGAAAACAGTCTTCTTTCATCAGCTGGAAAACTCTTTCCTGCCTCGAATGACTGGATTTTCCAACAAGACAATGCCCCTTGCCACACGGCAAGGTCAGTTAAAGCCTGGATGGAGAACCACAACATTCGCACCATGCCTTGGCCTGCTCAATCACCAGATCTTAATCCAATTGAAAACCTGTGGAAAATCATCAAACTCAAAATGGAGAACCACAAGCCCAAAAACAAAGAAAATTTGCTTGAATTTGTCCAACAGGAATGGGCTGCTGTGACAGCAGAACAATGTCAGAAGCTGGTGGAGAGCATGCCAAGACGCATGGCTGCAGTCATCAAAAACAATGGTTATGCAATCAAGTATTAACTCTTGTGTGTATCATGTGTTTAAAGCAAACAGAAAAGAAAACATGGAATGCTTAAAAGTAGTGTTTTTGGCGGTACAATGCCATAGCTATTGATGTAAGAATTTAAGTAATTTTGGTTATTATCAAGAAAACCATGGAAAATGAATAGTTCTTAGTTCTTAAATTAAACTCTCATGAGCTATTTTTGTTGTTATCATTATAATTGTCCAAACAAATGTACCTTTAGTTGAGCCAGGCATTAAAATTAACAAGAAATTGAAGAAAACAAGGGTGGTCTAATAATTTTTTCCATGACTATACATTAACATGGCAGTGGCTGGGCACAGTTTAAAAAAAAAAGTAAGTTAATTTTCATTTAGTTTGGAATCCCATAAAAATTGTTTTAAAAAAAATAGCTTGCCAGTTTAGGATATAACTCATATATGTCATATATAAGATCAGTACCACTGTAGTTGGGGAATAGGTGACTAGAGGGATGGGATGTGTAGCTGAACTAAGGCAGAACGGATACAAGTAATGTGGAGAACATAGGTTGTATATAAAGATGGATGACTCCTCCCTTATTATCCCCACTGTACAAAAATGAAGCCAAAATATCCTGGATGCAGATTCTGGCCAATATACCTGTCTCCCACCAATTGCGAGCAGGACACGGATCATGACCTCAGCAAATTGCACACACAGCTGTCAATCATGACGTCAGACCCTCTTTTTATATCAAATAACCAATTAAAACTAAAGAGAAAAAGGAACACTTAAACACACATTAGTGTGATAAGAACTACCTATTAGTCATCAATAAGTTGACTAATCGTTGCAGCCTAATACGTAGTGACTAGTGAATGGTTAGAGCCACAGCCCTTCTTGCTCTGTGACTCTATCCATGGTGCTGAAATATCCAATCCACTCTTTCCCTGTCTGAGTCTCTGCCCGTGGTGCTGGAATAGTCAAACGATATCTAGAATTACTTGGTATTTACAACCCTAGCACAGTATTACAATACTCTGAAAATAAATGTTGCATATCAGTGATCAGTCTGAATGTCTTTCCCAGGTCGATGCTGGATGGATGCCTTAGAGCTGGCCCTGAAGTGCTCCAGCCTGCTGAAGAGGACCATGATCCGCGAGGGGAAAGAGGACATGAGCACAGTCGCCACTGGTGGAGAACACTCCATTAATTTCTACAGCCTTCTCCGAGCCCACAACATCCATGGTTTCCAGTGAGTAAGAAAAAAAACAAAGTTACAACTACATTTTCCCCTTGAACTTTTAAGATACCAGCTTTTTCAAATGTAACATTATTTGTATGAACATCATACCACCCAATGTGCCCTCCCTCCAGGTTCAACGACAGTGACCACTTGAAAGACCCAGACCTGTACTCAGACAAGTCAGACAGGGAGGGAGAACAGGACCACGAGGAGTCAGACCCAGAAGGCCTGGAGAAGAGCGAGGAGAGCGACAGCGACACCTCAGAGCGGCAAGACGACTCGTACATCGACTTGGACCCCAATGAACATCTGCGGGAAACCCCGTACCTGGAGCAGTCCCATGAGGAGCTTGGAGAGGTCAGGGACAAAGAGTTTGAAACAAGTCCACTGTTACCATACAGAGCTTTTAATAAGAAATGTCGTTGATGAATTGAGATTGCAGCTTTGCTCCACATTCTCATAGGACTTCTGGAAACCATTTTCATCTTCAGCTTAAATTAAAACTGCAGCTAAAAGCAATTTTGTTATAAAGTCTGTTGCATAATGAGGAGAAATTAGCATGTTCCTCTGCTGGGGCTATTAGGAAAGCAGTAACATGGCCACGCTTTGATCTATGTGGGTTGGTTTGACAGCTTACTAATTTAACACCTACTGAAGCCGAGGCAAAATGTTTATAGTTAGGAGCTAATTAAAACCTCATTTTGCAAATCAATTGCACAAACAGTCTCATAAAAGTTTTAATCAGATGGAGACTCTGCAACAATGTGAATGCTTCTGGGTATTTTAAGATGTCTGTTATATGTTGGCAAGCTACATGTACAAAAAAAACACTCCTCTGCCCTTGTGTCTTCTCCAGGCTGGTGAGGCTGCCCAGACAGAGACGGTATCAGAGGAGAATAAATCTCTGATCTGGACTCTGCTGAAGCAGGTGCGACCTGGCATGGACCTGTCCAAAGTGGTGCTGCCCACATTCATCCTGGAGCCAAGGTCCTTTCTGGACAAGCTCTCAGACTACTACTACCACGCAGACTTCCTGTCAGAGTAAGCACTAAAGCTTTTTAAAGGAATATAAATAATCCAGCCTCCAGCTCTATTAAATTTTACTAATTAATAAATGTATTTAATATGTACACCAGAATATCACACCATGTCTTTAACAGACTTCAATACAGTTTTAACTAAAGTTATTTTTTACCACATGCAGAACGAACATGGACTTTAAAATTGGGAGAAAAGTGCAGATTTTGCAACTCAAGCACTTTTTGCTAAATATGCAATGAAACGTCCAGTGTGTAGGATTTAGGGGAACCTGCGATACCTTGGTGTATGTAATGTGTGATGCCAATAGTTCTACTCGTATAAAATGTGACATATGGACATTGAATGTGTCTTTCTGTCAGAAGATTTGATGAAGCTCTGTGGATCAAGAGAATTCAATTATAGTAGATTATATTAAGTTTTACCTACTGAGTTAAACTCCACGTGTTCTATAGGCTCATCAGTCTAAGTTTGGACTGTTGGTTTCATTCTCAGGGCTGCGATCGAAGAGAACGCTTACAACCGAATGAAGAAGGTGGTGAAGTGGTACATCTCTGGATTCTACAAAAAGCCAAAGGTCAGGAGAATAAACACATGCAACCCACTTCATGTTGATGAGCAGCAGAATAGAAATGCTCTCTGTATACAATCTATTATACTAAAATGTCATGCTGGTGTTTAATCCACAGGGGTTGAAGAAGCCTTATAACCCCATCATTGGAGAGACGTATCGCTGTATGTGGCTCCACCAGCAGACCAACAGCAAGACGTTCTACATCGCAGAACAGGTAACAACAACAACGACTGTGCAGAGTACTAACTGTGAGCAATCTGACTGGTCAAGAGCTCATCCCATCTGTATCAGATAACTCCCACAATGCAAGTTGGGTCATTGGAACACATCGACTATCCATGATAAGACAAATCTATGACAGATGAGTAGTGTTCAACCTGACTACATTAGTGTGATTTTCCTCAGGTATCCCATCATCCTCCTGTGTCTGCCTTCTACGTCAGCAACAGGAAAGACGGATTCTGCCTTAGTGGCAGCATCCTCGCCAAGTCCAAGTTCTATGGTACACACACACACACACACACACACACACACACTAAAATCTAATTCATGCCACCCTCAGGCATCTTGAATGAAAGGACAATGTGTGCTAATATTTATTCAGCTGTGGATTGTTATCTCTTTGCCATGTTAGCACATCTGTCCACTAACTGCTGCTGTTTGCATTTTAGGAAACTCCCTGTCGGCCATATTAGATGGGGAGGCTCGGCTTACTTTCCTCAACAGAGGGGAGGACTACGTGATGAACATGCCCTACGCTCACTGTAAAGGTCAGAGTGCAACCGGCTTTTTCTCACACTACAGTCCCACATCAGTCGAGCTTTAATGTAGCTGTAAACTCTGTAGAATATTTGGTCCAGTATTTATATTCTTTGATATCTGCGTTAATAATATTGCTCTGCTCATTTGCAAAGCTGTAGATCCACCTACAATAAATAGTTTGGGTCCACTCTCTGACCCTGTGTCAATTTCCCCACTTACCTGTACTGAGTAAAATTCCCCATGGTGTGTTTTTTTATCCAACAGGTATCCTGTATGGCACCATGACCCTGGAGCTGGGTGGCCAGATCACCATTGCGTGTGAGAAAACAGGCTACAGTGCTCAGCTTGAGTTCAAACTGAAGGTATGGCTGTGTTTAAAAAAAGGAACTTATTTAAGAGTAGTAAATCATTTCAGTCCTTGGTTGACAGAATAGGAGCTTTAGAGCTGTGGAGTAATAAACTTCTTTTTTTAGATAGCCTTTTATAAAAAGCTGTTTCTCACTTGAATTTTCTGGATGTCTAACCCCTCCACACCATCACCAACTCCACCACGCCACTCCCTCTCCCCCCTGATAATTGTCCCATCCTCCACACCACCATTCACACTGTCGACTGCATGATGTCATCACAAACTAGCGACAGGTACATGTTAAAGAGTGCAAACAGGGAGTCAGTACATTTCCATTTAAAATAAAAATCATGATAGGTGTCTCTGGTTTTTAGAGTGCAAACCAGAGTGCATCTAGGTTAGTAGAGAAGATTGAGTACTATTGAATGCAGTGCACCCATTGGAACCACTCAGCTGATGTACTCTCATTGGTAGGTTTAATTGAAAGTCGATGGTGGTTACTAGGTTGATTTCTTTTGTTGTTAAATTGGTCTTTAATTAATGTATGTGTGTTTAAATGCTTTAGAAAAGTTGCAGGTTAAGCCCAAACTCCATTACTCCATGCAGCTCTATGCAGCCCAGTTGTTAATTTCAGACAGACACAATTGTCATTGTCAAGTCTAAGTAGCAAATACACTTGCGCCAATCGGTGCTTCGATGGGCATGTTATAATTGCGGTGTGGTCAGGCACGTTGTTGGTGTATTAGTATTCCAAGGCAGTAGAAAGAGATTGCACCACTACACTTTTACGTTTTGCTGCTTAAATGTCCCATTATATTTGCTGCAGCGACACTACTGCTCTTACTGCATTAGTCTGATCAGAGACCTGCTCACTGCTGCGATTTGCTGGATCCACCATGTAAATCTCAGTGCACCAGCTGTAGGCACACCTGGCTTTTAAAGCGAAAGTGGAGATGACACTCTAGTCGGCTGAACTCATGTTACACCCAATACGCAGCTGTGAATAATTAAGGGACTAACCCCTTTGTGCCTTGCGCCTTACTTTGCACCCAGATTATGCGCCATTTAACCAGCAAAGTGAAGTTGGACACACCCTAAATGCAATCAGACCTTCTAAAATGGACTTATAAATGCAGATCAAATGAGACATAAACAACAGTATTTTTCTCCATAGTAACTGCAACAGTAAACCTTATGTGTGCATGTATCTCTCCTTCCTCTCCCCTTCTTAAAACCCCCCATGTCCTTGTTCTTCTCCCATCCCTCACCTCTCGCCTTCAACACCTATTTTTTCTTGTCCTATCTTCTTCCTCCTTTTCCCACTCTTTTCTTTGCTGTATTTGTCCTTTCTTTTCCATATCTCTTTCCTTACCCACTCCTCCTTCTCTGCCTTCCTTCTTTCTTCCTCCTTTCTCCCTGCTCCTCCTCTCTCCTTGTCTTTTCCTCCAGCCATTCCTGGGCAGCAGTGACAGTGTGAATCAGGTCTCTGGAAAGATCAAGCTGGGGAAGGAGGTGTTAGCCACGCTAGAAGGACACTGGGTAAGACACGCTTTTCACACATTCTTCTGACTACTGCTTGTTGTGTAATAAATCCTGAGCTATATAAAATATGCAACAAGCTGAGTTCAAGTCATGCCTGAATTACATGCTTGCCCCTTCTGTGATCTGCAGACCTTTTTCTCTTTAATATTAATTTAGACTGTTGGTTATAAACTAAGTCCCTAATGCAGATAACAGCTGCACTGTGCTGTAGTTTGTGTCTTGCTTTGTCATTAGGCAAGTAAAAAGAGCCTTTTGACTTTGTCCTCACAGGACAGTGAGATCTTCATCAATGACAAGAAGACAGGGACGATGGATACTTTCTGGAACCCAACACCAGAGCTGAGACAGAGTCGCCTGACACGCTGCACCGTCCCACCAGAGGAGCAGGGAGAGTATGAATCAGAAAGGTGAACTTGGACTTCACTATTATCAGAGTATCAAACATGATAGTGTATTGTTTTGTATCGGTGTCTTATTTATTGGCTTTTAATTTAGTCTCTGTGACCAAATTGACCTTGATCACTCGTTGGCATCTTGATATATTTTTAGGCTTTCCTCTTACTCCTCTACTGTGTCTTGTCTTCTTTCTGTTTGTGAGTGCAGAGAAACTTAATGACTCTGTTCCCTCTCAATCACCAGACTGTGGCAGCACGTGACTCGAGCCATCAACAACAAGGACCAGACCGAGGCCACCAATGAGAAGTTCATCCTGGAGGAAGTTCAGCGGAAGTCCGCCCGCGAACGGAAAGCCAAATGTGAGGAGTGGATCCCCGCTCTTTTCGAGCAGGACCCCGTCACCGGAGAGTGGCATTACAGATATGCCGAGTGAGTGACTACCCTACTACCTCTACAATGACAGGAAATAACAAGGTGGCTCCTTTATATAGAGAGCATGAAAAAAGCTGAACTCAAACAGGTTTAGCGGTAGTTTTAAACTGTCACCTGTCATTGCAGGTTAAGTTATGCTAATGAAGAATTTACTAATACCTTAGTAAAACCGCATTGTTCTAAAAAATACATTTTGAAGGGCCTAACATTATTTTACCTTGTATGGCAGCTGCATCCTCGCGGTATTATGAGCACTTTTACTGTGCAAACTTATACGGGACGCATTTGCCCCCGTTACCGTTTTAGCTCGTTTCGCAGCTCCCGGCTGCGTTCGCCTCCCTCAATACTGAACCAGTTTTAGAATGAGTTGTACCTATGAATCATATGCACACATACACATGGGGAAATAGGGCCCAGGTTGAAAAATACCTAAGTTATCCTTTAAAAAAATCTGACATTGATATATTGGCCTTAAATGTACTTACTAAATAATTGTGATTGGGTATCTTGATGTAATTAATTGGATATCCAAATGTTAGCATTTATATAATGATAAAATAGATAATAGAAAAGCTCACTAAGTATATACATTTCATCAAACATAATAAAAACCCTGCAGTATTAAAAATACAGTAATGCTTGTTGATGCTTTGGTTGCAAGTAAGTAGGGGTGTAGCAGGTTTCACAGAACCAAAATCATAAAGTGCTCAGCATTAAAAACAATTTACACAGTAAAAGCAATAAAAATAGATACCAACAATACACAGCACAGGGCTGACAAGATAAAACACAGCAGCAGCTAATCAACAAGGACACAGACAAATAAACAGGTCATCAGCTGTTTGGATTGGCTAACCAAAAGCCTGTGTGAATAAAAACATTTTGAGATGAAAACATCAGGTACCCAGTAGCTCAGTGGTTACCCCTTTCACACTTGAGACTGTCTTGTCTATTAAAGACAAAGATGCCAAAAAAAATATCATACAAGTCAAGGGACTTGAAAGAAAAATGGAGGGGCATTCCAAAGATTGGGGGCAACAGCTTGAAAAGCACAGTCACCTCAAGTATGATCTGAAGCACTGGTTCCCATCCTGGGCGTCCTGACCCCCACTAGTGTCACAAAGCTTCACAGGGGGTTGCGAGGCTTTCTTGATTTTAAAGGGTGTAAAGAAATAACTGCTTTTCAAATATAGACTAGGCCTATATCGTAGCAGTTTATTCATTTCTGTCAAGAAAACTAAATCAAGTAGGTATTTTAAAGTTTAGATGATTATTGAAGATATAAACTTTGAAAAGTCTCACAGGATAAGGGCATGGTGAAGACCTGAATACAGGCTGTGTTCACAGAGCCTCCATTCTCTGCTCAACAGCCTCTTCCTGCACCAGAAAAGTATGCCGTTAAAAAAACCCAAAGAGCTAGGAAAAAGGTTGAAACCACTAATCTAAAGGCAAGAAGAAATCTATCCTCTAAATTGTCACACTCACACCTGGTTTTGAAAATACACTGTGTTCCCATCTTATAATTGGTACTAATATAAGGCAGTTAAGTTTAAAGCTTCCCCATTTTCTGTAGATTACATATTAAATTATCCAATATGACAGGGTGCCATCTAGTGCTGATTCCTTATAACTGCAGGGAGAATGTCCAGGGGGCTGTGTGACTGCTCTTGATGATGTAGGACGATGGATTCTGTAAACAGCTTTTATTGTTGTATGAGAAACAGGAGAGTTGTCTAGGTGGCAGAACGTCATGAATAATAGTGGTCTTCACTGGTCTCTTCTGTTCTTTTTGTTTCTTTATCTGCTTCTTCATTTCACATTCTTCTCCTCCATACACTCTCTTTTATTCGCATTTCTTTGTCTCTATCGTGGTTTACCCCGTGTGTTTGACTGTTTTCTCTCTTCTATGTCTCCTCATCTCGCCCTCTGTGTCTCTCGGCCCCCTCCGCAGCACAAGGCCATGGGATCCGCTCAACGACCTGATCCAGTTTGAGAAAGACGGCTGTATCCAGACCAAGGTCCGACACCGCACCCCTATGGTACGTTCTGGCAGTCTTATTAGTCTGAGTAACCAGGGGCCGCGGAGGGACAATTGCAAGTGCCAGGTAGGTTGTCCCGATCGAAAACCGCCATTTAAAAAAAAAAAAAAAAAAAAAAAAAAAGCAACTCGCCGCCTCAACCACCTTCCACGCAGCACCCGGTGCACCGTCTTCATTGTCGCTTCTTCTCTGTGTGCCGCCATCGCCGTTGTCGCCTCTGCTCCTTTTTTTGTCTTTTTTCTTTCTGTTTGTCTCTGTTTTTTCTTTTCGCACCCTGGCACCTGCCGTTCTCTCTGTATGGGAGGGAAGGGTATGTCAAAGTGCATGCTGATGTAAGTGGATAACCTGATGTTCTCCTTCTTGTTCTTGCTGTGTCATAATGCAGTGAAATGATTATAAACCCTTGTGAGGGTTTAAATGTCATTCTTCAAGTACGTTTCACTGATTGTGATACCATCAGATCTCAGTACGGAGTGAGCAATGTTATTTTTGCTCCGCATGAAGTTTTCTCCCATACAAAGTCTGAAGAGAAAACATCCATTACATGAACAGACCAACAACCGCCATCAACATCTGGTTGCTTCAGGGTGTCTTCATGCCCTCCTCACCCTTCACCTGTCCATGTCTTCATCTTGTCTGTCTCTGTCATGCTCGCTCACTGATTCTCCACCTCTACCGATCTGCTCCGTGTTCATGTCATGTTGAGAAGCTACAGGCTGCTGTGCTGCTGCAGTGCGATCACTGTGATTGCTGCTTGTGTGTCTGGAGTCTGTGAAACTGTTTCGTTCTTTGTGTGTTCAAAGCAACCACCTACCAAGTGTCAAAGTGTAATGGCGTGAGTCACTGAAAAACACTTGAAAGACGACACAGTGTAGCTTACCGGTAGCCTGCAGCTGCACTTTTTGAGTGGAAGAGACACAGTCTTGATAGTTGTTATCTTGACAACCCTCAGCAATGAGCCAAGAAGTCTGTCATGTGTAGTTTTTACCCTCCAAAAATTTCATCCTCCACTTCATAAATCCACCAGCAAACCCCCGGGCTCCCAGGCAGTCAATCCCCAGGAGCAGACTGCAGCACAGCAGCTGGATTGTAGAGGAAACTGTGGTGTTAGCTTAGCTTTGCTAAGAAATCAATTAATTTTGATTATGTTGGCCAAATTTTTTATTAAATCTCAAACTAATTGAAATTGGGCTACTCCAACAAAGGTACTATAATTATATATACATTTTGTTGTATTTATTCCTTTTAAAAAAACATTTATATATTCCAATTCAAATGTCTGATTATTCTTAAGATTCAAAAGTTCACTGCTCTTTGAAAGGGCCTTCTTGCATTATTATGCTATTTTATTATGATAACATCAGTGGCATAAAATAGTCTCAAAATGACAACAAAATTGTTTGTCGCCATTATTTCTGGGACAGTATATCATGTGTCAAAAGTAGTTATAGGGACAGGCCTGGTGCTGCTGACCTTAAATCAACCTTAAAATCTGTCAGATTGTTAGACAAAGACTCCGGGCCTGAAAAATTGCATCACATTAAATAAAGCGTTAAGATTAAGAGCTGTAATCTGTTCAGATTTTAATCCCTGTGAATTTGTTTATTGAAGTGTTCCAGCTCTTGGCAGGTTTGGTTCATTTCAGACGCTTGTTGAGTGTTATAAACAGATGTGACTGATGTACCAGCATGCCTTACACGGTCATTGATGTGACAGCGCCGACTTGCATGTGTGTGTGTGTGTGTGTGTGTGTGTGTGTATGTGTGTGTAAAGGGGGTAGGTCTTGCATCATAACACCATTTTGTTGTATCGATATGCCTGTGAACAATTCTGTTTATGTATTTTGTATTCATGAGTCTTTGTAGTTGTGTGAGCGCTAAGATATGTTTGTATGTGCTCTCATGTGTGCGGCCTGTCAGTTTGACCCGTTTCTCTTTGTGTGTATGTGCGTGCTTATGTGTGTATCCCAACATGTGTGTATAGGTAACGGTGCCAAAGAGGAAACACAAGAGCGACAAGCCGAAGAGCCCAGAGAGTGGCTGCTCCTCACCCGAACCCGACCGCCAAGACTCGTCTGGCAGTGAACGTAAGTCACGGTCATGTACAATCACAAACACACACACACAACGCTAACATGAGTTGTATTTTTTATGCCTTCACACCGGCATTAACTGTAGCTGGAGGCATATTGTTTTCGAGTTGTCCCTTCTGTCGGTCCCATTCTCGTGAACGCAATATCTCAAGAACGCCTTGAACGCCCTCTACAAATTTGGCACAAACGTCCACTTTGACTGAAGAATACACTGATTAGAATTTGGTTGTCGAAGGTCAAATGTCAATGTTAGTGTGACCTTTTGGACATCGCTCAAAGGTCTAATAGGATATAATGATGAATTGATGACATTTTATATCCAAAACGTCAAAGGACAGCTTCACTGTGACATCCTAATGTTTTCTTGGCATTATTCAGCATCCTCCTGAATTGGTGACACTAATCTTGGGTGCCCAACTTGAAACTGTCCTGATTGTAGATCTTCTGTGCTGCTGGGTTGAAGATGTGTGTGAAGCATCCATGTTTTCACAGATATGGATGTAAACTGTTAGACAAACGTGACTGGTTCATGGCAGCATCTAACTACAAGTCAGTCTTTCTAGTTATGTAATAAATCAACATTTGGTTATGTGATTTAAATATCACAATTGCTGTACAACGTTTTCATTACAGACACACAACAGCTCAAGAAGCAGGTCATAACTGCATGTTAAAATGTCATCATGGAAATAGTGTGGAAATACTGGTTATACATGATCACTTTTCAACCAATCTGCAAACACCAAATGATTTCAGAGGCTTAGAGTAGGCTGACTGCGTCAGTAAACAGCACACTCTGGTGGTAGTTATTATGTCTGCGTTTCCTGTGAAGGTCATGTTGTAGGAACTTGCTTGTTTTTTTATGTCTAATTTAGTCACAATGTCCATACTCAGCCTTAGAATCTTAAATAATAATAATAAACACTAACCTAATAAAGGTTAGCATTTAGCTGGTTGCTGGTGCTTATTTCCAACCCTGATGTTTGTACAAAAAACTGAGATTAGCTTTAACGTGTTAGCTTTAGCAGGATATCTGCAGGTCTTCAAAAGTCTTAAATAGTAGTGAATGTAGTTCCCTCCTAAAAAGAGCTTGTTAGGGTATAAACTGAGCTGGGTTGTCAGGAAAAGTTATTCATAAATTCCAATTACTGCTGCTTTTGCTAGCCATAGTAGCTGGAAAATTAATAGACTTTCTGAGGCAAGTGTCAATAATAGTAAAAACTTAAAGGGGACCTATTACGCTTGTCTTTATTTCCTTCGTATATATGTAAAGTTACAGTGTAGGATGTTCATATTCAACATGGCAAAAGATTCAAATAATGAGATGAACATGTGAAAGTAATCCCTGTAAGGAAAATCCTCAGGCACCAGACTGTTCTAAATACTCTGTTTCTAACAGTTTCCTCTACTGTGAGGACAAGCTGACGTTAGATTAACTGCGCTGCTAACCCGCATGTTTACTTATTTGTAAATATGAAGCACCACCACAACATCAGCATCTGCTGCCACATACAGATTTTCTGGTTTTAGAGCTGTGTCTCTTTCTTTCTCTTCTGTGGCAGAGCGTTCTCTGGGCACAGAGAGAATTAATCATTCATTAATTCATGTAGTTTAAGTATTGTCTATCGTTTTTCCAACCTTCTTAAGATATAACAGGCTGAATTCCCATTCGAACTGCGCACACCATGGTCTAGCCGTGGGTCTAACCTGTGTAATAGCAGCAGAAGAAAGTTGGCTTTCACACTCTCCATCAATCTAATCTGATCAGCTCTGATTAATCTGACCACACTGACAGATGGAAAAGAAGTCTTGACTGTGACAGTCAAACAGTTTGTCCCCCAATTCTCCACCCCTTAAGTCAAACTCAAAAATGAATAAATTTAAGTTGTAAAAATGCTTTGCTGCATTCAAAAAAAAATCAGAGAAGAGACACAAAATAATCTCAAAGGGACACACAAAAATAGTTTGCTGCAAGTTTGAAACTTAAAATGAGCACAATCTTTAAATCTTTAAATCTGTTTATTGAGCAATTGTGAATTGGTCCACGTGGCATAAACTGATTGACTGATTGATTATATTACTCGAAATAATTGTTACATACAGCTCAGAAGCATCGACAAAACTAAAATATAATGTGGGATAAAGCTCTCCCCAGGGCCTTGCCAATGCTTTCCTGCTGATGAAAAACACTGTATGGACACGCGCCTTTTAAAAAGGTCTTCAATATGATTTGGTAAAAACTGCAGAAACCATGTTTGACCCACTTTTTTGCAGGACACAAAAACAAACATAACAGCCGGCTGAGGAAAAAAGGAGCAGACCTCAGTGAACTTCAAAGTGCCATTGAATCTATAAAGCAGACACAGGAGGACATTAACAGGTGAGGAGGGCGTGAGTCACACTCTACCATGTACATGATGTGACATACACATACATTAACTATTTGTTTGTTTCTTTGTAGGAACATCAGTGTGCTGCGGAGTCGTGCAGCAGGCCGGGTGGAAGGCGCCTCTTTCCTCCAGCAGCGCGACTACGTCATCATCTTTTTCCTCATCCTCCTTCAGGTCCTGATCAACTATGTCTTCAAGTAGCAGCCATACAGAGAGAGTGATGCCCTCACACACACAAACACACTCATACACTCTCCGAACATCAGGCGTCACAGTGGGAGACTAAGAGACGTGAACTCTGCCCTCTCACATTTAGTGACTCCAAGTCTCTTCTCTTTGTCTTTATTAAGTCCAACTACACACGTCCAGAAAAGTGGAGACCTCCACACAAAGAGAGACTTTTTTTTAAAACGTGTTTATTTTTAACCAGTTCATTCCAAAACTCTGGGGAGATCCACAGATTTCAAAGCGAAGAGGAGCAGCGATAAGGAGAGGTAGTTGGAGAGGAGATTTTGGTGCGATGAAGTCTCGACTGCCACTCTGGAGCTCATTTATTTGCCTTGATGTAAGAGGCAAAGACAGCAGCCATTTTTTAGCTGTTGTTTGTTTGTTTTTCCAATGGAGTGAAACTACTCTGTGATTCACATTTCACCTCAAATGACAGGGAACCTTTTAACATGGAGACGAGTACCACGACTCAGATGGTAACACACATTTTTTTTTTTTTTTTTTTTTTTAAAGTTTTGATTTTAATGTTGGTTCTTTTGTTCCTTTTCTTGGTGTGTCCTTTGTGATAGGGGTCTGCTTGGAACAAAAAAGCGGTGATAAGGGAGAGAAAAACAAAGTGGTCCAATCTATGTGACTTTTATTTTTTTATTGTCAGATACTTTGATAACGGCTGGGGTTTCCATGCGTGGAAATGGACGAGGAAGACAAATAACACAAGTGATATTGTCAAAAGGAACAGAAGCTATAATTTCTGCTGTATAATAGAACTTCACCTTTTGCATACAAAGTCAATGTTGAAAGAAAAAAGCCAGATGTTTAACACAGCGTCATTGTGTACTGTAGGTAGCATGTACAGACAGAGGAGCGTGATTAGGACATTATTTAGCCCTATGTACAGTATTTTATCCTAAGGCACAAATGCACTGGAAACGTCAGATATTTGTGTTAATATAGTTTTTTATCAGTTCGACTTGCACTCTATCTTTTACATTTCTGCTCTGAGGGGGTCTGGAGCATCAACTGAAGGATAAAAAAAAAAAAGATTTTTGTGATTTATCATGAGTTTCAGTGAACACTGCCCTAGTTTCAGGTAAAGGGAGTTGATATGTTTTTAATCGTCAGCAAATCGAAATGATGTCGTATAAAATTTTCATCTGCCTTCATAGACCAAATGGCAAGTTAAAGGAATAGAAGAAGAAATGCACTTCTTTTTTTCTTGAGAGAGTTGGATAAGAAGGTTGATACTGCTCTCATATATTTACATTCAGTACGACCACCAGCAGGTTAGCGTAGCTTAGCATAAGGAGTTGAAGCAAAGACAAACAACTAGCCCGGCTCTGTCAAAAGGTAACTGAGGCCCAGTACACCCTTTACCCCTCCATTCTGTGCGTTCACATCTCGGGGTAGGGTGTCCAGATTTTCTTTGGAATAAAGGGGTAGTGCAAACTGTTAGGCCTACATGACATTTTTCAGAAGCACACATTACACTGAGTGTTATGAGAAACCATCGGCAAGATGGCTGTATGAGCAACAAAAGAAACACACAGATGTATTTTCTTTGTTTAAAAAGATTTCAAAATTACAATAGCCATCACATTATCCTAATTTAACGTTGTTCCAATGTATTATGGTCCTCTTTTTTAAATAACAAGCATAACAAAAGAATTTGTTCGTATGCCAGTGTCTCTTTAGCTACCTAGCTAGCTAGTTAACGTTACACGTGATGTAACATGAAGAGTTGCCCCATCTCGTAGGGAAAAATTTCAACCACCACCATTTGTAACTCTGTTCCAAAGATTGGGCATAAATCTGCCTACCAGCACCTCTTAAGCTCACCATAACATTAGATCTCTGTGTAATCTGTACAAAAAACAAACTATAAAGACAACAGGTATTGGTTGGAGTTAAGTGTTGGGCTATTTCTTGACATCACTGTGAAGACAACCAGCGGAGACTTTAGGAAGTGACTGTGCCCAACTTAGAATTAGTCCAGAGCATATCCCCCAATAAAACCACAACTTTTTACACATGAGTTTTTGTATAAATTGTATAAATGAGATTTTGTCACCTTTGGACAGAGCCGGGCGCTGTACTTTTTGCTAGGCTAAGTGGTTGCTGTCTTTAGCTTCATATTTACTGTACAGACTGCTCAATCTTCTCATCTAGTTTATGGCAACAAAGTGAGTAAGTGTATTACCTAAAATAAATTATTCCTTTAAAATTAGTTATTTAAATGTCAGTGTTGAGTTGTGCAACCATATAGACAAAAACTTAAAATGTCAAGACTAGTTGATTTTAAGAACTGTCTCCAAATGTAAAACAGACTCCAGACCAAGCCATGTAAGAGAAAACCCTTAACTCTTCCCTTAGCTGCTGACTGCAGCACCGTCATGGCAAAGTCACACTCAGAGCATCGGTCATCGCTTTCAGTGCTTTTGCGCCTCAGATGTTAACCAGGAAATCTAGAATAGACACATTAGTAAGCTACTAGTGGGAGGAGGAGATAGACTCTTTTTTCTAAGTACTACAATCACCACAGTAAACCATTCCAAATGTACGCAAGTACCAGCCAAACTCAGTGTGTAGAATAGGAGTCGACCCCGTTCACTGTGTAAATATCTGACGGGACGGCTCGTTTCCTCGCGAGTAGCGCGTGGCGTTTCAACACCAAGGTTCACGATACAGACACTCCCACGCTCTGTGCACAAGCCAGTCTTTTCAACCTTGTGTGTCTTTTTGTCCACTGCTCTGTAGATACACACGGACATGGGCAAAAAAAATAAAAATTAGTGGGGTACACAATGAGATTCCTATCGCAAATTTATCCAGATGGCCTCAAGACGTTGCTGTTATTCAGCAGTAGTTGCATAAGGTTTTGTAAATTCTGTGAAAATACATTGGGGTTCTAATCTGCTGCCTTCCTCTCTGGAAACATGGATTTCAAAGATTCAAAAATGATTGTAGGGACATGAAGCCTGAAAATGTACAGGCTTATGAGGACTGACTGAGTTAAGGGGTGTGTTCAGCAAATAAAAAAACTAACTCTTCTCCCAGCAGTCTAAATTGTTAACTCAACCAAGGATGAAAGTGGCATATTAGAACCCTTACCTGACCTTTTGACCACACATACCCCTTTTCCACCAACATGGAACAGGTTTTGTTCCAGTTCCAGCAACTAATTTTGAATCCTTCTGAGCATTTTGGCCAAAAACAAACTGGTATTGAGTCTGATAAGTTGGTTCTTGGCTAGAACCAAAAAATAGTAGGTTTTCCTTGACATGAGGTGCGAACCATGACGACGTCAGTGGACGTGACATATTCTACAGATTGGAAAGAGAAGATGGAGAAGTCGAGTGAGAAATTGTCATTAATAGTTGACTTGTGCTTGTTTTGGATGTAAAAGCAAATATCTGTTATAACAGAACAGAAGTTTTGCAGGTAATCCATGTAATTCATGATTAAGCAATCTGGTCTATCTCTGGTTTGCCAGATACCACCAAAGTTCAAAGAGTCCTGAACGGAACCGGTTCCAGAACCAGAGATAATTTGGTGGAAAAGGGGGCAACAGTCTGTCAGGATTTTATCTTAAGAAGCAAGTAAATAACTACTAATTGAGGCAATCCAAAAAGATCCAAGCCACTTATGGAGCGTATCTGAACATTGATTTTGTATATCTCTTGGCCTGTCATGATGTTAGCCTTGTCGACGTTTACATTTCCAATTGCCTCCGCCGTCAGCAGACTGTTGAGTGAAGAAATCTTTGTAATGCTAACACAGGTATTAAGAAAGACTGGTGGCATCGTCGGGAGCCAGCTGTACCCCCGTTACGTTACCCGGCTGGCCCGTGTGTATCTGTACGTGTATTTTTGTGTATCCTCATTGCCTCGATCGCTCATTTTAAATAGAGAATCCAGATGTTAGAATGTGGAGAAATACCAGTGCCTTCTAGAGTCGGACTGGGGAGGGGGTAGATAGGGGGTTGAGGGGAGGTGATAGGAGGTCGGCAGGGATTTGGAGGGGGTGTGGTGTGGAGCGTACAAAGTGTCCAAGTCTCAAAGTGGACCACTAATGAAGGGAATGATCTAGAATAAAAAGACTGGTGGGTGGGACTCAGACTGGGACCCTTGTGGCGGCTGTAGTCACTGTAGTGTTTTAGAGCGGACGTGCCATACGAAGCCTTAGAAACAAGTCCGATTCCAGCTCCGAAGCTCAACCTGCCCCACCCAGCTCCTGCCTTCCCCTCCTGAAGCGTCGCCATAGCAACTCACCCGTAGGTTTCCGGATGCTGATTCCTGCCACAGTGGAGAGAAAGGGAGGGAGAGAGACCGCTCCTCTCCTTTGTCGTCCTCGTCCCTCTCTCCCTCTCTCACACACCAAATTCAGAGGGAAGTAAACATCTCTGCCGTCTGTTGTTGTCGTTGCTGTATCTGTAAAATAATACATTTTATTTATTCCTCTTTTTGTATGTGGGTTTATGTTAATTTTTTCTGCTTGTAGCATTCGGTCAATGTTCTCTTTACTTGTTTTTCAATGCTGATTTTAAAATTGGTTTTATCCCACTCTTCGTTACTTGACGTCACACACAAGCGACTGTCCTCAACTTGTGCACACTGTCAATGTCAACTGCCCCCACCCCCTTTACACACACACACACACACACACACACACACACACACATACCCTTTTTCCTATCTGAGTACGTGAATATATTTACTGTATCTCCATGACAACTATAACTTCCTTGAAGTTTATGGTCACATGTAACATAACACAGAATAAAAACAAATGACATCCTGGGGTCTCCTGTCTGTGTTTGGTGGAGTTTTAAATTATCTGTCCATTATATTTATGTGGAATTTTGTAACTGCAAAGAAGTACAACTACACTGATCAAAAATTTAAATGCAACACTTTTGTTGTGATGCTGGTTGGATGTAGTGCCAAATTCAGGGAGACGGCACTGGAGACAGCTTATGATAGTGAAATGAACATTCAGTTACGGGCAACAGCCTCTATTGAGTGCCTGAAAAAACTCTTAGCTCTTTACCTGAAACTTGTGAAAATGGGTGCAAAAACAAAAGTGTTGCATTTAATTTTTTCACAGTATAGATACAATCTAGACCAAAACGTAAGCATGGTGTCATTATGCAAATGACTTTAAAGTGTAGGCGAGGTCAAAGCAAGTGAATATAAGCTGGATTGGGGAAAAGAATCTAAATAGCATCAGAAAACAAATGGTGGGAAATAAATGAATAGCAATAAGATGCATAAAGTGAAAATAGATTGAAACAGCCCTGAGAAATGGAATAAAATCATTGTGTGTGTGTTTGTGTGTGTGTGAGAGAGAGAGAGAGAGAGAGAGAGAGAGAGAGAGATCGTTCAAAGAGAATTGGTTTGGGATTTTATAAATGTAAATCTGATTTATTTAAGTTCGGAGGTGTTTACTTCATTGCCATCTTATCATCAAATAAACAATTTAATCTTCTTCTGGTTATAAAGGAACTGAAGATTTTTCTTTCATTTTAATTTAATGTGCTTTTTTTCCAGCTGCAACAAACAACTTTGCATTCCCTATCTGATGAACTCGTGTGCACTAGATCAATGAAATAACTCTTACATGTCTTTCCCCTCTCTTGAATCTAGTACAGATGGGGGTCGACTTATTTCGGACACTGGAAAAGCCTGGAAGCAGCCAGTTGATGCTATTTGAAATTTAAAACTGAAATCTCAAATTTTTTCAACTGTTTTTTTTATTTTGTTAGTTTCTTTCAGAGATTTACTTTCTGTACTTAAGGATTCAAAGGATCACATACACAATGTATGTTGTGGAATGCAAGGTGGCGTATTCTTAAAGCTGTGCTAAAATACATGTGTGGAATGAATAATAGTTATTGGAATAGCAGTAAATATAATTATATTTTTTAATTTTTATCCTTCGTATTTCTTTTTTCTAAGATGAAAATACATGAATTATGTAAATGAGTATGAACGTGTGTATAAACTAGTATTATTTGGCTTTATTGTCTGAAATCTTTGACATTTCAAGTGATAAAACATGTTCACTGTAAAACAGCTCAGCCACCATTAGAGGGAGATAAAGTCTTTTCGTGAACCACTCACATCTCCATCCAGCTGTGACCCCTCTGTCAGGTTTACCATTGTTTCTAATAATTTGACACTTTCTAGGCAGCCTGGAGGTCTCAGAGGGTTGAGGCTGAAATTCTGCAGTTTCATGTTCAGGGATGAGTCCTTCAGCAAGACACCTAACCTCTAGCTGTTAAAGAAACAAGAGGCAGGAGACTGTGCTGCAGCTGCATTAAGGTAAGAACGGGATCTCTGTGTGTGTGTATTAAAATATTTTAATAATAAATCAGAACTACTTTATTTATCCATTATGGGTGAGGACAAGACTGAATATTAAGACACAGAGAATTACAAGAGACAGGACACTTGGCCTCTTACATATTTGTGATATTAGAAATGTAAAGCATATACCTATATAATTACAGTTCAGTTGTCTTTGCTTAAGTTATTATTAATAGGGATTACAATAAAAAGGATTTGACAGCTTCAAGCTTTAAAGGTACTTAATGTAATTTTTTAATATGTATTAATTGTTTTTATTGCCAATGGGTGAACAGGTTCTAACGTAACTTAAAATCTGAACCCTTCCCTGACTTTCTCACTTGGGTGTTACAGCCTCTAGACTGACTTCTATGTAAAGGACTCTGGACAAATTTTGCGGGTAAATCCAAAGGACGTATGTGCAATAGTAGCTAACATTAGCTGAGGAATGGAATCCACTGACATCAACAAATGACCGGCACCCACAACAACACAGAGTCCACACATGCTACGTTTCTGTATACATTTTGCAGCAGCAGCCAGGCTGACATGGACCTCTGCTTAGCGCCCTGTAGCAACTCGAATTCAGTCAGAGCAAAACAGCACAAAAAATGCGGGGGGTCTGATCGAGTCCCAGTTGGATTAGTTAACGTACTGTTGCTGTCGTTATTCCTCAGGGCTGGAGTTTACGGTGACTGAATTTGAGTTGCTACAGTAGCTAAGGTCCAAGTTGCCGTCCCCCCTCCTCCAGGGGAAGTAGTGTCCTGGCGGTAGGGAGTGAGGCGGGGTCTCAGTGGGCTGCGGGTACTCTGAGTAGCATGCATGGGAATGAATTACAACATACTTTATTTCTCTCTTTTTTCACTTTTTAGAAATAAAGTCGCTAAGAGGGTCTGAAAAGTTGCTAAATCTAGCGAGAAAGTCGCCAATTTGGCAATACTGTCTGCAAAGCAAGGAAAATCCCCAAGCGTAAGTTGTGTACCTCCCCTTTTATAATACTGTGAAATGATTTGCTGAATTAAGAACTGATTGACAAATGCTTTAGGAAGGGTATTAATGAAATTAGTTTTGAGTAATAGACAACTGTAAGCCTCTGACTTGCCAAAGCAAACAATGATAGCCGGTTACCATGCGCTCTTAGTCTCTGATCTTCTGAGCGCATGTATCAGTTAGCAAGCTTGCCACATTACTTATGTCAGTACTGATGTAGCCAATAATAAATGATGTAACAGCACAAAGCGCTTTCTACTAGCCAACTGCGATGCAGGGTCAGCGAACAGGCTAGTCATATTCTGAGCTAAGGGTAGCCAGCTAGCTGTAACTTGGCTACTCTCCATGGAAGTGCCATTGCTTGAAAATCCTTACTTGAAATTTTTGAGAAGAAATCTGTTTCTAAAACTCTTACATGTGGAAGTTAACAAACCGGGATCAGCACTCGCCCTTTGTTCTTGAATTCATGAAACCGCACCTAGACATCTTTGAAAGTGATGTCCAAGTGAGCCTGAGCTGCTCCCATCTATCCAGATAGTTGTTTGGATCTATTGGCAAGGCGTCCCCAGTGTCACTTCCTCAGCCAAGGACGTCAGCGAAGGTTGATAGAGCAGAACAGTCCTTCCTGTCCGTCTCGGATAACAACAAAACATCTGATACCAATCCCCACTCTGTCCCTTCCCTACTTTGCTCCCCTGCTTTGCATCAACAAGGTGCTGTCATGGAGGGAGGGAGGCGAGGAAAGCCTGAAGGACTAGTTTACCTATTCCATTTCTTATTTTCAATATATTTAATTGCTGATTAAATTGGAGGTAACATTTCTGAAGAGTTTCTTTACCAATCAACCAAATAAATTGGAATATTCAGTTCTTCTTATTCCAATTCACTCCATCTAACTGCAAACTCTCCAGTAATAATACTGAAGTTGCTGTTGTCTCTGTTGATGTTCTTCCAGACAGTTATTACATGTAGGTTTAATCTTTGGTTTTTATCTACAGAACAGAGGTCAAAGGTGTCACTTCCTTCAAAAAACCACAAACATGAGTCCTTCAGAAGACTCAAAGGCAGCGCCAAGTCTGCACCTCCTTCCCAATCCTCCCCCCTAAATGAGCCTCTAAGATAGGGTCAGCAACCTTTACTATCAAGAGAGCCTTTTTTGGCCAAAAAAGAAACAAAATATCTGTCTGGAGCTGCAAAACACATATGAGCCTCATAGTGAAGGTAACACAAGTCAAATTTAGCCCATCAACTTTACTAATAGATCTAAATGAGCATTTATTTGTTTCAGCCCAAGGTGAATATTCTGCAGTTGGCTATTTTTGATTATTTGGTACTTTAACTTTGTAGCATTGCTAATGAAAGCAAACAGATTTGTCCACCGAGACTTTTCCTTGTTTGGATTTGGAATCCACAGCTAGCCCAGCTAGGAAGTCTCAAGACCACTGTATCCATCGCTTGTGATGCTTCAATGAGAAAAGGTGACGCACATTTTAGTTGATGAAATGTTAAAACATTTCTTTTAATCAATGTACAGTTGAATCACTTCAGGCCTACAACAATACATAAAAATGTACCTAAACATTATGGTTATTAATTTCCACATTACTTCCTGTCAAAGCCACTGGGGGCCACTGGGGGCCACAGGTTGCCTACCCCTGCTCTAAGATATCCTCACTAATGGTGCATTTCGGTGGACTTCAGCATCATAGCATCAGAGTAAGCTGAGTTCAGGTCATTCCTGTTATGCAGCAACATTTTGCTCTCATAACAGCGAGGCACAGTAGTTAGCTCACGGTCATGTACGACTGAAACATATTGGTCAGTTAGGTGTAAAATTATTGCAAGCTCAGGAGCAGTGGATCACAATGATCCACAATGGATTGTTTTAGAACAAGAGACTCTGAATTTACATCCACCTCAGAAATAATCATGATGTATATGAATCTGCCAATAACTTAGTAATTTAATTAAATATATACACTTTAGGCCACTCTACATGTCATTGTGGGCCAAGTTTAAAATGAAACTCAGTTTTATATAATATATGTCGTCAGGTGTTCAACTAAGGGGTATATGGCATTAAAGACCCTTGATTTGTGTGATAATTAATCTGCAAAATGAAAAGAGGGAACATCCCTTTTAGATACAGCTCAATTTCATGTTAATGCTTGTAAATTAAACATAGAAATATCACTGTGCTCACACGGGTGTGGTGCAGACTATTTTGTTGGGAAAGTTCTGATGAAAGTGTTTGTCAAAGAGGAACAGAAGAAGTCTTCCTGGAGGTAAATTGATGAAAAAACTCCTCCTTCCTGTATTGTTTCACCTCTTACTAAAGTTTTGGTAGTAATGCTTTGTGATTTCCCACGGGGCGTTGGAGATTAATACAGTGATATAGGTACTTTGGAGTTAATATTTCACACTTCAATTACAATGTAGATCTCAGTTTGACCCAAAATGCTACATGTGTGGTAGCATTATTACAGCAGGGACAGCTGTGTTGTCCTCAAGCTTGTTTCCCCCCCCCATCTATAAGGACAACACAAACATTTCAGTCCTAGCAACATCCTAGCAGTATGTTATAAACCACTGAAATGTTAGGTTAAGAAATTCATGTAAAGACAATAAGGCAACTCGTGTGTAATCATGTAGAGCAACAGGAAACAGCAAAACACTGATGCAGCAATACACTGACCACATCCACTATTCAGTACAAGCACACATAAAACCAATATGAAGCAACACAACATAGATGAGCAATGCTAAAATGTTTACAGCCAGTAGGGATTCGTCTTAATAACATTAGGTGGTCAGGGGTTGAGTCATTACATCCCCTCCCTTCAAATATGCTCAAAATGTCCCCACCAACATATTAATAAAAATATACAAATAAAAAATTGCTATGACAGGCAACCACGCATCACCGTCCGCAATAATCACCAGTAAATATAAGCACAATCATAAATAAACTAAACAGATTGTCATTATTGTTACTACTGGTTCTAGTATTACAGTGTACTGCAGTTATGCCTGCTGTTTGTCCATGTGGTGTTGCTGTAACTGCTGCAGGTACAATCAGTGTCAAAACTGTGTTGTCATTCTAATTCATGACTTTGAAATGTATTTAGAAGTGGAAAACTAGAATGTAATATTAGTGGTGTCAGTATTTATGTTGAGCAGGTATGTCATTTATTTAGACATTAGTATCTTTTGTTCAATAATAGTATTCTGTATACTGTGTAGCTGTACTGGATATCAAAATTATATCATAGAAGATTTGGTCTCCTCCCACACCCAGCCCCCACGCATCCACAATCTTGATTCCATGGCTGCAGCCTCGAGTATTTCATGACATTTTCCAATTGTATGTAAGATTTAGGATGATTTAGTGACATCTAGTGGTGAGGATTGCAGACTGCAACCAGCTGAAACTTCTTCCAGGTAGATTTCCTTTTGTGTTTATTGTTCAGGAGGCTTTTACCAGGAGCCAAACTATCCAGAGGTCTCTTCCTCTCCAAAACAAACGGACCAGGTGATTAAAACTGGTAAAAATACTAAGTAAAGCAGTCTGATGTTACAAAATCAGTTCTTTTTCTCTTTTTTTCTTCCCCTTGTGGATGGGTTGCTAACTCGAGCCCTTTTTAGATAGGAGTTGTGCAAATTTGCAGAAAAGCCCAATCAGTCTTCTTGCAGCATTGGCAGTATAAAAACAAAATCAGGGAGTGCAGCAAAATGCCGCCTGCCTACTTTTGTTTACACAGGATGCACCTTTTCCGGGGCAATGGGGGGTGCGAGCAAGTAACAAAACTTGTAGCTCAGTGTGTGACGTAAACAGTGACGTGGGAGGGAAGCCGTGGCTGGTCAGTCCTTCTGCAGTTCTCTCAGAAGTTGGCCCGTTCTTCACCGTTCTCGTCATCTGATGGTTAATGGCCTCTTCGTTTGCGAGGGCAAGGAGGGCGCGCAATTCTTTGTCTCCTCAGTTGCTCATCCTTACAGTGTCTGTCAGGTTTGCGTTTCCCTTTTGCTACTAGCTGCTCGCTAACTCCTGCAATCAGCTGTTTCCTGATTAATACACCGCCAGTGGTTCACACGTGCGGCATTATCAACAGCCCCTCCCACAAGTCTTCAACAGCCCCTCCCGTTGCGGAAGGCCACCTCTTTCGGTTTAAACTAAAAGGGTTCTGCCAATATGTGGCGGAAAATTGGGCACCTTGGATCAACTTGCCAATCCGGCTCTGTGTAAATGCTCGCAGCTTGCCAGCAAAACGGCCCAACATTGGTGGAAAATCTGGCAGTGTAAAGGGGCTTATGATGACCACAAAAAAAGGAATGGCCCTCTCTAGAGCCAGTGTTCTGTTTGTTCATTCTGAGCTTCGATACAAACAATGTGGTGCAACATGGTGATTTCCGTAGATGAGGAGCCACTCCCTGTGTAGATATAAGCAACTTATTCTAAGGTAACAAAAACATAATGATTCTTATTTTCAGATGTTTATACACTGAAGAAAACATACTCATTATATTAAATTCCATTTCTGCCAACATATCCCCCTAAATTCTCCAAACAGGACCTTTCAGAGTGCCATATTTGGCAAGAATATTGCAGTGGTGCTGTGATCAACTGCTTCTAACAGCAAACATCCACCCTGATAAAGTGTTTTCACCAAAATACCAAATCCACATTGCATCCCTCAGAGATCAGGGAGACAAAAATGGACTTTTACCATTCTAGTCTTTTTCTGCAGTATTTATGTGTTGTCCAGTGATGTTGTTCAGACAGCACCAGGCAGAAAGAGATAGGAACTAACACTGCTTTCAGTCAATATATATCGACATTGCTTTTCTGTACTTTGCCAGCTAGAGGATAAATATCCTATCCATCAAGGTGGTGGAGAATGTTCTTTCCAACATCTCCAGAAAGAGCAGTTTTCTTTTCCAAGACAACACATTGTTCCTAACAGTCTCAGGGCCAGAAAATATGACTCATCAGTGGCTAGGAAACTTAGACAAGGTCTCTCTCCCTCTGCCATCCCTACATTTTTTTGTTTTGTTGGTTACTGATAATGAAAGTATTTATCCAAGGACACATGGACAAGGACTCCAGAAAGTGCAACACTGCCATCCAATCCGTGCAGAGCACTTAGAGTTTGATGTTGAAATTAATGCTCTGTGATTGACATAAGGCACAGATTTGTACAATTAAAAAAGTCTGGTATCATCCCTCCTCTCCTTTTCCATCTCCTCCAATCGCAATCTCTCTCCTCTTCATCCAAAAAAATTAAATTTGGTTCATCCTGATGCTGAATGGGCCGGATGTCACTGTTGCTAGGATACATCATCCCGATGACTGGCTGGCTTTCCTTCAAGGCTAGAGAGGAACGAGGGAGGAGGGAATGAGGAAGCACGCAGGGAGGGGCGGACGGATGATGTAAAGCAGGGAGGTTACCAAGGAAGGGAGCAGAAGGAAGTGGACAAGAATATCGGAAGGTGTGAAGGAGACGTAGAGGTGGCAAGGAAGAACTAAAAGACAGAAAGAGGGGGCATGAGAAGATAGGTGAAAGAAGGGAGAGAGGGGTCGGAGGAAACATGGAAAGAAAGACAGAAGCAATGAGCAAGAAGGTGAGAAGCAGAGAAGGAAAGAGGAACAGATAGAAGAGGACAGAAGGTGGAAGGTAAGGGGGGACAGAGGAGTGTGAGGAAAGGTAAAAAGGAGAAACAATGAGAGGGACAGTATAAAATAATGTAGTAAAGGGAAGGACACAGTGACAGTGGACGATAAGGGAAACACCTCATGTTTTGTTTATCAGTATGAGGCTGCTTTCCTCTGTGTTGTCATCATCCTTCTCCTCAGACTCCGCCTCCTTGGCATTGCCCTGGCAACGGGCCGTCAGACTGATGTTGCCGGGCGTGACTCCACCGTAACGCTTTGCATCGGTGGGCATAGAGCACTGTGTTACACTGTATAACAGAGGTCAGTCAAAAATGCTGGCATGGTCCATTTACATAAACATAAACTGACCCTGATCAGCCCATACTGACACATCACTTTTGTTTCATGTGAAGAAATTGTGCATTTCTTCACCCTGTGTGTTTATTTATTTATTAGAAGAGGCTTATTAATATTTAAAGCAGCTATACTGTCATCGCTGGTAGAAGTGCATTAGTTGTTAGAGCTGTGAGTAACCCAATGGTGAAGAATTTTACATTCAGAGCCCTGATCATTGTGCGAAAAAGTACAAGGTTATTCAATAATGGAGCAGGCTAGACACAAATAATAGAGCTGTCATAAAATGAGGTTTGTGTGGGTGGTTCTGCAGAGTTTCAGTCAATATATATAGTTTATGTGTATCAATTAAAATACTTTGCGATGTGGAAACTCAATTTTACCAAGATCATTTTCTGTAATTATGCCACCAGGAGGTTGCAGGTGTGTTTTCATGACTCGGTTTTTATGAACTTTTTCAATTTGATTATAAATAATCTGAGTGGAAATGGAAAAAACACGAGAAAAGTTGCTGTGCCAGCATAGGTGTAGTTTTAGGTATGGACGCTATGGACATGTCCATACCAAAGCCACGGACACAACGAAATGTCCCTCCCAAAAATAATGCGGAGTGAAAACTGCAGCCTACTTCGCAAAATCACCGTTTTAGAATGAACGTTACCATTCACAACTTGTGAAACCTTCTCTGGCCTGGTTGACAGCTGCGTTCAGCAAGCTATCCAATCAGCAGCCTACTTTTCCTCCCTCCCTCGCTTGGCGTCAATACTCGACCAGCATTCCTGTCACTGACAGGCTGTCACTGTCCCGAGAAGATAGCTCCGTAGCTCTGAGTCAAAGCACAATCGATCGGCAACAGTGAGGATTTTGATTAGACAGCGAGATTGAAGTTATTGAAAATAGGGAATAAAATGTTGAACGACTATTATTTTTCTGTACAGTTGTATCAATGATAATAGTTTAGTTTGCATCGTAATTTTCGATGTTAACTGTAATGTTGCTAGCTGGTGGTGCAGCTAGTCAGAGAGCAAGCACTAGCTGCTGTAGCTAGCTATTGGTTAATAGGTCTCGTAACATTTGCTGAGGCAGAGATAAGGTGCTGTCGTGTTGTCATAACAGTTGCCTTTAGCTAGTAATAAATCAGTTTTGGTATGTAACGGTAGAAATAACTGTTGCAAACCCCTAGGTAAGGTTTAAGCAATGACAATGTTCATTCGCCCACTGAATTGCGTCTGGTAGACGTCTGGTTGGTTTATGCAATTCAAGCTGATTAAAGAAACAGTCATCAAGATCATCTGAGCTATAGCTTAAAATAGGGCACTCGCATGGTCCCTACCAAAGCACATATCAAACCTACACCCCGTGTGTCAGTAAAAGTGAAAATGACTCAGTGAATTAATCCATGAAGCATGAGGTCTGTTTGGAGCAATGAAGAGATGTTATAATTTTCGATCGATTGGGATTTGACCAGTGCTTGTTTAATTCATTTGTTGGTGCCACCAACAGTTTGGATTGAAATTTGATTAGTGTAACCAGGAAGGGCTTCTCTTCAAGTTTAATACTCATTTGTATCCCTTATATGGACATTTAGGGGTGGAGTTTTTCTTTGTGTTTCAGTTATTTACCCCAAGTCATGTTGAGTTTGTAATTCTTTTGTTTTCTTGCACAACTCCACAGTGAACAAAAAATCCAAAAATTAAGGAAATTCTTGATGACTTAAGTCATAGCTGTCTGCGTTTGACAACAGCAAAACTGTATCAAAACATCATTTTACAAACCTTCCCACAACTCGTGCAGTATAATCCAAGTCTTATTTATCCAGTCAAATGCTCAGAATGTCCCAAACACATGAATCTTTGCTTTACATTACTATTTAAAACTGAAATAAAGTTAAAATTATCTATGCTCTCTTCAATGCCGGACTCCACTGACTCCATCTTACCTCACTGAACACAGGAGCTGCTGGTCTACCACTGCCTCCATCCATTTGTTTGTCTTATTGTGTGACTGGTGAATCTGAAATACCCCTTTTCAAACCCTTTATCAGCATTCTGGGAAAGTTCTAGACTGTGCTAGTGTCAAAACAATAAATGGTAAAAGGTGTGTTTGGGGGGTATAGTGGCAAACGACTTCATTACAAATTAAAATAAGTATTTCACAGCTGGAAAGATGGTCGTTTCATAAAAGTGGGCTGTCAATGCAGTAGAGAGACACAAATACTTTTGAAATTGGTGCTACATGACCTGGGAAAACAGAGAAATGGGGCTGTGTCATTCGCTTTTGCTTAAAAGGTAGAAAACCTACAATTACCAGAATGCACTGCACTGCACCAGACCTATAAATGCTCTTGCTGGTGGGTGACATAATGCAAGTCTGAAAACAATATGGCGGCCAACTGGTAACATACATCTTGAATTAGAGTTAAACACTGAGATAAAATATGTTTCTAAGACATTTGAGATGAGAAAAGGGAATGCAGTTACAAAACCTTGGTTCATATTTGATCGGCATTGCCTAGATTTACAGTTTGATCAGTTTGAGCCTGTTCTCACGTACAGGACCAAAATGGTGCCCACCGTCTGTTCACAAACTCTCATATTACAGCTAAACAGGACACAAAAATATGTTTTTGAGGACATTTTAAGCAAAAGAGCAACAGAATCTTGGTTTATATTTGATCCACCCTGCTTAACCGTTTCATCTGAGTTTGAGAAAGAGAGGCATCTCTCTCTCTCTTTCTTTCTCTCGTTAAATCTGCTTCTATATTGTTTGTGTTCGTGGTGACGGGCAAACAAAACTGAGGAGGCACAATCTGTAGTTTGAGCAACAGCTCAGAAGCACTTCCTTGTGGCCAAACAGTGAAATTACATCATCACGTGATGTCCTGGGACCAAAAAAGTCCAGCATGGCAAAAGAGACGCCTGCTAATCAGTGGATACATTTATTTGGACATCATAAACCTGGCAAAAAGACTATGTGGTTAGATAACATTTGAAAAGTCTAGAGAGTCAGACAATTAAATAATTTTATCCCCATTTGAGGTAAGGGGGCGCTCAACTTAAAGTAGCCGGCTCAGCCTGTGGAAGTCTCTAGAGTTCTTGCTCTATTGGCCACAAAATGCGGAAGCAGTGTCGATCATCCAGACATTCATGGAATGAACGGGGCCCCACCTCCAACACTGTCAGCTATCCAGGTCTCGCTATACATCCATGCACATGAGCAGACAAAAATCTTTCGGATGACACGTTCGCATGTGCCGGATTTTCACTGGCAAATGAGCAGGGAGATCTGAGCGCTGCTGAGATGGAGGCTAGTTTAGCATAGCTGGTTGTAAATTAACCAAGTATCCCTTTAATGTTAATATTAAAATGCTAGCTTTTAATAAAGCTAGCTGTTACAAGTAAAGTCAGTGCAGTGTAAGAAGAGGTGTTAACAAGGCTGGGATAGCTAACAAATCATTCATTTGCAAGCTAACAAGTCACTTTGTAAGAAACATGGAGGAAGTTATAATAGCAAGTATTTTCTCAGTATAACCTGCTGGCTGATAGAAACACTTACACGGCAGACATACTGTGAGTCTTATAAACTAACTTTAATTTTGGTAAAAATTTAGACACAGTTTTCTAACATATCGGTATTATTCAGAGACTGTATTTCAGCATTTAACTGATTATATGAACCCAAACCAAAGGCAGAATTAAAAAAAAGCTTTTTGAAGCTGTAGATGAAGAGTGGAGGACCTCCATTATGGCCGACAGAGGGTGCGTTACATCACCCGATAGCCCTCTGCCCACTTTGGCAGCTTTAGTTGCCGGTAGGCTTAAATGGGTTAACAGACATAAAATGAGGTAATCCGCAGTGCTTGCAGTGCGGCGGGGTTTGTGGGGTTGCGCTGGGTGCTGGCTCAGCGTTGCGTTTATCCCCCTGTGGAATCGACAGAGCATAAAAGAACTGCTGCAGCGAGCCGCTCTCATTCACAGCCGGATTAGTGGAGCATTTAGTCGTCTTTTTATTATGATTTTTTTTTTTTTTTTTTGGCTGCCCTCAACAACACAGACATGAACACACTATCAAGCGACCTAGCTGACTCTCAGGGCAGGACTGTCCCCTATAACAATGTCTTTGCACTCCCTTCTCTTCTGCTCTGAAACATCTGGGTCAGAGATAAGAAAAGTGTGACGTGTAATTTAGGCAGCGCCCTCAAATTACATTACAACGCCTAATGCCTGTCCACAAACATTTTCTGCGGAGACATTGTTTGGTCTTATTTTACGGGTAGTGATTCTTCCTCTTAGAACATTTTATGACCATCACACATTGTGTCAACGTTACTTTCATTAGATGGATTTCACAACATGCTAACATGCTGGCAGTGCTCTCTCCCTCTCTTTCTCTGTCTTCATTTGAATGCATGCTTTAGATGGTGATGTTTTTTCTCCTCTTGTCCAGGTTGGCAGAGCTGCAGCTATTTTTAGAAAGAGGAATTGCTTTGGGGAACCCCTATAAGTACAGCTGCCTGCCTCTCTGTCTCTCCCTTTTCTCCAAGCACAACATTCGCTCGCATACACACCTCAAATACAGACGTGCTGCTACCCAAGGCAAACCGCCTTTTTTCCCCATTTTCCTGGTGCATATGCATTTTTTATTTGCAGCAGGCAGCCAGAAGCTTGTGAAAAGTTCCATTTTTACTTCAAAAACCTGAAAAATAGAGCAAGAAAGGAGTGCTGACTATGGATAGTATGGCTAGTGCAGGCAGGCGAATCTGTTTGGGAAACATATGCATTGCCTAAGGACCGTCTGCTTACGAGCACAGATGATGTTTATCCTTTAAATGTGACATTTTGAGCTGACAGTAGCTGAGACAGCTGACGTGCTTGCGTGTCACTCAGACACTTGCACTTGGCACATGGCTGCTGATGGACACACGGGAGCTGTTGTGCTCTGACATTCAGATCAGCTGCTCTCTCAAATAGTATTTGATTGCAAAATCGGTTATGATTGGAAATATCATGTAAATGCATCAGCATTTCATTCACGTGCTAGTTTGTTGGAAAGTCAAACACAGAGGACGAGTGATTGACAAAGGATGATGGTAAATTTTTCTGTTTCATCCAGTTTTGACAAATGTATGTATGTGTTTGTGACTCTCCTACGACCACTAACAGACAAAAAACAATATTTATGTACACTGATCAGCTAAAACTGTAAAACCACTGTTGGGTGAAATGAATGTCATTGATCGTCTTGTTACAATGCAGTGTTCTGCTGGGAAACCTTGCGGTCCTAGAACTTGTGGATGCCACTTAATGCCACTTAACATGCGCCATTAACCCAAACACTGTTGCACTTCACCTGATAGTGGTTTTAATGTTTTGGCTGTTCGTTGTTTATGTTTACTGTCTTTGTTTTGTGTGTTAGCATGCGAACATTTTCACAGTAGCACTGAACACAAAGTACAACTGAGGCTGATAAGAATGGAAACTTATTGGAGAAATGTTGGGTTTAATTTCCTGGTGGCACTAAAATAAAAATCAGGGGATCATCAAGGTCACCAGGGTTCATCCATTGGGGACCATGGATTTCAGTGCAAAGTTTTGTGCAAATCCAGCCGGTAGATTTAAGATATTTCACTAGATAAATTAAATATACTGTATTTTGACCCGCTGTTAGCGAGGAGTCATTAGATCACAAACATCCTCTGGGGATCATGAATCTCTTTTCTAAATGTCAGTGCAATCCATATAATAGTTTCTGCAATATATAAATCTGGACCAAAGTGCTGGAGATATATCAGTGCTGCCACCAAGGAGTGGCCAGGGTCTGACACAGTTACTGATGTAATTGCTTTATCAGTGTGACTCCTCAACTTATATGGTTCGTAACTAGCCTAGACAACAGCATACTAGAATTCCTGAAATTCACCTATGGCTTTTGGTTGTGGTGTGCAACCTCAGGATTTTTGGTGGCCCCATCTGGCCACCCTTATGAAAAAATTTTGGGGCGCCACTGACTGAAGTGACCATTCTAGAGGTGCTAGCCTGGCTAAAAGCCCTTCCATATTTTAAAACTGGTAACACTGTGGTGTTTTTCTATAGTCAGTTTACTGCGTGACCCAGGTCTGCAGGTTGTGAACTACGTCTGTCTCCTCCTCCTGATCCAGAAACATTACCAAAGACAAATTCTTTGCATACATTGTCCCTCTCTGTTTCATTAATAGACTCCCAGGCCCTATCTCAGGTTTCCCTCACCTAGCTTTGCAACGCCATAAAAACAAAAGCCGATCTGATGGTGGCGTAACGGGGCGAGATCATCAACACGGCACAGTTTGCTCAGATACAGTTTCACCACCACAGCGTTTTTTAAATAGAGGCCTTGGACAATATGTGCTCCGGGTCTGCACATCCACAGTCAGGACACTGTTTGTCTGCTTTGATGACCTTTGACCTCTGAGGGATGTTCGATATGCACATGGACTCTGATTGAAATTCTGTTAGGAGAGCTGCATCTCTTGTACTGTCGGTCTCCATCTTTGTTTTGTGCAGGGAGATGAAAAACATTTTATCCGGATCAAACTAAATCAGTTTTCAGTGTCTCTTCTGTTACGTCGGTCTGTTCTGTCTCACCCACCTGTCGCCTCCTTGTTTCCTTGAGCCAGTTAACATCAACAGCGTACAGATTTTGTGTGGGTGTCGAACACTTTCTGTGAAAGATGCTTCTGTAAGTTTCCAGTCCAGGACCCAATTAGACTTCCTGAAGCTACCAGCATCTCTGTAATTGGAACAAAGTATTTCCAAGGTTGTGAAGACATAAAGTGTTCTCAGATAAGAAGTGTTTAGTAACAAGACTTAAAGGTCCAGTATGTGCGATTTAGTGGCATCTACTGTAGCAGGTGCAAGCTGCATATTATAACCAAGTGAATTCCCTCCTAGTCTAAGCGTGTCAGATCTAAGGTGGCCTTCACTTCAGTATAAAAATGCAGAAGGCCCTTTCTAGAGACACTGTTCGGTTTGACCCATAGACTGCATAAAAATAATGGGTGTAACCACCATGACGTCACACATTGGTTTGAACTCCTGTTTTCAAGCTGTGAGTTTGCAGCTTGGATGTCGCCATCTTGGATTTTTGGAACCAGAAGTGGCCATATTTGGCACGAGGCAGGCACTATGGAGGAGTGAGGGCTGGATCTTACTGAGAACCCAAGGACACTTTCAGCAGACAGTCTCACTCAAAGCAGCCTGTAAAAATGTTTATGTGTGGTGTAAAGTTGGACATTTTAATATGGAGATCTGTGAGGACTGACTTCAAGTGGCCATTAGAGGAACTGCAGTTTTTGGCACTTCTTCATATCAGCCTTGGGTTGCTGCTTGGTTTGTCTGTTCTGGGCTACGGTAGACACATAGCGGGCTCCAGGAAGAGGACCCACTCTGTATGTAAGAATAAACTTCTCATTCAAAGCTAACAAAAACACAACAATTCTTATATTCCATTACTGCCAATAGAGCCACCTAAACCCTACACACTGCTCTTTAAAGAGTCATACTAAGTGCTAACATCAGCATGCTAACATGCTTACAATGAGAGACTTATCGTGCTGTAGCCGAAAACACAAAGTAAACTGGAGGCTGATGGAAATGTAATTTTTTTCTGAAACCTATGGAGTGCTGCATAAATGCCGTAATTTTGTAGGGTGACATGGATGTTAGCATTGCCTTGGTTCCCTCATCAAAAAGCCAATGGGTTTTTTCCATTGGATTATGGATTATTGCAGACTGTGGCAAACTAAAGTGACGATATTTACGCATTTTTAGCAAGATCATCTAAACACAATCGCCTAATCAGAAACCTATTAAAAAAAAAACACTGACTTAAAGACAAGGAATTGGTGGTGCTAAAATGCTGACTCATCTCTGGGTTTTAGGACTTATTCCTTCACAACTCTATAGTTGCCCTAACATTTCACTCAAAACTATGAATGTCAACCTCATGGTGGTGCTAGAGAAAAAAGTCAGAGGATCACCAAAATGATTTTGATTCATCCTCTGGGACCCATGAATACCTGTACAAAATGTGTTGGCAAGTCAATATTTGTTGAAATATTTCAGTCTGTACCAGAGTGGTGGGTGACTCACAGCTAGCCCAACATCACCCTCCCTGAAGCCATGTGGTCAGTGTGGAAAGGTCTTCAAACACTTTGTAGGTTTATTCTAAGAAGTGATGGTCCTTATATTAATGGTACTACTGTTTGTCACTATGGGTTTAAAGTTAAATGGTCTGGAATGTTCCCATTCCACAGTTACCTGTTTAAACCAGGTTTACATGCACTGACTTTAAGCTATAGGTTTAAATTGGCAAGTATTAGACCTCTGTCCTCATCCTCTGTTTGTCTCGTTCCCACTTTATTGTCTGTCTTCGTGCTGGCAATCTCAGGCTGCATGCTGCTATAAATAGAAGAAGCACTTTCACATCACCGATGAAAGCTGATCCCTTTGTTTTTGAGTTGTTGACATCTTTTATGTCTGTTTGTGATCATGATCAGGATTTGTTGTCTCACCTGCACAGATCTCACTTCCTGTATCATCCTTTATTACTCAGTGAATAATCTAAACCTGACAAAAACAGCTTGATGACAGAAAGGTCACCGCTGTCCTGATTTATATTCAGCTCCAAGGATTTGTTGGGGTTTTTTTTGGACTTTCTCTGCCACAGGAGAAGCCAGCAGAGAACTGTCCTGTGGCACGACCACAGATATAAAGACCGCTACATACTGGCTATCATCAAATCCCCAGTTTGTCCTTTCAACCCTCTCTGCCCATGCCTGCTCTTTTCCTGCTAATGAACTCCCTGAATTGTCTGAGTTGACACTGTTCCCCTGCCTTGCTCATGGCGGCTGAAGGTTTCTCCCATTAGCCTCTGTGTACGACTGCTGCCTGACTCCTAACAGCTCTATTTGCATGTGCTGTCACTGAGACTGATGGCTGAAACAACAGAGCAGGGGGGGGTGGAGAAACCGTGTTGGTGCTGGGGTAGGGGGGCAGCAATCAAAGGAAGCCAGGCGATGACTCAGAGATTTTCAAGCGCTGCCTCCTTTGGATGCCAGCCTGCCTGTCTGTGTGGCCGACAATCTGCTGACTCCTCAGCGCCTTATCAGACGCCTCGGTTGGTCTCTGCTTGGTCTGGTTACGCTCTGTCCTGACCCAGACAAAAACCCTGTCTCGAGGGGTGGCATTTGGGACACTTTGGGTGCTAACTCTGTTGCTATATATATAGGAATATGTTGTTTTTATTTGATCATACATTGGAAATTCACAGTTTCATCTAGCCTCAAAAAAGGAATGTGGAAAATGAACAGTGAACCTAAACCCCAGGTGTCCGATGGAAACCTCAGTGGGGGAGTGTAACTAAGCGCAATTACCTGAGTATACAAATTGGGAGCGAGGGGAATTTGGGGTTCAGTATCTTGCCACAGGACCAGTATTAGGGTCGTTACTCAAAAAAAAGTACAGTATTACTTGTTACTTTAAAGAGTAATGTATTGCTTTAAATATTCACTGTAGAAAGTAATTCATTACACTACTTGTTACATTACTATAGTTGCTAACAGGTGGCTCAAAGAGACTAGAACATCATCATGCTGTACACGGATTTACAGCCTCATTGTGGTAGGGATGTTAAGTTATGCGACCATGGTGTAGTTTGTTTATAGCCTAACATTAGCTTTTTTCCTCTGGTGATTGAATTTAGGCTTCAAGAATTATAAAAATGGTGTTCATTATGAAGATTATCTTGCAGAACAAAACGTGCAACGCTGGGTTCACACTACAAAATTTCAACCCGATTATAGCCTAATGCAGAGTTGTACAGTATCGGCTGGGATCGTGAAGGACAGTGAGTGTCATACACGATAATCCATCGTTTCATCTTGTGCAGTGTGTCATAGTAGACGACAACCATTGCCACGTCCAGATAGTCTAGCATAGAAAAAAAGGATAAATCCAAGGCACTCTTCAAAAATATATAAAAAAGTTTAATCACAGGGCTAGTTCATTATGGAGCAACAGGCTTAAAATCAGCCAACATGTTTCGACCAACACACGGTCTTCATCAGGGCTTTACACTGAAAGAAACACACACCACATATAACACAGGTAGGTGATTAGTAAAATGACCAACCAGTCCCATCAGAGGCCAGTAAAGACAACAGAGCATAGAAAAAACACTAATACTGTACTTCATAAACAAAATATACATAAGAAACATCTACAGAAATGAAACCATGTCAACAGTATCATTAAGACCAGAGATAGTCTAGCATGTTTGATTTCCTCCTTGTCGTTCACGACTGCTCCGTCACAGCTGTCACTTTGACCAATGGGAACACAGAGCGATAAGCTGCTGTACACAACTGTATAGCCCAGGGGTGTTTGATATTTCCTCTAGGGATGTTACCACACAGAGTAAAAAGGGGAAAAATGATGGTGATAAACAGCAGAAGCACTTTAGCAACCCGGTGAGTAGTGTCATTAGCATCAAGCTAGCAAACAATGTTACTTCTTCATAATGGAGATGGACATTAAGTAAGAAAATAAAAAAAATAGTGGCTTCTACTCACCACACCTGCAGAGGCCACCAGCTTCATTTGAAACAGACTACATTATAAAAGGGCCATTATTTAGTAATCCCTCTGTATTTTTAAATTTTTACTTTTTATCCACTCCTGTTGTCTTTATAAAGTTAACATATCGTGCTGTCATTTCAAACTCATAACTTCCTGTATCCGTTTCAGATTAAAAGCCCCTTATAACTTCGGTTGAGAGAATCTCTTCATTTTCTAAATAGGCTTTTATTGTGAAACATTTGCAGGAACTTGTTGTGGAGGATTCCACAACAAGTGGAATCCTATGGCTGTTCTGGTTATTAACCACAGTGACTAAAATAATAGTAATAATAATAAAAATAGGACAAGAATAACCCAATGACATCACACGTGTAGTGAAAGACGGCCAGCGATGATTGGTTGTGGACCAACGTGTAGTCTTCATGTTTGTCGGACAAATCACTGCACGATTTTATGACTCCATGATTGCCTAATCTGATGTAGTGACTTCGGAATGGACAAAAGTGCTGTGTAGTGTGAACATGACATAAGTATCATAAACATTTTCTGCATATTTTCTGTGCAGCGCACACACACACAAAACAGACAGCTGGCGGACCATGAGGAGATATTTGCTGAATTTGACAAAAAGTGTATTGGATTAGAATCACAGACTGCACCTTTAAGTAAAAGATGTGAGTACTTCCTCCACCAGTGGGACCCTTACAGGTGGTGTCACAGACTCTGGGTGTGTGTTTTTATGTTTAGTTGGCGGTTTTGTTTTGGCTCATTTTAGAATGAAAGACATCATATATTTACACAAACACATTTTCTGTGTGTCTGTACACAATGTTATCCCCCAGGTCCCACTGTCACTAGCAGAGTCCTGTTATCATATCCACCTTTGTTTTTCTCACACAGCTGACAACCTGTGAAAGCAGGAAATGGTGTGACTCTCAGCTCTGCACTGAGGTTTGCCTCCATCTGAGGATTTCATTCCACTCAGCCGTCTGTGCTTTACAACAACAAACCACTGCCACTGTCTGGCTCTGAACTCATCACTATTTTAGATTCCTGACCGGTGAAAGGGAGCAGAGGTTAAAGTGGCTTTCATATCATCAAGTGACAGGGAGAATGCAGTCGGTAAATACGAGTGAAAAACATCGTCAGCAACAGCTGTTCAGGTGTCTGTTAGCAAGGCACTATAAGCTCAGAGCCAGACAGTACACAGACTGTGGTTGGACCAGACTTGAAGCTTCCAGCTGAAAATGTGGAGCACGACGCTGCTGCAAAAGAATAAAGTGTTCAGTTAACTTTCCTTTGATTACAATTTATATAACTGTTAGAAGTGGGTTTGAAAGAATCCAATTTTTGCTATCTGACTCACCATCAGGCGATATCTTTTGCACAAATGATGAAAACACTTTAAAGGTAAGAGAAGACGAGACATGAGCTTCTCAGGTAAGAAATAAAGACCTTCTAAAAACAGCTCATAAATGAAAGCCACAAAAAAAAATCTGAACGACAATGACGCTAATGACTCTGAACTCTCAAACAGATGAAACCATTTTCATATTCACCAAAGTGTCACTTAGCTATTTATAGCAGAAGACAACACTAATGTCGTTTTTTTTTTTTCAGGTGTATTCTTATAAACTTTTGAATGGAGGGGTGGGGTGTTAAGACATTATACACATTATTTACATTATGAATAGTCAGTGCAATCAATGAATGCCAGATAGAAAAAGTGTTCAAATATGGAATTATATCAGTAAATATCTGCTGTTTATAACCCCAAATAGCCTAAAGCCTTGGACAGATTTAGAGAACTAAAACCTCTTTGTGGTGGTTTTGAATCACTCTGTGGTCATTTTGTGCTACTTTTCTGTTATTTTGCACCTTTCTTTGGCTATTTTATGCCTCTTTGTGGTTGTTTTGTGCACCTCTCTGTGGTCATTGTGCGCTTCTTTGTGGTTGTTTTGCGCCTCTTTGCACCTCTTTGGCTCTTTGCACTTCTGTGTGATCATTTCATGCACCTCTTTGTGGTTGTTTTGCACCTCTCTGTGGTTGTTTGTGATTGTTTTGCACCTCTTTGTAGTTGTTTTGCACCTCTCTGTGGTCATTTTGTGCACCTCTTTGTGGTCGATTTGTGCCTCTTTGTGGTTGTTTTGCATTTCTCTTTGGTCATTTTGTGCCCATTTGTTGCTGTTTTGCGCCAATTTGTAGTTGTTTTGCACCTCTCTGTGGTTATTTCGTAACCTTTTTGTGGTTGTTTTGCAACACACCATGGTTGATTTGCGCTTCTCTGTGGTTGTTTTGTGCACATCTTTGTAGTTGTTTTGCATGTCTCTGTGGTCATTTTGTGCCTCTTAATAAATATTTGATTGACTCTCCAATAAGCATCAGCAGTGTCTTCATACAGAGGCTCTGGTCCAGGGGCCCTCAGCCTGTAACTGGTCGGCTCCTTTAATAATCCATACTAATAAACCAACTGTATATCATATGACTCTGGTAGGGGAGCACTAAGGGTGGCCAGTCAATTTCCAGGCTCTGTCACCTCTGGCCACCCTTCAGGCCCTGCTTTTGCCTTTTGGCTAACAGACTACATTATTGTTGTGTTGAAGTCTTGCACAGGTCACACAGCAGGTGTGTGTGTAGTTTATATACTCGTATATAAATGATGACTGCAATAAAGGACTGTGCATTTCTGGATAAACTCCAAAACAGCCTCATCCCTCCTCGTTTTATGCCTCGGAAGATGGCTGACAACAAATGCAGCAGTAAAATAGCACAGCTGAGACAGTGAATGTCTGTTATTAGAGAAATAAAAGAAATCAGATGATGACAGAAATGTCTTTTATATTACTGACAGATAAACATATATGATGTAAGATGTAGAAATCTGTCATTGTCGGCGGGGTGACTCAGTGTGAGTGGAGGAACACCATGTGTGAGGAAAGGTGAAGAGAGGACACTGCTGAGCGCTTTTGGACTGGAGAAACTTTTCATTACCAAAGCTCCAGATGCTGCTGTGGTCCTGTGGAGCACAGTGGCCAGATACTGCAGTACCCATGTCAGGATTAAGGAAACTGATGATTGTTTTGGTTGAATTTTGCCCTTGTTGGACAGCCAGGAAATATGGAGAGATAGACTGAGGCCAATGATTGCATAAAACACAGGAAATTGCTGCCCTAAGAAAGAACTGATTAAAGGAAAGGTCAGCTTCCCTGTGAGAGAATACAGACCCCAAAACCATCCATGTGTCCCCACTGGATACCGACTCTGCTAATTTACTCAACACAGCACAAACAGCATGTATCTTGAAAGTACAAAAACAGGTATTAGAAGCTCCAGGAGGAAGAAATACAAAATGACACTGTTTTGAATAGCAGGGACTATTTATAAAGTGGTGGGCGATGTGTGCACAGCTAAAATAATTATATTTTGATATCTGCTGTACTCATCCTTATTATGACGGTGATAAATGTCCTCTCAGTGGTTATTACTAGAATGATAAGTGTATTTCATATAAGAAAAGGCCTTGGTGGGCAACTGTGCCATCTGTGTGAAAACAGTGACTCATTTTTCCCACTTTGACACTGGCCTGAGATCTGCATCACTGCCTGTGTTATGTAACTTTATTGTTTGTAGTGTACTTTATTCACTTTTACTGATAAGCCACCCAGCAGCCTGCAGGTTTGCAGCGTTCAGCAGAGACTCTGGGTGTAGCGTGAGAGCGCTCTGAAGGCACGCGGCCGGCTGGCCGTGGCCTGCAAACGACTGCGGACAATGACCTCGCTCTGCCCAAACCAGCCGATGAGGCGCTTTTCATTGAACCTGAGGATTAGAAGCCAGTTGTCCCTCGTCTCCTCAGAGGCCCAGCCCGCACTCCCTGCTCACACACCAGCATTCAATGTTGCAATGCTGCAGTTCAATTCACTTCAAAGTAGTTGTCCTGTGAAAGAGTCGAAAACGTTTATACAGTTTTAACACGAATAAAAGTTCACAGCTATGCTAGCTGCTCTGTGATTACTGTAATAACTTTTAATGTCCAGTCAGGACAGTAATAACATTTCTGCTTGGTGTAAAGATTAACAGTCAACACACTGCTAGCAAACTGACAGTTACATCCAAACAAATCAAAGATTTACACTAATCGGATCAATTGAGCTAATTTTACTTACGAACCACTCTGCAACATTACTAAAAAAGTAGCTTATTTAGGCCATTTAATGAGGCGACTAGTCTACTGATGGAGGCAACCATTTTGGAATTATGAATGAACACTCCCATATTGTAATAACAAGGGGTTTTTCAGTTCTTATGATGTTGGTGATGTCAATATACAAATGATGTGACCAGCCGTGTTCCGTTTTTTTTAAAGGCCATATCTCAAGATCATAGTTTATTATTGTGTTATGACAAGAAAACAAGCTTTGGCGTTTCATGATAACAAGATAATCAACCTGAAACCAACTGAAAAATAAAATTCAGTTATCTTGAGATGACGAGATGATTACAAAGAGGTTGTTTCCTTTCATCAGGTTACTTATTGTGTTTAATCAGGAGTGCTATGCCAGCATGCATAGATGTTGTCTTGACAACTGAAGCAACCAAAAATGCCTTTTGAGATGACGTAATAGCCATTATTGATATTATCAATCGCATCAGATACCTCAATTATAACGTCTTTAAGCTCATTTTCTCAAGATAATGAAATAAAAACCTTGTCAATTTGAGATAACAGCATCGAAAAAATGATTAGAAGCACGGCTGTTCTTGGTTTCCATAGTAATGTTTATCCTGTTCACTATTTTAGTTAAGTTTTATGCTAACATTTGCTTATTAGCACTAAAAACAAATGAATGTCTGTGAAGTGACCGACCGACATGGCGCTAGCATGGCTAATAAGTCAATAAATATAGTCTGTAATTTGCTTTTTGTTTTGCTTTTATGTTTGCTCATATTTTTTTATAGGCAGGATGATGACATGATCCATGAATTAGCCACAGCTGAGTTAAAAAAGCCCAGCTGCTGTTGTTATTGTCTAAGAGGTTATGAATGGATTCATGTGCCTGTGAAGCTGCTTATATAGATGAGCCTTGGCACTGCACCGTTCACGGCTAATGGATTCACGAGTGGCTCTGTAAATAGGCCATGGCACAGGAGCAGGCCAACGGCAGCAGCCAGGCCATGAATAATGCATGGAGGTAAATTCAAAAAAATGACTTCCGGCTTCGAGGAGGCTTCACTTAAACTCTGCTTTTGGAGAAAGTCAGACGCGGATTCGGAGCTGAAATATTTTTGCTCAGCACTTCAGTCTTAAAAGCAGTTTGTGCAACATGTCGCCTTGCTTTGTGTCGTCAACACATTATTCTTGGCTTTGTTTTACTCACGCATCACTGTTCTTTATTTACACTGCCGTGCGAGGGCTTTAGGGAGTGACAGTCGTCTGGCAGCTGAATCTCCAGAGCTTTTTTAATCCTCTCTGAATATTTGAGGCTTAACAGTTCTGTTATACCTCCATGGTACTGATACATTTTTTCATCACATGTAATTAAATTTATTTTCATTTCCCTTGCCATTTCGGTGGGCTAAAGTATAATGTTTTCATCATGTTCTGTTCTCCATGTCCTGCAGGCTGCGTTCACACTGTAGCTGGAAATATCCCAACTCTGATTTTCCTTCCTCCTATATGTGACACAGATCTGGTGTGTCTTCAATGACAGTCTCAGTCTTTCAGTTCTTAACTTTGGAAGTAAATATGTAACCTTCACACGCATACACACACATTTCAATCACTGCTTGACATTTCCAATAGTGACTTTCTAATATTTTCAGAGTCATCCTGGTAAACTTGTGTCACAGATTACTGTCAGCGGAGCAAGGCTTACAGGAGTGATGCCGGCTAACGGGACAAGCGGGCCTGTTATTCCACTGCCCAGCGAGTGTGGCAACGCATTGTAGTGACAGTGGTGAATAGGATTACAGAGCAGCTTGACGGCGCAAACCAGAGCTCTGGAAGAGAGGCTTTTTCATTTCACTGTAGAGCTATTTTTAAGCACTGTCAAACCTGCCTGCAGAGAGAGAGAGAGAGGAGTCTTTTAATGATAATGGAAACACCATAATTGTGTCGTGATGACAGTGAAGGATTGAACCCTCTCTGTTTTTCTTCTAACAAAGTCCTTCTCTCTCTGTCCCCAGCGTGTGGTCTCTCGATATGCAACATGAGTCTGTTTTTCCTTCTCATTAAGTCAGCTGGAGTCTGCGTGTTCATCCTCCAAAGCATTGCTAATGTAGACAAAACTGTGTGTCTGTAGCAGAGTTACTATGGCGCCCTATAGAGCGTCTGCTCCTGAAACACTGCAGTGATATCCACTTTAGGGCGTAAATTAGATCTGATGCTCATTTGTAGAATTATCTTCAAACACAACATAGATAACGCGGTCAGTAAACGTGTTATCAATATGTCACCCAACAAGTTACAGAAATATCTTTTAACTTTGTAATACCCATGTAGATGTCTTATTTTTAATGTTTCAGTTGTATTCACTGTTTTGCATTGCACCTGCATTATTTTTATAATTGTCTGACTATATTATATGTGTTAGAATAAAACAAGTGATTAATGCAGCTTTAAGGTTTACGTACTGCAGTAGCTTTTCCCAGAGCGTTCAACCATCTTCTGTTTTCAATATGGATAGAGTTTGCTCAGTAGTAATTTTTTGATTAGCCTTTATAGAGGACAAAATTACCATAGTACTGTCAACAATAATACTAGTCTCTGTCGTGTGTGTTAATAAACCCTCAATTATTCAAGTGAACACAAGAAGCTGTCAACTTAACAAGAAGGCTTGACCAGTGTCACAGATTATTGTAAATGAGAGTATTTAGAAATCTTGATGGTAAAATTTTCAATACCATCAAAACACAAACTCATATGGAGATGCTGTATTGAGGATGTATTGTATGTGATGCACACAACATGCCACCAGAGGTCAGTCTCTACTGATGGAACATGGAAACGTGGCGACTGCGAGGGATGGGGATACCGTTACAGGACTGTAAACAGTTGGCAAGCAATGACACAGAGAGAGACCGTGGGGAGAAGTAGCATATTTTCACATCTGTTTCAACCAAACCAGAGTTTGTGATTGTTGAAACGGTGGACTAACTAAGACAGTTTTGGTGAGTTGTATTTTGTTTCTCTCAAGTTTGAATGAAGTGTCTTTGACATGCGTTAACAAGGCAAACAAACTAATCTTAGTCTTAGTTCGGCGAAAGAGAGAAACTTGTATTTCTCTGTTTAAGAAGAGGCATAAATATAGAACTATTCTCAACATTTAGTGAGCTTATACTGTTTATTTAGTAAGAGAGCTTGTGGAATTAGTAAACTCATCTTTTGGGGTACAGGCAGCACTGTCATACAGGGTATTGTATGCCTAGGTATAAATTTCAGGAGGATATGCAGATATGAGAAAATAGATACTGCCCAAGCCCAAAAGCAAGACTTTATTCATTACAGAAAACTAGCATCTAGCATAGCACTAGCATGGCGTAACATCAGAACAACACTGAATCCATTAAATGTGAGCTTCTCCTACATGTAAACAAACCATGTAGCTATCAGCTGTGTGCGCGAGATCAAGCTGGAGACGTATCCACTTGAAAGATGGGTGAGCAGTCTATTTGCTGTCTTCCCACATTTGTAACATTACTTTTTAATTGGAATGCATGTTTTATATTTTGATATTTACTGGAAATGACATATAATATGGCCAACAGCAAGTTGCATAGTTTGTCAGTAGCGCTGGTCATTTATCTTACCAGAAACTTTAAGCTCTCTGGAGATTTCCCTCCAGTCAACTGTCACCTTATTTAGGTTTTTGAAGTGAAATAAGAAGGTTTAGTGTCGATAATTTATCATTTCAACTTACTGATCAGCCGTTCCTCGATCCTCCATCGTTACGCTTTCAAAGTCGGTTTCAGGAAGAAAATAGAAACAATAGTTCAGCTCCAAACAGCAGCACTGTGTGAGTCACAGTTAGTTAGGACACCTCTTTTATCGACTTCAAATCCAGAATGTTGCCATATTGGTGCAATTTTAGTTTCTTGAGAGACTAACTGTGCCATGTCTCATCTCGTCACCCCAAAAAACACGTTTACTAAAGTTAAGAGACACAACGTGTGCCTCTGTCCCTTTTTCCACCTCTACTGAAATTGATTTCCTTTATGTTGCAGATTCCCTGCTTGGCAGTAAATTGCACATGGCCTGTAATACACAAGTGGCTTTGTTAGTCTGTTAACGAACATAATATTATGTTAATTTATGTTGTATATTGCTTATTATGAATGCAATACAAGTTGGCTTTAGCACTGTGACACTGTTAGCAAAGGTGGCTGATGTAGGCTACTTTTTCATTTGCTGGGTGTCATAATGACAAATGCCAGTTCAGCTGATTTGCATAAAATCAAGCGGTTTAAGCTTGTATGGACCAGACCACCAGGCAAAACTCTAACCACCAGGTATATTTCCTATTGAACTGGAACTAGTTTTCCCTGCCCTACCAAACTCAGTCTCCTCCTAGTCAAAAAAAGAAATTTCAACCAGAAGATGTCTTTGAAATAGGAAAAAAATACAGTATTATTTTTTAATAAATTAAAAAACTCAATTTAGCAAGGGAGTGTAAAGCTCCTTTGTCATAACCTGTTTGAAGTTGACTCAAAACACCTTTATTAGAAATTCAATTCATTGTTCTTTCTGAATTTTTTCCAACAGCCATGATGTGTCTGCTGCCAAGGAGAACTGGGTGTGGGTGCCACATCATGCAGGAGCAAACATGAGGCTGTGACGCAACATTGGAATAATATCCAGAAGATCACCACTGGAAGCCTCACACAGACACAGATAGAGGGAGGAGGAGGTAATGTCACACAGTCGATGTAACCCCTATAAACCAATAACCCCCATCCCTCCCCTCTGACCTGCACTCCGCTGTCAGCCTCCAGAGCCTGATTCACTACTTGTTACGCAACAGGGGTTTATGCCATGTGCTACAGGCTAGTTAAGTATTTATCAAGCCTCTTGTATAAGCTGGGGACGGCAGGCGGCTGCCAGTTGCCTCTCCCTCCCAATCTCTCCCCTGCCAAGCTTGATCTATTTTTCCTTCCATTAACTGTGTGTGTGCTCACAGGATACCCACATGTCACGACCCATCCTCGCAATTCAGCCGCCCCGTGTGTGTGTGTGCGTGCATGTGTGAGGCTTCAGACGTGACATTTCGTGACAATGCGCAATTCTGATGCAGCGTCATTACTTAACCCCCTGTTGTCCCCTGAGTGATATGCCACACTCCTCCCCTCTTAGAAAAAAAAAGAATATGAGTACAAATCCAGCCATACATCACACCAGGATGAGAAGAGGCCGAGACAGAAAATCAAACTTGCTGTGATTGAGCTCCTCTACTGCTGCAAGTCACTGTCTCAAGATCTGCAATGACGGCTTGTGACAAAAATCCCATCTGGCAGATCCAACTGAAATTCCCATAATGCTCTGTGGTGGCAGACAGAGAGCGCAGGCTGGGATCCAGTCTGTCAGGAGCCCGCTGGATTACACCCATCACAGGTTTGTCAGCAGAGCCATTTGCAGGAGGGCAGAGCAAAGGGGGTAAAGGACAAATGTTGTCTTGGAGGACAAATTCTGGAAATAATTAACTGTCGTAGCGACGCAGGGAACATGCCCCCCTTAATATTTAGTATATGCGCATTTGTCCCCCCACCCAATACAAACATGAAAGTAGCAGAGGACTTTTACAAAAGGCACAAATGGCATTAAAAAGAAATCACCGGAATGCAGGAAATTAGGGTTTGACGTTCAAAAGTTTCTGGCAGGGGACCCCTAGTCCCCCTGTTTCAGGTGTTTGTCCCCACAATATTGAAACATAACCTACGACCTTGCTTCCCCTTGGTGTGGCCAAAGGCAAGGGGGACAGGAAATAGTTTGGGTAGGGTTGTAAACATAAACTGCAGGAGCTAGCGTGCTAACAAACAGCATCCCTTTTTTCTGCTGCTTGTATTATTTTCTTGAACACTGGAGAGCCTCGTGATTTCATGTGTGTTAGTTCAACTGGATCGAACTCTTTGCAAAATGGACGCCTGAAGGTGAATTTTGGTTTAACTGCACCATCACAGTGAAGCATCCTGGTATCCTCTGGTTGGCTAATGATGCATATAAAATAAACTTGTAACATGCCAGATTGGACTTTGACCTTGGGCCACTTGGAAAATGTTCCAACATAGCACAATAAATCTTTAAGGGCTTATGTTAAACGCAATTCACAGGTGTTTTCACTAATTTCACTGATCAATTAGTTTCAAGTTAATTTCCCTAGAAATTACACAGGATGTTCTTTCTGTCAGCCCATATATCGTTTGTCTTCTATTTTAAAGCATTCCTCACACTATCAGGCTGCTGCTAAGCTAACATCAGCCCTGTGGCTGATACTGCTGCCTCTCCCTGTCTTCTCCTCCCCGTGTTCACTCAGCTGTCAGAGGTTGTCCGTCACCCTTGTAATAATTTTTTTTTCTGGGTAGAGAGGAGACAGGGGAGAAAACTGGGGAGCGTCTGTTGTCTAGGAAAGGGTTAAAGGAAGCGGGTAGCTTCCATTAATATTTAAATTTGGCACCTCAGTCGGCCATCTCTCCTTACAGCTTCTAAGAAGATGTCGACTCACATCTTTGCAGTTGATGACAGCGCTGTCATCAGTTCCTTCCTGCAGAGCTAAAGAGCAGAAACCACTGAAATTGAGAATTATGACCTCAGACTTTCAGTCTCTGGTGGTGCAGAAGTGGGCGGCAAGTTATCCTTAGCAATGACCTTTGAATGTAAAGGCCTTTAAAGGTCACGTGTTTTGGTTAATTGAAATGGGAGACTTTGGTGTCTGTGGTTCTGTCCTTGCTTTTCTCACGGGTTTGAAGTGGGCATGGCTCTGCTGAAAAAGGTGATATCATTTGCACCAATTAGAATGAAATAATAAGTACTTCCATTTGAATAAATGACATTTGTGTTATTTGATAATGTTGCCAGCCACTGTCAATTAAATCTGAACAACAGCCTCTTTGGTCTGAAAATCTCAACAACTGCTTGATAGATTGCCATGATTTCTTTTACAGACATTTATGTTCTCCACAAGGTGAATTGTGAAAACTTTGGTGATCCTCTGAATTTCATCCAATGCCATCATCAGGTCTAAAATTTGAGTACTTATGTCAATTCTGGTACATTGAGAGCAAGTACTCACATTCCTTGTATGTGCACATGTACTTGGCGAATAAAGCTGATTCTGATTCTGATTCTGAAATGTCAACCTAGCCAATATTTTGGTGTACAGGAGATCTGTAGCCTACTTAGTGTTTAGTGTTATCAAATGTTGGCTTGCTAATACCCCAACAGGGTTTACAGGTCTTCAAAAAGTATTAAAATGTCTTAAATTAAGTTTTCTTAATGAAAGGCCTTAAAAAATCTTAAATTGTCTTAAATTCAGATTCGATGGGTCTTAAATAGTTTAGGTCACATTATGGCAAACGTTTTTCCAGTCTGACAGACCCAATGACTGTTTACAATCATTGGACAGATTGAAGAATTGCGATGATAAATAGCATTTATGACAGCGACGAGATTTTGTTTAACATTAAACACATTAAAGCAGCTATGCAGAATTTTTTACCATTAATAAAACTGTCCCTAGTTCGTATCACCCCCCCTTAAAGATCCGCATATTTATTTCAACCCAACAGCGACAAAAAAGCCTTTCTCTATATGGCTATTTAGCGTAGCCTCGCTCGGGTTGGACACACAGCAGAAGTCAGCAAACCAGAATACGGCACCCGAGGCGGAAGTGATTCTGCTCGCCCGCAGCGATTAAACCACAGAAGAAGAAGGAGCCATGTTTACAGTGTGCAGTACGCAACGGGCATTGCTGAACACATAACACCAAACAGTTTTACCAGAGATGTATCTATGAGGACTTGGTTGTACTTTTGATGTCATGGCGGATAATGAAGGAGCATCATGTAAAATTATCTGTGACTGTGACCATGAACACAAATATACAGCAGGCAGTTGTCCTCAGTTTATAAGAAATTCAGAACTACACCAGAACATTTATGAACAGGTCTTACTTTACTACTAACTTGTGTGTAACGTTAGCATGTTAGCATGTTTCCACTAATTACTTGGACTGACCTAACGTTAGTAGCGTTAGCTTTGCAAGCGAAGGCTGCAGGTAACAGCTTTGCTGTGTTAGGATTATGTCATGTCTTCACTGTGTATCTTCACATAAAAGAATACTGCGACGATTTGGGAGTTATGCCCTTTCTCTATCATTTTCATATTGAGACAACATGATCGATATCTTTTTTGTGTCTGTACGTCCAGTGGCTGGGTCTCAGCGGTTAGCATTGCGCTGATAGAGGGTCAGTACGTCCTGTTCTGTGATGCGCGGAGGGATACACCGGTGAGCAGGCACAGACGTAGCTTGTAAACAAAACTCAGCTGTTTATTTAGCCTAGCGATATCTCCGGATTTTAGCAGCTGCAATGGACGACTTTGAACGCGATTTTGAAGAGTTTCATGTAGCGGACACAGATCCAGAGCCATGCCTGTTTGAGCCAGAGCAGACAGATGAGGAACTCCATGTGTTGAATGCTGAGCAGAGATGAGAGAGGCTGAATCCTCCGCTACTATTTTCCTGCACATAGTGGGATTCGGTTGGGGAGATATATCATCAGGAGGAAAACCGCCGCAGAGAGTGCATCACAAGGAATGAAGACTTTGCAGCAATCACTAATCCTGGTGTGATTGAAACTTTTATTCATGTTCCTAAAATGAACTGGAAAAAAACGCTCCAGGCCTGCAGGAGCTGATGGACAGCTTTCAGTCGGATGAGTAATATCATCCGTTTCGTCTCTTTGTTTGCCAGTTACCGAGTGACCTAGCGACCTGTCCCAGAGCCAGCTGCAGCTGTTGCTCACCGGTGTATCCCTCTGCACAAGATATACTGACAGTGCCATGCTAACCGCTGTCTCAATATGAAAATGATAGAGAAAGGGCATAAGTCCCAAATCGTCGGAGTATTCTTTTCACATAATAATGCGGACTCAGCAGGTGACTTGTTAACTGTTTATTCCTCCTTACACCGAACGTACATGGTTGCTCCTCATTGTTTCCAGTTATTGTTTCCAGTAGCACAACAACGGTTACTACATTATCCAGAATAACTTGAGGCTCACACTACTACAGTAGCCTTGGTAGCTCAACATACACAACAGATTAGATCAGAACAGAAACACAACAGGAGAATTTACTGAGTAATTTTGCTGTTTCCACTAATTACTTGGACTGACCTGACGTTAGTTAATCCTCTCGCTCTCCAAAACAAATCGGAATTTTACGACACCAGGCTGTAGGTGTCATACCGCTTCGACCGAAGGGGCGCTATAATCAACGAAAACGAAAAGTTCCGCACAGCTGCTTTAAACTCACCCAAATGTTGTCATTTTTCCTTTCTGTTCATTTTAAACTGACATTGGTGTGTTTACTTGGAAAGAGTACTTACACGTGTCTCTTTCTCTCTCTCTCTCTCTCTCTCTCTCACACACACACACACACACACACACACATATATATATATATATATATATGTGTGTGTGTGTGTATGTACACATCCGTGTGTATATATATATATAATGTGTATTTCCATTGCAGGTTTGGTCTTAAATTTCACATGAAGAGGTACTAAAAAGGTCTTAAAAAGTCTTAAATTTAACTTGGTTATATCCATGAACACCCTGGTTAAATTAATATGAGAACATCGTGCCACTTAAACATCAACATGTTAACATTTTCATTGTGAATCTTTTTGGTGGCCGATCCATCCTGGCTGCCTGATTGGTTCAGGACACGTGCATCTCTCAACACAGATGAGCAGGAAGTGAGACTGCAGTGAATTGCTGACTTCTTCCTGTTTATCTTGATAAACCTGCAGCAAATACACTCGGGCGATCTGATTTCATGTAACAAATATGAGCTTAAATAACATAAGTTTTGTTTTTTTCATCAGAGTAGTTTTGACAGTAAAAAATGAGGCTCAATTTGCAGCACACAGTGTAACTCACTATGCATGTACTGGGACAGAAACCACAACTTGCATGAGTATCATCCAGTTTTTAAGACTTCTTCAGTATCAGAGTAATTCAGTGATAGTTGTCAGTTCATCTAATGAAACCCAGCAAAAATGAGCTGTTATGAGTTCATTTGGTGAACTTAATTTTCCAAAATGTCAGCAAGTGTTAAACTCAGTCACTGCAAATGTACTCATCCTGTTTCATGTAAAAGTTAATCTGTTAATATTTCTAACCCATCAAACTGCCCCCAGAAGACGTTAAAACTTGTTTAAAAAGTGTTAATCAATAACATTCTGAATTATACACATTATTTTTTTCCAGAGCTGACGATGGGAGGAGCTAACGAGTAAGCCATTTTGTCTCATCTAATCTCTGCTGAGAGTTGCACATGCTCAGTACCAATCAGGCAGCTGGGATGGATTGGGCAGTGACGAGCCTGTTAGCATGCTGATGTTAGCATATGGCCGAAAGCACCACTTTGCTGAGGATGAACATGTGTTTCCAAGGATAGCGAGGGAGTGACCTGCCCTACTCTCCCTCAGATTGGCTGGTAGTCGTTGCCTTCGTTGGTTGGATTGGTTAGGTTAAGGCAAGAGTTGTAAGACTGGGGAGGATTTGAGGAAGAATGGCAGGGCAAGCCAGATGCACAGTAAGGCAAAGTAAGATAGGCAATTTCTTTGCTATCTTGGGAAATGCATTATTGTGCTGAAGCCTTACGTTGTGTTCACACCACATGTGACACAGCAACAGGCTACAAGTTGATGCCCAACACTTGTCGCTTCAAATGGGCGTGACTCACTACAAAACAAATTGGGCTAGTGTCAACTTCTTCCAGCACTCCAGTGACTCGGTGAACCTTTAACCAGTTGTATTTTGTTTTTTTTCTAGCTGTGGTTCTGTGATATTTAACTTAGTTAGCTGATTATATGCTAGTTTATGTGCATCGTGGTGCACACAGGGATGCAACAGGGCACTGGAATATGATGTTAAATGGGCTCAGACAAGCATCTTTGCGCAAATACAAACTTAAGATGAAGTTCATGTGGCGGTGCTCTGTGGCAAGGAGCAAACAAACATAAGCCCGTTAAAGAGACCCCGAGCAACACTCGGCAATAATGTAGCTGTTGCGTCATTGCTCATAGTGTGAACACAGCATTACAGAGCAGCTAGTTTTCAACTCAAAATGATTAAACCAAAAGATGTTTTCAGATTTTATCTTAGATTTGTGATTATTCAGTTATTAGTATGTAATGTCATTAAGACAAGCTTTGGTTTACAAACACGTTTCATGGCCTCTCTATAAAATATGCTTCATAGAAAGGATGAAGGGCAAAAATTTTCCCAGGTAAGAGAAATCAGAAGGCTGAGTGTGTGAGCAGATTGTGAGCAGATGGTGGATTACTGTGACAAGCATTGGCACTGCTAAATATTACAAATGAGAAACAACACACACACACACACCAAAATACTGTTTATTTAGTACTTGATACACACTAGCTATTGATCAGCTGGGCTGTGAGTCATCAATTACAGTAAGTGTGACACAGCACTTATCAATGTGCAATAACACCCCCCTGTTCTTCCCACAGCGATCACTCTGGAGACAAGTGTTATGTCTGCTCTTGAACGGAAAATTGCCGAGATGGAATATTCACCCCCACACGCTCTGAAGCCGAATGCCTTGCCTGGGCGCTCAAGAGTCACAACTAAGGTCCCATTTGCATTTGATGGTCTCATTAAACAGCCCATTAGGGAGCCTCACTGTGCGGATGGGAGGCTTTGTGTGGCAATTTGCAGTTTGATGGCCACAGGATGCGTTCCTGCACCGTTCTGCCAGGTGCCCTTGAGAAGTACGTGGCATTTCTCCTCCTAATGGAGGCTCCGCAGTTAGTTTTTGGAAACATTGTTTAGTCTGAGAAGTTATTATTGGGCCACAGATTTGACACAGTGGCAAATTCTGGCTCTGATAATGATGCCATCCAACTCACATACTGTAAATAGATATTTCACTTTGTCTGTACCTATGATCTACAGGGTTGTTGCCATAGCAATTCCAACTGACTTCCTCCAGGCTCTGGGTTATTATTCTTAAACAATTTTGATGCTTGCTCATCACTTTAATTGAGAAATTAGAGGTCGAGGCCATCAAACAATACAGCGGATGCACATGGGAGATAAATTAAGAGAAAAAATGAATAAATGATTGGTGTGACACACAGTCTCACTGAATGGTGTGTTGAGTGATGATGTGAATCATGTTACTGCCTTCACAGTCACTAGATCTTAACATAGCCGAACACCTAAGGGAGAATTTATGATGACATGTTCAACTGCACTCTCCAAGGCAGTAGCTCAGTCTGACATCTCTCCACTTTGTGCATGTATTGGTCCTCTTTTTTTCATGTGTGTGTATTTCGGATTTGTGTGTTAATGACCTCTCAGGAGATTAATAAAGTATATAGAATTAAAAATTACCATCATCAAAACAAATGGATGAATGCTCTTCATTCCTACAGTAGAGTTTGGCACACTGGCACACATGGTGTACCAGGAGCTTTGCATTTCATTGTGCAATCCAGTATTGTTCAATGGCCATAAAACTCTGAACTTTGAACCGTGTTCTAGAGGCTTGTCGTGACCCAATGTTGAATTCACACTGCACGGTGTCAGCCTGGTAATGGCCCTTGTAGTGTGTCATAATGGAGGACAACCAATGTAGCATCTGAAATGCCTAAAAAAAGAGTGCTACTTGACAACTTCTGGGATGTGATCTGTGATGATGACTCAGAGGAGTACAGAGTGCTCTTCCACACTACTATTGGATGGCAAAGCAAAATAATAATGCAGTTTTTTTCAAATTCAGTGGTCCTGAACTGTTTGACCCTGTGGTCTACCTAGAATCAGAAGTATTTTACACAATTAATCACACCAATCCCTGCCCTGTGACTTGGACCTAAAAGTTTTGCAAGAATTTATGATTATCACCACAAACATTATTGAGTGTAATGTGACAGCTGCTACAACCCATACAGCCTGTGGTGTGGTGATGTCAAGCGGGCCGTATTTGACAGAGTCTGCAGTTCAGCATGCAACAATGCCACCAAAACATTTGAAAGTATGGCTACATGATTGTGGCATCTGGTGACATTTTACGCAGCCAAAGGCTTCCATTCATTCACATGATTGGTATCGAATGAAGTAGAAGTTTTTATTTGTCAGCCATCTTTACATGGAGTAGTCATGGTGTAGTGCTGCACTCTGCCAACTCCATTGTGTCCCATGTTAAAGTGATATTGAGCAGTTTTTCACAGCTGAAGAAAAATGTATAAAAATCTCCATAGAAACCTGTCCAGCATAAACCACCTACCTCTCTTCTGTCCAGCCATATGAGTAAGGTCCAAACACTCATTGTTTTGCCAATATGTGGCTAATTTTACTGCTTCCATTTTTACTCATCATGTGTGATCCCTTACGTACAGGCAACAAAATACTGAAGTAATTTCTTTCTTTCTTTCTCTTTCTTTCTTTTTCTTTCTTTGTGGAACTGTTTCATAAACCCTTTTTAGACAGGAATTGTGCAAAGTTGCAGGAAAGCCCAATCAGTCTTCTTTAAGCATTGGCAGTATAAAAACAAAATCAGGGAGTGCAGAGAAATGCCGCCTTCCTACTTTTGTTTATACAGAATGCGCCTTTTTCGGAGCAATGGGGGGCGTGAGCAAGTAACAAAAGGTGTAGCTCAGCATGTGATGTAAATGCGATGTGGGAGGGAAGCCATGGCTGGTCAGTCCTTCTGAGATTCTCTCGTAAATCGGCCCGTTCTTCACCGTCCCCATCATTTGACGGTTAATGGCCTCTTCGTTTGTGAGGGCAAGGAGGCCGCGCAATTCCTTGTCTCCCCAGTTGCTCATCTTTACAGTGTCTGTCAGGTTTGTGTTTCCCTCTTGCTACTAGCTGCTCGCTAATTCCTGCTATCAGCTGTTTCCTGTTTATCCACCGCCAGTGGGTCGCACGTGCGGCGTCATCAACAGCCCCTCCCGTTGTGAAAGGCCGCCTCTGTCTGTTTAAACTCAAAGGGTTCCGCCAATATGTCTACCCTACAAGGTGGAAAATTGGGCACCTTGGATAAACTCGCCAATCCGGCTCTGTGTGTCTAAGTGCTCGCAGCTTGCCGGCAAAACGGCCCAGCATTCGTGGAAAGTCTGGCAGTGTAAAAGGGGTTATAGATACATATTGGAGATGACACTGAGAGCACCCAGAGGAATGTTCTGAGTGTATGAGAACATTTGCTGTTTCCTGAGAACACTTTCCTTGGGTGTAGATCTTCCACCTACTTCTGCTAGTTGACTGATTTGTACGGGATCATGACATGAAACTGCGGTTTCTCGGTTGAAATAAAAAAAATTAAAAAAAAGACCAATGAGCGCCGCTGGGGGATTCACATTGTCAAGCAGATGTTCAGCGTTGTCAAGCAGTGTGCAGGAACCAATGAGTAGTAATAACAACAACAGTGACCAATATAGACGACATAGACACTGCTATAGGGGCTGTTCTAAATCAACATATCACCTGAAATAGTAGATTGTTTTGACTTCACTCCGTTCCACTCTTAATACCTGACAAAACAACTATGTTGACATGACTTTGTATCAGTGTAGACTTAAGATGATGGTCTCCAGGGATTCCCCCCAAAAATTGGTTAGAATGGACACAATGTCAGACTCATGCCTCATTTCCACACAGTATTGTTTTGTGTCAGTATTTATGTAAAGTATGGGCAGTGTGGGCAGAGTGTTTCATGCAAGGAAACACATCTCTGTCAGTGTAGACAGCCTCCTTGAATATTTTGTGAAAAGATGTATGATACACCATTCATACACTCTATGTTACACAGCTAGTGTGTATTATGTTCATAAGACTTTTCACTAATTTGTTATGATGCTAACTTCCTGTGGCACATTGCATGCAAACAAAACACGGAAGGTGGAGTTTCATAAACACATTGATAACAAAGGTTCTCATAGGAAGTGATGGACTTCTGGTTGACTTTGGTTTTGGTAAATCTCATTGCAGAGTATTTGTACTCCAAAATGTGTTTTCAGTGAGACATACTTAGGCATGTAGTCCATAAAACTTGTATGTTTGTGCTGAGTTTGACACAAGGGTTAAAGAAAACATCTTGTAGCGCTTGTAAAACAGCTTTCAGTATGCGTGACTTGTGCAGTAGCAGAATGGAGCAACATGAAAAGCTTTTAAGGCTGCCTAATGTGACTGTGGAGCTCGTATGAAATTAATGAACTTAATGGCAAGAAGGTACTGAAAACTACTGTGGAGTTTGTGCTGCACACCAAAGGGATGGGGGAGCTGTGAGTGGGAAATTGTATTCAAACATAAGGAACTCTTGAGCATAGTGTGGGCTGCCACGTCAGATGCCTTCCATTCACTGAGGAGATCTCATCTGATTACAGAATGTGACCTCTTCGTTCCAGGTCAACGCTCTCCACTGGATTCAGGAGCTGCTGACTCAACCGCAGGGGCAAAGTTCACAGAGGAGGCAGAGTAAACGTCACAGGCTGACTTTCTAAAAACGAAAAACTCTCTTTCTGTCTGAATTAAATGAGCAAAAACATTAAGAATTTCAGCGATGTTCCTGCTGAAACTCTTCATTCCTGCCGGATGTAATTATATCCTGCTTACTGGCGCGTTACAATTTTTGCCTGCTGTCAACACGTTATTCTTTATTTGTTGCTTAATTGGCTGCAGAAGCTCGCAGGCGTGTCTCCCCTCAGTCAGAGTGTCCTTCGTCTGTTAATAATGCAGAGGGATGGTGAAACTTTAATTTTCAACTTGAATGCATTTGCAGTAACTATCTGGTGTGCATTTCCCCTCCTCTCACAGTCAGGTCACTGTCACTGTGTGCAAACAAAGCGGAACTATTTATACACTTAAAACTTGATAGGTCTTGTGAATCAACATGAACAATGTGATAGTGGATCCTAGAATGAGACGCCCCGACTGAAATACTATGCTCAGGGTGGGCTGTGACATTTCAGATAACATTTAGAGGCCCACTTAATTAATATGAGCAAGGGTGTGTTTGCAAACCCACTTTGCAAATTCAAATTTATTTCCCAATTACTTCAAAACAACTGCTCTCTTAATACGCCTAAGTCACTCTTTGTCAACTAACTCACTGTTTTGTTTCCCAGCATGGCCACTTGCACACATACAGGCCCACACAGTCGCTTTAAAGCTAAAATGCTGCTCTGCACTCTGGGTTGTTGCATCAGTCTGTAAATCAATCAAGGGCTGCTCAGTTCTGTTTGTTTGTATTGCACTAAAGAGGTTGCTCGTGACTTCTATAGCACAGCATGATGCCCAACATATTTAGGTTTTATTATGATAGTATTTCAGTTAGCTGGTTGGTCAATCCATGACTTGAAATAACATTTTTTTTTTAAAAGTCTGGATTTATATATATATATATATATATATATATATATATATATATATATATATATATATATATATATATATATATATATATACACATACATATATAAAAATCAAGGCTGTTGGTGCGTTCCATTTACCTTGGAAGTTGGAAATTGGAGCAGGGATTAATGTTGGATTTTGAGGTCATGATTCATTCCTCTGACTTTCCAGGTCCAAAATCCGAGGGCATTCCATTTAAAATTTACAACTGTGAACTTGGAAATTCTGACTTTTCAGTGCAAATGGAAGTTTAAGTTGGGTTAGCAAATGTTCAGGCCTGGTAGCTCAAGATGTGTGTATCTATGTTGTCATGGCCCTTTGTTCCCCCGCTCATTATCCTCGTAATATGACGCATTGAGGGGACCTTTTGAATAGTTTTTTTCCTTAGCAATGTCCTGCCCCAGGTCAAATGCTCAATGTATCCCTGGGTCAATATGCTGAAATCATAGCCTACTGATCCTTGAAACTTATGCCCTCAAATTTGTAGGCAAGACAGTTTTCTTTACTTTAGACAAGATATTGCCACAGTGGCTGAATGGATTTTCACCATTCGAACTGCATTTGAAACATCAATATCCCTTGGTTCTTTTACCATTTGAACTGCAAAGCTAGCCCTTACCAGTGTCTTACAATGTTGGTAAGGGACAATGTACCCCAGGAACAGGTTAAGGTCGACCCTGCCCTGGACATGTTGTGTGGCTTTCCAAATTAAACACATTCGTCTCTCATGACGTAACATTTATATCTATAACTTGACAAACAAATGAGTGTCATAAAACAAAATTATGTTCTGCTGTTCTTTCTGATTTACAAATGACATCTCCTGAAACCCATGGCCGAAATTAGCCCTCCAGAGATGTCAGATCAGGCCTTTGGTTACTTCTAATCAACTAAAATACGTGTTTATCCAAAATGTGTTAATTCCGTGTAATTGTAGCTGTCACCAAAATGCCTCCCTCTGAAAAGAAAAAGAGCATGAAAAGAAGCAGCAACAGGGTGTCGATGGAGCAACATTTGTGCTTGTTTATTAACTAGGCAATTAGAGCAACTCTGTTGGAGCAAAAAGCAGCTTTTCAGATGGCACAATCAAATGTTGACACCACTGCTAATGTTTAAAAGTACCATACAGAGAATTCAGTAGATTGATGCTTTTTATGTCCATGCTAAAAAGCTTGGATCCAAAAACGGAGCTTAAAATAAACTACCATTCACATATTAATTGTCGCGATTTGGCACTAAAACTCCCTGCTGCGCATTGTCAATGGTAATAAAGGTGGCAGTTAGTGCGAACCTTCTCCAAATTACAACTGATTTCCCCATCTTGTATGTATCATCTCAGAATTCCGACTTCTTTCTCTATGTCTGTCCGTTTGGCTGATAGATCTTATGGGAAATCAGTTTGTAGGCTTTTACTGCATCCTGTTGTTTCTGAATTAAAACCTCTATAAGTAAAAAAAAACAAAAAAAAAAAAACATTTATATATACAGAAACAATACATTAATGAAGTTTCCCTGCAGGTTGTCCAGAGTAATTTTCCATCACTGTGATCAGAGAGGGGGGAGCAATTAATATCTGTCCAACCAAGCTTTCCCACTGTAACCACAGTCTTCTAATGTTGGCCATTAACACCTGTATCAGTCTGGGTTAACTGCTGTGCACTCTGTCTATCTTTTTAACCTTAGGAGAGGGTTTCCCATTTATGTTTTCACCACTGGGGTTTTCAAGAGGAGGAACGGTTCTGTACAGCGGTGGTGGAGAAGTTGGTGGCAGTGTCATGGCTCCAGACACAAACTTGTGTTGACATTTTTAGGCTGGTGTGTACTGCGTTTAAAGCATGCACATAAGTTTCATTCCTATGCAGCAGGGCTCTGAGGAGTGTCTGTTGATGTTACTTCTATATCTTCTAAAACTGCCCTGTCTTCTGTTTGGTGCACTTGAGTGTAATTTAAATACTGTTGCTCACAGGATCCAGTTCAGTTTGAAGCTCATCAGATATCCTGCTGACAGCCCAGGCTGCCTCCATAACTGCACACTCAGTGGTGAGCATTTTGTTCAGGGAACAGAGAGAACTTCCTTGTTATTTGAAACGTTTAAGTCCAAACTCTTATAAAATGAACTCACTCACATTTGCTTTCACAAAATGAGTGTGACAGTGAAGTACACAGACGCTACTGCATAAAGAAACTATTTTGCTTACAAAATATCCTGTCTTTTACATTATCCTCTCTTTTTATTTGGCCATTTTCCACAATTGATATGTTGTTTTGTAAAACAGATAAGATATGAGTCTCCTTTGGGATACATTAATGACAGTAATTGATGCAGGAATTACTGAAAGTGTTGGGTTTAAGTTATAACTTGATGTTAGTGGCAATGAGTCTTTAAGTTAAAAGGAAATGATTGTCTGAAATGCTTGTGCTTGCAAAAAACATGGATAAAAAAGGACTCTTTTATGATGTAGAGATATGAATATCTAAGAGTAGGGATCCAAGGTGGAGGCCTAATTGCATTATCGATATGGGTTTGATGCCAAGTTCATGAAAACTTGGCATCACGGAGATGGAGATACTCACCTAGGTAGCCGAAGTGACCTGGCCCAGCATCGGCCCAAAGATATAAGTTGGACCACATCCGGTTGCCCGACTCCACTGAGATTTGGAATGAATGAGAGGAATCATACCAAACAAACTGGCCCAGTTCCAGCTACTGACACCATCATCACTGGGCCATTATCAAAAAATGACCTGGCCCAGCATTGGCCCAAAGTCGGCATGCCGGAAGAAACAAGTCAGGCCACATGTGGTTACCAGACTCGTCTGAGACTCGGGATGAATGATGCCCTAGAATTGGGTGAAATAAACTTGCCTGATTGCCATTGCAGACACTGCCATCACTGGGCCATTATAAAAAAATGACCTGGCCCGGCATCAGCCCAAACTCTGCATGCTGGAGGAAATAGGTCTGGACAGGTCAGGTTACCTAAGTCAGCTGAGACTCAGGATAAATGACATCCCAGAATCAGACCATATAAACTGGCCTGATTTCGGTTACTGACACTACTATCACTGGGCATGGTCAGACAGCAAAAAAAGTAACACTTTCTATTGTGAAATCTGTCGTGGGTATGGTAAGAACCCAATAGCAGCACCAAAAACAGAAGGACAGTCGGTAATAGTCTTTAAGGAAACCATTTGCAACACAATGAACAAACAGGCAAGTCAAACAGCAAGCAAGATTAACTCGTAGGCCTGAGGCTTCCGGGGACACAGGTTTAGTCCAGGAGCTGAAGCACAGAGCTAGTGAGTCAGTAGCATCTGCTGGTTGCACACAAACGGCAAACAGTTCAAATATGTGCAATGGTACCTTGAGGGTGTAGGCAGAAGGTAAGGTCTGATGAGCAGGGAGTCTGGAACCAGTAGCTCACACGGGAGAAGCCAACACACCTGTGCGGAGCTGACTGTTGGCAGCGAGGATCTTGACAGTGGTGATGATGAGTGGATCCTGCAGCGCGCACACAATCTCAGAATGTGCAGCCATGTGGCGACATAATCCACAGCACAGGAAATCACAAGCAGCAGAACAGGTAAACTCACTATGAAGAGCTAGGTGACGGTCTCTCCAAACAGCTACGGGAGACGGGCAAACAGAAACCAGGAATGTAGAAGCAGAGCTCTTGGTTGGGGACAGAAGGCTGAGTGGTTTACCGGGGACCAGACAAAGCAGGAGAATCAGTGATGGGTGAGGTCAGCAACATGGAAATAGTCTGGGAGTAAACACTGGAAACACTGAAAGAGAGTATGAAGAAGAACAATCTGGCAACGAGAGTCTGTGAAGCAGGAGTCTTTATACTGGCAGGAAGTTATGATCCACAGATGAGAGCAGTTGGCTTGATGAGCTGGGTGTGGTGGACTGGCAGGAGAGGGAGATGTGTGGGCAGGTGATAGGCTGGCAGGTGGGTGTGGTGGGGAGGCAGGGTTAGTGGAAATTTACTGAGTTAATTGACAGAGGGGCATGTATGGCAGGTCGACAGTGACCATTGTGACAAAATATATTTTTTTAAATGACAGCTAGGGCTGGACTCACCTGCAGCAGTTGTTCTGTCATGTTTGTGTCTTTGCTGTTCATCATTACTAGTTTGTAACTCCCAGCTGGCCCAGTGATGCTGCTCACCAACCACCAGTATGACACTGTGGTTATCGATGCAGCGCTCCGGTGTAATTGTAATGTGAAAGACTGCATGGCTAGAAAAGCACCCCTGAACACCTCCAGCTATCTGGCCTGCTGTCTATTCCTGTGCTACTGGCCAGCATGACTCAGGGAAATATTCACTTATGAGTTTCTGACATGGAAGGCACACGTGGGAAGGCTTCCTCTTGTGGGAAAGCGTTGGATGACAGATCCGACCTTTGGGCTCGTGCCAGATATCTCTCAGAGAGCGTTGACGCGGAGCAGCGCGCATGGTGTTAGTAACACTCTGGCTGGTGCTGCCTGATGGATGAATCACACTGAAATCCGCACAGTCTTTGCCTGGCTTTGTTCAGGGTCAGGAGCAAGAGATTCAGTATGAGTCCATCTGTGTATTGCAGTGCCTCGTCACTGAGAATGTGATCTGCAATGTAGGTTAGAAGTTTCTACATTTAATAACAACCCAGACAGTACCAGACCTAGCTCATTCTACGCCCTAGGCAAGACCCCCCAACACACACACACAAATACCTGAGCATTATTACTATCTTTTATATTTATTGAATTACAAAGAACAGCTAATGAGAGGTCAACTTGCAGATTTTGTCTTCTCCTTTTTCCTTTTTGCCTGTTAATTTCCTTCTACTGTTTTGCTCTCTATACATACACTCCACTCCACCACACCCACCAATGCTCTAGCATGTTCTAATGATCGCTCCACTCACTACTGGACACCAGAGGTGGTACCCCTACTAGACCAACTGTTAGCAATAAATCTTCGGATTGTTTTCTATTATGCCTTTTTTTTTTAAGTCTTTTTTTCCTGGCTGGTGCCCTAAGCTGCCAGCTATTTCATCTGCAGAAAATCAGTTCAATTGTCTCTACATGTAGTGTGGTGCTTAACAAAAGTGACCATTCTCGATTAGAAGAACCCCTCACTCATGTTTAGAGCAGTTTATTTACACTCTTGAACATTTACTCCTTCAATTTTGTTAGTTCTGACAGGTGAGAAAAATGCAGTTTCAGCTTTGGTGGCAACAAAAGACAGCTGTGACTAACCCCCCAAAATATGAACCTTTTTCATAGAGAATGCAATCTTCAACAACTGCAAAAAACGACTCCAAAATAGAGTTTTTAATTAATGCATGCTGGGAGGGCTTCAACAAAATGAGATGAGTCTGGATTGATGCTCTTATTTAACAGCCTCTTTGTGTTATTTAACTGGCACTGACACCAGGAAGAAGGCAACACTATCATAAAAATGCAGACATCTACCACGCTTGGATGAAATTATAAGACTACCCCTCACCTTTAATTCACCAACACTCAGTCCAATAATCAGGCTGCTTGTGATCCTTGTGATTAAAATATAAACAAAGTTCTTAGTTCTGATGTAACTCGGCTAACAAACAAAATAAAAGATAACAAATAAAGATGAGAATGAGCTGCAAGTGTAATCACGCCCAGGTTAATCCCCAGGTAGACCAACAGGTGGCACAGCATTAAGGCAGGTGCCAATTTCATATCTGTCATCAGTATGAGAGATGTAGCAGTTATTCTCATACTGGCAGGGCAGATATTTATCCTTGATAACACAGAATGCAGAAAAAAACTTGGATGACTTTTTACATTATAAATCACATGGGCTCCTTGGCAGGAGAATTTTCAGTGTGATCCAACTGTGCAGCAACAAAAACGGGTCTTGGATGTGAATATTTAATTCTGTATAACTGTGACATCCATCTACCGATGATTTCTATGAGATGTGAAATTATGTGTTCACCTACTTCAAAGTATAGACATTTTTGTGAATCTTACTTTTCATCTGGTGCCATCATCACTTCAAAATTTCATTTTGTTCAATTTTTTTTGGTAAGGCACTAAATTAGATGATGGTGAACATGGTAAACATAACACAGAATGTTGTCATTCTTAGCATTTTAGCATACTGATGTTAGCATCTAACTCAACACAATCCTGCGCCTGAGTGCAGCTTCACAAAGCAGACTCTGAGGACACATTTATGCTAGGATAATCTGGGGGGCTCCGTTCAATTGGGCGGGGAATGCTGAAAAATTTCACACCTTCATTTGGTTCAGTTCAATTTCACACTGCACTTTTTTAAAGTGGATCAAACTGCCTGGACAACATCACGCAGTTACAACAGCTGCTCGTTTGGGGGCGGTATTGCCTGAAACGACCACTAACCAGGAAGAAAGAAAGCATGAGGAAGAAGAAACCCAGCTCATTGATTGGTCAGGTCCGAAAACGGAAATCCATCCCCTTCAGCCGGCTTGGTCAACACAAAAACACCAAGCACCAAAATCCACTGTGCTCTACGTCACTTCCTCTCTTTGGTTCACTTCCTGTCTTTGGTTTGCTGGATAGTCCTTTTGCATTTCCCACTGCAAGTGAACCGCACCAGGGATCACTTGCAAGTGAACCAAGACCCCCAGTTTTCAAGCAGACCAGAGTTTGCTCATTTGGTCCGAATGAATTTGAACGAGTGTTCACACCACTCAAAATGAACTGAACTATCCGTGGAAGCAGACCAGGGCCTGTTTAAAACGAACCAAATTGTGCCACTGTGAATGTGTCACAGTGTTGCACTGTGTCAAGTTGTTCAAGGGGGGATATCTTAAGACAAACCTCAATGTTTCATTGATGTCTTCACATGGATCTTATTGATTCAATTTCCCCAATAACTTAGGTAACCTTAAACTGTATAAATAAATTAACTAATGTTTTTAATTTTGAGATTTTCAGAGTTATAATCACATGGATTTTTTTTCTGCAATAGCTCCTCACAGTATTTACATTCTGTAATTAGTCCGCAGTTCCTGCACGATTCTAATTGCTCTAACATTATTGTTTGTAATTTTATCTAGCTGACAGAAGCCACTCTGATTGCAGATAGCTCTCCAACAAAGGATGATCTAAGGTTTGTAAAGTTACCATTTGCTATGATTGGTAAGCAATTTATCTTAAATCCAGTATTAAATCAAATTAGATTCAGCTTTTAATAAGACAGACATGCTACAGTTTTGAGATGCAGCCTAATGATTGTTCACAAACTCTGAATATAAGCTGAAAATGAGAAATATGTATCTGACGCATCAGAATAACAAGTGCAGTCAGCCAACAGTAGTTTAGGCAGAAGATGACCACAACAAGCATGGAGCCAGCTCTTAGATAGATAACTACTTTCTTTTACACCAAAGTGCAAGTTTAAAACATTTAATTGCTATGCATGAAAGTTTAACTTGAAGATTCTCCTTAAACTGACATACCGCAGACAGATCATGTCTTTAGTGGAGAGCCCCCACTCTGTCTATGGTGTTGTTGAACTACAACAAGGCACAGTTCACTACAGGGAGCGGTGTAACCTGCTGCTGCTGAAGTTGATCACTTTTACCAGAGAAGAAAGAATGAGAAGCCTTATAGATGAAAAGTCAGCTTTTGTGTTTTGTCAACTAGTCAAATGTCAAATTTCTACACCCAAAATTTTTAACATAGTATTCTGTTGAAATTAATCTCAAATACTACCCATAACATATCCATTCCTGGACCCCCTGCAGTTTGCCTACAGAAGCAACAGACCTGTAGATGACACAGTCAACATGGCCCTCCATTTCTTCCTCCAGCACCAAGACTCCTCAGAAACCTACTCCGTGATCCCTGTTTGTGCTCTCTGCATTTAACATCATTCCTGCTCTGCTGCAGGACAAGCTCTCCCAGCTGTACATGTACAACTCCGCCTGCAGCAGGATCACAGACTTCCTGTCAGAAACTGTGGAAACACGTCTCAGAATCCTGAAACATCAGCGCTGGTTCCCTTCGGTGCTGCGTCCTTTCCCCTCTGCTCTTCTCCCTGTATACAAACAGCTGCACCTCCAGTCACAAGTCTGTCAGGCCACACCAGCCTCATCAGACTCATCTCTGGTGGGGCTGAGTGTGCCTGGTGCAGACAGAACAACCTGGAACTCAGCTCTCTGAAGACAGTAGAGATAGTTGTGGGTTTTAGGAAGAACTCAGCCACCACAGCTTCCATCACTTTGTGTGACTCCCCAGTCGACACTGTGGAGTCTTTCTGCTTCTTGAGCTCCATCATCACCCAGGACCTCAAGTGGGAACATAGTGCTAGTGTAGTAGTGACACAATGCTGGTAATATACCTAAAGAATAACTAAAAAAAACCTCAAAGAAAACTTGAACTTTGAGAGCCTTGATTATTTGGTCATATCTATTTTTATTAGCTACACAAATGTCATAGTTCAAGGTGTCAGTGTATATTTTTGCCTGTCTGTTGGTCAGTCCATCTCTTCAATGCAGACTAAAATATCCTAACAACTAGTCAATGGATTGCCATGAATTATTGTACAGGCAGATGATGGATCCCAATGACTTTAGTGATCCTCTGACTTCCCATCTAGTTCCATCACAAGGCTGACATTTGTGGTTTTGGGCAAAGCGTCTCCACAACTGTTGGATGGTTTACAGTTAACTTGTGACTTTGCTTTGGAAAACTGTGGATTTTGAGACACGGTGATGTTTGGAAAGCCACTGATGCAGTATTTAAAAAAGAAAAACTACTCAGTGTTTAACTTAGTCCTGAATTGTGGCACCTCTTACCCTTCACAAGTGGATCACTATTAGGTGTGCAAAGTCATACAGTGGGCCAGATTGGACCCTTTGGTGGGCCAGTTCTGGCGCCCAGGCAGTATGTTGACACCTTTGGTCTATACTGTAATTTTATTATGTTGGTTATCTGCACACACATCTATTCCATGTGCAGGAAGTTTCTCCTCATCCAAAGTAAGGCTCTGTAAGGACAGAGGGTCTTGTAGTCTGGACAGATTAAAAAGCCCCTTGAGGCAAATTTGTAATTTGTGATATTGGGCTTTATAAATAAAATTGACTTGATTTGAGCACTGTGTTCAAGTAGTTAAATGGAAGGGGGAGTTTATTGCATGAATCACATTATGATGATGATGGCTGAGGAAAATTAAAATGGTGATGGTTGTGATGTTAATAGAATGATGCTGCTATTGCTGATGAGGTTGAAGGATGATGGCTATAACAATCAAAGCGACAGTGATGATGATGATGAGGGCGAGCTTTTGTATCAGCTGATGAAGTTCGCGCTACTGATCAAGGTGCAGGTGGACGATGAGGATGATGGAGCTGCTGTGTCTGATACTGATGAGAGCACTGCAATGATGGTGAGATGATCATGATGTTGCACAAAATGATGATGATGTTGATTAAGACTGAAGTGGTGGGGGAATTAATAATGGGGGGTGATTATAATGACAAGAATGAATGAAATGATGAGGAAGATTATTTAATGATGAGAAGAAGATAGTGGTGGTGATGATAATCTTTCATCCCCTTCTCCCCCCTATAGGGGCACCCTCGGAGCCGCCCCTCCCATGGACAGCGTTGCCTCGGTGACTGCCGGTTTACGTGATGACGTCGGATGTATATGAGCGCAGGCGGCGGGATCTCTCTCCCTTTTACCGCCATCGGAGCGGAGTCTCTTTCTTCCCCGGGACCTCTTCACTGCGCAGCGCCGCCTCACCAGTGCAGCCTCCGGCCAGACAGCGAAGGTAAGGGACAGGACTTGGAAATGGCTTCGGCGCCAACGCCCTGAGCTTATGCTTCGTCTCGGAAGTTAAATTTCAATCCTGCTGCTTTCATAAACGGCGGCAGAGGAAGACGGCTCCGCTTTGCTAATGCTAGTCAAGTCAGACAGCGGCAGCAGCCATTGAGACTGGCTCCACCATGATGTGTGTTAACGTTACACGCGATTAAAAAAAATAATAAAACAACGATAATCATGTATGTCCGTTTCCACTGGATTATTATGACAACCGTAGCGTTGATATAAACGACAAAACGTCGCATAATAGCTGTTACTGTCGGCTTTTTTCGACATTTGTTGACACGTGTCTTGTATCTTGTATTTTTGGAGTTGACCTTATTTTTTTGGAGGATGATACCCAGGGTGGGGAACTGTGGATGGGAGTCTGGACTTTAGAGATACAGCGCGGCGGTTGGTTTAGCTGGTTAGCCGGTATTATTACATAACGAAAGCAGGTTATAACATGGTACCGGAGCGCTGGCACCACTTCCTAACTGGTCCATATTCTCTAGCCACGGCACCGTGCCTGTCGTAGCTGTTCCTCCCACTTGCTCAGCCCAAGTAACGTTAGTGCGCATCAAGCTAGCAGCACATAAGCTAGCTTAAGTAGCCAGACACATCGAGGCAGTGCAGTGACAGTACCGGGCAGGCCGGCTAAAGTTAGCCTGTTTACTAGCCCAGGGCTCGGCTTGTTTGTGGAGGAACTGAGTGGACATTCGTTGTTTCACGTCGGACGGTAAACGTTTCAACAGGTTGGCATGCTCGCTTGGTCCATGTGAAGTTTATAAAATGTGGCTTTAGAGTGAGCAGACAGGCACCCACCCAGGGCTTTTGTCAGTCATTGATGGTTCGCTCGACTTGAGCATGCAACACGTGGTCGCTGGGCAGGATTAGGAGCAAAAAGCCTGTCCCAGAAAGTAAAAGGTCTGTGTTAGGTCACTCTGCTGGACCACATGGAGTTGATATCTTTCTATATATAGATCTGAGAGAGCCTGAATTGTACAGTGGCTATTTGTTGGCTTTTTGTGCCAGTGGTGGCATGATTAAAATGTGTATTTGTGTATGCTTGGCAGCTACATTCCAGGCTGAACATGACCTGTTAAAGCTGTAACGTGTGCCAAATATGTCAGATATGTCTCATATTATGAATCATCACTGGGACAGGTCAGATGTTGATGTTAAACTCATGAGATAGCTTTTCACATGATCTACATTGTTGAGATGTGGGGGGGGGGGATTGATACAGGACCCTAAGTATTAGGGTATATTCTATAAATTATTATTTACACTAGAACTGTGAAATCAGTTGATTTTTTTTTTTTAGTCCACTGGATACATTTTGCCACAGTAAACACAAAGGAAGTGAGATGAACAGACTGAAAACTTAATCTTACTGGATAAAACAGACAGAGTTCTTGTTTGGGGACATAATTTGCATTTGAAAAAGGTTATAATTTGTAAAATATTGCAATATGTTGTCATAGTACTAAGCATATCGCAATACATTTAAGATTGCAATAATATTGTATTAGCATTTAAGTATCATGATAATGTCATGTTGTGGAGCCTCTTTTGATTCCCACCCCTATTGAAATGCCAAAATGTTTCAAAGAGATGGCATGTACAGGTATTTCTAGGAACGTCTACAGTGACGCATGACGTAAGCACACTCCTAACTCCTTCAAGGCATCATCTACATTGCGTGAAGATGCGAGGCCCGTCTCCTAGTATAGCAGAGTGTCCATAAGTTAACATGCAATTATTTTTATCCATTTAGAAACAAGTATTGACCCCAGCTTGAAACACCCTGACATCACATTTTGTGCAGTGATGGTATATTTGAAAAATGTGTGCTGCTGCTAAAAGCTTTCTACAGTACTTTCCCATCAATAATTTGGCATAATAGAGAATACATGATGGCTTGGGTGGGGGGTGTCATCTTACCTTAGCTACTGTAGTGTGATATGGGGCATATATGCACTTATCATTCCATGTGCCTTTGTTCATTTAGACCATTTTCGACTAAGAAGTGAAAGCTTTAAAGTGTATTTTCATATTTAAAAAAAAAAAAAATGACAGAATGCGGGCCTCTTTTGAGAAATGGGACATGATTAAAGCCACAAATCAGAGTCAACACACAGACTCCTCTCTCCATCAGTCGTCCCCTTATGGCAGAAGAAACAATTTGATCTGCCACGTGACTTTGTTCAGAGCTCGGTGAACTGTCACATCAGCTCTGTAGTTGAATAATCTTGCTGTATTAGCTGAATGTAGGACAGCTAATATATGGAGAGATGGTGATGATACGATGGCTTTGCTGAAAGGATATCCTGCTCATTAAAAAAAAAATCTTAAAGGCAGCCTCTTGCTTTTAGTTTAAATTGTTTACTCTCTTTGAAAACAGTTTGATCTCAGTAGCTGATTTTCTGAGCATGTTTGACTCCAGAGGTTCTGGGCCTTGGGACCCACAGCTCTACTTCTGTTTAAAGTAGTAAGGGCTGATCTACCCCTGGGATGACAGGTTGATGCAAGCAGGAGAGTGGCAGTCAAAGACCAAGACTAGGGACCTTTGTCATAGGCTCTACCCTATTAAAATCAGAGTCACGTGTGCTGCAGGTGATTTTTGAGTGACCATGTGCTGCGGTGGTACCAGATTTATGCTTTATGTTAATGTGTGTCTGGGTTGGAACTGGGTGATATGGTAGAAATGAGTCAGTATTCCAACAAGATCTATTGGATATTTCTACTTAGCCATGAGTGAATTTGCCAGCAAAAGGTGGTACATCAAGAATTAAATTGGGATTAAGAGGCTGTACAAAGATTGTATTTTTAGGGTTCTAATAATTCTAAAAACTTGATTTATGTTTAAAAACAATTAATATTTAATGCACACTATACTTGAAAGTGGACAAGATGTTTTTATAATTTGGGGGGGGGGGTGTGCATTAAGTGGAATAATCAGCTGCTGCCTGTAAGAGTTCCAGGGTGTACCACAGGAACAGTATTGCCAGGTCTTCTTGCGATTTTCTTCCTTGTATTTAGCAATACAGTTGCATAAATGATACTTTTCAAACCATCCCGGTGCTTAAGCAGTGCGAGGGCAAGACAGCAGTACTTGGCTTGGGTCTTGGGAGTTGTAGCATTTATTCATTGACAGATACATTGATGCAGAAATGAGTACGTAACCCAGAAATGAGTTAGCATTTTAGCACTCCTGGGTCCCTTGTCTCAAAGTTAGTTGGTGTTTAGTTAGTTGCCTGAAGTAAGCTCTGTGATTAACACGAGCTTAAGAGACATTCACTTTTTATTCTACAACATACAATACATTATTAAATACCCCACTCACAATTTTTGAAGCCTTCAAGTGTCCTTTAAAAAAAGCAGTTGCTAATGAGTGCTTAATGAGACTACAGAATGTCATCACGCTGAACACAGCTTTACAGCCTTGATGTGGTGGCGATGTTAGGATATAAACAAACTACAACACAGTCACATGACTAACGTTGGGTTTTTATTCCTTTTCAACTTCATTTGCACTTGAAAGTATCAAACTTGTTTGCCACAGAGCTTATTTTCTGCTGTAATTCAAAATCCAGTGGTACCGGTTGGTACCCAACCGCACCTCGATCGACCTTCCCATATTTGAGAGAGAAACTCCCTGAAGGAGTGAGAGACAGGTGAGCAAGAGCAAACACTTTACATGTATAATGAGTCCTGTGCATAGGTTACCACATGTCTGGAGGTTTGACGTTTTTACGTTGATTGGTAGTGACCTCATGTTTCACTGATGGAAGCTGCCAATATTTTAGGCTAGCCTAACATAACATAATTTTCCTAATTAGTTTTGGAACTACTCTGGTTGATGCTACTGTTGAACACATTCCACTACCTCAAATGACCTGAAAGTACGACTGTTACATCTGGAAATCAGATTTCTCCCCCGCCCATAAGCCAGCACCACAAGGCTATGGGTTTGAGTTACAGCCACCTTAGCGATTGTCAGTTTTGACACTGTTGTCACTTCCAGGTCACAATCTATTGCCTCACTATCTTATGGGCCCTGATCGCCTCTGCAAGTCTCCCCTATCTGTCCCTTTGAAAAGGATGCCATGGTAATCCATCTCTGTAAAGGGAAGAAGGCTCGGGGAGAGGTGAAGGGTGGGTGAGTCACAGTCAGAGTTGATCCTGTCTGGACCGGGAAGAGAACTTCTTTTATAAGCAAGTGGCCCAGCTTATCCAAACCCAGGCTTAATAAAAATGCTCACTGTCCACTGAAAGCAGTAAGTTTATTTCAAAGGAAAGGTTTTGATAAACTGAGGAAAGTGAGGTTGTCATAATTATGGGTTACTCATTGTGTAATTACTGGTTTTGCAGGCCTTTCCTTATGGAATGGAACAATAAGGGCAATACATCCTTTCCCACTGTACCAACTAGTTTTAAAATGGGTAGAATATTTTGATGATACATTTCTAATAAGCCCCAATATTCTAAGGAGACCTCTGCATAGGAACTGAGTCAGCCTGCATCCTGGAGAAACTTAGTTTATACTCTTTGTAAAGACAGGCAGACTTTTTTTAGGTGCAGCTTACATTTTAAAGGAATGTTTCTGTACCACTGATGTGGGAGCTGCTCGCTGTTTTTTCAAGTGTTCTGCTTTGCTTTGATCTTTCTTCGGATGCAGGCTGTCAGTTCAGTGTTGTTGACTGCTGCATAGGTTCCTGTTTGTATGCATTTTTTATGCATTTCTTCTTGGATGGGGGTAGAGCGCACACACAGCAGTATTTTCCAGGAGTAGGATTAGTTGTAATGCTCATTTTCATTGTATTTGTATTCATTGTCACAGAGGCAGGGTGGATCATCACCAGGGGTGTAACGATTCTCCAAATCCGTGGTTTGGTTTAGACCTTGTTTCTTTTGGGGGGGGGACGACTAAAAAACAAACAGGCCCTGTCTCATCTTGCCTGCTCTTGTCGTAGGTTTGAATGTCTGAAGGTCTTTGTGACCACATTGCATGGAAACATTATTTGGATTAGAGATGAGATCTTCACCTATGGTTGATGTGTATGCCGGAACATTTATAAGGTGGTGATGCGAGATTCATACCAGTGTAGAAAAGTGTGTAAGCCTTCAGGTGTAGTGTTTAACAGGTGCTCAACTGTATCAAGTGCTAGGAATAGGTTGTTGGTATAGCTGTAGCCTACTTAATTTGATTCAAGATACTTCTAAATACTGGATGTCCTGGTCTGAGGCTTGGGCGCTATCAAATTTTTTATACCTTCCTGAAATTCCCCCACCTACACAATACACAACAGACACTCACAGTAATGTTAACCTAAGTTATATTCTCACATGACACCCATTTTCCTTTTTAAATAGAGATACAACTATAAACCTTTTGAATTTTGTTCCTCTTGGCCATGGAACTGAGAATAGCTTAATTGCCTCATAAACTCATCATAACTCACCACACTTCATTAAGACTCAAAACTCAACCAAACTATAACTGTTTGACATCCAGTTAGTAAGTCCACTGTTCCTGGGGTGCCCAGCGGATCAGTGGGTGGAGCTGGCAGCCCATGTGCAGGGGCAGTATCCCTGCTGGGACGACCGCGGGTTCCATTCCAGCCCGCAGCCCTTTTTGCATGTCGTTCCCACCCCCCCCACCCCACCCACCCCCCCGTCATGCTTCAAACTGTCCTGTCATGAAAGGCAGAAAGCCCCCCAAAAATCTTTGAGTAAGTCCACTCTTGGAACAATTACCAACTCTGCTTTGGCAGAAATAAATCGTTACTGCACTTAGTTTTCCCCCTCGGTCTCTCTGTACCTTTGCTGGCCAGCTGTTTACAGTCCTGTTATTTACCCCTCCACCTTTCAGCGTCGCAACGTCTGTCTCAGCTTCCTGTTCCAGCAGTAGAAACGGATAAAAGAAACTGACCTCTGGTGGCGCATGCTGTGCACTACATACAATTAAGTTAATAGAAAGATGCGCCGTTATTTATGAAGGTATTGAAAGTCATACTATGGGGATTTCTGAATACCCTGCTATCCTGTGATATCACCCAAACCTAGCTTCATCCATTGATATAATTTGAATTAAAGATGAACGGGAGAATGTGAGTTACTCACAGAAATAACATTTAATAAGTGTCAGCTGATGCTGCTAATGCTTTCAATTCAACTGGAGAAAGAGTTGGTTGCCTGAATGTTTTGTACACAGGGTGTTGATAATTATAAGTAGCGTCAGAGCTTCACAAATATTCCGAACCTTGATGTCAAAATGGATAGATATCAATGGGACCAAATAGTGTTCTACATTTCCACACTCCACACAGAGTAGAACCTGGCTGTTGTTAAGGAAAGTAGAACTGGATCAGATTTTGACTGACTTCATTTTAGCGTATACTAATGCATTAAAATATACTCAAGTTGGCCCTGATACCAGCTTGGGACATCTCTAAAATTAACCATAACTCTGAAAAAACAACAGTGGTCATGATATACAAAGGCATATCAAAGAAATGCTTGTTGTTGTAATGGCTCAGCTGCAGGAGTGTTTTTGCGCTTAACTACCTAAAAAAACAAACAAACAAAAAAAAAACAACGTATGTACCCTTTTTTAAAGGGGCAAAAAGCAAAATCGTTTGACCGCTAGGTTTGCTGTTGTGCACTGCCTGTAGACCAAAATAAAGTGTGTCATGAGCCACTCCTCCCTCTACCTCTGCTCTCCACCCCCCACCCCACTCACTTCGTCTGTGCAGCCAAGGACCGCAGCACCTCGGTGCTCCGGTTGGATCCAAATGGAGAGCCGGGGCTAACGTTAGCTGGGAAGCTAGCAGAGGCTAACTGGCTGTGCTGGCAGCTGAGTGAAGTGGAGCCTGAGGAGGAAGCACTGGTTAGCCCCAGTTTCACTGCAGGCAGATTCACTCACCACAGGGGCGAGGAAATGAAACCTAAACAGCCAACTTAGTTTGGCTTAGTTTAGCAGTTAGCAGTGTTTTTCACTCACTCAGTCTCTGCTGTGTTTAGCTAGTTCCCTGCTTTACTGTTGGCGTTAGCACTAGTCGGCTGCCATGCTAACGTCGCTACTCTTCTCCGTGAGCCTGGCGGGCTCGCAGGCTCACGGAGAAGAGGAGCCTGAGGAGGAGCCTGGCGGGCTCGCAGGCTCACGGAGAAGAGTAGGGACGTTAGCGTTAGCACTAGTCGGCTGCCACGCTAACGTTCCGACTCTTCTCCGTGAGCCCGCGGCTCATGGCTCCGGCTCATGCAGAGTAGGGACTTTAGCATTAGCTCCTGGAGTTAGCACTAGAACTGCTACAGCTACTGGAGTAACTTACAGCTATGGAACGCTTCTACCAGCTCTTCTAGTCACTGAGCCTCGCCTCCATCTCAGCAAATATATTACATTTATTATAGGTACCATCATCATTGAAGTAGGCAGGTAAATAGCTAAACACAGACCGCCAGGCTGCCCATTGGGCTACATTTTACAATGCTAATTACAAATGTTAGCTGGGCTGCCGGGCTACTCACTTAACACAACCGTAACGCCTGACCCATTGCTGGGACAGAGCCGCTAATAACTCAAGCTCCGGACATTAACCCATGCTACGATTGTAATATTAAATTTAATTGAATCAACATAGCAACATGTGCCTAATGTTACTGTAACACTAATTAAAACAGACATTTGACTTCGCCATTTCACTTCAAAAATACGCGCTGCCATTGCTCACTGGCTGTAGCCTTATATAGATTCACATGAACGCGCAGCCGGACTGGGTTGTAAACAAGGGGCTGGAGATCAACACAGAGAGAGGCTGTGTGAGGTCATGCTATACTCCAGATGAAATTACACCTCTAGTTCTTCACATAGCAATTTTTTAATTCCTTCAATCTAGAAATGATGAATTTCGCGTATTGCTCCTTTAACTGTCATTCATTTTGTAGCTAACTTTAACATCACCCCTGTAGTACTTGAAGCGTCTTAAAATTAGCATCAGGAGTGATTTGCAAATGTTGTCTGACCCAAATCTGGTGACAGTCAAATGTTAGTCAAAATTAATTAGTTTATGTCCTCCAGTATTTCCAAACTAATTACTCTCTCTGCTCTCTCTTCAGCATCACTTGAGACTCGGCTAAGATGGCAGACATCGACAAGTAAGTACATGATCCACCAGTGCTACTCTGTGTCAAACACTTGGCCTCTCCGCCACCTGTCTCCTCATTTGGCCGAATGCTTGTGGTGCCTGAAGCTGACAGTTAAAAGGGAAACACCTGCTGTGATATCACCGATTTGGGCGAGGTCAGATTAACATTATTAAACACATAAGGGACAGTGCAGCAGGCTCTCCCTTGATGAGCCCTAATGGAAAGCCTTGTTTACTAAAGCCAGGGCTGTTTGGAATACCACGCCTTGGCTTTGATTACATCGCGACCGTTTCACACACGTAAAAAAGACACCTTGCAACATTTGAGTGATAGATGTTGAGACGTTCTATCAGCAGTGATGCTTCAGTGGTTCACAACACAGGATTGGATGCAGTCTTCCTCACTCACAAACACACACTCCACTGTTAGCCATTGATTTTCATTTGTGCCGCAGACTGACAGGAGGATGAGAGGCCATGCTGGTGAAGCTGTGTCGTATTCAGTATTGAGCTCTTCTGCACTGCATCGTGTCATGTTTCAGTGCTTGGAGCAGCATCATGGGTAAAAAGAAGCAGCCTCAGTTTTGATTACTGCTGGTTGAAACAGCTGAATTGTAACTGTCTAGGCAGGGAATAAGATTGAGCTCCTCCTCTTGACTAGCGATTGTTCCCTGAAGCAAGTCATGCAAGTGGGGCTGCAGGTTATTGCTCATTTTCAGGGTCAAGTACTTAACCAATCCTTTGCATGCTTATTCTTTGAAACCTCAGTTGTGAATTTGTTGTTTTCTGGTTAATTACAAACTAAACAAGTTTCCTAGTTTAATTTTTCAGTGTCATGAAGCAATTATGTTTTTGGAGTTAGAGAGGCGTTCATTTGGTTTGCCTGTCAAAGCAGCTGGCAGGGTGGCCACAGTCGCTGGCAGCCTCACCCGAAACATGCCAGAAGTAGTTGGTGGCCGGTGTTAGTTCTGTGCACTCAAACAGTCTGAAGTGTTTGTGTGTTGGCTGACCTTCCCTTCTGTCCCTTGTGTCTCCCGGAGCAGCAAAGACCAGGCTGAGATGGACCCGGCAGATATGGAGGACGTGGAGGAAGTGGAAGAGGAGGAGACGGGGAGAAGATGAAAACAGCAAAGGTTGGTCTGTTTACAAAAATGCTGCAATACAGTTTTGATGGTGTCATTGTTGGCAAGATGTAAGTTAAGTGACGAAGGATCTGTGTTTTTAAAATGCAATTTAATGTGAATTTGTGCAGTTTAGATGATGGAATCAAGGATTTGAATCGATCAGCTGTGTGACAGTGTGAACTTTGTGTGCCTCTGCCCTGGCACTCAAACTGAGGAGAGTTATTTGCATGACATGATTTTGAATTGTAGTTAAGAGCCGGGAGGCACTAATCCATTTTATTTTGGGATCTCGATGCTGTTTATGCATCCTTTGATGCTCAATAAATGATTCAGACAGTTTCTCATATATTAGCCTACTCCCGGCTCGTTGTGGATAGATATAGATGGCTGTTTGGCCTTGTCTATTTATAACAAGTTTGAATGGTCTTTTAAAAGCCAGACTTGAAAGAAGGCTCGTTCTGGCTGCCTGCGACTGATCTGTCATAGCGACCACACTCCCAGGAAAGCTTTACATGAGGCCTGGAAACTGATGGGAGATTATAAATGCATGAGTAATACACAACTTGCCAACATTAACCTCACAGTGCAAACTCTTAAGAAACATCACATGTCACACATTCACACATCAAGACTGCTGTGAGACAAGTAACAAACTCAAGAGGGACCCACAAATCTTAGCTCCTAAGATGCAGTGAACTGTTGTTTAAAAAAAATGAGACTATTCCTGTTGCCACCACAGTGTGAATTATACAGCAACATCCTTAAGTTTTCAACGTATTCAGTGTCTCTACTTCATGAAAATAAGGATGCATAAATGCGCTACCTGCATAGGCGTAGGTGAATGTGGTGACCTGGGCTTACTGGTATCAAATCCTTAACCTAGCAAGTGTATGTACCATGTACAATTATGATAGCGATTTATGGGCAGACCTAAAACACACCAGTAACAACAATAAAGGCCAGTAATGATTTGCATTGACTTTTAAACTTGATGTCATTACACAGGTGAAACGGTGGAGACATTAAAAGGTTTTTTGTCGAGCATCCCTGGTGATATTATTCAAAAATCTATGACCATCTGTTGTGCAGCTTCAGGAATGGACAAGAGTCAGTAGAAGTGAGGAAGGGAATGGTTAAGTTAATATGTAAGTGGCCTGTGTAGAGCAGCGCATCAGGAGCATGCTAAAAGTCATAATCAATCACAATCTTAAAGGAGCAAACACTTCACTTTGACGGCATAAAAAGTTACTGGAAAGGGTGTGATGATTTCTCATGGACAGGAAAAGGCAGCTGTGGTCTAGAATAGTGTTGCTGTGGACTCTGATGTGACTGCATGGTTTAAGAAGTTTTATTTCCCCCACTGAGCAAATATGTAAACATTGGAATTCATTCTGAATAGATTTAAGATGTGTGCAGTGTTCATCTTTTGTTAAGAAGCAAATAAAGTTTTGCAGCTGCCTTTCAAGCTATGCAGGTAGATTGCTATCAGGATATATTATGGGTGGAGTGTCCTTTCGGGTCATTATTATTAAAAATGAGTTTGGTTAAGGTTAGGCATGCCATGATACCAGAAATTTAGTAGTCTTTACCGGTACCAGTAAATTTCCTTGATTCTTAGTACCAAATAATACCAAATTAGACACCACTAAAACAACAGCAAAACACTAAATGCTGCGATCCACCTCACACACAAAGGACTAGTCTATATGGGTTCATAAGATTTTGTAGGCGATGAAATATATCACTACATGGCCTACAGTATGTTATCACATTTCTCAATTGTTGTTGAGCACTAGTCCTTTGTGGTAGGCTATCTGTCCCACCTCCCTCCACTAATTGGCCGACTGGGTTAAAAGCAACGGTGATAAGCGCAGCGTCATACCCAAAGTTGAACATTTTCAACTCTCAGACCAGAAAACCAGGCAGGACTAGATGCTAAGCACCTCGTTACACTGCTAGTGTTTGTAAAGTGTAAATATGTGGTGCTCCCATTGCAAAGAATTAACAAAATACGCTGGCCTCAGGAAAACTTTCTTTTTTAAGCGTTGAGGCAGAGCCGTTGGTGCAGCTGCACTCATTGACATCTTCCATTTGTTGGTGTCCTTCCCTACTAGTAGGCCGCTGCTTCTTTCTTTGGCATTTAACAGCAGATTAGGGCACTTGTAGGTGTATATGCTGCCCAGTCTAATCCAGAAGAATTGCAGCTGCGATACCTACGTTACTGAGGAAGAATGACTACTGTCACATTTTCAGAATTTTAGCATGGGCTTGGTACTGAAGTATCGGTTTTCTTGGTATGCCCAGTTAAGATCATAAAGTGCATGGTAGTCTGGAGGGACAGAGTTTGGTCTACACAGGGGACACTCATATTATCACCTCAAAAAAGCAACTGGCCCCGTGGTAGCTGACCTTCCACTGATGTATCTACCAAAAAAAGCTTTTTGTGTCACAGCATCAAGCCAACGGCTTGTGTTGTGTGGATTCAGACAAGCAGAGCTGTATTTATTTGACAGAATACAGAGTCTTGGACAGCTGATCTATGCTAGCTGGTAACACATTACAAGCAAAGTGCCCAGGATGTGCCAACAGAGAAAAGTGACTTCCAATCTCTTTAATCTTCTCACCTGCCAGCAGCAATCTGACTGAGCTTTGATAGGTGCAAGCAATGTGTTGGACACTTGGATCGTACCATCTGTCACCTGTCTGGTATCACAAAGCAAGCGCATGCTTTATTGCCGACTGCTACCTCTTGTGTCTATGCATCACCGACGGAGTGCAAGTCATCAACCAGGCCATTCACTGTTTACCTTTTTATTTACCTGAAATCACACAACATGCACAATATGCAGGAAACAGACATGTTAAAATGTATCTGAGAGATGAATGCTCTTAACAGGAAGCTGCTCTTGTACTCTGCTCCACCCCATTCACACACTGTGATAAACATAAACAGTGCTGCGATGTGCAATATACTTCAGGATGTCTCAGATATTGCAGGAAGGATGAAGATGTAATCCTGACTAAAACAAATAAAACGTGTCCTTGTGCAGCTGCTGATTCTTGTCCCCAACATGAATTTGAGCGCTAATTTAATCAAACCTCCCACTTCAGCTCTCATCAAAATATGAGCGAAAGAACTCTCTCATGCTCCTGAATTGATTTTGCTGTCCTCACGTTGCACTTTTGACTGTATGTTTTGTGCCTTTTCAGCTCGTCAGCTGACGGTGCAGATGATGCAGAATCCACAGATCTTGGCTGCACTGCAGGAGAGGCTGGATGGCCTGAACGGCTCGCCATCAGGGTACATGGAGAGGTGAGACCTAATCTTATTTTTGGTAATAACTTAATCTTGGAACACGTTTGTGCTGCTTGTCCCCTCTCACAGTTGTCAGAGCAGAATCAGCTGCAGTGTGGTTGACAGATGTTCAGTGTCTGGAAGGACTCTAAAGCAGGGAAGATGTTTTTAATGGAAGTAACTGCATCTTATATGAAACTTTATGTTGGTAAACGCTATTATACGCTATTATGTAGCATTATCCATCAGAACATTCTTATCTGTCATTTTTGTATAAAACTGTAACCGTAAGAAATGTAAAATCTAGATAATAGATTTGTTTTTGTGCAAAACTCTTAGTACCTTAAACAGCGGATGTTTTTTAACCCTGCTGTTGATCCCTATTGCTGTGGGCTATCAGTTGTAGGTTGTAATCATTTACTCGTGCCCGGGTGGTAGGTGGATGTTTATGCTTGAGCCAGTTGCATACTTACATGGTAATTTCTTTTCTAAGTGGTGGATGTGCCTTGTTGAGTAGCAGTGCTTTTATGCAAATCAAGTTCAAGTGAAGTTCAGTCATATTCATGTTTAGCAGCGATTTAAAACAAAAAAAAAAAAAGTAAAAGATGGAAATGAATCCGGAGGTGAGGAGACAGTAAAGTAGCCAACATTCAGCCTACCACTGAATGGCTAAGCCCATACACAGTCTTCAGTCAGGTTTTTATTGTGGTACTGCCGAGCTGCTCACATGAGGATAATGTCAAGTCTCAGCCCACGTTAGGTCAATTACTAATCATCTCAATAGCACAGAGGCAAGAGGAAGAACTGGCGCAGCTTCATAGGCATCACTTTGTGTAGAGCAGCTTAACAAGACACAGCCATTGTTTAGCTTAATTTTGATTGGCTCAGTTGAGGTATAGAAAATGTTAAGCAGAGGCAGTCTAAGAGCTCAGGCAACGATGAAAGCCTGTATATGAGACACTTATACGTTGTCTCAAAGACAACAGCCACTGAGTCAGTTAACTGGAGGCGGTTTATCTGCCAAATTTTAACGGCATTTGACCTGCACTGAGTTGGGAGGGTTACTTTCAACATGTGTTTCACCACAGATGACCAGGGGTGATGGGAATCCGGCATTGTGCCAAATTTGGCGTGCGGCGATTAGGGGGGGGGGGGGAGTTTTTTTTTTTTTGTTTGTTTGAAATGTCTGTTTTGGAAAATGCGTGCCCCATAATGCTTTTAGCAGGGCTGTACTCAACTCAGAATTATGTCATTTGAATCAGACTTGGTAGTTCAATCTGAGTATTTGATGATTCTTTTTTAATATTTGAGCAGGCTCAGAGGGATGTTCAATATGACAATGGCATTCACGTAGTAGAGTAAACTGACTATGCCTATGACAAAGGAAGTGAGCAACGTTTTTTGGCAGACACTAGACATCAAACAAAAGTCAGAGACTGTGTTGTATGAAGTTGCTGTGAGCTGTAAACTCACCATTTCTAAGCAGATGAGAGAAGATGATGTTATCTTGGAGCTTTACTGTGCCGAGTTTCTCCTCCTCTGGGCAGCTGCATCATGTCCGCTGCTCTCTGTACCAAAGAGTAGCATGACAGTCAAGAGCTCCACAGCAACTCCACAGCAAAATCTGGGGACCAAAATGTCTCCACATGGGCACGGCACAGCACACTGACTAGCAAAAAAAAAAGACTGCTTACCTTGAAGCAATCTCAGTTGAGTGAGGGGTCTCCAGCTTTCAAGGGGCACCGTGTCCTAACGGTAAACAAGCAGCACTCTTTGTCTGCACTAAATCCAATAATTAAGCCCTTCTGTCACGCCATGTAAACAAATCACATAACCTATCAGCTCTGCGCTTGACTCGAGACATTACCATCTTTCCTACTAACCCTTTTTGAAAACATGTTTTATATTGTGATATTTACTGACTTACAATATATCCGGCAGCTAGTAGGTTATTAGTGATGGCCATTGACCAGAAAATTTCAGCTCCCTGGTGATCTACCTCCAGCCAGCTGCAACGTTATGTAGATTTTTGTAGATCATTTCTCATTTAATCATCAGGAATCAGCCCATCTTCGTCCATTGTGATGCTTCAAAGTGAGCAACAGAAATAAATAGAAACAATGTGTCAGAGTTGGGCTCAAAAGGTCGTGCTGCATCGCTCGTTGCCAGTCAAGACATTCCAATAGAAAACCGTACCGTCAAACTGACACTTTTGAGGCTCAGATTGCATTCACTTAGAGTTCAGAGTAATCCCTTCAAGTAATCTGTTTTAAAGACAGTAACTGTATTCAGAATGGATTAAAGTTACTCATATTTTATGCTCTAAACTTGTAACATAGTTATTTGTATTCCATTACTCCAAGGAAAAAAGGGATGTGCCCCGCTACATTAGCGCCTTTGTCAAAAATGTGTGTAAAATTTATTATATTTTTTGGTTTTTGCGTTTAAACTTTGACTAGTTGATCAGTCTGAAATTAAGCACCGTTTCCTACAAAACATGAGAACAACTCACTAAACGGGGAAAAAAAAAAATCTGTCCGAGTTGAATGGCTGCAGACAGCTCGAGACAGTACCATCCTTCCAACACACACACACACAAAACTGGCATTGTAAGTGTATCCTGCTAGTGCATGTTCTTAGGTAATTTGAACATTTTAGTCATGGAGCTGGTGCAAAGGTACAGTCAGTAATAGTACTCTCTGAGATGCTGTGTGAATGTAGTCGTGTGTCTTGGCTGCAGGGCTGTGCCACCCACTGCTCCTTTTCTCAGCAAAACCATCAGCAAGCAGCTCTTTGATCAACTTGTCAAGTATTTGGCAGTCACCAACAAACTCACCAGTTACAACATCCCAGCACTTGGGACCAAACATGCACCCCCTGCCAGGATAGTGCAGGCGTTTTAATTTACCATACTGCAGAGAAACTTGACTGTGCAGCCGCACTACAGCTCTCTAAGCCTGGAGACCAATGTCATCTCAAAATTACTGCTTGAGAATAAGTCTCTTGATGTTCAAGGCTTCAACCAGCTTCCCAGCAAGGCTGTCTGAGGCAGCATTTGAATACAACAAAACATACAAGATTGAACGGTTGTTAAAGCTTTTGTAGTTCTGTAGCTATTTCAAACTTTCTTTCCAAATTTAGAACTGGATGCGAGCCTGCCAACAAACTAATGGCATCAACAAAAATCTTATTAATTCAGCCTTCATTACATCAATACACTTGCTTGCGTGTGCCTGCACATACACACGCACACATGCACACACACACCGTAGTGCAGTGGGAAGAGATGTTAGCGTGATGGGGCTTTTCTGGTCAGGTGCCCTAGGAGCATTTAGGGGTGTGGTGCCTTGCTCACCTTGACAGTGCCCAGAAGGTGAACTGGCACCTTTTCAGCCACCATTTCACACTCTGTATTCGGTCCGCCCCTGCTTGGTTTCCCGAGCCAAGTCCTCACAGACTGAGCTACTGCCACCCCAGAGACATTTGCAATTTTAAGCACAAGCAAGATAAGAGACCCAACATTAAAACATTCAAAACAGCATCTGAAAGAAAAGATTTGGATTAAATCCTAAAAAGACACTAAACCAGTCGTTAATCAGCTGCAAAGGTATGGAATATAATGAAATCATTAAAATCTACAGTGACTGTTTACATGCATAAAATGTTCAGTTTTTTCCCCTCATCCTAAAAAAGACAACACATCTGCTAAGCTGTGTACATGGCTTATGAATATTCCACTAACATTTCTGTTAACATGCATCTGTGTGTACTCCGATTAATGTGCCCTTTCTATTGGGCATGCTTCTCTTACTCCAACCTTGCAAACTGCCATTAAAAATGCTGTTGACATATCCAAAAATGCTCCTAAAACCAAAATAATATCAGCATATTCCTAATTTTGTTAAGTCATTTAAAACTGTACCCCAGAAAAAGGGACTTAAAATATTTGTTCCACTAGTGATAAAAAGTAATAAAAGTGATAAATAAAACTGATAAAATTAAAATAGAATTGCATCAGGAATAGTGTTCAGTCCCTTATTGGCTGACTACATTTACATGCATACTAATATTCTACTATTATTCCAACAATATACGACAATATTCCAAATTTGATGCAGATCATTTAAATAGCATATTCTGTTTGGATTTTCCAAGTGAAGCATTCTCCCATTAAGAGATGCATATACTGTAAGATGTATACAGGTATTATGTAACTTACAGAAAGCCAACCTGCATTTCGCTCACAGGTTGTGGTGATGCATTACAAGTCAGGGCTGAGATATAAAACCTCTAATGCTGCCATAGTTCAGGCCTGACAGGATTGTTTAAGGTAGCAATTGTTGCCTGAGTGAGTGTTCCTGTCTCTACAGAAGGTATAGCTCTCAAGGGTTTTGAGGTCAGTGTATCATTTAAAAGACAATTGAGGAAACGCCCTGACAATATTATTTTAAATGTTATAATCTCAAGGAATCTACTGCATCACCCACGGCAGGAACCAGGCCATGAATTCCTGCAGCGTAAACCAATCAATCTGTGTCCATGTTAGACACCATTTCTTCACTCTGCTGTTACATGAAACAAATCTCAATAAAAGCTGTTCTGGGCACAGTTTGAGTTTGTTTACAGTGTGTACCTGGAAGGCCACCCTGACTTATTGGAGATCCTCTGGGGACAGTGCTGCTGTGCTCTAAAGCTCTCAGCAGATTAACTTCAGAGGCAGAGTGGTACTCTGCCACCATTTGCTCCCCATTAAGCACATTCTGTCCAGTGTTTTGAGTTTAGAAGGCTGGAAGCAAAGGAAATTTATGATCACAAATTATATCTTTAGGTTTCAGATTGCAGAAAGAGCTGCACAAACCCAACACAATGTAGCTTATGATTTATACCTTCGTCTCATTACTGTACTTTTTTGGCATAATTGACCAGAAGTATAATAATTGTAGTTATTTGCAAGGAAGATCTTTTTGCAGGATTATACTCATATCTCTCATTGTGTCTGTCACCCCACAGTTTACCAAAGGTTGTAAAGAGACGTGTAAACGCCCTCAAGAACCTGCAGGTCAAGTGTGCCCACATTGAAGCAAAGTTCTACGAAGAAGTACACGAACTGGAGAGAAAGTATGCAGCCCTCTACCAGCCCCTCTTTGACAAAGTACGTCTTTTCTACCTTTTCATTTTGTACTTGTATTTCTGCAGCTGTACTGTTTTTTCTCCACAAGCATATTCCTTTTTGTTTTCGGTGTGTACTTGAATTTTTCTAGATACAGTTACACGTTCTGTTTCCTCAAAGCATTAACTGTAAGATCATCAAGCATCACATTTCAGTTTCCATTTAAAGACTCATGAACCTTTATGATTTGATATACAAGTGTATCAGTGATGAGAGTAAAAGGCACAAAAAAGCATGAGGCAGTTGATGCATGCGCTGTCAAATACGTGGTTGATGCATTCTCCCTCAGCATCTGTTGCCTTGAGCGAGCTGCCATGTTTATGCTGATCTGTACTGCTGCGCACCCAGTCAAAACACCACCACACACGCACACACACTGTCCGATCTTTGATCTGCGAAGCAACCTCAGGATTTAAAAGCACCTCGGGTGGTTCCACTGACTGACTCAGATATAAAATGGATCGCTCCAGTTGTCGCTGTAAAGCTTCTTATGGCTTATAAATGTAAACACAAATGCTACTATGTGGCTGTAGCATTTTATTATTGCTCACACTGGAATGTGAGGCCAAAACTCTAAAATACCTGGAATTGCTCAACAATGTGTATGATTTGCCAAAGCCCAAGGTAATGGTGGGAATCTCTAGACATCTCACGGTTTGATTCAGAGGGCTACGATGCAATTATGAAATGATTATTGATGCATCAAAATGTTTCTTTTATGTGATAGGGCTGGTGTGACATGAAGGAAATATTTTCTACCAAGTATTTTTATTGATATTGTCACAATATTGTAGGGTTGAATATTGATGCTTTCACAAAATATTTATACAATGAGAGTTTTTATAAATAATCATCAGTAATGTGGATACTAGTCCATACCCATTGAGTGCACAGTTGCCCACGTAGTTTCACATGGTGTGTGTTTGGGATACAGGTCATAGGAAATTGCAAATTAAATAGTCAACTGAACCCATTAAGAAGAGCAATGTATTCAGAGTTTTTGTGAATTTGATAGTACCATTGGAGTCACAGTGATCTGTTGTATTTTAGCCATTTTTCTGTTGTTATAGCACCACTCAGTTGCCAATTAGAATTAAATTTCTCCAGTCACCTTGAGGTGTCCTGTTCTACATATCTACCAAGTTTAGTAAAAACTGATATGGCGGTTAGGCCTAGATAAGAAATTAGTTCTCTAGTGCCCCAATTTTTTTTGATGGGGTCAATAATGGAGGGGTCCCCTCAGATTATGAGTAGTCATATGCCTACAAAGTTGCGTGGTGATTGGTGAAACCCTTGAGATGTTATACACCTTTATGTGATGAGCCACGCCCTCTGCAATTTTTTATTGCCTTGTAGAAGCTCAGTTTTAGTAAGTTTTCCAACTTTTACCATGAGGGAACTTTAGATATTGGTCCCTAGATTATGGTCACCGAGTTTCATGCAGATCAGTCAAAGTTCCTAGAAACTGATTTTAAGTGTTTTTCAAAAAAATTCAAAATGGCGGAAAATCTATATAACCAGAAGTATGGGTTCTTGAGGCAGGTTTGTTCCTCCCTCTGAGGAGAGGCATCTCTGTGCAAAGTTTCATGTCTTTATAACATACAGGGCCTGAGATATACCCGTTCAAAGTTTGCAATTTCAGTCAGTTGCTGTAGTGCCCCCTTTGGCCAATTGATGTAATATTGCTTCATTCGCATCCTCCCATGACCCTCAACCACTGTGCCAAGTTTCACATGGATTGACCAAGTCAACGAGGAGAAAAACGTGGAACAGACACACACACCCACAGACAGAATTTTCATCATTATATAGTAAGACAATGACTTAGGAGGTAAAGGCTAATAGAACAGCTAGCACGGGCTGTAATTGACTCCAGAAAGGCCTCCTTGCCAAAAAACGACTGTTCCATTATTGTTTATAGTTGAGGCGATACCTTGGGATAAAATGGCACCAGGGACCATATTTACATTGTCCTGAATGGAAAGTATGGTAACTGAGATTTTACGTTTTTTCTTGTTAACAATCTTATAAAAACTTGACCTTCTGATAAACACAAACCAATGCCACATTTTCCAAAGCATGGCCAGTAGTCTGAGGACGAGTCTTCAAATTTTTGAGACTTTATATTAAACCGGACAGTTTCTGTGGTTGCATTGAAAGTACTCTTTGTCGCCGATTAAATTGTTTCACTGCTTTTGACTCATGACTCAGCAATACTGATCGTGTTCTTCAGTATGGAGGACTGCATTATGAAAACATGGCAAGTGACGTGACTTTCTTATCAAGTGAGGCTGACTCCATTCGTATGAATCTTGCTGAGTTGTTGTTAAGAGTCGACTTACCTGTGTAAACCGTTCTTTAGATGGTCTGCCCGCACATCACTAATGCAGCGTTAAAGGCTCTGTTTTCATGTAAACAAACAGGATGGAAAGCCACTTTCCCAAGAATAGCCTACGTTCTCACTGAAACCATTCACACTTAATTTTAACAAATGACCTTGTTCCACTGGAAGATTCACATGATAAAACATGATGCCACTGGTGCAAACCTGAACTTGTTTTCTCCTGTCCGTTGCAGAGAAGTGACATAGTGAAAGCAGCTTATGAGCCCACAGACGAGGAATGTGAATGGAAGGCAGATGAGGAGGAAGAGCTGACAGTAAGTAAGCAGGTACAGGTGACGTATACACCTGCATGCTTCCTGTCTGACTGAACACTTTGGTTTCTGCTTTTCCTCTTTCATTTCATGCTTGTAGCTAATAGTCTCACCCAGAACAGATTCAGCTTCAGTTCCCAAAATGGCAGCACAGCATGCAGCTCAAAAGGAAGAACATAGGATTTAAGTTTATTCTGATCTATTCTGTTTTTTGAGCATAAAATGGAGCTAGTTCCTTCGCTCTATTTTTTTTTCCTCCATCTAATCCCCAGTGCTGGGTGCCGTCTTTGTGGATGTAGGTGGTGAAAAGCTCTTTGTTCCATACGGCATGATATGTGAAAAGAGAAATGGTTGAGCAAGCATTATTTTGAAGAGAAAATGTCTCCCTCAACCAGGATGAGATGAAGGAGAAGGCCAAATTAGAGGAAGAGAAGAAGGATGAGGAGAAGGAGGACCCCAAAGGCATCCCCGAGTTCTGGTTAACGGTTTTCAAAAACGTGGACCTGCTCAGCGACATGCTGCAGGTAGGTTCACCCAGACGGCTGCCGGAGCACCAGTAAAAATGGGTCAAACACAGTATTTGCTTCCAGCAATGAAAAATCAGGGTTTGCCTCCACCTGCTGGCCAAGTTGTGTAGAGCATGGCTTTGCAGTGTGGATTATGACAAAAGATGCAACAGTCCTCCTAAGGTAAAATGGAAACACATGCTGGATGCTGGTCTGAGTGCTGTGGTGCTTTCTCTCCGCAGGAACACGATGAACCCATCCTTAAACATTTACAAGATATTAAAGTAAAGTTCTCAGATCCAGGACAGCCCATGGTGAGTGAGCATGACTCATACTAAATAGCTGGAGCCACTTTGACTTTCCTTCTATTATTTGGATCTTATTCGATCTTCCACAGAGCTTCACGTTAGAGTTCCACTTTGAGCCCAACGACTTCTTCACAAACACAGTGTTGACAAAAACCTACAAGATGAGGTCAGAGCCCGACGAGAGCGACCCCTTCTCCTTCGATGGACCAGAGATCATGTGCTGCACGGGGTGAGCACACACAAGTCTGTTGTTTTGTTTTATATTCAGTTGACTGTAGTCAGTTATAAATAAGTTGGTATTGTGTGGTGTGTTCCTGGTAGGACAATCAATGGACAGTTTTTCTTTTATCAGTTCTGTAGTAATGAAATTAGGGATGCACCAATTTATTGGCAGATATTCACCCTGTTAACTGCCACTGGCCTATCGACACAAGATGCCAATCACCGATGACAGTGGCTGATGTTTTTCTGTTGTGTTACATCACTTTTGCGCAGGCAACAAAGCAGGGCTCAAGACTAACGGCGTCCTGTCGACCTGGGGACAATAGTATATTTGTTTGGGACAACAGATCTTTCTGGGATGCCTTTTGGTATGAAAGGATGCAATAAACTGTCTATCGATGCATCACGGGAGGCACCCTATTGTTTCCCCTGAACATGCTACACTGTGAACAACTAATCTGTGTTGACAACAGCACGAGGAGAGCTGGTTAATGTTTACTGTTAGCAGCCGGTGGCCTCAACTTTCAGCTGATAGAGGCTGTATTGAGTCACATTATGATGCGTCCAAGCTATATTCAGTAGAAATTAGTATAGGGCAAAGGTAAAATATAATGTTCTTATGATGTGATCAGATGTAATCTTGTAAAATGTAGTTTTTGCCGATTATCTTGAATAAATCCAGCTGTTTGAAGGAGAAATGTATCTCTTTTCACGGCAATATAAAATAGATATTAGAAAGGGAATTGTAATATATACAGTAAAAAGGCTCTTTTATAAAAACATTTTACTGTGAAAGAAGGTAATATTAAAGGTTGTTTCATAAATCTGTATGAATTTGTATTCATTCAAAGGTAGTTTAATGACGAACTGTTTCCCTGGCACTAAAGGGCGTTTGACTGTATTTTTGTTGTTTATTTTGTTGAAATTGTTATTTCAGACATTTTTATCAGTCCAGTATTTCTTAATTGGTGCATCCCTAAATGAAATGTCTTGTCTATGAAAATGATGAGGAGTATTCAGTAGCGTCATTCGATTTCAGTCTGTAAAACTTCTTGCGACTGTGTATAATGTCAGCCTCATTATTTAATAAAATACCTCCAACAGTCAGCATGACCTGCACGAAACATTTCTCCGTGTATCGTATTATCTGTCTGCCTCTTTTCTCTGTGAATCATTTCTAAGTAGATAACAGCAACCTCACCAGCTAGATTCCTAAAATAAACCAAAGATGCAATTTAGATGTGACATTTAAAATGATGGATACTGACCTTGCTTTTTTTCCTCCCGCTGCCTCCTCCCTGCTTGTGTTTCACCGCAGTTGCACGATTGAGTGGACAAAGGGCAAGAACGTCACGTTGAAAACAATCAAGAAGAAACAGAAGCACAAGGGCCGCGGCACAGTGAGGACGGTCACCAAAACAGTCCCTAACGACTCCTTCTTCAACTTCTTCACCCCACCAGAGGGTAAGGCAGAAATGTTTAGCCTGTACATTGTTTTTTTTAAAAATTTTTTTTTTAAATAGTTAATTTGCTCATTAAGTAATTGGTTGGATTTGTGTGTCTGTTACACATCTGTGTGGTTTCACTAACTTTATTTATCTCCACTTGTTTACAGTTCCAGAAAATGGAGAGTTGGTAAGTTACTCTACTTCCTTAACACCTTTGAATTCCTTTTGAAATGTAGTTATTTTTTAATTGTCTGGTTTCCACAGGTATAGTGCATATTTGCCGTTCAGCTCAATGAGCAAACATAACTTGGTTTCAGGTCCAAATAGAACTGTAAGCTAACCCTGAGTCAAGTTCTGAATACTTTATTTAAAAACCTAAATAAAAGCTGTTTTCAATGCCTGAATAAACTGTGACTGGCCTGTCTTTAGGATGAGGACTCAGAGGCAGTCCTGGCTGCAGACTTTGAAATCGGCCACTTCATCCGTGAGCGTATCGTACCTCGGGCTGTGCTCTACTTCACAGGAGAGGCCATCGAGGACGACGACGATGATGTGAGTGTTGGTGTCTAATCTCAAGTTTGTCACCTTCTTTAGTTTGGCTGAACTTGTTGTAAACTTGGCCATATTGGAATAAACACATGCCATCGTTACAGGAGTTTCAATGTGCTCTGCTTGACTACTACTACGTTGTGGCTTTCTCAAGGGAGCAAATGAGAGAAAGAGACAAGCTCTGCTCTGTTTTTAGCTGTTACAGGTTGTGAGGAATGCTCTGGTAGTAGTGTGGGAGAGACATTATTTATTAGTTGTTGGTTTTGTAGTAATTATGGTAATTACAAATCGTTCTAATGGAGGATTTCTCAGCAGTTGGGTAATCTTAACTTAAAATGTGTGGCTGTTGGGGGACGACGACATTATGCAAGGTTCAAGATTCTATATGCTACATTCAGAGCATTAATGTGGTAGCAAACCACTATTTTCTATGTAGATACACAGTAGAGTAATGGCGTCCTTAGCAGATAATGAAGTCATGCTACCTTTGTGTACGCTTTAACTGGGGATGCACCGATATAGATTTTTTTCAGCTCGCTCCTTCTGAGCACCGATAAGTTAACATTTTTGTATTTTAAAAAGAAGTGTATAATCTGTAGTTCATGGACAACTGAGGGTCAAAAAAGGCAATCGAAAATATGGATGATTTAATATTCCATAGCCCTGACCTAACCAAATCAACCTGACATCACTATTGCTAACAAAACCAGAACAAAGAACACAGTTGTGACTCTTCCATACATGCCAACATGATCAGTGCTATTTATCGGCTGTAATTGGAATTATCGGAATAATGCAGAATTATTAAAATATCACATTATCGGCCTGATGTATATTGTGCATCCCTAGTTATAGCCTGATGTTGGTTGTTGTGGTAGATGGTCCACCTGCACATGCAGGGTAGTGCATGTGAGTCCCTGTGAGTTTATTCCACAGGCTAGTTATTCGCTGCAACTCTGCTCTGTTGTTGTCAAAAATATATATTTATTGATACATATCGATTCTGATGGAAAGTTTAAAATGTCATGCCCACTGTTAGCTTTTGCCTCTGGTATCTAATATTGCATCATTTCTATACTTTCAAGGTATTGTATCGAAGTTAGAAATTCCATTATTGTGACAACACTGCTCTGCACTGCAGAGGGGGTTATATGAGAGGATTACTGCTGATAATGGGGATGTCAAAGAAGCATCGCACACTCTCACCAGTCCCAGTGTGCTCCAAATGTTGCATCCAACTCCTCTAGGTGTGACTCTTCACATGTTTTCCAGCTAATTCTCATGTTTGTGTTTTACAGTACGATGAAGAGGGAGAGGAGGCGGACGATGAGGTGAGACTACTTAGGGCCACTCATGTATAATGTATGAAATGCATGTTTAGTGTTCGTATTGAGATAGATGGGGATAACTGTTAATGTGGTTGAGGAAAGCCAGTGGCCTGAAGTTGTTCTGTGCTGTGTGTTCAGGAAGGAGAGGAGGAGGCTGATGAGGAGAACGACCCCGACTATGATCCCAAGGTGAGACCACAGATCCTCTCTCTCTCTAAAGATCTCTGGTGTCCTGAGAGACCTTACTCAGCTGTTCTCAACTTTGTTGGCTCAGGATGCTCTTTCCAAAAGGCAAAGCAGCTCCTGCTGTAGGCCACTGTTAGCTGCAGTAATCTCTCAGAACTTTCAAGTTCATTAATGAACTTCACTGTTACAGTGAGAAACGTTTTGCATTATGCCATCATTACAGGGGCTCCTGAGCTGCAGGTAGAGAACGGCTGTCCTAATATGACTTGTTAGATTTCAACATACAGAATACATACTGTCAAATGCATCTCATTTTACACCAGCTTTTGGTTTGCTTCAGCTTTTATTTTGTTGTCGTGATCTTGATTTGGCTCCCAGACAAATAAAGACACCCCAAAACACTCCCCTAGCAGATATTTTTCCTCTTCACCTTTGTCTTAACCAGATCCTGAGCCTGTATTTTCAAAATTACTTTTCACCAGTCAGTTAAGTCTGATTGTTGCATGTTGTTACTAAAACCTGAACCTAATGCAAAACACAGACCTTGTATGCCTTACAGGGGCAGTTCACCCCAAAATCAAACTACATATTTTTTCTCTTACCTCTTAGTACTTTTTATCACCCTAAATTGTTTTGGTTCAAGTTATCAAGTGTTGGAGATATCGGCCGTAGAGATTTCTGCCTTCCTCTCAGTATAATGTAACTGGATGGCACTCAGCTTGTGGTGCTCAAAGTGCCAAAAAAAACATCTGAAAAACTCAACAGCAGTGTCACCCTCCAGAAATCATGACCTGGTTACTTAAGATAATCCACAGACCGTGTTGTGAGCAGTTTGATGTAGGAACTATTTTCTTTCTAACCGCACTACATCCGCCAACTGTACCAATATGCAGAAGGAAGCATGCATCTAGTGCTAGCTAACGGTACAGCTTAGGGATGAGGTCAATGTTAACATGGTTTCCTTCTGCATGGTGATATGGCTGGCCAGTGTAGTTTGTCACAAAGAAAATCGTTATCTCCGCCAGATGTAACCCTAAAGGGGATCATCCTTTTTGTGTGTGTGTGTGTGTGTGTGTGTGTGTGTGTGTGTGTGTGTGTGTGTGTGTGTGTGTCCATTTGTCTGTAACTTATCTGGACTACTACTGGACCAATCAGCCTAATATTTTGTGTGCTTGGCTCTATGCTTGAGGATGTCCTATGGTTGCAGTGTTTCATTATTGTTGAAAAACCTATTTTTATTCACTCTTTTACATCGTCATTAAATGCTGGATCCTCACTCCTTTTAATCAGCTTTTAGAGGCTGCAAGTTTTCCAGAAATCATCTTGGCTGAAAAAAACAAGCATTACTGTCTGTTGCAGGTTACATCTTAGCCTTCATCCTTGCTTGGAAAAATGACATCTGGAGAAAAGCTTGTTTTCATTTTTAACTAGAGACTATGCAAATTAATTCCATACATGATATGTTAAGACACACTAAAGTTGGACATAATACAAGATGAGTTTGTCGCCATTTTTGTTGTTTTAGCTTGTCATCTTGACGGTAAGGGAGTCAGGAGGGACAATTTCACCGGCTGCACCTTGCCACAGTCCGGCTGCCATCTGTTTTTTTTTTTTTTTTTTTTTTTTTGGTCTCCATCCTCTGCAGGGAGCCTTTCAGAAGTGTTTGCTAGACTTGGAGATTTTGTTGATTTGGTACTTGTACCTTGATATCTGTGCTTGTGTCATAATTTAGCAGGCTATGTAGTTAAATGGTTTCTTTTTTGGTCTGTTTAGTAGTGTTTATTGTTAGTTCCTACTTTGTTGTGCTACAGGCAAGTTCAGTCCAGTTATGCTGTAGCTCTGTCAAATACAGACAAGGCACATGTTTGTCTGAGCCTCTAGAAGCCTCTGAAAGGAATCTGCTGGGAAAACAAGTGAGTGGCTGTGAGCAACCTGAGCAGCTACCTGAGTGCACTTTTCCAGTTCCTAGAGCACCACAAGCCGAGTGCTACCTTGCTCCATTATATTGGAGAGAGGACAGACATCTCTATGGATGATATCTCCAACGCTCAGTAACACATACCAAAACAATCTAGATAGATAACTAGCACCACAGGTAAGAGGAAAAATTAGTTTTTTTGGGTGGCAGTAAACTGTCCCTTATTTAAAGGGAAGGACGAAGACTCCAATAAAATTTTAACTCGCATACAATATTAATTTCAATCATGGCTATGAATGTTTTTTTCCAAATGCATTATTTGAGCAGGAAGCTTTGGCACAATAAATATATAATTTTAAAAAGTAGTTAGTTGGAATGAAATCAGGCACGCATAATTAAGTGCAAACCTTCAGAGGTTTATTGTAATTTCAGAGACAAATGAATAGCGGGTCCTCTCCTGTAGGCTCTGTTTATCCACTGATGTTTTCTGCTTCGCTGCCTTCCTGATGGAGCTAATGTAGCTGAAAAACTGTGAATAAACAGTTTGCAGAAGGGAAGCTATGCAACCTCAAAAGTATTGCAAGCAACAATAAGACAAATGGAAATCTCTTGATACATAATGTATTAAAAGTGTACTTCTTGTACTCTCTTTTTCGGACTTGAGCAGCTTGTAAGTCTGACACGACACGATATAAACAAGCATGACCTCTGCTGCTTTGCTAAACAAAAACGTCTTTGACATTCTGTATTCTGCTAGTTTTGCTTTTTTTTTTTTTTTTCTCCTATTCATTAATGTTTCTTCATCTCCGGTCACTTTGGCATCTTTTGTCAGCTACTCTTTAAATTTTTCCTCACTAGGTTTAAGTGGTGACAATAGAAAAATAACCCTATCCTGGTAGGTACAGCTTGTGACTTGTCAGCTTACTACCATCACACCCCCAACCCTTCACCCTCTCCTGCCCTCTCAGTTTTGGTTTTTGCTTTACCTTTCCTCCCGTTTTTCAATCCTCCATCTCTTTGCACCCCCCCCACCCCACACATGAGCACCCTCCTCCTCTGCCGCCGTGCTGCACCCTCCCAACTTACTAACCCACCGGTTTGTTGTTGGTTTTTTGGAGTTTAACCCATAGTGAGTCTGCATTTGCACCTGTATTATTTCTGTATGTTGAAGCTAGTCCAGCCCTCCCTTTCCTTTCTTCTCCACCATGTTGAACTCGTCCCGTCCACAAACGCAGGCCAGTTTTTGAGTTTTTGTCAAGATGAGAATTTGTCTGCCATAAATTCTGTGCTTTTTGTTTATGGATGTTTGTTTTTAATACCCATTTAAATATCATTGGTCCATTTGTCTGTGGTTTTTAATCCTCCTTCCTGTTCACATTAGTTCTGTTCAGCTGCCTTTTCTCTATAGATCTGCTTTTAATGCTGGGATAATGGCCTTGGAGGGCTGTTTGTGTTTGAAATAAAGCCTAACCGATAGCTGGCAGATTACCAAAATACAAGAAATGCCAACAAAGTGTTTATATCTCTCTGAGGATGCCATGATTGTCAGCAATAATGGGCTGTTTTCTGTTGTTTTCATTAGAAACTTGATTGCTTGCAGCAGATAAAACCATGTAAAAACTGTCAAGACTAAGTCTTTCAAAAGACGCTACATCATAGTGTGTAATAGAAGTAGAGCTCATATTTGGGTATTTTGGTGTAAAAAAAAAAAAAAAAAGGAGACACTGTGTGAAGTCTTGTCTCACACAGAGCACTATTTTTGGATTCCAAACTGTCAAGGGTTCAGCTACGGCCAAATGTATTGCACTATAGCTAAAATGACCTTACCCTGTTCAGTCAGTGTGGCATCAGGCCATGGAGAGCAGCCTGAACAGCTGCAGCGTGCCGTCACCTCCAGAAGTGTCTAATATCTGCTGGAAGGACGCCCGACCCCAAGTATGATGGGGTCTTAATTATCTCTCTGCACTCTTCATCCCTTATTTACTCAAGTGTTTCCTTTGTTTTTTGGCAGCTAATTGATTTGAGCATAATGGCCTGAGGTTGTGTTTCAAGTGTTTACATTTAATATTGTGTAGCAGCAATGCCAAAATAAGCTCTTAAAGCTCTTTTCCTAATACACTTAGTTTCTTCCAAAGTATATACTTAACTAAGGGCTCAAAAAATCAGCTATATAATCTCATTTACACATCCCTTGTCATAATATTAAGTTTTCTGTCTACAAACTTAATACCTAAACATTTTAATCATTAACCAATGGGGATTATGCTGATTAATATGTTCCAAGGCTCATATTTGTTGGGTTAATGTTCCATAATCTGATTTGTGCTTTTTTTGGCTGAGCCTTTACTATCAGCTGATGTTATCACTGATATCTGTAATGATTTACAGCATGTCAGACAGTAAGTAACAAAACATTTCAGTACAGAAATACCAAAGATATATTTGAGGTAATTTAGAAACTGCCTCCATTACAGTCTGATATTTGAGAGTACATAAGCTCTGTGAGCCACTTAAAACTCCAGTGTTTGTCTAGCTTCACTGCAGACTGTACTGAACCAGTGTGCACTCAAGTGTTAATTCTTCTTCTTCACTTTGAGGGCAGTGAAGTACTGGTCTCTCCACAACCCCCCCAACAATAAAAATCAACAGGTCTTCTTCATAGAGAGAGGTCCTATGGTCCTGTTTAGGACTTCACCTCACTTGACACCAAAGTGCTCGGCAGCTTCAGTCTTGAAGCATTGATTTGACTGGTCAAAGGAACAGTATGGCATTTTGGGAAATGCACTTTTCTACTGAGAGCTGGATCAGATTAATACCACCCTCATGTCTGTACAGTAAATATGGAGCCAGCCCTTAGCTTAGCACAACTTAACATAAAAAGTGGAAACGGGTAAAGGATCTGTGGTTATACTGTTGGTTTGTGGTTTTTGTACAGATGAAATAACTGAGCTCCAACATATTTGGAGTTTTAGAGGGGCTGGGAAGCTGATTTGGTTACATGTGGACAGGTTAACAGTTCTCTGTTACTGTGCTAAGCTAACAGTCTCCTGGCTCTAGCTTCAAAGGAGAGTGGCATCTTATCTTACTCTCTGCTGGAAAGATAAAACGAATTTCCCAAATATTAAACTATTCCTCTCCAGTTATTCCTTTAGTGTGTTAAATTGATTGCATATATCAGTAAGAATGTAAATTTAAAATTAATTGATTGAACAAGGCTTTAATTAACCATTTAATCCATAGACTTGCCGTATGCATAAATAAACTTTCTGTTGCTGCCATTACATAGGTTAGACGCAGCACTGAAGGACCATCTCGGCAGCATCAGCATCTGATACTGAGCTGTTTATCGGTTCCAACGAACCCATGACAACACCAAAACAGTTTGTTAAACTTCTCAATAACTGTTGGGTGATGTTAGCCATGTGTTGCTAACACTTAGCCCTGCTGTGTGATTGTGTGCTGGCGGACTCTCACCAACTGTCCCCAGCACTGAGCTCACACTCCCACAGCAGTAGTCTCATGATAAACAGAGAGAACGGGACAGCGGGGCAATATACTGCATGCAGCTCTACAGTAAAATAAGATTTTAACTATATTGAATAATAATTTAAAAAAATAAATAAATCCAAAAGTCATGTTCACATGTGAGAGGTTGGGCAGCGATTACTCTAATGAACCAATACTGATGTCCAAGTCAGGGACTCAAGTATGAGTGGCCATCCCCAGTTCATATCTTTAAGATATGTTGTTTGTGTTATAAAGTCAGACATGAGGAACTTTTCAGATGTTTTTTTAGAATTTGTGGCAGCTTGTTGAATGTTTCAGGTATTGAATTGGCTTTGCTGTGTCTAGATGTGGTTTTGGTATGCCAGGCGTGTGTGTCTGCGTCTGTCTGTGTTTAGGGTGGTTTTTCATCTTAATAACCAGCCCTCTCTCCCGCCCCCTGTGATTTCTTACAGAAGGATGCAGCCCCCCCAGCTGAGTGCAAGCAGCAGTGAAGCCTGGCCTGGCTGCCTTGAGGATCAACTGCACTGTAACGGCTTCTCAAATTAAAAGGAAAAAAAAAAAACAGATTTAAAAAAAAAAAAAAAAAAAATAGTTACTTACCGCCTTATAATGTTTTGTATTTTTCTTGGTAGAGAATTTGAAGAAAAAAAAAAAAGTTTCAAGATTTTTGTTACAAAAACTCATGGTAATATACTGGGAGCTGTGTGGCTCAATATACATAGTATTTTACTAGACCTGTTTTTTCCTTCTCTTCCTCCTTCTCTGTACAATAGATAGAATACAGGAAAAAAATCTCCCTCAAAAGCATGAACTTGTTTCTTCACTGCTAAAACTAGTTTGGGTTCTTGTGAAGTCTTTTGTTGTATTTGCTCTTAGACAACAGCTGTGGTTTAGACTGCATCGCGGCAACGTCAATTTACAACCCCCCCTTTACCCCTCCTCTTCCTCCTACCAAAGTTCCAGGTTGGTCAGTTCCGGTTGTCCCAGGTGAATTTATTTTTTTTTTTAATTCTTAGTGGGGCCTTTAGCACTTGTAAAAAGCACTGTAGCATTTCCAGCTCTAGTGATGGAGGATAGATGGGTGACCCGCAGCCGGGTGTCTATTCCAGTTTATCTAATCTTGCTGAGCATGGGATCCGGAGTTGGTGTTTTTGGCCACTTCCTGCGCCACTTGTGCTCAACTACTTTCCACTCTCGATACATTCCAGTAAGCAGACTGGCTGGCACCGTCAGTGAACCTCTCTTCAAAGGGAGTCCACCTCTCTCTAACTGGACAGGCTCATCTAAATTGAACCAAAAAGAAGTTTGTTTCGACCTCTGCGTCACATCGTGGGTCGCTCCCAGGGCTCAGCACAGCCTGGTTGAGTCTCTTTAACATTCCAGAGAATTCTTATGCTGAGGAAGAGGCTGAGACGGTTTGGTTGGATGGCCAGTTCGGGGCTACCTAGCCCCAGTGACTCAGTGCTTCAGGCTCCTCGTAGGCTCGCAGTGGCTGTCGTCTTTTCTATAGCACTTTGTCCTAGTGTGTGGTGTACCAGTGGCGTCCTATCATTGGTTAGCTGTCTGAGTACTCCTTGTAAGCAGCACTTTGTTTGACGCCCCCTGCCTAAACAGCCACTGGGGGCGGTGCTGTAACCCCGCTCTGTGGAGAGTTCAACTTGTGCTATCTGGTTTTTAGGTGCATTGCCTTTCTTACCGGAGGAGGCACACTTGGCCTGTTCAGAGAGGCTTCATAGGAACAGGGTTGGGCAGATGTAGCACAGCGAACGAAAAGGAAAAGTCCGAACCAGGTTTTGAAGTGTCTGTGGACACGTCAGGTTCACCAGCCCTCCCCTTTTTTTCATCAGTTTATGACATTTACCTCTTGCGTCACCAATTCGTGACCGGTCAGGTGACTCACGCGGACCTCAGCCCAGCCCCTGAGGTCTCAGTTCATTTTAATCACTGTGAAAGAAAGAGGGGAAGCGTGATAAGGCCATTGTATTGGCCAATGACCCACCACCCTCCCTACCCAAAATCCCTTCCTTTGTTACCCAGAAGGCCACAGGGAAGCATGTCAGAGCAATACTTAAAGCCAGGAGGGGCACCGAGAAGAAACCGTAGCCTGCCTCCCTCCCACTCCATTCTTAATGCCTTCTTCAGTTGTGAAACCAGCCACGTGCTGGTTGTGTTGGGCAGCATCATGCCCACTGTGGAGAGCCAGGGTACTTCTCATTCTGCAGGGAGTATTCAGATCATGTTCATTGGAAAAGGACGTGAATGGGTTTCTGTAGGGTCCTTCTGAGCAGCTGTTGTCAAGGCAAAATGCTATGCTACAAAAATACTAATGTACTCAATAACTGTACGTGTATGTTCATGAATAAATTGGTTAAACATGTCTAATATGGTTGGCTGTCTGTGTTTGTGTGTTCATGTACATTTGCAGATAAAAAATGTCTACACACTCCCAAGACAATCACAGCCACTGACCTTTACACAAATGAAATAGCCAATACAAGCTGCTGATTGTTGGACTGGTAGTCTGACAAATACCTTCATGCACAGCCACCTGCCAGAAGAGGGCGACATTGCTGTGAGATTCTACAGTATCTGACAAATGCTGACCTCCATGGGGAATATGGTTTGACCACATCAGATACCACACTGACACAGAGAGCCATTAGACCTAATCCTGTAACAGTGATACAAATTTAAAATGGAATGGCTTTAAAACTGTCAGAATACAGATGGTAGTTGTTAATGTCACACCAAAGTCTCAGTTTGATGAATTTCTCACAATGACTAAGCTGTTCATAGTTGACCAAATTAAAACACTGAGGCAATTTCAGGGACTTTATAATGTTGGGTTGCTTACTCTAATACATATTTTGCCTGCCCGTTGCAAACCACAGCCATGTTGTATAAATATTTTCCTCTACAGCAGTGTTTCTAACCTTTTTCCTTACTTTCTTATGCCTTTAATCATTTAGGGACCCCTTAGATTTATCTTGAGAGCCCCCAACCCTAACCCCAGACTTGTGATTTTATCCAGATATTGAAAACGTTTAGATATGATCCAAATATGGAAATAAAATTTTGACATTGGGATAAATTCCAGAAATCTAAAAGAAAATCGGGTATAATCCACATGAGAAAATATCGCTACAATCAGGACAAAATCAAGAAATCTTAAATAATAATAAAAATTGGATATAATCAAAATATGGAAATAATACTAAAATCTGGATAAAATCCAGAAATCTAAAAAAAAGATTAATCCAAAAAAAGAAATAACAGTACATTAAGGTTAATCATGAAGTCTTTTTTTTTTTTAAATGGAAGCTATGCAAATATGAAAAAGACACTGACATATGTATAAAATCCAAAAATCTAAATAATCCACAGGAAATCACCACAAATTGCTGCTTGAAGCATAAATGACCACATCTCTGACAAAGCCTTAACAAGTGAACACAGCATCTTAGTATTATTTACCTTATCAAATTGTATTATATATTATAGGTGTTACTTTGTCCCAATGAAATTAAACTAAAATATGACTGTTGGTACATTCATGATCTATACAGTTCAGAATATAAATTGTAGGCTATAAACTACTGTATACCATAGCATCTCGCCTACTGTTTGTGTATTGGGCATTATATTCTCCTAATAACATTATTTCAATATAAACAATCTAATTTTAAAATACAAAATAATAATAATAATAATAATAATAATGAACTGACTTTCAAAATAAAATTCAAATGATTGTTCTTATTAGTAGGCAGTTGTTGTTTTCAGTGTCTTGGGAGTCTGGGTGTCACTGAGGGGGGCGGTGCACCTCTCCAGCAGACCCCTCCCGCCCCCAAATCCCCCTCACACACTGTGCCCAGCAGCCAGACAGCCAGACGGCCAGGCAGCCTCCTCACTACACCCGGCGCCGCACAGCACCGCAGTCACAGCAGCATCTCATGCCTTCTGCTCCGGGATAGACAGCCGTGCATCTGTCCATCCGTCCGTCCATTGCAGCAGCCAGGTAGGTGGAAGCCTGAGGCGTGCAGGTGAAGATGCTGGAAAACGGGAGGAAGGTGTTCAAGGAGGGTCTGCTGGAGAAGCGGAGCGACGGGCTGCTGCAGCTCTGGAAGAAGAAGCACTGCGTCCTGACCGAGGACGGCGTGCTGCTGCTGCCGCCCAAGCAGCACGACCAGCCGCAGCATCACCAGCCGCAGCACGGCGGCGGCGGAGGGGACGCGGGCAAAGTCAAGGAGCTGCACTTCGCCAACATGAAGACGGTGGACTGCGTGGAGCGGAAGGGCAAGTACGTCTACTTCACGGTGGTCATGACGGAGGGGAAGGAGATCGACTTCAGGTGCCCGCAGGACGAGGGCTGGAACGCGGAGATCACCTTGCAGATGGTCCAGTACAAGAACCGGCAGGCGATCCTGGCCGTCAAGTCCACCCGGCAGAAGCAGCAGCTGCTCGTCGTGCAGATGCCCGGACAGAAGACGATCCGCAGCTCGCCAAACGTTGCGTGACCTGCGGCGAGTCCCGCGGACATTGGTGCACCATCAGCGGTAAGACAGCTACAGAGAAAGCAAGATTGATAGGGGGGGCTCCCCAGGTCTGGGGACCACCTGGGGAGCCCCCTCCAAATTAAGGACCCGTGTTTTGGTTCTGTTGTATTCCCTGGATATTTGTGCTAAGACAGAGGACGCATGTTTTCATCTCAGGTAACAGTCCTCCCTTACAGATCAAACCCTGAGCGATTATTCTGCCTGAAGGGGACGAAATCGTACAAAATGTGGATTTACTTTGGCGTAAAGAAAAGTTTGGGAGCCTCTGCCATAGGCCTGCCTATATGTCCCCCTCATGGAGGTGAAATCCTCCGCAGGAAAATGTGCTGGATATCCATTACCAGGCAGGTTTAATATTTCCTACAAGGAGGGCTTCTCCCCATCCATGACAAAATAAATAGATTTAAATTACGCAGGTAGCGGGTTATTTACATCAAGACTGGAAAGATGAATATTTGTTTATATAATCCATTTAAAACTAGACTGACATGACTGAATCAATGTTGGAAGATGTTTAGTAAGTCCACAGTGTTAGAGCTGAACATTTGAAAACTAATATGCACCAGAGACTCCAAATTAAGCGTAAAGATGCACAGATTGCGCGCAAAAATCAAAGGCGGCCATCTGAATCCCTGATGTGTTTCACTTTATGCACATACATTGACACGAACCTAAACTGTAGCACACTCAGCAATATGTGTCACATCTGAGCCAAGCGTATTGAGCTGTGCAGTCCAGCTCCACAGCAGCTCATCTCACTCAGACTTGTGTCAGTCAGTGAAATAAGCTGCTTTGTGTTTGTTTCAACACATTTTCACGCATGGCTCTCCCTGGCACACTTTGTATTACTCAGAGGTCAAATATCAATGGACTAAACACCCGGAAACAATATAGTCACACTGTGTCATTGTGATAAATTACAGGCTTGAGTCACCAAACATGGAAACATTGGTCCTGCACAGGCTATGATGCAAAGGGAGATACTGTAACATGACCTCCCAACACTGTGAGGAAAAGGATTGCTAGTTTTTTAAGAAGCACAATTTTCCAAAAATGATTTTTTCGGTGAACTTTTGTCAAAAACCCCTTCAAAATTAATTTGTGTAATAAATATGAGTAACTTTTATATACTAAAAACTGGGAAGATCTACACTGTGAATGAAGATGCAGCTACTGTCATGTTATAAACATGTCTTTCCAAATAAAGATATAATTACAAAATATATATATACATATATATATATTTGAGTAACATTTGCCCTCAAGATCAGGACTTTACTTCCCAGTTGGCCCCCAACATCATGATATTTGGTTGAATTAAGGTTGTGACGTCAGGTGACCAAAAGCCAACTCCGCACAACATCTAACTACTAGAGTAATGACGACAGATTACGTCAATATTTTATGGGTTTTTAAGTTGTGTTGTTAAGTAACTAAAATCCACTGTCTTCCAAACGTGTCATGCCAACATCGCCTTGACGTAGGACAGTGACATTTAGTCACGAGGCATGGAGAATGCAACTTAACATCTGCAAAACATTGTGACGTCAATGTCCGCACAACATAAAATTAGATCGACATTTTAAATGTCGTCATCCCAATTTTCATTCCAACCAAAACTGAACGTCTTTGGAACACAAGAGTCTAAAGTCTGTCTGACCTCATATTGACGTGCGGTGCCAGCTGGGTTTACCATAGTGTTAGTGAGTAGCAGGGCCGTAGCAACATTCAAGGTCTGAGGTCATTTCTTTTCCATGTATTTGGAGAATTAAGCAATGTTGATTAAGTTAAAATTAAATTTGTTTTCAGTGTTTGTGGACTTAGTGTTTTAAAATTTTAAATTTGGTAAATAGAGTTTGGTATTTCATCAGTTTAGAGGAGGGTTTGTAACGTTTCAATAATGGAATAGAGCCTAACTGATAAAATATGACGCATAAAAATGTCTTCATATTTATCTGACTCATTCTGAGGATGGGTTGTGTGGGGTGGGGGGGTGGGGGGGATTTAATTAATGACCTCAGTGTTTCTAAAATCCTTGCTACGGCCCTGCTGAGCAGTAATCCTCACTCTCTGATACATGCTTATGTCTTTTATGTAGGAACTAAATCCATTGTGTCAGTATGAGTTGGCGTCAACGGTTTGATCCAGACTGTTGGAATGAAATGAGCAGCCTGAGGTCCCGTTATATTGAGTCCACATTTCAAGCGACTTTAGATTTGCCTCCTGTGTCAGGCACCATCAGTCTGCAGTCTGTCTAATTGATTGCATCCGCAGGTTAATTGGACACTCAGCCGGAGGATGAATATTGACGCGGGCTGCATCCCCCCCTGCCGCTTCACCACAGAGCTCCATTCTCCAGGAGAGCCCCTCTTCCATGTCGTGGTGTCCACAGACCAGCGTCCCCTTTTCAATACAGAGACTTATTTCACAAAAGACTGATGGACAAAAAGCATGTGAGAAAACAACTGTACTCTACCGTGCATTGGGTTTATCCCTTATTTATTAGATGTGTATATATATTTTCTATAAAAAAAATGTTATGTTGTTGATGAATGTTCAGTGTGTTTGTTGCTAGAATGGAACAAGAAATACTCACTCGGAGGTTCCTAGCCCACATGTTACACACAAAGTCCATTTGGAATAAGCTTATATAATTATCTTAGGACGGTTGCTGTAGGTTAGTCAGATCACTTCATTCCTGGTAGAATGTGTCATCGTCCATGTTTTAATTTTTCAACTGAACCAAAGAATCATGCCATTACATTTCTCTCTCTAGTGCAGTGTTCCAGCTCAGAGTATACTATACTAAAATACTATAGATATATGATGAGATACCTGCATGACTAATTTGTTTGAGTGCTTGATTTGTTTATAGCCACAGTACATCGTCATATTTATATTGTGTGCATCAATCATTTTCCTGCATTCATAGCTAACAAAGCAATCTCTTGCTTTCTTGTAAGTCTTAAGTCTGAGTAAGACGCAAGCTTATTACCCTCAGTTTGTTTTCAGTGGCTATGAGCTAAGAGCACTGTTAAGTAGTAAGTAAGTAACATACACAGCAGAGTTTTTATTATATTAAATGCTCTGAAGACAGTTTAATTGGCTGCATTAAATCTTAGTGGGTGTGGACACATTGCCAATGTTCTCTGACTTGATAGGTGTAGTCTGAATCCAATAAGATGGAGGAAAACAGTAGTACTTGGAATTGATAGCCAAAAACAAAAAGGAAAAGTACCATGAAATTTTTAAATCTGTGGACATTCAGAGCTACTTCCTCTTCTGCGTCAAAACAGGAGATGCTATTGTAGCTTATTAGCTGTGTTGCACTGACTATTTTTCTTTAGCCCTACTTTGTCAGAGTGTAAGTGCTCCACAAAAGAGGCATGGTTTGTAGACAGTTATGGAGTCCATGGTACAAATAGGTTTCTTGAATACGCTGTGTCAAATTATTTCCCTGTTATTGTTAACTGTAACTAAGCTTGCTTTGTGTAAGTTAGCTACTGTGCTAACTAGTTTGCTCAATGAAAGTTGGCTGCTGTGCTAACTAGAATGCTTAGGGGGGCGTTCGTAAATCCAATCTGATGCTTTACGCTAAAATGAGAGCGTTGTTGTTTAAAGGAACAGGGCGTTCAATTTGCAAATGTTCCAGTTTGTGCCAGAGTGCGCTCCGGCAGTTGGAATAAATATTTCCGAACACACCTTAAGTGTAATGATGTGTTCAGAGGAAGTCGTGTTAACTGTGTTTCAGAGAGGAGTTGGTGTGAACGCCTCCCCTGTTGTGGTAATCATGACCTTGCAAGTGGAAATTTTCTGAGAGTCCCAAGTTCATAACTGTGTCTAGGCCTAAACCAGGCCCCCAGGAAGTGTGCCGGGCTTTGGAGCCAATTTTCATAGTGGCTGAACAGCAGAATTAGAACTTCCTTGTGCGTCACGTGATACTACTGGGCCCAAAAAGACTTTTTTCCCATAGACTTACATTGTTAGAGGGGGATTTTTCTTTCTCCGCAAAATGACTCATTTCACTGTCTGGACTTGATCCATTTGATTCAGTAACATTTGGAAAGTCGAGAGGAGCCACAAGATTAAATCATTCATCCCCATTCAAGTTAGCGAAGCGCGACAGGTAATTTTCTATGCTGAAGTTGAATGTTTTTGGCTTCATGCGCCACTGAGCAGCCTTCATAAGAATGAACGGGCCAGCCTTCAACACTGTATCCAGGTCTTTTTAGACAACTATGGCCTACACAGCTTCCAGTGTCGTAAATAGGAGCTCACAAGTTTAATTTGAACAAAGCATGTGTTAGCTTCTGTTCTATTCGAGTAGTGTAAGTTTGGTACTGTGCTAAACAGCTTACCTACTGTAAGTGAGCTACTTTATTATTCTAACTTACTAACTGTAGCCTAAGTTAGCGGCTGTGGTAACTAAGCTAGCTGTTTTGTGAATTAGCTTGCTTATTTTGAGTTAACAAGTTAGCTTAACAGTCAGGAACAAGAGATCTTTTATGACTGACTAGCACCAGCATGTTCCCAGCAGGCTAACCTGTTACGGCGTATGCCCACTATAGACGACCAGTTCGCCTAAACTCGCGTCCGCCCTACACCGCTGGTCTGGCAGTCGCTCGTGGCTGCATCTTGATCGGCTGTCTTGATGTCAGCACTGTTTGGATTTTTTAAATTGCCGCACCCTCTCTTCGTGCTGCCTGCTTGGTCCTCATTGAAGGTATCCCAGCGTGCTTTGTGCAACAAATCAATCGCTTCCAATGTGTTTAGTGGTGTATGGTGGGCATGCGCCGTTCAGGTTCAAACTTCAGGAACTTTGGTAAAGATGTGTAGGTGTATTTTGCTGCACCAGGATTACACCCCTGACATTCTGTAAGGTCCACTCACCGCGGGGCATATGGCAATGTTTTTCTGGCATCTTGGAAAACATAACATATTCTTTCTTTGCCAACCGACTGACTTCCTCTTGACTCCTCGTACATGTGAATGGCACAAAAATTGGCTAGACCACTCCATTGCAGTACATCTCTTCCTGCATTTTAATGTTTATTGGACTCAAAGGCTCAAATTGTGACGATTCAGAGTTTTTATGATTCATGTTTCTTTGTTTCTGGTCCCGTCATGTGACCTCACAGCTGAAGCGCTGCTCCTGGGGGTTTGGTGAAATCACGTGTCAATGTCGCCCTGCCACAAGGTCATTTGTAGGATCCCACTACAATAGTTGGTCAATTTCCTACAAAATTGGGACGGGGCTGAAAAGTGCTTATAGCTACTTAGCTAACTGCCGACTTTCCATTATCACAAATGCTGTGAATGTGTTTGTATTTGACCTGATATGCTTCATGGCAATTCAAGCTTGCCAGCTAGCTAAATTAAGCTAAAACAGACCATTTGGCCCCACCCACTGACATTTATGACAACCAATCAGATTGTTTCTGCCTCTGTAGGAGCTCTGCCTCTGAGAAATGTTCATGAAACAATATCTGTAATCTGCAATGTTTAAACTGCAAGGCATGATAAATAAACAGACTGAACAATGCGATAGCTGTGGAACTGAAGGTGGCGACACACAGGGCAACATTTAGTGGAACGTGACAGGTAACGTCCTCTGTTGTTTTTTGTTTTTCATGATGATGGAGTGTTCTGTCAGGAAACATGTTATTTCACTATTGCTCATGTTGTTTCCTGTTTTTCTGAAAGTGTTTTGCAGTGCTTTCCCCTCATGCCAGTGTATTGCAGCCAAACCAACACATGCCTCCGTGCTGTTGTCATCTCCCACGCAGGGTAATAGCTGTGCCCTTTATCTAATGTGACTGGTGTGATGCTTCTCTGACATGCCTTCCTGTTGCCATCATTACAGACACAGTTATAGCTGTGCCCTTTGTAGCCACTGTCCAATTTCTTATTTCAACGTGAGATCTATTTTCATACCTCGAAAAGATACATTCCATTAAAAAAAAAAAAAAAAAAATAGCACAGTGTCTCATGTGGTTTCTTTCGTTCTTCAGAGCAGCAGATGAGCGTCAGAGCCCTGCGGTTCGGCGGGGTCATCTAAACGACCTGTTTAACTAGCTGCCGGTCTGTCGGTCTCCAGCCTTTCATGCTTTACAACTGCTGAACCTTTCACCTCCTGTTTCCTGGTCTAAAAGTAGAAGCCGTGTGGAGAATTGGGTTTCACTGCCAGTTGTTGCCGCTCAGATAAACTGCCAGAGCGTAATGTCAAAAGCACACGTGGCTCCGACTACTCTGCTGCCTAAAGCTGAGCTAATTCAATTAAACACAGTGCACATGACGGCATCCTTTCTGACACATGAGGGGTTCACTGCTGCTGGAGAGGAACATTGCTGTGTGAGAAAGCAGCTTGTCTATCTAAATATTAAAGTCTGGACATCAGAGTCACCTGCCACCCCAGTCCTTGAACAGTTTTCTGTACTTCAGAAACATTAAAAAAAAAGTCACACTGGTAGGCACAGTAATGCATTTACATTTCAGACATTTAACAGACGCTCTAATCTAGACAGCTAACAGACAGCTAAAGTCGTTGATCACCACCATCACAGGCGAGAAATATTAAAGCCAGACTATGTAACTTTTGCTGAACAGCTGCCACTGTGACCACAAGTGCCAGTTACAAATATTACAGAAGCATGCTATGCTGACTACTCTGTGACGAAATAACTAAGACCCTGAAATCTCTGGGAACATTTTATTTTATGTGTCACTAAAAGCTTAAACATTTACAAACATTTTGCTATGAAGTTGTATGAATTTTACACAACTTATGGGTAAAATGGACAATATTCAATTACATTGGCAAATGAAGAGTAAAGTTTCAAATAATGTTTAAAGATGAATTAATTTCTACTTGTGTTTATTTGTGTTCACTTTGTGTCTAGTGTTAGCAATATATAATTTTTTTTAGTCCTGGATCTTTGTAGACATTTTGTGTCTCTTTGTGTCTCTTTGTGTTTGCTTTGTGTATCTTTATAATTGTTTAGTGTCTCTAAGTGGGTGTTTGGCCCATTTATGTAGTTATTTTGTTGTTTCGTTTTTGTTTTGTGTCTGTTTATAGTTATTTTGTGTATCTTTATTGTTGTTTTGTATTTCCTTATAGTTGTTTTATGTCTCTCTCTCTTTCATTTTGTATCTCTTTGCAGTTCCTTTGCATCTCTTTGTTGTCTTTTTGTTTTTTGGAGTCTCTTCCTGGTCTGTACATAATAATTTAAGTGAAATCTTGCAAGTGATGGTCAGGGGTGCTCTTGGGCCTGAGCCCATGTGGACTCATTTGTTAATCCTTCCATGCGTTTAAAAACAATACTTTTCCGGAAACGTTTGGACATAATGGACCAGTACAACAAAGTGTTCCCCCTGTCCTCTTTCCCTTCAAAATAAGAAGAAAACAGATTTCTCTGTGGGGCGGTACTTTATTTAAATGAACCTACAAAAGGGGAGAGAAGATAAGTGAGGACACGAGTCTTGTTGTTGATATCCCTCCAACATGGCGGTGAGTGCCTTTGAACTCCAGCAGCAGCAGCTGTTCATCAAACTTTACATAAGAGGCCTCTGTAGCTCCGTCTTGGCATGTAAGTCGACTGCCAAATTATTCCTCACTATTACCATCTCTCTTTGATCAGGAGGAGGGCGTAGGAACTTGTGACAGCAGGTGCATGTGACTCTAAGTGACTTGCAAAGTGCTTTTAATCCAGATATGTGGGGTCCCTCCTGAATCCTCCCCACCTGTATTCAACCATAGAACTTGCTGACTTGTTGAGAACAAACTGGGCTACTGACATTGTCCTTTTGAAAGGCTATCTTGTAGTAAAGAAGAACCACTGCACTTGAATTTTAGATATTTATTCCTTTAGTGCATCAATCGAACATGTCAGTGCCTTCATTAGAGTATGAGCTCTGTCTTTAAGGATGGCAATATTGTATATTTTTTGTTATTGTCAGTGAATCCCATGAAAACACAAAAACTATCTCTTAACTATCTGTTAATACATGTTGACACTGTGTCTGTGGCCCATTGGTTCCTACTGAATACATTCATCATCTAGAAAATATTTCATTTCTTATACCAAAAAACAAAACAAAAAACAACAACAACAAAAAACCCCAAAACAAAACAGCTTGGTAATTGCTAAAACAGCTGAGCACTGTAGTTTTTAACAAATGACACTTAACCTAGAGGAGATTAAACATTTGTTTGGGACTATTTTCAGCGGTGGATTAATACACATTTGGTACTCTAGTATTTCTGGCAGCAGGATAGAGTGAGTCAAAATAAACTTACAGTATGGGTTTGTGTTCATAGTAATAAGGGAAGTGATATCCCAGTGCAACAATGTGGCTCAATGATGTGTTTTTAAAGTGTGGGTGAAGCAAAAATAAGTGTGTGCTCTGACACCACAGAAAAAAATGTGTTATTAACCACCCAGCCAAATTGGAATCATTGGAAAAAACCTATAAAAATAAAGTTTCAAAACTGTGACAGATAAGCAGTACTCTCTGCTCTGAGATGAGACATGTCCATGAAAGGAGCTGAAATGAAGAGTGAATGAGCCAGCAACAGACCCTTGTTAGCAGCTAACCCAGTAGCACAAAGCACTGTCTTGCTATCAGGAGGTGGCGAGGTGGTGGATGGTGTGTCACCTAGACAAGATGCCTGCCAAGCTGCAGGCTACCATTCAACACCAACAAAAAACAAAACCTGCTGTTTTAGATCCCTCATGGTGTTTCAACCAGTGTCTGTGGCACCACCCTGGGTTATTTTCACCAACACATTGCTGTGTAACCCAGTGGCGTTCAAGCCACTGAACCTGGTGTATTTAAGTGACCTGTCCCTACCTTTCCTGAGCAAATTTGGCACCAAAAGCCAAAACATGAACCATAAGCAAGTGTGTTTTGTGCTTTAACCTAACCACACCTTCACCACAGCGTTGTTACAATGTAGAAATGTAACGTATCCATGATTTGCAGAAATGTACAATTGTAGCAATTTTTCTGGCAAGTGCGCAAGGGCTGCCCCTAGTAGTAAGAATATTCCTAGTTGTCCTTTAGGGACATTAGTCGACTAGTCTGCTGCATGTTTACGAAAATGATTTAATTATCAAATTATATATGTTGGGCAGGGCAACACAATGCAGTAACGATTGTGCTAAGTGGCTAATGGGCATGTAGCTACTTACATGTTTCAGATGATACGTCATGTTTGTAGTTGACCAATGATAGGCAAATGTTTCCCTGCAGAGTTAACATATCACCTCGGGTTCGTCCTTCACCTTCTTAAAATGATCCCACACTTTGGATTTCCTGCCCGACATGTTTTTAACTAGCCTGTGTAATAACCGCAGGTACCAGCCCTGTTGATTAACGCAATTTATGTCTGACTGCTGAGTGTAGCCACTTCCTATGTCTGTCTTTTTAAGTTAAATTCCCACATGATCCAATCATTTAGGTTTTGATTTATTTTGACAAGGCACAGCTCCTAATAGAGTTTCAAGGTTTTTTTTGCAGTTAGCAACCAATGAAATCTTGCTGACTAATAACCTTCCTGGTCAACTAACATTTGGTTGACTATCATTGGGCAGCCCTAAATTGGGTAGCTGGTTGATTTTAGACTGAAAGACTGAAAGGGACGTTAGTGACGGCTATTTTGCTTGTGTTTATACAATTGGATATTTCACAGAGTTGCTTATTCATGTACATATTAAACTGAAAGAGCTAGAAGAGCTTGTTGAACATAGCAAACTCACCAGGTGAATGAAACAATCCGGGTTACATAAAAGAACAGTCTTATCATCACTACTGTTTTTAGGGAGGGGTGTTATGCAGACGGCTCCACTGTGTCATTGAGCCTTGATCTCAGCCCTGCCAAAAAACAGTTTAGAGTCTAACTCTACAAATCACTCATATGTAGTCCATGGCCTTTTCAAATGTTTTCAGCAATTATTTTTTAACATCTATAATGTGTTTAGAAAAAAAATTTTGATTTAACTTTACCCAGCTGTAATAGCTTTTGGACAACACTGGAACATAACATGAGATTCATAATCATAAGATTATAAAGCCAAACCTTGTTCTTTTACTAAACCCAACCACCAGTGTTTGTTGTTGAAGGAAAAAAAAAACCTGTTGATTCGTGGTACTGTACTGACGTTAATTTCCTGTGAAGACAGAAGTGTTTTTTGAAAGAAGGCAATGCATGTAACAGGCAGAACTTGACACAGTGTCCCAAAACATCAACAACCAACGCACCCAGGGTACCTTGCATGGCGTATGTGGACGTGGAAATTCCAGTCAAGATGCCCCAGACAGTGTATTTTTAAAAAGGAAAAAATCTGTTTTTCAATTGTTGCTTGATGAATTTTAAGGGAATTTTTTTCCCAAAATGGATACATACTGTAGCACAAAACAAAACAAACAGAGTCCCTTAAATGTTAGACCAGTCTGAGCTGATGTTTGGGACGAATGGAAAAACAAGTATTACTTGCTTCGTAACAGCCTTTCTGAACTGGCCTGCTTGCGTCATTTGGTAACTGTGGCCACTCTGGGCAACAGCAGACGATCATGATGAAGTTATGTTGACAGACAAGTGTTCCTCTCCAAGCCTGTGTGTCTCTTCTCTCGATATAAACACTGAATGAACCCCTCACTGACTTATTTTTCCCTTCTCTGCGGCGTCTTGTCAGTGACATAACACAAGGCTTCTGTCACACAGTATGTTTTATTTTATTTTATTTTTTTTATATTTAAAATGCCAAGTGTTGAAAATGAATTCTTCAGACATTCTCCCCCACAGCTGGAATGAAATCTGTCGGATCAGAACAGAGACCAGCTCTTTACTGCATGTAGTGCTGATATGTCCTGAGTCTTTGGCTCTGTGGTGAGGAAAAAAAGCCAGTCTAGCCCATAAACACACCATTTGTATGTATGCCACAATGCTGCCTGTCAGACGATGCATGAAAGTTGTCATGCCTAGTTGATTTTATAGTGCTGCATTCATGTGTTTCTAAATCCCAGGATATTCCTTGTAATCAATAACCTTCCCAGGATCCATTGTGTCTGATTAGGGCTGAATGACATAATGAGCACTGCAGCACAGGAGCGCCTCAGAGCATTATTGATGCATAAACTGAATATTACTGAAAGGTGTGAGCAGGATATTTAGCTTCCACACTTGTTGTTAAAATGGTTGTGATATAAAGATAAAGAGTGATTTCCTTTGTATATTCAGGCCTCTGAAAATGCGGCTACCGCTCCCTGCTAGTTCGGGTTTGTTATGCAGGTTAAAATGGGAGAGGCAGCGGATCTGTCGGGCAGCTGTGTGAAGTGGAGCCTGAGGAGGAAGCACCGGTTAGCCCCGGTTTCACTACAGACAGATTCACTCATTACACTCTCTTTCACCAACAAGCTCCACCGCTGATTCAACATGCTCAATCATCTGAAAAGCCGCCAATGCCGTAGGACCGACGGTGCGGGACACATCACAAAAACTAGGGCGACAGACGCTCACCGACGGCCGACCTTGGTCAATGGCCGACCATCGGCTTGGTGTGTTATAGGGCCTTAAGATGGTGCGGGACAGTTTACCAAGTGTTGGCTCCAGAAACTGCACAGGCAAAGCAGCTATCAGTTTGAATTCATTCCTAGTGTGTTACCTCCTTTTGCTAATTAAGACCTAGTTGTGTAGATTATAATTTACAACTTAAAAACAACGAGAGAGGAGCTAGACAAAGTTAGAAGAGGTAAGAAGATGCAGCCAGTATCACCGCTAGCTTTGCAAGAAGACATGTGGATAACACAGAGTCCAGTCCTGTGGCTACAGGTGAGTCAGACCTGTTCCCTCCATGAAACAGAACACACAAATACAAATATTTTCATGTTAAAATTGCACATCACAGGGCAGGGTTCAGATTATCACCATGGGTGCGAAGTTGGCCATATTTTCTATATTCTGCATCGTCATGTTTTGGGGTGTGTTCCACTCCTTGTATTTCCTTCTGTTCTATGGCAACATCAAGAGAAGATTCAAGAGTTGTTGCAAACTACGCCGGCCATGTGGTGGTGGTAGTGTGCGCTCCCGTGATCTCAGTCGTATGGCAGTCATAAAAGTCAATCTGAGCTGTCTTAAAGTTACAATGTGTAATTTACGTGGTTGTTTATTAGCAAATATCAACTATTGCTTTCATAAATATTTATTTAATAAAGTGTAATGCAATTCACATACAAATGGAAGCTTTCTCATAGGCTTAGAATGATTTCTCTATATATACACAGGCAGGGCGCGGTCTGCTGGAGGCTGCCCTCTTGCGTCGCCATATTTGAATACAGTGGCCGAAAGGGACATGCGTGCTTCACCTTTCACGTTTACCTAGAACTTGCCGTCACTGGAGACAGAGAAGGTGAAGATCAATCCGGGGGGCTTCTGCGTGAACCTGCTTTGTACTTTTATGATTCTATCGCACTTTAAATGGAGGACCACACACGTTTTGCCCTGTAAGAGGGAAACCACACCACCAAATAAAAGAAAAAGACCCGATAAGCGAGGACGGGACAAAACACGAGTGAATATCTGCATTGCTTATTCCAGGTGGAAAGAACTCCTGAAGGAGAAGGCACAAACGCATATTATACCAACCTATATTTGCCGCACTGTGCCGTGACTATTACATAAAATGTGTTATTTTAGCATTACTGTGCTAATGTTTGCTTGTCTTACCAAAATAATTAGAAACAAACATAACATATTGTAACATGGTTTAGATGTTTAATATACATTCATTCATTTTCTGTAACCATTTATACTGTTGGGGGTCGCGGGTCCCAGCTGTCATTGGGTAAGAAGCGGGGCACAACCAGGACAGGTCGCACATAGAGACACACAACCATTTACACTCACATTCACACCTACAGGCAATTTAGAGTCACCAGTTAACCTGGATGTCTTTGGACTGTGGGTGGAAGCCGGAGTACCCAGGGAAAACCCACGCTGACATGGGAAGAACATGCAAACTCACAAGGGCTCCCCCACCCTATGATTCGAACCCTCCACCTTTGGCTTAGCCAGAACCCTCTTGCTGTGAGGCGACACTGCGAACTACTGCACCACCATGCCACTGTGTTTAATATAATTTTTTTGTCTTGGCTCATACTGAGGCTAAATGTCGTGAACATTGCCAACAACCAATAGCGGCACCAAACAAGAAGCAGCAAACCGGGTAGACAGTAAACATGGACTGGACTGCAGGTGCAAGAACATGAACAGGTCTCTGTTCTCTTGCACCGTGGAAAAAAAAGTTGGTGTTTAATTTGGTGCATGTCTGAGCCACCAACTGACACTTATTTCAGTGAGAAATCTTTATTTTTAAAGCAGTTAAAATAGATCAGCTAACCAGCTGGAGAGTGGTAGCAAGGTGAGGCGACAAAATCCAAAATGTAAAGTTTGAATGCAAAGACAGTATCTTACTGAACTATATTGATACCGAATTGATGAGAGTACTGTCGACATATTACGCCTTTTGTCTTGTGGTTCTAGAGTTATGTGTTGTTACGGGCACGAAAGGCATTGTTAATATGCTTTATTTCTTAAAAGGAGTTTGGAGTGATATTTTCCACCAGGAGGAAGATGGGTAATAATCTCAAAAGCAGTCTAGATGTAGTGTAATTGACTGCAAGATCCCCAGTCTTTGCAAAATCTTATAGTGTGTAACTAAAAACTCACATTGTCTTTAGATGTCAGAGGGTGTCATTCTTTTAAAAGTCTTCCACTGTATGGTAGGTATTCGTTAACAAACAAATGTATTTACACAGCTAGCAGACTCAGAGCAACATTAGCTTTGCCTTGTTAATAATCTGAACCCGGCTTGGTTTAAAGGCTTTACATGATGTGCTAAACATATACATTTTGCTAATGTGTTTGCATAATGCATGAAACATGTGGTGTGTTAAGGTATAAGCCTCATTCAGTAGATATGCAGAGCAACATGCAGCATATGATGCACTAGATAGATTCAATGTGCTGAAACAGCAGCATCCTTTACAGGCGATAGCACATTGTGTTAGCACGCTCCATGAAAGCGTATGAGATTTATTTATTTATTTATTTATCATGTTCTTTTCTACATCTGATTTCAGCCAAGCACTCCAGCAATGCTTATGTATTGCTTTCCATGTGCTTGATTGGTTGCCATGCCAACCTTTACAGAAACCAGTTAGTTAATGGTCTGATATGTGCTGTTCTAGAGAACTTTTTACCCAGCACACAAGTGTTTTTAACTGCTGTATAAAAGCCATAATCATGTTCAGAATGTTCATTACTTAGATTACAGGGACTCAGCTGCCACTCTCATCAAGCCACATCCCCGTCATATCTGTAATCACCGATCACTCAGAGATGTGGATGTAGCAGCCCTATCAGATCGCTTCGTTATTATAAATGGCTGGCGACGAGATAACAGGTACACAAAGAAAGGCCCATTATTCTGGGACATCTGGTGTCAGCTCGACTCCACGGGCTCCGTCAGACGGTGAAACAGCTCATCAGCACAGAGAGCGGAGAGCAGATTGTTCACACACTCGCTGTTTTGTTTTCTCCCAACTGTGTAGGCGGGAGATAGATAGGTGTAGGATTGCTTTATGGTGCTTTATTCAAGCTGCGCGTCAGAATCAAAGCCAACCTGTTTGTGCCTTTGTGTGGAGATCTGATGAAGTGTGGATACTAGAGAGTGTTTTTTAAAATTGTTCATCTCATTATTCTGCAGTGGAGGATTATGGGCAACATAAAATGAATAATCCCACACTTCAGATGTTCATTCTCACCATTCAGCATTATTAAACCATTATGCTTTATGTTATTAGCCATTAGCCGGCTGTGCAGTGTGTGAAGGAGATATAAAAATCCAGGAATACTTAGCCATCTGCTCAGTAGTACATAAACTGTGTTTTATACTTTCTATGTAAATGACCCAAATGGTAAGACAAAACTGAAAATGATGAGCAAGGCAAGCTGGCTTTTGGAGAATGTATTTCAGCTTGTCATTCCCTCCGTGTGTATGAGTGTGGGTGCAGATGTGAGTTTCAGTTATGCAAACATGACTTGGAGGCAAAGCTGCCCCGGCGTACAGGGTCATCATTTGGCATCTTTGTGAGTCATAGCTGCAGTGACTTGTTTTGGGTTAGTCCTGTTTTTTTTAGGTTCCAATAAACGTGTATCAGACATCATCTCTTTGGTTGAGTCATAGTTTTTCTTGTAAACTGAGCCATGTGAAAAAGGGGAAAGGTAGGAGGCTTTGAAGCTCAGGGGCTGAGGGTTCAGACCATACGATATCAGCCTGATTATAGCCTGATGTAGCCATCCTATGGTGTGGTCAATGACAGTAAGTGTCGTGCCCCGTTTTATCCAGTGTAGTGTATCATAGTAGACATCAACTGAAACCACATCTGGGACACCTCACAACATCCTGACAGACGTCTAGTTTAGTCTTCCGCAACTCTTTCCATCACAGCTGTCATTTTGACCAATAGGAACACAGAGTGATCTGCTGCCATGGACAACTGAATGACAACAACACCATATATTTATACACAGTAGCTGGGCCTTTACTTACCACAACTGCAGAGGGCTTCACTTGAAAGAGACTACATTAGACACAGGCCTTTATTTGTCATTCCCTCTGTATTCTTCTCATCTGCTCCTGTTTGTCCTGTTAAATGTAATGCAACGCGCTGTCATTTCAAACTCCACACTTCCTCTATCACTTTGAAATTAAAAGGCTTTTCACGGCAACATTTTATGACTCCATAATTTCTTTTACACATTTAACTGGTTTCATGTAAGTTGATCACTTTAACAAAATTAGTTCAAAGGTGCACAAAACTCACCTTGGGGCATCTCTGGTACCAAGCAGCAAACTCCAGGGCTGAAAAATGAAGCCAACACAGAAGTGTCAAAAACTGCAGTTCCTCAAATGGCCACTTGAGGCTGGCTCCAGAAGCCAGTCAGTCCCCATAGACCCCCCCCCCCCCCCATGTCAAAATGTCCAACTTTAGAGATGAAATAAACAGCCTGGTACAAAAAACAGTTTTGGTCCCTATGGCTAATTTCCTCGCACAGGACATCTGTACAGGGGGCAAATTTTTATACTTACCTGTTTACATTTTAATGAGGCTCAGAGTTATGCATTATAAAGGACATGACCACTTTGAGTGACAGTCTGTCTCTCCGTAGCGTCCTCAGCTTCTCAGTCACATCCACCTCTTGCTTCTCCAAATTCCAGCCTCTTATGGTCATTTCTGGCTCCAATCCAAGATGGTGACAGCCAAAATCCAGTGAGTGATGTCAAGGTGGCTACATCCATTGTTGAAAAGCTGCATTTCTTTAAATCTGCAGTCATCAATATTTTTATATCGACAATGACTCAAATGACTGTGTGGAATGAAAGGGGTTGCAATGTTCGTTCACAATAACTTGTGGGTAAAGAACATGTCATGTACATGAAATTAAACAGCACTGAGCAAATGGTGCTTCAATTTGTTAATATTTAACCACCTCAAAAAAAAAAAAAAAAACAACAACACATTAGTACATTGCACAGTTTCTGTGCTGGTAGATTTGGTTTATATAAGACCCTAACAAAGCAACATAGTGCATTAAACAAGCACAGTGGAAGCATTATATAGGTTAATCTGTTGTGTATATAGATCTTTAAATGTTATAGTTTTGTCTGAAAATAACAACAGAAATAAGCAAGTTTGCCAATTGCACATATCTCCGCAGTTGACATCTGTTGCCAGTTGTCTACTCGGAGGTAACTGCTGTTGGCATGGCATCACGATAATTCGGTTCATAGTGATGAACTCACAGGGAGGTATCAGCCAATGAAGTTCCTCTCAGCTGTATGAAGTTTTAGTGTCTTTCAGCCTGCAACTTTACTGATTGTCATCAAAAAAATTATCTGGGAGTGGAACATTTAGCTGCTGAAGAGACAGATATTTTTCTCAGGGGTTGGTGGAGACCAAAAAAGAGCTAAAAGTAGAGGTTCTAATGGCCAGAAACACCACTCCATTTTAACTTATAAAGTGATCACTGTTGTGGCTTTAATAACAGACAACAGGAAAAAAGGAACAAAAAAGGAACTTGGTTTTAAAGATGCATGTTAAAATGTATTTTTGCCATGTCCACCACTGAATTTGGTTGTCTGTCTATACTTGTTTTGTATTCAGTATTATAATTAGCAAGCCTATTGACCTTCCACTATCACAATGAAACATGAGTCATCATCTTATGAATAAAATAACATTTGTTGTTTTGTATTTTGAACAAAAGTTCTTTTCAGTCACTCGACCTCATCGGTTGGTTAACATGACCTCCAAAAAAGTGAGATCCCAAAATGAAACAATGGGGTTCTATTTATGCCTCAACAGCAGCCCTGGGCAGTGGCTACAGTTTTCTGTGTGTGTGTGTGTGTGTGTGTGGAGGAGTGTTGGTGGACAGTATGTAGATTTGGCTCTCCTACATCTCCCTGCCCTCTGACCCTCTCTATGCTTGCTGGCTTTAGTCCTAGACACACACACACACACACACACACACACACACACACACACACACACACACACACACACACACACACACACACACACACACACACTGCAGCACCTGTTGCCAAACCAGCCGGCAGAGACAGTGCTGGTCAGCTGGCTGAGCTCAGCCTCTCTCAGTGATTAGAGCAGGAAGTTGGTGATAAGAGCAGAGTGTCACCTTGGTCTCTGCTGCCTCTGAAGACTCCAGAAAGGCCTGACTGCAAGCTCACACTCAGAACAGTGCAGACAGTAAAGCTTTAACAGAATATATTTTATTAACATGCCCACTCTGTGACTCATAAACAACACCATTTTTTTACAGTAACTGAAATCACCTCAGTATGTTTATTTCTAAGGTCAAGGATCCCCAGTTTTTGCTATCTATAGACTAATCCAGGGAAGTACTAGAAGTAAACAAGTTGCCATTACTGTGGTGGCGTCTCCTTACAATATGTGCATGTTTGAATTCAAACTGTCCTAAGAAGTGTATAGTTTTCTAGTTTTACCTTTACTTTCTTTGTAACGTTACTTTTGCCAGCATAAAGAAGAACCTGTGCAGTTCTCAACTGCAACTTGGGTACTCAAATTGCTTTGACCAGGGGCCAGTTATTAAACAAACATCGCTGATACTTTTCAGATAAATACATTCAGAGGCAAATCCAGTTGCAGCTGCCCTGCACAGGTGAAGTGAATGCAGGTGCATTTTTAAAATCTGAGGACTTTACAGGCTTCGTCCAGACCTCTGTTTGGAGGTCCCAGTCCGTTCTCATTCCCAACTCAACAATTACTGCTGCTTTGTTAGTGATTTTGGCATCAGACAATGACACAGAAAGGCACCTTTTGCAGTGGTATGATGCACTTCCAGATGTGTCAGTTTCTAATGCCACCAATTTGTAAGGCTGCTTGTTGCAAGGTAGTTTAAGGAGTTGAAAAATACCTACAATGTGGGCAAGAGGGGAGGTGGATGGGTCCAAATAACCCCAGACTTTCACCCATGGGCCCGCTGTTTGCTCCCTGTGTGAATGTTGAGTCAAACCATGATGATTTTTTCTAAACCTAACCACATGCTTTTGTTGCACATGGAAATAAACGGAACATCCTGGAACATCAACAAAAAACACAGGAGTTTACCTATGGTGTCACATTTAGACGTCCACTGACAAGTCCACTGACAAAGTCGGAATGAGAACACGTTGGAGGTGAAGTGGTATGTGGTCCACCGAATATGTGCAGTAGTGTTTCTCCCACTGGCCCCGCCCGTGAGTTCCCACTTGGTTCCTAGACTTTACATTGCGATGATGTCACAGATTTTTAAGGAAAGTTTTACAAATACAAAATCACCATGGGTAAAAAAATTCATAAAATTCATAACTGACCTTGGTTGCAGTTTTAGGCGTCCTGTCAACAGTTTTACAGATATCTCTTTTATAACAATGGGCTAGGGGGGAAATGCTTTCTGAATTGCAGGGATTTTTTTCACTGCAATACTGCAAATGACCACTGGGAAAAATTGAAAGCACTGAGCTGCTTTCCTGGGGGCCTGCGCTAAATTTGTTGTACAGTGACCATCTGCTAAACCCTGCAACACTTAGTCACTGTTGCTACGCCTGTCAAGCTCTCCATTCACATACACTTTACAATGGTGGCAGATTTACTGTCAAAGTTCTCCGAAATTTCCGAGACAGTATGGGTCTGAGGAAAGTAGAGGAAAGTCCGCCTGCTGCTAGGTTAATTAATACAACGTACGCCTGTGCTAAAAACAGTAGCATGTTGTATTTGTTGGAAAAATGTGTCCTGCAAAAGACAAGTGTTTGTCTGTGAATGCTGCGAGTTGTAGTGAAGCTGATTTGTGTACTTGTGTTTGAATTTGTTGCTATTAAGTCATGTTTAATGTGTGTTTAATGTGTGTTTAATGTGTGTTTTGCATCAACTAAAGTGCAGAGTGACACAGGCACACCTCCGTAAATGCTCACAACGGCGTAGGCCATGTGAATAGGCTACAGCGTAAGGTTTGCATAGAGCTGATGCACAAGTATAAACCCCGCCTTACAACGATGGCAGGACATGCTAACATTTGTAGCTAACTTTTGACCAGATTTTTTTTCTTTTTGACAAGAGATTAAAAAGTGATGCAACCCAAAGAATCTTTATGTGCAAAGTTTAGCTAGAGCCCCAGCGAAATCCAGAATTTGACAGAGCTGTGTGGTTACGGTTGTGAGTTATGATTGGATAGTCACTGTTCACAGGAGGGGGGTAAGTAAACATCTAATAAGCAAAGGTTGACATTTGTGCCAATTTTCCATCATGCATTAAAACCTTTTTCGGTTTATCACACATCTGTAAAATGAATTGAAATTTTAATTTAATTTATAAAAAATAAATAAATAGCAGAACCCACTATTGTAGGCAGACATTAGAGTTTAAAATGTTTGCAAAAATCAATTCCCTGAAGAGCTTAGAGGGACAAGCCTGCACATATCCAGAACTAGAGCTATTAAAAGAATGCATGCGTGTGTGTTCAGCTGGAAAATGCCTTGCATAAAAAGAGTGTATTAAGCACCATATAAAAACAGACAAAACATCTCATTAAATTTGCAAAGTGGGTGTGCATTTGCATGCGGTCCTCATACTGTCTGTAAGATTCTATGTGAGCACAGCAGGTGAAGAGACATCTTAGACACTTTCTCTTTTTTTCCGCTTTGGTTTTTGCTTTTTTTTCCTGAAACCATTTTTTGTTGTGAGCGGTTAGGAAAACAGGGAACATATGTATTTATGAACCACATATCCTCTCATTCAACCAGGAGACCAATTTTGCTGTCTTTGTATTGCACACATACACATACACACACACACACACATAGTAAATATCCCCTCCACTATCAGTAAAGATATGCAGGTGGTGTAAGCTGCAAACTCCTGAATACAAATATACACAGACAGATGCACTCAGTCTGTACAAACACAAGCAACCACGTAGACAGGGAAACACATAGACAAACACATATAGCCACCCACTTGCCTACACACACACAGGTGATACTCTGTCTGCCAGTGATAACAGCAGTCGGGCAGCTGAGCGGACACAACCTCCTACTCACTCCCTCAAGGTCACCAGTAGGCCGCCAGCAGCAGGGACAGCTGTGTCTCAGCCAATCGCTGACCTCTCTCTGTTTGTCTGAAACGCTCAGTTCCTCTTTTGCATGAGATAACACATTGTGTTACACTGGGATTATCTTCTCCCAGGAGCCAAAACAGCAGTTAAAAACAATGCAAATGGAGACAGCGAAACACTTTGCAAGCAAATTGATCTGGAAAATGGAAAGTTGGTCAGGCGGGTTTGGCAGCTAATGATACAGCTTTTTTTTTTTTTTTTTTTGTTCATTTTTCTCTTTGGACAGCTGTTGCTTTTATTTCCCTGGGAAGGACCATCTGAAAAAGAACTACATCCATGTTAAGAGGGATTCATGCTCTAAATTAAGCGATTCATCATTTGCTCTGACCTAATTTTTTTAAGGAGACAGTTCACACACACCAAAATCAAAAATACATATTTTTTGTCCTATCTTTAGTGGTATTTATCAATTTAGATTGTTTTGGTGTGAGTTGCCGAGTGTTGAAGACATCGGCCATGGAGATGTCTGCTTTCTCTCAAATACTGTATAATGGAACTAGATGGCCATTGACTTGTGGTGCTAAAAGCACAACAACAACAAAACAAAGAAATGAGCAAAAAAATTTAACAGAGATTAACAGAGTTCATCACAACTTAATGATTAGTGAACTAGTTACTTCATCAGTACAGAATCATTACTCAATAACCTGTCCATTAGTTAACCTTTTTATGTCCTAAAGTAAAGTGACACATAATGAGTAGTCCTTCATTACTTAATCATCATCTTTACAATTAGTTCCTTAACAAAAAAAAATCACAGACCATCTAGCCCTGGCTCTCCGTTTGGATCCAACCAGAGCACTGCGCCCTAGTTTGTTATTCAGGTTAAGGTGGGAACAGCAGCCGGTTTGTCGGGCAGCTGAGTGAAGCTGAGTGAAGTGGAGCCTGTGGAGGAAACACCGGGACTGTCTGGATGTAAAAGTCCGTGGAGGTGCTGCGGTGCTTGGCTGCACAGATAGTTGATCTCATGCATTCATCAGACTTCCGGTTTCCCTTTTTGCCAAGTCCGAACTTGTCAAGTCCACAAGTCCGAACTGCTAAACTTGAGTATTGAGAAACGCCTCCTGATTGATATTTACAGAAGAAGGGAAAGATATCTGCCTGCTGTGACTGGTTTTACCCATCACATGACATGCAGTGTGCGCTGTTGCGTTCCACAAGGTGTATCTGTTGCACCTTGCATCATGTTTAAGAATTTTTGCACATTGCGACAGCATCGCTCTAACTTTTGAGGGCGCCTGTCCTGTGTCTGCATTGAAAACAATATAATAATTGTAAAATAATACATTTCATTTAAAAGGTGCCTCTCAAAACACCCAAGGTCACGTTACAGAGCGTAAAATAACATATAGAACAAGAGATGTGGTGAGATGTGTGGGCAGACACATATTGCTGCTGTGATAAAATCAGTAAGACTGTTTAAAAGGGAGGTTTTGTGATGGGATTTGAAGGAATTTATGCTGTCAGACTGTTGAATGTAGGCCTATAGGGGCAGGAAGTTCCAGAGCCTGGGAGCAGTGCAGCTCAAAGCCTATTTGTGTTAAGTCCTCTATGTTCCTGAGACATTATAGGAGCAATTCGAGGAGATCCTTTGTGGATAACATGCTCTTCATTACAGGAGGCTTTGTGCCTTGTGGGTAATTTATTGACATTGCAATCAATTTTTATTGTGAAAAGAATATTTATTAGGATGTGCACATAAGAATGAAAAACGTGAAACATCTTTGGCAATTAGACCCTATTGAGATGGTGTGATTTAAGGAGGGTGATGAATCCGTAGTCAAATAGGGAAGAATGACGTGATGTCGGACCAAGGGACCTGGATACACCACACGGAGACAGGATGACCATCATGGAGCCAGGAGACCCGCCGCGGGACAAGGAAGGTAAGTGTTACTAAACATGTCTGTTTTCTTGGTGCAGTTGTTCAACGTGATGGTGGACAACAGATGACCAGGAAAGATGACTGGAGGATTAACGAAGAAGATGTCCCATGGCCAGGAGCAGCTGATGGTTCCCTTGCCCTCAGGAGGATGCCCCCCCCCCCCCCCCCCACAACCAGAGAGCCTGGTTCCTCCCAAGGTTTCTTCCTCTCGCAGGGAGTTTTTCCTTGCCACTGTCACCTCACTGTCGCTGGACAGCAGGAGAGACCCAACTCATGTCATCAGAATCGACACCACAGTTGTAGAGATGGTCCTGCATTGTGCCAGAGTATGGCTTGCTAAAATACATACTTATTCTGATTTTGATGCCTGCAACACGTTCCAAAAAAGTTGGGACAGGGGCAACAAAAGACTGGGGAAGTTGTTGAATGCTCAAAAAACACCTGTTGGAACATTCCACAGGTAATAAGGCTAATTGGTGATGAGAGTATCATTTACCAACAGGTACAGGGGGCATCTTAAAAAGGCTCAGGTGTTCACAAGCAAGCATGGTCACTTTTTGAAAAACTGTGTGGCCAAACAGTTTGAGAACAACTATTTTCAATACACAATTATAAAGGATTTAGGGATTTCACCATCAACAATCTATAATATCATCAAAAGATTCAGAGAATTCTCTGCATTTAAGGGGCACAGGTTCAGTCCAATACTCTGTACGCTGGAACAGAGAGTTGGTGAGTCACTGAATGCACACAAACAGCCAACAGTTCAGAGGTGTGCAGCGCTACAGTTAGGAAGCAGACAGGAAGTGGCATCAGATGAGCAGAGGGTTCGATACAAGGGGAACACACAAGGGAAGGCAACACATTTTTGAGGAGCCGACTGTAGGTAGGTCATAACCATTGAGGAACCAGCGGTGATGATGAGTGGATTCTGTGGCGGACACACAAAGGCAGAATGTGCAGCCATGCTGTAAGGTAATCCACAGTGCAAGAAATCACAGGCAGCAGAACAGGTAAACCCACAACAGAGAGCTGACTGGCAGTCAGAGGCAGCGCCAGATATTGTAGACATCTGGCGCTTAAGCGTGGTCTAACTGCTTTCAAAATATGAATTTTGAGCTGGATAATGGACATTCTATAGGATACTATCATCATGGATCAGTATTTATTCAACATAAATCCACACTACACTGAATTTAGAGTTATTCAACATCCATATGCAAGACTTCCACACCATTTTTGTTACAGTTTAGTCAATATCATTAATATTTACATCTGGCACTGTCATGAGCATGACAGTCTTGTCTGTGAGTAGATGCACGTTTCCTTCTGCACAGTGATATGGATGGCGCCAGTAATTTCAGTAAAAAGAAAATAGTTCCTACATGAAAATACCCACAATAAGATCTGTGGATTATCTTGAGTAAACGGGTCATGATTTCTAGATTGGATACATTGCTATTGAGTTTGTAATTTTTTTCTTTTTTTTCTTTCTTTTTTTGACGTTTTGAGTGCCATCTAGTTCCATTGTATTTAAGAGAAGGCAGATACCTCTACAGCTGTTATCTCCAACACTCAACTCATACCAAAACAATCTAGTCTGATACGCTGCACTACAGTTGCAGAGTAAAACTCTATATTTTTGATGTTGGGATGAACTGTCTCTTTAAAGCTGAACAGCAACAACAAGGCAGCTCTCCCTTAAGCCAGATGACTCTGGTTCAATCCCCCGTGCCAGTAAATATCTCTGCTGAGTGAATGGACAAATTTGTGATTGAATCAATACAAGGTCATATCCCGGAAAAGAAAAAAAAAAATGAAATTAAGGTCTTGAAGGGTCCCGTCTTCATAAAAATCACTTTCACTGTTTGAGATGCACTCAGTTGCAACAGACCGAGTGAATCTTATTCCAGCACAAAGCCATTGTCATGGTTTCCTAAAATTACTCTCGGATGTGTCACCGTGTGGACTGAGAGTAATGGCTGGGTCTGAGGAGAGGATGCAGCCAGCACTGAGATGCTGTTTACTTCAGTGTGAAAAATTGCCTAATTGGATACAGGAAGTGTGCATGAGATATGATCGTTCAGCCACAACTGGATTCAAAGACAATACAGTAGTCTAGTGTGGAATCTGTGGGTGCCTGCATATAGGATTCTTATGATGTCAAGACAAATACTTGTCTTGACAGTAAATTAATTTATTTCCAAGTTTGCACTTTCAAAGTATTGGTGCAGTTAGTTAGGTTATTGTTGTTTTTTGATTGATGCTTTTTATTGTTGACATGACACTTGATAGGGACTCAATGATATGTAAGATTGATGATCAGCCTAATGCTTCCTGCTTCATTTTATGAGGTTCTGAATGTCAGAGAATCCTTTGTTTCATAGTGGTGTCAGTTTGCGCAGATTATAAGTAAGTATATACAAAGAAAGCATTCATAACAGTGCACACTGTCATCAGGAGAAGTTTCGTTCAGGAGCCAGTGCTACTTGATTAGGTTAAGAAAAAGATCATGGTTTGTGTTAAAAAAAAAAGTATGTTTGTTTCGTGATGTGACAAAAGTAGCTTATAACGGTTTTGCTGATATGTCAGCAAAAAAGCCATTGTTGACCCAGGGGAAAGTCCTGTGTTTGTTTGACCTATCGCCCTCCCCACTTTTTTGCGTGTTATATTAACATTATGTCACCTGACTTCTTCTAAAATTACTATGGTCACCAGAGGTCGCCACCTAACAATAAACACAGCCATGTAATAGGCTGATAACTGCCATCTGAACCTTCTAGTAGAACCTACTAGTAGGCACAGTAGGCCCCTGTTAACCCATATCTATGAGGCTGATAACCACGGATAAGCCAATTCCTGCCATAAGAGCTCAGATCAGTGTCCAGCATCTTTTTTTTTTCAGCTTGTTAACACATGGAGGTACTAGACCCTTTGGAGTCAAAACAGAGTGCATGAGTGCAATAGTGCCTTAAATTATAAAATGTATACAAAAAAAAAAAAAAGATAAGATTCTGCTACTTGTTTTGTCCTAAAGTCTGTGCTGACTTTAGTGTTTGCTATGCTGTGTAGCACAGCCAACAAGCTCCAGAAGCCAAAGCGATACATAGCCTGTGGGCAAGTCTACCCTGAGAACACTTGTAGGGAGAAAAAGTTCTTTATACTATGAGTCTGTTCGTGTTTGGGAAGATTGCAGCTTGATGCTGACGTTGGATCAAAAATGGTGGTTCTGTATTGGATACTTCTTCTGAGGAATTCTGAGGTGATTGGTAAAACTGGCAAACATTCCTCTCACATTTTTTTGTGGTCCTTTGTTTTTCAGATCTTTATGTTGATTTTGTCATGCACGTATGGGTCTGGACTGATGTTACAACCCATTTGACTAGTTTTCCTATAGGTTGGTGCCAGTTAATGGAAAGCACTTTAACAGGGGTGTTTATGAAGGAGGTGGCTGTTATCCACATCAGAGGGACCACACAATATTGAGTGTTAATTTGGGTCTAAATGCAATTGAGATTAATCAGACCTCCCTGGCCTTCACCTCCATGCTGTAATGTATAAGACATTAAAAGAAAAAAGATTTGATTACTTAACCAGTTTGATTTATTCATGTCCCCCTTGCCTGCATGTCCCTCTTGCTGTGTCTGACCTGATTTACTTTATGAAACTGGGCTGACGTTTCTGAGAAAACGCTGATGTCGCTGATAGAGTCGGACATAGAGAGATCATGTGGTGATGTGTCCTTTAGGCTGTGCCGGCTTGGTGATGACAGTAGCTGATCTGACATTTGCAAAATCTGTACGAATACACAACCTTTTGTCTTTGAAATGCGCCAACGGACCTGACATTTCCCACTCAGTCCTCTCTCCAGTTACAGCTAATCTTTATTACCTTTCCCGGCAGGAGGCTCCTCTCTGTCTTGCGTATCCTCAGGTCAGGAGAGACGCAAACATTGTTCAGTCTCCTGGAATGTGAATGAGCCACGGTGAGTCAGCACCCGAGCCCACGTAACAGAAGTAAGACTGCGGCTTACAGGTAGGCCTGTAATATGGGTGTGTTTGGTTTGTGCGTGTGTGTATTGAAAGTGAGACGCCTCCTTTTGACATTGCCGTGTGCCTGCTAAACAATGTGGAGACAGAAAACAGCCCAAGGACAGATTCTCCTTTTGTTCTACCTTTGTTTTTCTTTGCCTCCATTATGATAGAAATATGACAGCAATTATTACTGACATTTTCATATGAATAAATATCTGTTGATTCAGCACAATAGTAACCCTAGGTCGTGGAAAAAAATGAAAATAAAGTGGATATAGATATGTATGATGTTCTGACATTTAACTGATAGACTAGAGCGAACAAGTTCCTGGCACGTCCCCAGTTTGTAGTTCTCATGTAATAACATCACATTTGAGTTACAAATGGAAAACAAATACCTGGTGATCTTTGAAAAGCCCAGAAGGTCGTTTAACGACAGCTGCTGCTGTTCTGGAGGTGTTCCCAAAATTCTCAAAGGCTCCTCTGACCATCTGGATGACAAAATATTCTTTTCACTCCACAGTAAAAAAGACTTTAGTTTCTGTTTGCTAATACAAACAAAACTGGTAAACTGAAGTGACATATAATCTGTGTTCAATTTGTATCACATCAGTAGAGTGCTGCATGGGCTACAAATTTCGCCTGAGAGCGTAGTAACCGAGCCGAAACCCGGACCTGACACCAAGTCTTTTGTGTCTGAATTGTGTCTGACCCGAATCTAAGTAAAACACTGCTCCAGTGCTGTTGCTGGAGCACACAGGAATCTCTCTTTTAACAGCTGTATCAGTTTCCTTGTGTCACTTTAACCACAAGCTGAAAGGCGACATAGTAAGAAAGCGGTAGGATGGTTACAACATTAAATGGGAAGCAAAGCACCAAAATCTACTATCATTTGTAAATATTGTCTGAATCTGGTCCAGCCGTCAGTCGGATGGGGCCTGTCCACAGACTGTATGAAACAATGGACATAGCCAGTTTGACGTCACCCTGTGGTTTGTGGACTCTTGTTTTGAAGCTTCAGGTCTGGCATTTTGGCCGTCGACATCTTGGACTTAAAAGTGACCATATTTGGAAGAAAGCGTAGAGCTAAGCCTAACGCTAGCTTGGTTAGCACAGCTATAATTAACTGTGCTAATGCTAATGCTAATTTTTTGAAGCAAAAACTGGGTTAAAACAAAGGTGAAGTGTTTAAGTAGGTGGATTTGGTGGCATCTAGCGGTCAATCACAGGTTGCTACCAGCTAAAACTTCTCCTTTCAGTGTTCATTGTTCAGGAGGTCTCTTCATCTCCAAAACAAACGGACCAGATGATTTAAACCGGTAAAACACTGAATAAATAGTTTTTCATTACAAGTCAGTGTATCTCTGACACTGGTTAGCATCTTGTTGATGGACTACTTGCCCACCACATGCCATTGTGCGCCCACCCTTTTCCTCTGATAACTTAATGTATGCTCACCTTTTGTATGCTCACCTTTTTCTGATCCAGACATTCAGGTGGTTTTTACCATGAGCCAAATTATCGACAGAGGTCGCCTCCTTTCCAAAGCAAATGGAACCGGTGATTTAAACCATAAAAACACTGGTTTGATGTTACAAATTTTTGTCTGATGCTGTTTGGCATGTCGAGCAGGTGGCTTGGGAGATTTTTAGCGAGTCGCTTCCTCTCCAAAACAAACAGAGTAAGTGATTTAAACCCATAAAAACACTGAATAAAGTAGGTTCACGTTACAAACTACTGTAACTCTTATGCTGCTCATTGCAGATGGGCTGCTAACGAATGGCTCGCTCCCTATGTAGATATAACGGCTCATTCTGAGGTAACAAAAACACAGCAAATTCTTTTTCAGGTGATTAAACAGCAAAAATAACACGTCATGTATAATATTATATTATATTATATATTTCTGTCTGTTAAGTTTCATGAACTTAAAAAAAACCACACTGACATAATGACAGCTATGGCTATGCATGTGTATCTTGGGTTACGCCATGGCTACGTTACCTAACCACCGTCACTGTGGTAGCGACTTATCAAAGAATGGCACCCATCTGTCACTCAAAGCAACCACGCCTTTAATTATGACTTAATTAATAATATTTAAATGATTACAATTATATAAAAATTCAACCCCATACAGTTGTCATGAAGGGGGAAATTAGCTATAGAGATCAAAAACTATTTTTATATCAGGCTGTAAACATGTTTATTTCAGGTGTAATATTGGGCATTTTAACACTGGGGTCTATGGGGATTGACTCGTTTTTGGAGCCAGCCTCTAGTGACCATCAGATAAACTGCAGTTTTTCATCCACACTAACTCAAAGAAAAGTGAAAACGTTTTATTATCAGATACATTTGTCCATATCAATATTACGGTGTATTTTTTTTAAATTCTCCCACACAATAACCTGTTTATATTTTTCTTGTGTTGTATAAATAAGAACATGTCTGCCTACTTGGATTGCAAACGTTGGCATCCTCAGTTAAAATTCTTCTTTTTTTAATGATGCAGCAGACAAAACGTTTTGCCGTCCAGATGGTAAGAAGAGTCTTTGAGAAGAACAAAGTGTTGCTCAAGAACCTTGTGAACTTAACTTTTAGCCATCAGCTTGCCTGCAAATACTGACAATGCTTAAACTTGGAGATTACTTTGCTGTGCCGCTTTCTGATCTTTACTCTCAAGGGTCTGGGAGGCCTTTTCAGATACTAGCTAAACATGATTTTATGAGTAAACGATGACATAGCCTCCTAAGTTGATGATGTTCATAAGTCAGTCTGTCTCCATATGGAAAGTATCCATTTACCCAAACTTACAATTTCATTTGAAAACAGCATAAAAGAAATTGCAAACAGTGCAGGTATATAAAGTACACTCCTGCACTCACATTGAAAACTGACGTTTGAAAGGTGAGATTAGTTTGTGCTGACTGTATTACAATAAGTCTCCACCAGTCTCTGTTACACAAGTTGTATAATGATGCCACTATACACCCACACCATTTGATTGACAGGTGAACTCCAGGAGGTATAGAGAACACTCAGCACCACCAGTGCTTTAACTCTTTTCCCAGAGTGGGGATCAGTAACGTCTCATTAAAGTACAAATGTATTAAGAGTTGTGCAGTCCTGGTGTAAAACTTCACTCAGGAAGAAGTCGATTTTTGGAGGGTGGAGCTTGGTTCTAACTCTCAACAATGGCACCACCTCCCTCATGATCATTTGGGAACAATGGAGGTCTTTCATTGGCAAAGACACACCGAAGGTCAGGGAAGTAGATTCAGCTTTTTATTGTTTGCCGTTACAGCTGATATCTGGGATGTAATGTTGACACTGGTGCTTGTGTTTTTTTCAGCTTGGCAGTGTGTTTAACATTCACAAGACAGCAGCCTGCTACTGAATGCTGCTTTCAAGCACAAAGCCTTTCAAATGTTACCGTCACAGATGACAGCAAACATGAGTTTTTTGGTCGGTCATTCATCTTTAAACATTATCTGTCTCACTGTCTCTTTTTTGTTTGTGTGTGTGTGTGTGTGTGTGTGTGTGTGTGTGTGTGTGTGTGTGTGTGTGTGTGTTGGCACTTGCATTGTGCCCAAAAATCTTGGTCTGACTGGATCATGATGATGCAATTAATGGGAAATTCCTGTTCATTACGATGTTGGCCTAATTTTTTCCATCTTTCCTTTAAGTAATACTATCACTGTGTTCACCAAGTTATTTGCTGAGATCTGGGAACACCATATGAGCAGTCAGATTATGGTGTGTGTTATAAAACATCTATCATTGTTTACAGACCTACTTCATGGTTTACCACAGCTGTGTGCACACTTATGCTGCCAGGGCAGGAAAATGCTGGGAGAATCGGGGACACAAAATTTGGTGTGGGGACACAATATATGTTGGTATGATATGTATGTTGCTATACTATAGCATCATAATGCACCTATACAGTGAGTATGTGTAAAGGTTGTTGTAACAACAATAAAAACTATCTCACACAGAGAAACTATCACCGTGAATACACTGTTATCATAACTGATATAAATGAAAGTCAAAACTAAGGACCATGTGAAATGAAACAGATTCCCATAATTTCTGATTGAGGCTCACAGCAGGGTGATAGGAAATACACTGCAATATATCTGACTGCCCTCATTGGATAGTAATTGATGTGCAGAGTCCTGGGACCAGATGCATAACACTGTGTAGATTATCGGCTAACATGCATACGCATTCTTTTGTCAGATTTATAAAGCTGTGCACACACAAGTCTCTGCTTCATAATTCCCAGTCACTGTGGAGCTGTGCGAGCCTCATTTTCATATCCACAGGTATCCATGAATAGATGTAAAATTGCCCTTAAACATCTGTCTGCAAATCAGTAGTTATGTGGCTCAAATTAAAACTGACTGACTATACAAAATGCTTAACAATTTAGGATAAAATTAAAGCTGAGGTAGGCAGTTTGGTGTCATTGGGCAATAATCCCATGATAAACTCTGAGTATATTGTAATTAGGGCTGAATGATATGGACAAAATTTCACATCTCAATATTTATGCCAGATATCTCGATACCGATACAATACAATATGACTATGAGTTAAGAGAAAACTAAGCATTCTTTATAAAAAACCCCAAAAAAACGAGTCCGAACCATTTTCTGGAAGCCCTCTTTAGTGACTGAATACACGGGAATCATGTGTAGCAATATGATACATTATAGCGTTTCTAATGTCTTTGTAATTGGGACCCACAGTACGATACCAGCGAAAGTATCACGGTTCTGAGTAGTATCATGATACCACAGCAAAAATGAGGCAGATGTGCCTTTTGTCATTTATAAAAAGATAAATCACTTTTCTATAATACATCACTGATATTTCAGTGGAATAAATTACTTATTGACTTATTCATACTTCAAAAACAGCATCTATAAGTGATTAACATAGGGGGGATCAAAATAAAATAAATAAATAAAATAAAAATCAACCAGCCACCCTCCTCCCCTGACAAGTAAAGAACAGTCCCTAAAGTGCGGTGAGGTCTGTGGAAATGTGAACGGCTTGTTTTTCCTCTGACACGTCACATACCTGTGTGCCGCGGCCACCACGGCTTGGCTGTTCAGGTACGACTGGGCAGTCATGACACCAACTTATTTACCTGGAGCCGGGCTTCTCGGTCGCTGGTAGCCTCGCGTCACCAGGCTCTTCACGTACGGTGAAACGCAGGGAAACCGCGTTATCTTGCGGCGGCCATAGCGCTCTGCCGTATTTCCGTCTGTGACCCTCGTTCAACCCACAACCAGTAGGATTCGCCTTCCATTTCTGCTGCTGGTTGAAATCTGTACTCACACAGCGTGCTGAATGATTTATTTTGCTCAAACAAAACTATTTTAGTCGCAAATGTGTTGTGTGTACTAGCAAGTTGCTAGCAGCAGCACGTCTCCCTCGCTCAAGGGCATGTTTGTGATTGGCTGGTTTTGCTGTCAATCCAAGGCATGCAGGAAATGAGGCTTGTGATTGGCTGAGCTGTACATGCAGGTCAAGCTGGGGAAACTCATGGGGAAATTATATTGTCAATATTGTTGCCTTTTGGGATATTAATATCTTGCATGTTCATATCTCGGTATAGATACGATAACGGAGAAAACTAGACTTCTGCACCTCCTCTTGGCTCTGTTTTCACGCCTTAGAGAATCTAGGCCGTGATGAGAGACTTTGGCCAATCACAAGTCATTTCAGAGAGAGGGTGTTTCTATTGGAGAATCTTGCAGAGAGTGTTGCTATTCCAGCATTGGAACAACTGCCTACACTACAAAGCAATTCAAAAAAGGAAGACAGATTTATCAAAAAGAGAGTCGAAAAGAGAGTCTGACAATAAACAAAATAAAACAATATTGGCCAAGCGCTTCAGAGATGATGGGATAATGATGCTAATAATTTAGCTTTCTGTTAGCCGGAGCCTTTGGCTCAGTGCTGCTGCTTCAAGTTCAGATTTGTGCATAACATTAGCTAGAGCCTCGAATCACAGTGTGTCCTCTGCCAGCATCCCCGCTGCTACAGACCACCTCACCAGGAGAGCGGGCAGCAGCTCAAGAGACAGACCCCAGTCAGTGGCTACAGAAACCTGAATCCAGCCAATGCAAATCCCAACTCCAGGGATCTGGACAGCCCCAACTCCCCGTGGGATCAGCAAACTTTCTGTTGCTGCCATTACACAGTGCTGCGGCACAGGGGGGTTTGCCCTGGTTGAATTTCAGCAGCTACAGCCACCAACCAAAGGCGTCCTTCACCCCAGCTGCTGCCTGCTCTCCTCCCAGGGAAACAGCAGGGAGTGAGATAGAGGGATGGTGGGGTAGCTTGTAAATTTTGTCTCATTTGTGGTCTGATAAACAGAGAGAGAGTGGGGCAAAAAATGAAAGCATGAAACTAGGGGTGGGAATCGAGAACCGGTTCCTGTTAAGAACCGGTTCCAACTGGTTCAATTCATCGCCATCATTATCCTTTATGCTTAACGATTCCCTTATCGATTCTTTTCATTACGCCGAATCTATGCTCATCAGTCAGCAGCATGTTCAACAACAAAGAAGACCTAATGGCGGAGAGAAAGAAGCGGTCAAAGCTGTGGCTTCACTTCATGCTGTTAATAGCCTCCCTGGAAGCTGCTAGCAACTGTGGAGCCTCACGCATCCCCGCTCCAGGTAGACGGCGGCAGGATGCTGTTGTTGTAGCCTCACTGGAGCTGGTAGCCCGCTGTGGAGCCTCGGCGCATCCCCGCTCCAGGTACACGGCGACAGGACGCTGTTGTTGTAGCCTCACTGGAGCTGCTAGCCCGCTGTGGAGCCTCCGCACGTCCCCGCTCCTGTTGTCAGATTTCATGGGAACACCAAGGATGGTAAGATGAGTGCAGCTGAGTTGATTTGCACGCCATTTGTTGTTATAATATGCTAGGCTAGCTGCGTTAGCTGCCTCACCTGAGTTAGCTGCACTAGCTGCGTGGTGTTGACACACTCACGCTGTGGGCCGGGATTTATCTCTAGATCACCAGCTAGCAGTAATATTAATGACACTCATTGTGGCTGTTGTTGTGACATAGATAACTGTATGCCAATGCTGGCTTATGACTGTGAAAGCTGCCGTTAGGTTTTGGTGTGGTTAGACGACGTCGAAAGATTTCTATGCAGGAGGAGGTGTGTTGTTAGGAGCCCTGGGGGGAGAGGGACAGGAGCTCAGAGGGGAGGGGGGGTGTGGTGCTTTTTTTCAAGTCTTTTTCAGGTTCATAATAAAACGTTATGAAAGCAGATGTCTTAAACAACAAGATGTTACAAACAACAGGAGGTGATATCATTAATTCACAGGAGGAATCGATAAGGGAATCGATAAAGAATCGGATCAATAAGCAGAATTGATAATGGCATTGATATCAATAAAATCCGATCAATTCCCACCCCTACATGAAACTGTACAATCAATGTATAGGAAACACTGGGTGTTCTTCATGAAGCTCGTACATATTCCCATGGTGGTCTGGTGGGAGGGCCTTAGGACAAAGAGGGGAAAGCTGCAGGAGGAGGGTGAATTTTCAAATTTTGCCATTTATTACTGAGATCTCTGCCTACTCTTTCTTTAAACAGTCATTAACAGGGAGAAGCTGCTCAAATGTATGTACAAATATTGATGAAATTCATCACTCATAAATAATTTAAAATTTGTTTTATAAATTCACCTCTGATTTATATTTTACAGAATGCTGTGCAGCCAGCAAAAATAACAGTCAGTAAAATTGGCAAATAACCTAAAAACAATGTGACCCATCTCTCAATTTATATTCTCCTTATCATCTCCGGCAGCTATCTCAGCTTAAATCTAGTGTATGTCTAGTCTGAAGATTGTGTGAGGTGTGCACACTCTCACTGCATATTCTTCCTTCATAAATACCAGGGGCAGCCCCAATAAAATTTAGCAAAACATAACAAAATGTTTATTTAAATGGCAAATGGTGCGTCGATCACCCTGTTGTGTTACGTAAGCGCATTGCCTCTTTAATACAGCAGGGAATCTATGTACACATAGCTGCTGACTGGGCAACACCCTATACACATCCACCAAAGGTACCTTAAAGCCATAGACGGTTTACAATAATGGACTTAGCCTCACCCGTTGCTGGTATTTTGGCTGTTGCCATCTTGGATTCTTGGAGTCCAAAGTGACCATATTTGGATGAGAGGGTAGAGCTAACCCCAACACTAGCTGCTAGTTTGGTTAGTACAGTGCATTTACAGCTAACTGTGATAATACTAATGTTATTTTTTGCTAGTGAAAAACAGGCTTAAAACCATTAAATAATAATGTACTTAACAGAAAAAGTGAACATCTGACTCCTCAGAGGGTCTTTCAATACAACCACACTTTGAACAAGACTTTATTTGGGGACCAAAATGTTACAATTAACTTTCATTTAACTTAACTTACTCTTGGTAAGCACAGTGCATTTACAGCTATGGTTAACTGTGACAATGCTAATGCTAAGTTGACTTGCTATTGGAGCCAGCCTCAAGTGGCCATTTAAGGAACTGCAGTTCTTTACACTTCTATATTGGCTTCATTCTCCGGCCCCCAAGGTTGAAGCTTGCTAAAAGCCCATTGCTTTGGCATTAGCAGTGTTGGCAAATACTAAGGGTGCCATTATCCATAGGGGGCGCCATGAACGGGGAAAGGAAAAAAAAGCAAATGTTTATCTTTTACAAACTCTGTTACTAATACCATAACTACTATTATTTTTGAAATATTACTTAACGCCACGACATAACTACTTAGCAAAATAATAGAGAGGCCTTTTTTTCTGAGTTCCTAAACTAAACTAAAAATGGTGACCAAATATGGACCTCTATAATCATCAAAGTTTGGAAAGTAGGCCTTTGCTTAAGTTCCTTCGTGTGTATTGTGAACCAAATGACGGTGTGTTTGTTTGAACCTGTTTGTGCTCCTGAGAAATTCTGTATCTGCTTTCTCTTTCCTTTTTTTGCATTATTGCGTATTGTATTTATACTAGTCTTCTACATCCTACCCTTTCCTGCTTTTCCTCTGTCCTTTAACCTTGTACCTGTCTTCACTCTCTACCCTCCCTCCATTTTCTGTCCTCCACAAGAGTGTCTCTCTCCGTTCTTCACCCATTCCACTCCTTACCTTTCATCATCCTCTCCTCTTCCCACACATTTGCATCCTCTTTTCGTCTCACCTGTAATTTCCCTTGACTCTTCACTCATCCCTCCCTTTTGCCTTCCTGATTTGTCCCTCCTCCCCTTCTTACTCCTCCCTTTCGTCTCTTTTGTTTCTTTCTCTTACCTCCTCTCCTTGTATCTCTCACTTCCTTTATTTGATTTATTCTCTCCTTCCCTGTCCTCATCTCTCCTCCCTTATTCTCCTCACTCTCTCCTCCCACCCTTCATTTCCCTCTTTATTCCATCTGTCTACTTCTCCTCTACTTATCTCCTTCCCTGCACCTCTTATCCTTTCTGTCAACCATATAATTTTTCTCCTCTTGCCCTCTTTGGCTCCCCTTCTATTTTCTCATTTCCTCTTCTCTCCTTGTCTCCTCTCCTTTCATTTCCTCCCCTGTCTTCTCCTTTCCTTCCTCTGTCTGCTCTCATTTTCATTTCACCTCCCTCTTTTTTGCTCCCCTCCCCCGCTCTCATCCCCCTCTCTGCATCATGCCATGCAGCGTTGCGGTGAAGGACAATGATCTCATTCACGGGCCGCCTTGGGAAAATGTTTGTGACACTCTGGAGCGCTGACAGGCACTCGTGCAGTGCCACCAGGCGGCCGAGAGACCCTCGCAGACGGGGTGAGGGAGGGCGAGAGTCGATGGATGATGAGTGGAAAGTGAAGAGCACGTTGTGAGTGAATAGTGGAAGAGAGGGATGAAGTAAAAAGGGACATAGAGGTTTCTTTCAATGTCAACCTGTAATCCAAAGCACTTCATCACTTCCTTTTTCTGTCACCCTGTCCCTCCGCCCCTCTGGTATTTCCTCTCCTCTCCTCATCCCTCTCTTTCTCTCTCCTACCCCCTACCTCTTAATATTCTGTCTCACAGACGGGTACATGCATTTTTCTCCCAGGAACGATACTGTCACATTTAAAAATGTTCTGGAGACTGCAGAGTGGGATATGAGAGAAAAGAAGAGACTGAATTTAAAAGTGATTGTCACCGTGAGGGCTGCTGCCATGGTAGATGGAGTTGCAGCCCGAGAGGAGTCAGCTCAGTAAATCCTGCATCGTTTTCCAACTCTCCACTAAGCTAATTGGTTAGTTATAGCAATAAATTGTGCAGTAGGCAGAGACAGGCTGAACTGAAGTGTGTTATTAGGTCTTTAATTGTAGTGAACGGTTGGATGGCGAGCTAAAGCTGTCCAGTGTGACGAAAAGGAAGGATGGCAGTTGAAATGAACGCCACCTGTGCAGAACATTAGCAGTGGCTACATGAAAGGTTTAGAGACAGTAGTCAACCTGGAGCTGCACTTATTTATATTTTCATATGACCAGTGGGCGATATGACTGAGTACAAAGTGAAAGGTGTTGCAGAGGCAGACCCACAGAGAATTATACCCGACTCTCTTCTGATCTATGTAGCCTTTAATGCTGAGTTCACGCTACACGATATCAGCCCAATTATAGCCCGACACTCTGCGTACAGTGTTGGCTCAGATTGTGAACGACAATGAATGTCGTACATGATAATCCATTGTTTCATCTCATATAGTGTGTCATAGTAGACGAACACCAACGCAGCGTCTGGGACACCTTACAACATCCCGCATGTTTGATTTGCTTTTTGTTGTTCACGACTTCTCCCATCACAGCCGTCACTTTGACCAATAGGAACACAGAGTGATCTGCTGCCATGGACAACTGTATGACAACAACACTTCAGGCTGTGTGATATTTCCTCTAGGGATGTTACCACACCGAGTAAAAGAGGAAAAATGATGGTGTGAAACAGCAGATGAACTTTAGCAGCCCGGTGAGTAGTGTCATTAGCATCAAGCTAGCAAGAATATTATTTCTTCATAATGGAGGATATAAAGGAATAAAATAAAAAAATTAGTGGTGGGGCTTTTACTCACCGCAAGGTACAAGGTGCCACCTGCTACTCAGTTTTAACACACTCACACACCGATGTAACAGCCATCGGGAGCAATCTGGGGTTCAGTAACTTGCTCAAGGATGCTTTGACATGCAGCCTGGAGGAGCCTGGGATTGAACTGCTGATCTTTCGATTGGTGGACAACCCGCTCTACTCCTGAGCCACAGCCTCCCCTAAATACAACAGGACAAGAATAACCCGATGACATCAGGCACGTCATAAAAGACGACCAGGGATGACTGGTTGTGGACCAACGTATAGTCCAGGGCTGGACTGGGGCAAAAATTCAGGCAGGGAGTCATACATCCACCCAGGCCACCCAATCCACACATTACGTGCTCACATACGCGCACGTGCACACGGACACACATATGGGCAAAGTAATCATCAAAGTTCATTATTCCAGATTGAAAGTCACACAACAACTCAATTAAACACAACTGTAACAGCAACCCTACTCATAGTCCTCCAGTCCAGTGCTTTTCTCTTCCCTACCTTCACCAAATGTGCCCCTCAATAAACCAGGACTCCTATATGAGTGGGTATTATGCTGAACTAAACAACATGATTGTATCATTTTGTCAGCAAATCATTTTGATGTCAGCATATCATAATCAATATGGCAACACCTATATTCAATGCAGCAGTAAAACAAGTAAAAATATAAGTCAGCAACTTCAACTTATCTGATCTTATTTCAGTAACATTAGATAGATATTGAAAACTTTTGAACTTAGACAGGTAAGAGCCTATCCTTGAAGGGCCAGTGTGTAAAATGGGTTGAAAACAGTGACATCAGTGGTGAAATTCTAGATTGCAGGGCTCACTCGCTCACCCCTCCAGTCTGGTAAATGACGGTGGCCTCGTAGGGACAAAAAGCCTTGCGCAGACACGAGTTTTTCAGGAGTAGGTCTATCTAGTGACGAGGTGAATGTTTATTTAGAAATCTAAACCATGTTATGATATTGTAATGGATCCCTCACGGGCAGGAGACCAGAGTGAGTGTTCGGGAAAAAGGCCCGTTTATTTGAGCACTCCAGAAACTCCGGTAACACTCCAGGGGGTAAAAGACTCCGTCCCAAACTCTGACTCTTCCAGCGTAACACACACAGTTCACACACACATACTTACAGTACCAAGGGGGGACCCCCTCCCCTCTCTGCTCCACCAATCTCCAGCCCGCACACTGACTGACAGCGTAGCCTGTAAACAGAGCTCAGCTGTTTATTTAGCCTAGCAATATCTCCGGGCTATAGCAGCTGCAATGGATGACTTTGAACGCGATTTTGAAGAGTTTCTTGTAGAGGACACAGATGCAGAGCCATACCTGTTTGAGCCGGAGCATACAGATGAGGAACTTGGAAGCTGAGCGGGTGAGGAGAGAGGCTGAATCCTCCGCTCCCATTTTGCTGCACATAGTGGGATTCGGTGCTGCCATCGTTGGGGAGATATATCATCAGGAGGAAAAGCGCCGCAGAGAGTGCATCACAAGGAGTGAAGTTGCGTCTTCTTTTCCTCGCAGATGACGGTTCGGTTCATTCTCTCCTGTTGCGTGGTAAGTGTAGTCCATTCGCAAAAAACTAAAAAAACTTTTCACTACTCTCTATCAATGAACTACTAACACTCTCTGCTGTTTCCTCCTCCTTCTTCCTTCCTTCCGCCAGAGAATGCGAGATGCATAATTATGAAAAAAAAAAAAAAGCATAATTGTAAGGCTACGAAAACCAAACAAATTTTATTTTATAGCGATTATACACTTATATAAACATATTAATGGGTAGAATATTCAGATTCAGATTCAGATTTGACAATAAACCATGCCAAATATTACACACTGGCTCTTTAACTGTTTCAGCCTGCGCTGCTCTGTACAAAATGGAACCAAATGGCTCTTAGAGCTTATCATCAATCATTTATCTGGCCTCGGATCAGTCCCCATCCTCCCTGGACCTCATGTTGAGAATAACCAGTTTTCTTTCTTTTCTATGTTACAGTAACTTAGCCTTCTTGTTGCCGCATCATCATTTGACGACGTCACGCTGCTGCTGGGGGCTGGGGGGGCCCTGAACATATCTGTAAGTTTATGACATGTAGCCGCCTCCTCCTCAATGGCCCTGATTTTTTCTATCCCTCTCCCGTTCAGCTCCACCTTTCCTGTTTTTGCAGTCCAATGGCACTGCTGAGCTGCAGAGGTCCTACTGCACAGTCTGCACACACAGGCACACGTATACGCCCTCTGTTCTCTGCTCCACCTGACTCCCCAAAACCAAGCTGCTTTCAGTTTACAGGTGCGCTGATTTGGGGGCGGGGGCGTGCGCGGGCAGAAAGCAAAACAAACTAATCATGCCTTGAATCTTTTGACCAATCGTTGTGACAAATGCTGACAAGCACCTATCAGCCGGCACGGCCACCTGCGCTGCACAGCCTGCGCTGCAGAGCGCGCCTTAAAATAAATTAAAAAAAAAAAAAAAGACAGGCAGGCCAGAGCAGACCACTTGTGGGCCAGGCCAGGAACTCCCCGGTTCTCCCGTGGCCTGTTATAGTCTGGCATGTCTGTCGGCCAAGTCATGGCACGATTTGTCAGAACGTACAAAAATGTTGTGCAGTGTGAACACTGCATAGCTACATTTCTTTCAGCTCATGGTTTTGGTTTAACGAACTGCAACTTTAGGACAGAGATATATTTGCTTTTTAACCATGTGTATACGTAGAAAACTGGATGGGTTGTGAAGAAAATTGTTCACATACTTGCTGATGTATTGCCTCTTTTGTGCTGTCCAGATGAAGGGCAGGCAACTGGAGGCCAAGACTACCAGTGCTGTACAAATGCCTTTAATTTGCAGATTATTGGGAAAAAACAAGGGCCACTTTAAGTCCCAAAAATAAAGGGGAGAAGTAACAACAACAACAAAAAAACCTCCCTGAGAAACAGCAGCAAATGCAAATGTGCTATGACAGTTTCTCTGTGTTTATAGCCACATCCTAGATGTCTAATGGTATTTCACCAGACCTCTGGGAATGGCTGACCTAGTAGGTAAAAAACAGTAAAAGCTAAAGTTAGCTAATGTTAATGGTGAATCCACGTACAGGGTTTAAATATAAAAGACAGTTACACTCAAGCATGTTTACTCACCCAATCACAAACATTTCTTCATTTTGTATGGATCAATACCTGCTGCCTGCAGGTTCATCTAGCCTTTTTTCTTATCACATTCCTCTATACCCAATTCACGTAGTGTGTGGATTTATCACCTGCTACCCTCCATCTGAATTTCATTAAAATAGTCATGTAATTGCAGAGAAACTATACTGTACTATAGAACTTGGGGGTTTGCAAGATGTTGACAGTAAGCATGACAACAGTCATGGAGGTGACTGTTTTGTTAATTCTGATATGACAGCTGAAAAAGTGACAGCAGCGTCATCATAGATGGTAAATCAAGATAATGGTGACAACGGCAAGTATGCTTTTCTCTTTTTGCCAATACAATACACTACACTGTCCATACTGTTCATGTACGTAATGCATCTAATGTGTCCTTGCTCCAAACAGACACAGGATATGCGAGGCAGCATCATGCAAAACCCATAGTGTATCACTGGCTGTGCTGTTCTGGTTCAGTCTCATGGTTCTGGCAAGGGGTTATCTCCAGGTTCAAAATGTGAGGCCACTGCAGAAGTGCCTTCAATCTTACTAAAGGCCAGCAGAGGGTCTACATCTTTCTATGTAGTATACTGTGCGCACTAGGTACTCATTGGCATAGTGCGCAAATTTCGACAGGGTAGTGTTGTCTCAAACCAAACACGGCCGTTGTGCACTCACCAGAAATGACGACCGCTAATTAGCTAATTAGCAAACTAGCATTAGCATTCGCGTTATCTTTCGCAGTACCGAATCATTACAGACTGCTAAATTAACCCAATAAACATACTGCTGGCTTAGACCTGACAACAGTATAGTCGTGCTTAGTGCAAAAAACACATATATTTGTTCAATGCAGCGACCCTCACGGTCGCACAGTCCTTGGCCGCTATTTCCAATTTGAAAAGTGGTCCCTCCCCTTCTGCTACATAGCCAAGATGGCGACCATTGAGGGCGAGAAATGTCCATAGTTCCACACTCAACTTTTGACCGTTTTGAGTGCACCATCCAGGTACTCATAGTGCACTGCATTTTTCCATACTTCTCAGTGTGAACGCACTTATGCACTCAAAATAGTAAGTTTAAGTAGAAGTACACAACTTGAGACACAGCACATGTCTTTAGCTATCTTTAAGCTTGGAGAAACCGACCTGTCCAACAACAAATAGACAAAATTAGCCACTAGTTCGTGAACATAAAGGAGCATTTAAAAGCTGAAGAACCAGGCTGATGGGGCCAAAACAGAGTTAAAATGATGGTGAATTATTGAATTATGTGTCATTTAAAACTAGGGCTGGGTATCATTTAAAATAATCTGTGATATTTGACACTGGAAAATGTTTCAGCAAAGGTAAAGTGCCCTCAGAACCCAAGATCAGCTTCTCAAAATAAAAGAGGAAAATGCTACATACTTTGTATGATTATTGCCATTCCTTTGCTTTTAATGGAAAATGTCATGGGATGAATGGAAAATGTGAAGTAGAAATCATACAAAGCAATGAAAAAGTGAACGCACACTCACCATGAAACCATGGATGGTATTTTTTTTTTTTTTTTGCATCATCTTTAATAGGCCCTTTTGTGGAAGCAATGGACTGAGGGACTGCAGTATCTAATATGTAATATCTAATTTCTCATAATGGATTGTGCTGACTGATCGAGGATAAAAGGATTGTGGAAAAAAACAAAGATGCTCCTTTCTTAAGCATTTAGTGAATTCAAACATCACCCCTCACTGAGGTGTCCTGGGACAACACTCTGTTAGAAACCTTCACATCAACAACATGTTTGAATGCACACAGGAATAAATCCACAGTAAAATACCAATTTATCTACCCTCAAACAGGCTGAGGCACTCATTTGTAGTCATCCCTCAAAAATCCTTTAACAAAAACACTTTTCATGCTGCTATAAATTCAGTTCCTCAGCAAAACACAGAAAAACTCTGGTTCACATTTACATCCTTAAATAAATCCCTTAAGTCTCCGGCCTCTTGCACACTTTTTCATATCCTGTAACCTTTGAAACAGTAATGACTCTAAATGGTAATGGCGTTTTTTTCCTCACAAAATATGAAACATTTGGGAGCCTGAGACACACTGTGCAGTAGTCTGCAGCACAGTCAGCATGCACATACTGTATGTATAATTTATCATCTCCTCTGAAGTCTTTCTGCGTGTGCATCAATGCGTTTTAAGTCCTCCTTAATTTTAAAATATGTTACACCGATGTTTTGGCCCAGTGTCTTCTGTGTGTCAGTTAGTCGTCTTCCTTTGATAAAACCTGCACTAATAATTGGTGTTTTATGATCGATCGGTCAAATATTTCAACTGGTTGTTTTGCTTTTGTGGTTCACAAATGTATTGTTTTGATTCAGTCATACTGGCCTCATCAATCCATTTACAGGCACAGCAGACAGCTGTTTTCAGTGGAAAAACCTAAACTCAAAATACCCACAGCAACCTGGCTTGGACCACACCTGTCTTTGAAATTGGCCTTCATTTTGACCTCAACTGCACGCCTGTAAAGTTTCATGAGCCAGGGGTGTAAAGTGGAGGGCCAATGGCTCCTTTCCTACTTCCTAACCCCCTACTTTGGCCCCCTTGCATGGCTCACACAAATCTTTGAACTGAGGCTTCTTGGGCCACAACCTCCACGCCATTTGTTCCTGTGAGATTTTGAGTAAGTTTGCAAGGTGTGCCCGCAGCTCTTGGTAATGGAGGCAGGTGAGGCTCCAGTCCCAACCAGTCCCGAGGGGGGATGACTAGTGCAGTGAACGTGTACATTTCAACTTAATTCAGGCCTCTCATTGTGCTGTAGTCTATATGAAATAATTATTTTGTTATTATCTTGTTAAATGCTTTAAAATGGGAATTTTTAACATCAATACTGGGCAATTACCACTTGGCAGCACTCTCAGACTACAGCTGTAAGGTTTTTTGGGGGGGTTGTTTCATTGTTTGAACTTCATATACAAGTTCACAACCCTAAACTGCACGTTACGTGTCAGTTCAGAGGAGGACCCAAATGCAGACCAACAGACAGTTTGAGTCTTTAACAAAAAGCGAGATTTAACCTAGCTGATCGAAAACATCCAGTACAGGGAGGCAACGAAAAGTCCAAACGAAAGCAGAACCAAAAGCCAAACTGAAAACCAACCAGTAAAACACGATAAACAGGGATGAGCACAGAATGCACCCAGGAGGAGCACAGGGTCAACAGAGAAGGTACGCAGACAAACTGACAAAGAACAAAGGGGAAGACACAGGTATAAACATATGTACATATATATATATATATATACATATACATGCATACATATGTATATATATATATGTTTATACCTGTTGTAGTTACACACAGTCTGGCCACTATGTCAAATTGGCTTGAAAGTCTGGTACACTTTTGGGGGCCTCACTGTAGTCATCTTACATTTGATCTTCACTTAGGCATTTTTTTTCCTACTTGCTTTGTACCAAGCCCCACCCTAATGTTTGTGATTGGCCATCTATACCGGGTGGACCTGGTCACTGGTCGCTAAGCGCTATGTCACATGTTGATAACCTGTTGATAACAGGTTCCAGACTAATTCGCATTTGCGATTTGGTCTGGCGAGGTCAGGCTAATTTTGTAGGATATTTTACTGAACACACTTGTATTTTTTAATTGTCCTTTTGTGGATGAATAAAGTTACCTGGTTTAAATGAATTGAAATCAATCATATTACTACAAACCAGACAGTAGGGGGAAGTAGGGGAACTTTTTGAGTCACCGGCCAATGGGACTGGAAGATGGAAGATGCCTTTTTGTCATATATTAATTTGTTTCTGTTCATTTCATTGAGATAATAAGGTATTGTGTTGAATACAAACTTAACAGAGGGGCAGGAGCAGGCTTTTATTGTGAAAGGTAAAAACAAAAGAAGCTGTAATGCACTGCCATTGACAATGTGGGAGGCAATAAAAAGTTTTCTGTCTAGACAGAGCCTCGGTGTAATTATTTGATTACTTTCATAAGTACTTATAACCCAAAGCTACACTAATTAGCTTAATGGTAGCTAGAAGCATACCTACGGCAAGTGATAGATTATCAGATCAGTTGATGTCCCGTGTCAGAGCGCTTGAGATGGTTGATGTCAAGGTACCATTTAGATGTGCATCTGTTGTGTGTATGTGTAATGTGGTGTGTGTGTGTGTGTGTGTGTGTGTGTGTGTGTGTGTGTGTTTGTGTGTCAAACTCTGACACTGACAGCAGAGGAGCAGCAGAGCAGGGCGCCCATAAATGACACCAAAATGTAATAGATTCAGCATATTACATGACCACACCGCCAGTGTGGTGGATAGCCTTCCGAGATGTACTTGTGGCACTCAGCTGCTGCTTCTTGCTACTATGTTATGATGGAGTGTAACAGTGACGGCATGGTGAGAGCATACTAATGCTTCAGATTTTATTTTATTTCTTTCATTTTACTTACTGTGTTTAACCCACAACTTCTCTTGTAACTACATTGCATTAAATAAAAATGAACCTTTTCTTTGACGACTCTGATTTGTACACTACCTGGTGCAACACAGTATTTTTCTGCAAGCTTCAATTACTGCCTCAACTGTTTATTTTTTGTTATCAAGGAGGATGGTGTAAAATGAGGACCCTTATTATGAAAAGGACAACTTCACACATTGGTAAATAGAGCTCCGCAGAGGATAGTGGTTTGTGTATGCTCTGGGCAACACTACAGTTTATATGGTACAGTCAGTGTTTGGTAAATTAGCTCTAAGGCTACTGGCGCACTCCTTACTGTGAACATGTGATCAAAATTAAACCAGCCCACTCTGAAACAGGGGCAAGCCATTCATTATTGATGATCAAATCCCTCTGAAGAATGCCCTAAATAGAGTGGTTGCATAACAAATGTGTAGCTTGTGTTAGCTGATGAGACTTTGCTGTCATCGTTGGCTTTTATGAATGAGAGCAACTTCTAACACCTATAGCTCCACTCTGGTGCCTTTCTGTAAGTCTGATAACCTTTAGTTTTAAAAAAGGAGCTGTAAATGATTAGTTTCAGCTTTGTTAGCTTGTTAGCGAGTCATTGGAATAATGTGTTTTTATGTTATGTTTTATGTTCTGCCATTTCTCACCAATGCGATGCAGAAAAGTAGAGTGAGAGTGTGAAAAATCCGCATGTAAATTGTCTGCATGACAACTATTCACAAAAGGTCTGGTGTGAATTATCCGTTTTGCTATGTTCAATTTTTGTAAGAAAATATTGGTTTTAGAGGAGAAAATGGAGTCAAGCAGTAGCAGCAACAATGGCCCCTTTTTCTTCTGATCTTAGGGAGAAGACAATAACATTCTCAGTCCATCCAATTTTTTATCCCCGAAGTTGATACTAATGCTAGCTGTTGTGGCTGCCCTGGTTCCTTGGTCATCGCTGGGTGATCTCAAACCATATATTGTCCTTAATGTGGTTGTTGAGATAGTTGTTGCAGTGTCTGGCGTACAACATGGGGTACTCACAAAACTAATTGATAAGACATTCCCTTGTTTCGGCAGCAAGCTTCTTGTGACCTTGAGTTGAGACTAGGCCTGCCGTCAAGGTGGGTCAAAGGGTACAGATGACCCCAGCCCCAGGACAAGAGGGGGCCAATGAAATGGTTGCCCCATAAATGGGACCAATTACAACGATTTGGCTCAGTCCATCTGACATGGCTCAGGTATGCAATGCACAGAAAACCCAAGTGCTGTTAATGTAAACATGTGAGATGCAAAGTCAGAATGCCTCACCAAAAATCAGGGACCACTACAGGAAAAGACAGGGTACAGTGAGAACAATAAAATGAAGGAAGCAGAGAGGTGATGGCCAAAAGTCTGGAAAAGGAAAATAAAGTGAATTAGCAGCAGATATGACACATAGAGCTGAAGGTGATAAGTGAGGCAGACTCATTTTCAGAAAATTAAACCTGGTGTATTGGGCTCAGTTTTAAAGACAGAGTGAATGCACGGTTACTATATTAAACTGGAGGACCTAAGGGTCCATTTGCACCAACCATGTTATGCTACCTTTTCAGAAAGGGGGACAAATAATGCTGCAAAATTGCACTACAGTTTGGTGAGGTAAAAAAAAACATTGCCTTCTTTCAAAATGGTGTATTTAAAGCAGCTGTGCGGAACTTTTCGTTTTCGTTGATTATAGCGCCCCTTTGGTCGAAGTGGTATGACACCCACAGCCTGGTGTTGTTTAGCCGTCAATTACCGCATGCATTTGTTTTGGAGAGCGAGAGGATTAACTAACGTCAGGTCAGTCCAAGTAAATAGTGGAAACAGCAAAATTACTCAGTAAATTCTCCTGTCGTGTTTCTGTTCTGATCTAATCTGTTGTGTATTTTGAGCTACTAAGGCTACCGTAGTAGTGTGAGCCTCAAGTTATTTTGGGTAATGTAGTAACCGTTGTTGTGCTACTGGAAACAATGAGGAGCAACCGTGTACGTTCGGTGTAAGGAGGAATAAACAGTTAACAAGTCACCTGCTGAGTCCGCATTATTATGTGAAAAGAATACTCCGACGATTTGGGAGTTATGCCCTTTCTCTATCATTTTCATATTGAGACAGCGGTGAGCAACAGCTGCAGCTGGCTCTGGGACAGGTCGCTAGGTCACTCGGTAAATGGCAAACAAAGAGACGACACGGATGATATTACTCACCCGACTGAAAGCTGTCCATCAGCTCCTGCAGGCCTGGAGCGTTTTTTCCAGTTCATCTTAGGAACATGAAAAAAAGTTTCAATCACGCCAGGATTAGTGATTGCTGCAAAGTTTTCATTCCTTGTGATGCACTCTCTGCGGCGGTTTTCCTCCTGATGATATATCTCCCCAACAATGGCAGCACCAAATCCCACTATGTGCAGGAAAATAGTAGCGGAGGATTCAGCCTCTCTCATCTCTGCTCAGCATTCAACACATGGAGTTCCTCATCTGTCTGCTCCGGCTCAAACAGGTATGGCTCTGGATCTGTGTCCGCTACAAGAAACTCTTCAAAATCGCGTTCAAAGTCATCCATTGCAGCTGCTAAAATCCGGAGATATCGCTAGGCTAAATAAACAGCTGAGTTTTGTTTACAAGCTACGTCTGTGCCTGCTCACCGGTATATCCCTCCGCGGATCACAGCGCAGGACGTACTGACCCTCTATCAGCGCAATGCTAACCGCTGAGACCCAGCCACTGGACGTACAGACACAAAAAAGATATCGATCATGTTGTCTCAATATGAAAATGATAGAGAAAGGGCATAACTCCCAAATTGTCGGAGTATTCTTTTATGTGAAGATACACAGTGAAGACATAACATAATCCTAACACAGCAAAGCTGTTACCTGCAGCCTTCGCTTGCAAAGCTAACGCTAACGTTAGGTCAGTCCAAGTAATTATTGGAAACATGCTAACATGCTAACATTACACACAAGTTAGTAGTAAAGTAAGACCTGTTCATAAATGTTCTGGTGTAGCTCTGAATTTCTTATAAACTGAGGACAACTGCCTGCTGTATATTTGTGTTCATGGTCACAGTCACAGATAATTTTACATGATGCTCCTTCGTTATCCGCCATGACAACAAAAGTACAACCAAGTCCTCATAGATACATCTCTGGTAAAACTGTTAGGTGTTCAGCATACGAACTAGGGACAGTTTTATTAATGGTAAAAGGTTCCGCACAGCTGCTTTAAATATTTGTACAAACAACCTTGGAATTACATAAATTGGTCTGACTGAAAAACTGAGAGTTGACAGAGTATACTATTTCAGTTCTGCGCACAGTTCACCCAATATAACATGACCAGGGAAATCTGAAGTCAAGGTCTGTCCGAATATTTTTTTTTAGCAGTATAAGAATCAGTTTTTATAAATGTCTGTGCAAATATTTGGACAAAAAGTCACGCTTGGTGTGAAATAGCTTTAACCGTTTCTATTCATTACTCTAAATTCAGCTAACTGGTAGCTGGCTGTAGCCTTGTATTTAACAGACAGATATGAGAGTGGTCTCAATCTTCTAATCTAACTATCCCCCAGAAAGCAGATAAGCATATTTCCCAAAATGTCAAAGAAATGCTTTAACTAGATGCATAGTGAAATGAGTTTTTGGCACCTTTGGATTTACCAGTTCAAGAAATTATGGAAATGACTAACCTGTGACACAATTCCTAAGCAGTTCATGGTGATACCTCCATTTCAATAACGTATTTCCTCAGGTAGATACCCCAGTTCTGTTGAGTAGCATAAAAAGTCATAAAAAAAAGAAAAGGATTAAACCATAGAAACGGCTATAGCTGTAACTACATTTGCTTCTTATGTGTCATGGCATGAAAACACAGCTGCAGCTAATATAATTAATTATGGATAAGATTAATTTACACAAGCTAATGAGCAAGCCTTGGCGAGTGTTATTGTCAGGATTCAGTAATTGGTACCCCTGACTCATACTTAGCTATTATTCACTTTATTGGCTGCAGCTGCGTCCGCCTGCTGCGACATGTAAAGGGCCAGTTGGAAATGTAGAAAAGCAGACTTTTAATGATGTCATTTTCAGTAGATGGATATGCTTTCATAAACACATTATGTGAATTTTCTATGTGGATTTATTTTTTGTTCAATAAAGAAACAGCAAAGAAGAAGAAAAGAAATTTAAAAAGCTAGTACCAAACTTAACTGAAACCCAGATCTACTGCTTGACACCTGCTAGGCTTGCAAGTGTTTCAGGGGCGGGGCCTTGTGTTTCTCACTCATCTATTGGTCAGAGAAACTGCCAGTCACTACTCTGACAGGAAAATAGAGGATAGAGCAGAGACAACGTTAACACTTAAAAGTTTGAATTAAAATTACAAAGTTCCTCACTCATGACTGAACGCTTACTGCTGAAGATGGACAACCTATAGTGAGTAAACTTCAGTTACTGAGATTTAATTTGAGCGAATGTTAAGCTAACTTGCTAGCCAAAAAGCTGGCAAGTTAGCTTACTAGCTAAAATGCTGGAAAGTGAGCTTGCTAGCTTTAGCTAGACGAAATATTTGGTATTTTTCTTTCATAGTGGTATTTTTTTTTAAAAAGAACATAGTCAAAGCAAGTGGCTGCTGAGCGAGGAATTTCAAGTAACAAAGAAGGCAAAGGCTTTAAACCATAATATAAACTCTATCTTTGAATTTTCTGTCCACTCACACAGGTGTTTCATGTCACCCTGCCTAATTAGCTCTAATCAGGCAGCTGCCACACTCACAGTTGACTATACATGGTTGTCAGACAGATAAAAAGATTTTTAGGTATGGACACTATGGACATGTCCATACCAAAGCCACGGAAACACGATTTTGTCCCTAGCAAAAATAATGCGGAGTGAAAACTGCAGCCTACTTAGCAAAATCACCGTTTTAGAATTAACGTTACCATTCACAACTTGTGAAACCTTCTCTGGCCTGGTTGACAGCTGCGTTCAGCAAGCTATCCAATCAGCAGCCTACTTTTCCTCCTCGTCAATACTCGACCAGCGTTCCCTTCACTGACAGGCTGTCACTGTCCCGAGAAGATAGCTCCGTAGCTCAAAGCACAATCGATCGGCAACAGCGAGGATTTCGATTAGGCAGCAAATAAGATTGAAGTTATTGAAAATAGGGAATAAAATGTTGAACGACTATTATTTTTCTGTACAGTTGTATCAATGATAATAGTTTAGTTTGCATTGTAATTTTCAATGTTAACTGTAATGTTGCTAGCTGGTGGTGCAGCTAGTCAGAGAGCAAGCACTAGCTGCTGTAGCTAGCTATTGGCTAATAGGTCTCGTAACATTTGCTGAGGCAGAGATAAGGTGCTGTTGTGTTGTCATAACAGTTGCCTTTAGCTAGTAATAAATCAGTTTTGGTATGTAACGGTAGAAATAACTGTTGCAAACTCCTAGGTAAGGTTTAAGCAATGACAATGTTCATTCGCCCACTGAATTGAATTGAACCAGACGTCTGGTTTGTTTTTGCAATTAAATTGATGTCTGTGACTGCAGAATAACTAGTCCAACGTAATTAGTTTCATATTACATAGGCTACACAGAATATGCTGTAGGCTACATGGAAAAGAATGTTTCTGTCTGCAAGTAATTTGATATTGTCAATAATTTCCCTTTTATGATAGGTGGTGAGTGGAGGACAAAATGCCCCCCCCCCCAAAAAAATGGACATTTGACATTTTTTATCCAAAGCAGCAGAAAGGAAAGATCAGGAGAGGCAGGAGTCTGGAGATGCATCAGGGTTACACGCAACCCATATATGAGTCTGACTATATCATCTGTAGGCCAAGTGAATCAGTTCAGGAAGCTGATGAAAGAAACAGTCGTCAAGATCATCTGATGCTCAAAGCTCAAAACCATGTGCACAAATTAGTGCTGAAATTTTTTTGAAGTAAAGTGGCAGCCCTAGCACATTTGGTGTCTTAAGCAACACCCCGCCCCTCCTCCACACCCTCCAAAAAGCCTCCCACCATGTTGTTTGCTGCTGCTCAACAGTCAAAGTACTGCACGTTCATTACTAAAATCCTAGCTAACAAGAAAAAAATAAGATAAAAAATATGTTGTAATTTGCTTTCAGTAACATGATGTATAATAATCATATCAATCATTAATCATTTTGATGTTTTTATATTGGTATTTCTTTTGTTTTTTGTTGTTATTTAGTCTTCGTTTGTTCCAGGGAAACAGAGATCTACATTATAAAAGGAGAGTGGACAGGAGCCCAGAAAAAAGGCCTCTATTATTTAGTAGTCATTGCTATATAGTTATGCTGTGGATGACGGGGCCCTTAGCATTCCCCTGTACTGCCTACGCCACAGGCCGACACTGAAGTGAAACGACTAAAACACCTGTTTGTTGGGTTATTTCTGACAGCACTTCAGTCAAAAATTGCTATGCTATGATAATCATTACCAAATGCAGTCATAATCATAAATAAACTTTAAGGTCCAGTGTGTAAGATTTAGGAGGATTTAGTGGCATCTGGCAGTAAGTACTACTGATTGCAACCCGCTGAAACTTCTTCTGTTCAGAATTCAAGAGGTTTTTACTCTTACACCGCAGGGCTTTGTGCTGTCATCACTGCTGTTTTCCATTTATACAAATGAAATGATTGACCACAGCAAAAATGTCAAGCTGATTATATATGCAGATGATATGGCTCTGGTTGGTCTTCTCCTGGAAGATAATGCCATGTATGAAGAGCCGTTCTTTAGCCAGGTCACTGCTCTTCAGGACTGGTGTCAAGCAAGTAAACAGGAGATGAATGTGGCCAAAACAAATGGAACCAGTCATATCCTCTGTGTCATACTCAATAATCAGCCTGTAGAAAAAGTGGAACAATTTAAGTACTTGGGCATTATTATTGATCAGACATTAACTTTTAATGGAAACTCAGAGCATTTTCAAGAGAACCAATCAGCACCTGTTTTTAATCAGGAAGCTGAGGAGCTTCCGTGTTAGCCAGCACATACTTGCAATAGCAAGTTGAAAGCATTTTGTCATTTAACATTACAGCATGGTACGGCAGCCTGAGTGCAAGGAGCAAAAACGCACTCTCCAAGATTGCCAACATTGCAGAGAGGTGATTGGCAAGTCTCAGAAACAACTCAGCAATATATATGACAATGCTGTACACAGGAAGGCTAAGCATATAATTGCCAATTGCACACATCCATTACACTCACAGTTTGAGCTCTTCCTGTCTCAGCAGCAATTTAGTGGTGTGTTGTGTTGTGTGTATGTCTGACAAATTGATCTATCTATCTATCTATCTATCTATCTATCTATCTATCTATCTATCGTGAGCTAAATTGTCTGCAGAGATTTTTCCTCTCCGAAACAAACGGACCAGGTGAATAAAGCAGTTTTATGTGAAAAAAATAGTTGTTTTTCCGATGCTCTCGTTGTGGAGCGACACCTAACTACAATGGCTGACATGACAACGCGTATGGTTTTATTTAGAGCCAGTGTTTGCTTTGTCTGTTCATGGTGGTGCAAAGTGGCGATCTCCGTAGGCAAGCACCAGCTCCCTGTGTAGATATACTAATTTGCTTACTCTAAGGAAATAAAAAAAAAACACTACTATTCATTCAGGTGATCATTCACTAAAGAAAACATACTTACTTCATTAGGCTATATTTCATTTCTGCCAATATATCCCCCTAAATTCAATACACTGGACCGATAAAAAATCATATAAAAATGAATAAAAATAAAAGCTCAGCTACATTTCATCCTGCTTTTCCACCAATAACAGAGTTAATTTCAGATATTTGTTCTTTCAAATTGTTTTATTTCATAACATCTCTTTCCTGGGCACTGCCAAGGTGCCCCTGAGCAAGGCACCGAACCCCCCAGCCGCTCGGAGCGCCTGTCATGGGCAGCCCACTCTGACATCTCTCCACTTCGTGCATGTATAGGTCCAGTTTGTGCATGTGTGTGTTCGGACCTGTGTGTAATTGACAACAGAGTGAAAAATTGAATTTCCTCTCGGGGATTAATAAAGTATTTAAAATTAAAAAGAAAATTAATAATTTTGTTCAACCTTCTGAAAGCAACGGCTAATCACAAAACTGTCTCTGGTTGGTCTTCTCCTGGAAGATAATGCCATGTATGAAGAGCCGTACTTTAGCCAGGTCACTGCTCTTCAGGACTGGTGTCAGGCAGGTAAACAGGAGATGAATGTGGCCAAAACAAATGGAACCAATCATATAATCTGTGTAATACTCAATAATCAGCCTGTAGAAATAGTGTCATTGCCTCCAGTTTTTGTAGTGGCCAAACAGTGGCAATGCATCCGTCACCCAAAAAGCCCAAGAAGACATTTTCCCATGGACTTACAGGCGAAAGAGATGACTAGAAATTGTTGGATGAGCTTCACACCCCCCTGCAAAATGACCTGTTTCACTATCTGGATTTAAGTTCAAGTTTGTGGAGTGCTTCTTGCACCACTGAGCAGCCTTTAGAGGAAGGAAGGGGGCCTCACTTCCAACACTGAATCCAGTTCTCTTCTCATTTGTGTTTTTGAATGAAATGTGATGTTACTGATGGATTTCAGCGAGTTACATTGTCTATAGCTCTGTTTGTACCACTGGAACAGGACTTTAAACTGTTTTTGAAAAAGTTTGTCAGAGTTCTCCCTGTATTTCAGTGGACCCAGTTGTATTTTGTTTTTTCTTAAAAAAAACAAAATACAAAAAATGAAAAAAAAAAAAAAAATCTTACAGGGTTGGTGTCCACAGGGGCGTTTTTAGATGTAAGGCGTTGCACAGCTTCCCGGCACTGGGTGTGCCACTTGGCAGGGTGGCTGTCTGCTCTAGGATTTTAAACCAGACCAACATGGTGGTATGTTTGGCAACTTTTTTTGTACATTACAGAAATAGTTCTCTGAAATGTGTTTCTGAAAACATTTGAATTACGCCATGCAGTTTCTGGATCTGTCTTCATTTTAGATTTAGATTTTAGATTTTCAGGAGTTCATCCCCAGATTTAAGTAGCCTTGATTCAAGTGGATACAAATAAGTAGCAAATGCTTCAGTTCCTGGATCTTTTGTTGAAAATGGCCTGTAGTCATGGGTGGGTTTTTTTTACTGTTGAAGTAGCGTGACTAATGAATCTATTCTTCACTGTTATTATTTCATGCCTCAGAGTACTAAAACCACCAGAAATATTAGGATATGACACCATCTCATAAACCTAACCTCAGCTGCGTAAAACAACATTTGCTTTGGTCTGTCCGCTAACACAAACCATCCTCAAACCCTTTTCTTTTTTGTTTTTGGCAGCTGTCTCACAGTGTGGTGTGGTCGACTATCGCTACCCCTCACTGTCCTTTTACCAGACGATCCACTCACTTGTACTTTTCCATGGCTGACGGTTTCTATGGCAACTATAGGAGAGGAAGACGAGGCTGGGGCTTGACAGAGCACTGTCAAGCAGACAGCACAGGGGCGGCTGGGATCCTCGTGAGGTAGGAGAATACCCACAGGGAGAAGAGCCAGAAAACAGGGAGCGAGGTTCAACAGAAACAAAGCTGCACTGTTAAATGATTCAGGCTCATTCTCCACTTGGTGCTGTGGAACTTTGTCAAGATGATGCAATATCAGATATACCTGATCTTTGAGTTTATACTCTACAGAGAAAATCTGACAGTATGGAACATCAATGTGACATTTTGCAGTATTACTGGGATATAAAAAGATTCATTCTAATTCATTTAGATTTACACAAATTAAATTACTAGGTCCCTTCATATTACTCATGCCTTCAAACGAATGGCCTCAAGTTATTGTAGCACTGGGAGCTGAAGTTACAGGCTGTTGTGGCTAGTCTGGTGCACACACTGCAGGATAGCAGCTGTGGATGTGGATATGGCCTTAAAGGAATACTCAACCCCACAAATGACCATCTTTATGTCAATTACTCACCCTGTGTTAACGCTGAATTTGTAAAGGAAATGTTTTCCTCGCATGTCTCCACTGAGAACAAAGAATCCACAAACAGAAAATTCTTAATGAAGTGAGGTAAAAGGGGGCTGCATTTAATAACAGCAAAACTATATTAAGACATCAGTTTCCAAACACACACACACAATTCATGCAATATAATCCAAGTCTCATTTATCCAGTCATATGCTTAGTACTTCCCAAACAGACTTTAGGATGGGGAACTCAACTAAAAGTGAAACCTAACTATGCTCTGCTCAATGCCAGACTCCATTGACCAAAAAGGTAAATCTACCTTGCTGAACATGGGAGGTGCTGGCTTACTACCGCCATAATCAGTATGGTAATTTGTATTATTGTGTGACAGTCATGTTTTTAAGGGTTGGTTTGGATTCATCAGAGTCACACAATAACAGAAACAAGCTACTGATTGAGGCAATGGTAGATCAGCAGTTCCCCCGTTCAGTGAGGTAAAATAACTGCTTTTGTCGACGGAGTCTGGCTTTGAAGAGAGCACAAGTTTCACTTTCACGTCAGTTGCCTGTCAAAGAGAGCTGTTTGGGAAGTGCTGAGCATTTGACTTGATAAACGAGACTTGGATTATTCTGTAAAAGTTGTGTGAGAGTTTATAAAGTGATGCTTTATTGAGAATTTTCTCTGGTTTTTTTTATTCTTTGTTCACTGTGAAGGGATATAAAAGTATAAAAAATATAAAGAAAGTTTTCTTCATGTGTTCAGTGTTATCGGGTGAATAATAGTTATTCAGTTATTTAAATTACTGCACACATTCCTTCCTACTTATTAAGGCGGGGATCACCAAATGGTGGGCCATGGTCTGGACCTGGGCTGAGTGATGGTTCTATCCATACCTGTGACTAATAATAGATAAACTACTGATAATACATGATCCTCAAAGAGTGCTGGTTTCTTATTTAAGGTCACTGCTATAGACCACTGGCGTAGCTAATGCTCATGGTAGTCCGTCGTGTCCGATGATGACATTCTACTTCTTCTTTTGGTGTGTTCTGAGGTGACTATGAAGTCCAATGCGTGAGCCACAAGGTCTATTACAGTGAGAGCATATGAAATCGTTAATTGCTGTTGCCTTGGCTGCAGTGACCATCTTCCTCCCCGGCGCTTCCTTTCCCTCGCCTCACTCCTCTCCTCTTCCACGTGCTGAAGGCCAGCTTGGCAAAGTCTCCTCCAGAGAGGACGGTCCGTGGCAGTGCTTTCCAGTTGCGTGTGCTGTATCCCACGCTTCTTGAGCTGGTCCTTCGTTGACCATGGCGTAACTGACCATACAGCAGTTGCCGTGGAAGTCTGTCCTCTGGCATCCTGATGGTGTGGCCAACCCACCGCAGTTGGTACTGAAGAAAAGTGGCGTCCATGCTCTTGGTACCAGTTTTCTTCAGGACTTCCAAGTTAGTCCAAAGATGCACTGGAGACATTTGATGTGGAAGTTCTCCAGCTGATGGATGTGACAGCGATACAGGGTCCACACTTCACAGTCATAGAGTAGGGTGGAGTCACAGATAGCTTCTTAGACTGCAACCTTGGTCTGTATGCTGAGGTCCTCTTGTGCAGCCTACCAAAGGAAGCTGAAGCAGCCTTTATCGGGTTTTGGACATTATTGTCCATGCTGCAGGTTTCGGAGAGGATGCTCCCAAGATTTTGAAGTCTGGGACCACTGCTAGAAGTGTGTTGTTAATGCTGAAGACAGGTGATGGTGGTCGAGTTGGGGGAGGGGAGTTCCACTGGCAGAGTACCTCCGTCTTCACAGTGTTCACAGTGAGACCCAGTCTGCTATAGGCCTTCACAGCAGCTGTTAATGTTGCCTGCAAAGCCTGTGGTGTATTAGCCACAAAAGGCACAGTCAGTCAGTAGCTAATACAGTTAATACAGCAACAGCCTCAAACAACTGAGCCAGTCAAATCAATTGTTTACCATGCATAGACTGTTTGCTACAGAGAACAACAACAACAACATAAGAGAGACATGAGAGAGATGCCAGCATGAAGCAACTGACCTGCTGCTGTCTGTGTGTATTTACTGTATACAAAGCTTCCCCGAGGAAATTTAGCAGTTAGCAGAGATGGTCAGCGCTGCCCCATCTTCCGGCCCTTCTGATCCCACGCCTTGATGATACGAGTCCAGCTGCTCGATTTAAAGGTTTAATTAAGCTCAATGCAGACTCTATAAAGTAAAATGCCTCTCCAGCTGGTGATTATCAGTCTAACCTCAGCCTGGTGTCTGAGTGACCTGCAGTGCAGTGGTAGGATTATTTCCCACATATCACCTGATTGTGACTGACTGAGCTTCTTAATGTTATTATATTTTGTGGAAATGTAATAATTTCTTCTAACAGTAGTGGAGGCGCTCTATTTCAGGCAGCGTGGGGCGCCTCTACTATTATACACTGCAGGAGACCATGGTTGTGTGCTGTAAATGTGCAAGGTGGGTTCTTATTCTGTAACGCACTGGGAGGTTAATGAAATGGGTGAGTATGCATAAAACACTAGTGCCTAGTTCATCCCTGCACACACACAACCATAAATCTGAAACAAATACACCAAAGCTCATTTCACATCATCAAAAATATTTATTATTTTGAAGGTAAATGCTACTCTTTGTCACCTTAACAGCTTGTGAGATTTCAAGCTCTTATTAAGCAAGCCAGTCCATCCTCTGCATGAAAACACAAATGCTCTACTCTTAAAGGCATACTTCGCCAATTTTTGACCAGCATATAATATCAGTGTGGGTAGTATGTGTAAATGATGTATGGTAAACTTTCCTCCATCTTACTAGTGCCCATATCTCCCTGCTCATCTCTCAGCTCATCGCTGGCTCTAAGGCTGTAGCTCAATGGACACAAAGCGTATAGAAGCAGACCGAGAGAGAGGTCGGCTCCATCCTCTCTCTCTCTCTCTCTCTCTCTCTCTCTCTCTCTCTCTCTCTCTCTCAAACTCAGATCTGACTGTAAAACAAGACAGTGTTGATCAAATGTTAACTAAGATTCTGTTACTGTATTGCCTATTTCTATTCTTAAAATACCTTCAGAAACATATTTTAGTGCACTGTTTGGCTGTAATGTAAGAATTTGTGAACAGGAAGTGGATGCCATACTGTCTCCTGTTAAACAGAGGCTGAAATACTTCGATTGAGTGGTAAACTAAGAAGTGCTGATTAAATATTAAGTAAGGTTTAAATGTTTTTAGAAAAACAGGTCCACAATTTTAATGTGGCGATATGATTAAAATTTCCAAAACGAGCAGTTTTGTTTTGTGAAGACCTGTTTTTGCATTTGTTCTTCTGTCCAGTATTTATAGTTTTGGATGTGCATGCTGTTTTTTGAGTCTTCAGTTTGTACCAACCAGCTACCACATATTTCATGTGTCAAAATGGGCAAGCTGCATTACATCAGCCACCAGCAGGAGCACTTATTAGTCTGATGCAGCTCAGTGTATTCTGGTAGTTGTATGTTTTCTACCTCTTGAGCAAACACGTATGCCTGTTCTCTGTTTTCTCTGCTCATATAGCAACAACGTCAAAAGTATGAAAACACCATGTTTCAAGCAGCGAAGCTCTCCCTTTAACCTTACATTACGCGACAATTAGTGAAAAATCAGGTTCCCCTGGCTCCTCTGATAATAATCATCTGTGAAAATGTTGTGTTTTAGGGACAGCAAAAAGTCATATTAATCGGAGTGAAATGATAGCTTGTATAGCACTGATAGCTTGTAATCTTACAGCAGAATAGGAAGATGTAGAAACACTAGAAATGATTTATTATTTTTCTAGTACAATATAATCTTCCATTTTGATTTCCTAGTTCTCATGACACAGGTGTCTCAAGTCATTTAGGGTTGCATTGATAGAATCAGTGTAGCCTATAAAAATAGCCACACTGTCAGCTACCACTGCAGACCTTGACAATACATAGGCTTGCTCTTTTTTACCTGTCACTCCGGGCTTTTGTCCAGGTCAAGATACTTTTTTTTCTAGTGATCTAATTGGTCAGCTGTCAGGGTGTTGACAGGTTGTGATCCCATACTCTGGTTGTAAACTGCTCTGGAGCAGGTCATGTGTTAAGCATTAGTTACCATGGTGATTTATCCTGGTGAAAAGTGAACCAGCTTTGTGGTACTGAAAACCCAGGGTTCATCGTCAAGTTATCTCGCTAACTGCAAATATTGCTTCGTAGTACAGGCCTGAGGAGAAAGCACTCCTGAATGAAAGACAGTAGCTGGTTTTACAGACCCTGTGCACGGAAGCTGATAACTAAACTTTGTGTTGACTTATTGTTGACATATTGTGTTATATTTATGAGTTTAATGTTCCGTTTAGTGATTAGAAGGGCACTCCATTTAGTATTAGTCAATGTCCATTGTTGAGGGGTCGAAATAATGTTGCTGCGGGATATTGTGGAGGCAGGTTAGGGCCTCACCATTCTCGAAACCTGTCTGACTTCCGGCAGATGGTGATACGGCCACTGGGGGCAGACCCTCGATTTTTTGGCATTCCAGTTTGATTTGGGCGGAGGAGGCGGATTTCCGTTTCCGACTTCCGTTTATATATAAGTTAATATGCTGAACCATTGCGATGGATTCAGAGTTTGCAGTGACGCCAATTATGTTCCGTCTCGTTAGTTAACCTGAACAACTGCAGCCGGCTCAAACGTGATTGGTCAATATCACACGGACTACAAACAGCCTACAACTGGAAACCAGGGCTCTTCCGCTCATCTTCCGGAGGCAAGATCTCCGGGGATTGCCTACAGACTCTAGATTGACTGAATGTAGAGTCTGTATATAGAGAATAGGGCCTCACTGACTGCTGCTGATCATTCACTGTATGGAAAGGTTTTGTGAAAAGGTGTTGTAAAATAAATAAAAAGTAAATGTCATGAGATCACAAAATGCAACTTAAAAACAAAATTCTTCTCTAAGATACTGCAATTACTAGGCTACTGAAACTTATTCAGAGATGTCATACAGGGTAGACAGGGTACACACACACTTCCAGCCCCTGTCTAGGCCTCGGGTCCTGTGTCAGGCTCTGAAGAGCTTTTACATGAACAGGAAGTGAAGGCAACATGTGACAGCCACTGGCCAGCGGGCAGCTGTCAGACAGCAGAGCTGAACACTTAAGAATTAGATCAGAGAGAGCCGACACACACTCAATCTTGTATGTGGACCCACATATATACACAGAGAAGAAAGGAAGCAGAAGGCTAGTTAAAGCCATTTCCTCTCCTGCTGAGTGGGCTAATAGGAAGTAAAGTCATTAATCTGCTCCCCAGCTCTGGTTGCACCCTCTATAAACAGTCTGGTGCGTGGTTCTGTGTGAATGCTCAAACGTTTTGTATTTCCACTTCAGCTGTCTCTGTCCATCAATACCAACCAGGCATTTGTGTTGGCTGGAGGCGCAGGAGCTCGCAGTGTTTGACAGGTAGAGAAGGGGGAGGAGGGAGGGAAAAGGCAGATCTGAGGAACCTATCTGCGGCTAAAACAGTCGGCGAGAATATAACCCCGGGGTGCTGGAACACAGGCTATAGCACTTTGCGAGCAGTCACGAATACAGCTTGATACATCATAGATAAGAGTTAACATCCCAGAGGCCATTGCAGGCTCTTAGTTCTGGCTGCAAGACAGCAGAGATGTTTTAAAGGCCCTCCTCAGGGGTCCTATTGAAAGATCTATCATTTAGTTATTGTTATCTGTACTACGGTCAGCCAAGGCCACACTCTGATCAATAATTCGCCACTGTCCTTTGTGGAGCGAGAGAGTGGAGTTGAGCTCGGTGCTGTAATATAGAAGCAGTATGTTCACTCTTACATCTTTGCTTCTGTCAAACATGATTGTGATCAGAAGCAGGCCGGTGCACACCAATAGGATGGAGAGCTGGAGACAGCAGAAGAACAAAGCAGTATAACCTCGGCTTGGACTATACACGCACTGATAGTACCACTAGTTCTTGGGACCTACCTGTCTGCTACATTCATGCATACCTTATGCAACAAAAAGTCAGCATCCTTCTGTGAGTACAGTAAAAAAAAAATAGCCAGATGGCTAGAATTTGGAATTTTACATTGTAGATTTTCTGTGGCTTGAGTATGCTTGGAACTTAGTAATTTGTTCAAGGTGTAACATGATGACATCTAAAGACAAAGTAGCCTATTAAGTCCGCCATCACAAAGAGATGCAGGATGTGATGAGTAGCCAAACTGGCATTAACAGTGGCCACATTTGGTCAGTTTTTCCTCAAAGGCGCTCATGGTGTTGCGCAGAAGAAGTGACTGAAGTTTTTGTGTGACAGAACTAGAGAGAGAAGTTCAAACCCAGTGGGCCTTACTGTAAGATTGACAGTTCAGGAAAAAAAAAACTGCAAAATGTTGGACATACTGAAAATAGTCCCCAGGAAATGCTCCTTATACTGTTGCTAAAAACTACAGTAACCTACTTGTTTTAGGAAATTGCAGAAACATTCGAATAAATACTTTTTAAGACTTTTGATTTCAGTAGGAATCAGTGTGTTCGGGGCAGATTCATGATGTATTCACACCAAATGTGAAGACAATTTTCTTGTTTAGTCAATGGTGCAAATACAGCTATTGGAGTGTATTTTTTTTGTAGTATTTTGGAGTTCGCTAATATTTGCCCTTAAGAGCTATGCTAACTGTTGTGCTAACTAATGAACTTGGAAAAGGCAACTAATGGCTAACTTGATTTACAGTAAAGTACAGACGATACCTGGAACCAAGATGACAATACCTAATTCTTTTTTATACAGTCATGGCAGTGCATTATCATTATACTCCATTAGTTGTGTACTTGTCACAATAAAAGACCAACTTAAATTTTTTTAACAAACTCAACCAAGTAGCTTACCTAAATCACAAATACATATTTTGAGAACTTATCATGTAGTCCATTGGCTTCATTCACTAATCCCTGAGCCCTCACCTTTGACCAATGCGCTGACAGAAGTAAACAAGGGAGCAGTTGTTAATGGACTTCTAAGGAAGCAGGTTGGGGTGGTGGATGGGACACAAAAATGTACACATTCCCCAGGAGACACATCTTTGAACTGTGTGAGCTTTGAGTGAACTTTGTATCATTTTAAGGTACGGTCAAAGTCACATCTATTTACATCTTTGAATTGACTTTGTATGTAATTTTCCTGTGTGAAACCCTCGCTTTGTGTTTGGTGCAAACACATCCTTAGTCTTAAGACAAAAATGCATATCTTGTTTTAATTTGAAGACAGCCCCAAACATTTTAGTGTTGTTTCATAAAATGATTTATCATTCTCCTCTCCTCTCATTTAAAAGTCCATCAGCCCACCACAAACATTTTAGACCTGTCTCATCAACGGAAACAAAGCATGCATTTTGTCATAGTTTTTATTTTTTTAGCTTGTCAACGTCTCATCTTCGTTGTGGAAAAAAAGTAATTGAAAAACAGTTTCATCATAGTTGTCCTTTAACAAAATTAACACTGGCTTGGGGAGTACTACAGAGAGAGTAGGGAAAAGTATGGAGAGACTGACACATTGTTGATTTTCATTTTTTCAGGGGATACATTGATTATAGGAACTGTCACACAACCTAAAACTCCTCTCACCTGATGTTATACAGTAACTGACTGACTGACTGTACTGTGGGAACATTTCTGTGGAAAGAGCTCACTGTGTACCAGCATATACTGTACATATGAACTACTCCATGTCGTTGTCAACTATGGACAGATTAGGCTGTCAGCAGCAGACTTTAGAGTCTCATTTTATTCATGAACTCAGGAAGAGACAACTGAGAGGGTAATGACAAGAACAACAAACAAAAAGACAAAAAGCAACTGGGTCTTGTTTCATCTATGTCTATCTCTGACTCGGGAAAAACAACAGCAGCAGCAGCAGCAGCAGCGGCATGTGTTTACAGTTACTGTCATAAAACATGTGGACAGCAGGCGTCCACACCCAGCGCCAGCACTGCACCATACGTCACAGGGAGCAGAGGACTGGGTGCCACACTGTTAAAACGTGTGTACTGTATGTGAGTGTGGGTGCAGTAACTGACTGCTTGCAGCATACGTGCAGGGAGGAATATCAGCAGTCATATGATAAAAAAAACAATATGACACCTTTGTGAAAAAAAAGCTGAAACATGACTGACATCTGACCCTACATTAAAACAGAAATAACTAGAATGAATATGGTAAGGAGGTTCCTCTGAAAAATAAGTACAAGGATGTGTGTGTGTGTGCGTGAGTCCTTTGTTATCAGTGCTGACTCCTCCACAGCACTGTTTTAATGAGACAAATTTCCCCAAAATGGAAAAGCGTGGCTGACAGATACATGGAAACGCTGAGTGTGCTGCACGGTGAGGATGAAGGCTCCCTCTGACTCACCAGAGCAGTCATCCAACGCTCCTTTGATCACTCAGGAAGTACGGAGGCCTACAGTTCCTTTTATCACCCTCATTAATTTCTTATCAGACACACAGCGGCAATAAATCTGCCATTTTTCCCGAAACAGAATTACAGAGAAGGCGATGACTTATGAGGATGTGGTCACTGCTGTACTTATGTGGCAAATTCCCCTGAAGTGAGGGACACTAACGGTTTCTGATTGACTGCAGGGGACAGTGATGGTCTGGCTTCGTTTGGCCTCAGTGAAAAGCAGGGACCTGGGGAAGCCATATTTCCTGCTCAGGGTCAAAGGGCAACTTGAGTGAATGAGGAGGTGATGAGGACAGATGGTGGGGAAGGGTCATAGTGAATGTGATGTGCTGAACAGACATAAGGTCCAAAACACACCAGCTGCACATGCACACTGTAAAGCTTTATTTCTATGGGGCAAAGAATGGAAAGGCAGTATTTGTGATATTGACCCTACATTAAAATAGAAATAACTTTAATGAATATAGTCAGGGGGTTCCTCTGAAAAATAATAAGTACAAGTACCATTCTTTGCCCCATAGAAATATGGGGCAAAGAATGGAAAGATGATTTTGGTAACACCAGCCGTTGTAATCGGTTCCATTGTTTTTAACAGTTCACCTACCGGGATTTAAGTTTCAAAACTCCATGCCAGCATTTTTAGCTCATCATAAAGACAGTAAATTGATTTATTATACAGAATAAGATGTCTAATATTGATCTGGGTGGTCGAGTTCCAACATAATATGTGTCAATTAAACTCAAGTCACAATTTTGATGATTTTAGACTTGACAAAATCGAACAAGACCTGCAACTCAACTTGAACTTTAACACCAGTGACTTGTGACTTCACTTGTACTTCAGCCTCTTGACTTGAAAATACTTGATACCTTTCCCAAAAGACTAAAACGTATGTTGTTTTAAGTGTGCCACAAATCAGTTCATTTTCTTTCATTCCCTGAATTACCAACATTAACACTAATTCATTGCCAGCAAGCTGACACTTAATTCTCCAGATCCACTTTGTTTGAACCAATGCCGCAGCATCAAGTTGCAAGAAAGAGCCATGAAGAACTCCAGCTGGAAAAAAATGATACCAAAGATACTTTTTTTTTTTAAGATATTTTTTAGGGCATTTTTTTGCCTTTAATGGACAGGACAGCGAAGTGCAAAGGGGGGAGAGAGAGAGGGAGAGACACGCAGCAAAGGGCCACAGGCCGGAGCAACAGCCCTGCACATGGGACACCCGCACCACCACCAAGCCACCGACACCCCAACCAAAGATACTTTTAACCACGCACAAAAACTATGGGGTGGTCAACTAAAAAAACAAATTGCAAAAAATTGGTGGGTCAAAAATGACAAAGACGCAACAACTTTAACAAACTTGTTTCAATAAATACAAATTTGAAAAAGCATTCATGATAGTTGCTAATTTAATATATTATTACTCTGTTATTAGACTGGCGTTACATTTGATAAAGAGCACACTATGACTTGTTTAGGACTCGAAAGTCAATGTTTAGGATTCCAGACTTAACTCGGGACTTGCATGCCTAAACTTGGGACTTGACTTGGGATTTGTCTGTCTTGGCTTGAGACTTGACTACGGATTTATGTGGAAAGACTTGAGACTTACTCAAGTCTGCTAAACAATGACTCGGCCCCACCTTTGTTATCTAGTGTCACTGTTGGACATGGTTGTGCTAACTAACTAGGGAGGGCAGCAAACGCTCACGTTGATGTTACCTTGGTTTATCAAAAAGACAACCAATAGTGGGAATCAAGTAATGTGAACATGGTAGACACGGAGGCTCTTTGTTCTGAACAGTGTGAACCAAGACAGCAACACTAATCCTTTTTATTAACCTATTCCACGGCAGCACATTACTGCTCTGCTTCTTCTCTTCTGTACCTTTCACAATTAAAGACCAGCATAAATGTCTGAGCATCTGCTAAGAAGAACTTAACCAAACAGATTACACAAGCAACAGAGACGTATTGTCAGAACTTTTCTCGTATTGTCAGAACTTGCTCCTTTTTTGTTCTGGCTTTGTACAGTGCTAAAGTCGAGTCATAAAGCTCCAATAAAAGGCAACAAATTTGTCCCCCATTTCTGATTCTCAGTGTCAGGGCAATCTCACCCAGATCTCAATGCTTTCTCACATGAATTTCTCACCGAGTTAAAAAATTTCATCACATTATTCATGTCACCTGACGTGAATTTGCATGTGTTTGTGTGTTTGCATAGACTTTGCATATAATCCAGTGGCGCAAAAAATTTGCTTCCCACACACACCATTGATGGCAACATTAAGCCCATTTCAGGCTTGCTGCATCTGCATGGCCACGAGGGTTTGTGTGGTTTAAAGTTTGTCATCTGACCGTGTTTGCAAAATCTTAGACATCAATGTATGACATGCTTTGCATCTCTCGCACCAATGTAGTGAATTCTTCATCCTTGATCTTATTTGGTACATTTTCTTGTTGCTCAGCAAAATAAACAAAGGAGCTCTTCCTCTTGCCATGAGTTTGCCACTGAGTTTGCAATTGTGCATGCTTGAAAATATTCCAGTGTGTGTCTAAGTCCTCATCTGAGTTGCCATATGAACACATCTTGACTTTCACCTGGATGCTCATATATTAATTTATATGACACTAATTATCCATGAGTGTCTTTCTACTTTTCAGTCATTAAATTACCTCTCAAGGACAATTTACTGATTATGGGAAGTACTATACAGGTATATCGTCTGCTCTAGTTTAATAGGAGCATTGTCAAGCCTGAAAAAAATCAATCAAAGTCTGACTCAACTAATGTCAGGTTGGGCTTGAAGACTACAAAGTTATAACAGTGATGAAAGCATAGAATTTAGAGTTATTGGGGCTTGAACTATAGTAGAGACTAAAATATAGATATTAATAATGACAGTCCTCAGCTTTGCATTTACTGTTAGCATCATGCTACATGAACATGGTAAATGAACAGTATATATGCTTAACATCAGCGTGTTGGCATTGTCATTTGTCTGGGCTCTTGTGGAATATTGTGAACTTTCAAGCCGCTAATGTACCTCATTAGTCTTCAACCTCATGCTACCTCACTACTCCATACTGTGTGCTAATGAGGCAAAGCAGGGATTTTCTAAAGTTCTTGCAGACAAACAAAAGAACAAAAGTATCCTGCAGATTCACTGAAACTGCAGACTTCAGTGTATAGAGGTTTCTGTTCTGTGAGAGAGATGACTGCATTTAGCACACACATACAAAAACATGTTCAACCAAAATGTGCAGCGCACATGTGCACCCCAGAGTTTCTATCAAGGGGGGATTTTGGGTCACCCTGTCCCAAAAAAGATGCAAACCTTAAAAGAAATCTGTTTGTCTGGTTTCAATGGTTTCAGTGTCCAATGACGTCATCCCATCACTGTCTGTCTTTAAAGTCTATGTACTCCATGTGTTTTTTGCTCTCATTCTCTGCCAGCCCTCAATTTTGCTGTCATTTCTGGGTTTGTGTGTTGATGGGGACGCAAGTCCTTTGCTCTCAGCAGAGAGCAGGAAACAAGAGCCATCATTGTGCGACTTACCACCATGCAGCACAGCTTTGATCCACAGGCGCTGGAGTTCAGTGCAACAGCTGCTGTTCTCTGTTTTCAGTTTTTAGACGGTTACATTCTGTATCTCTAGTGTCCCAGGCTGGTCACTGGGGTTTTGAGGTGAGCTAGTTTCAGATTTATAAGAAATTTGGATCACTCCATCTCTGTCTACCATGCCAGTTAGCATGTAATAATGCATTTGAGTGTGTTCAGGCTAAAATTAGCAGACAAAACATCATGCCATGAGTAAACATAATTGACATGCACAGATTAAATAAAAAAAATCCCAATAATTTTGAAAATGGCATATCTGTCTAAGACTGCTAAACAGTCAAAGAGGTGATATAAAGTCTTTGTTCTGCCAATTACAGTTAAGTCTCAGGTCAAGTCCAGGTCCAACACTTATTCTGTGCTCCTCACTGATTTAATACCAATTTGAAAATTGATATTATGTCAATTATATAAATCTATACATAAGAGACAGAATGAATCCATTGTATCTCAATAACAGGTCTGCAGTATCACTCTGAGGACCAGCTAATTGACCTGGTAGTGTATTACTGCATTGGGGCAAACCATCTTGCTTGGTGATGTCACATGACTGCCTCAACAATTACTATAACTATCACTACCAACCAGCCCATCTGTTGTCACCAGACGACCTTTAGTCTGCAAGTTACAGTCATCTTGTCGCCCTTTGCTTGATATTTGTTGGAAGTATCATTTTCTCCTGAGTAAAAGAAAGAGTAAATCTCAGTGCAGGTGGTGAATTGAATCAAAGGAGAATGGAAAAGTTCCATTATAGGTATAAAGCTAGAACAGGTTGCAAAGCAGTAATAGATAAAATGGTTTTAGTCATTAAACATTAGGGCAGTAGAATTTAACTGGTCTCATATGTTTTTTCCAGAAAATGCTAATACACTGATAATGCTAATAATGGCTAAGGGCTTTTGGTTCTAATTCTTGTGCGGCAACTTTTACTTCATTGGCAAACAACCTCAAATTATACAATTAATGTAGCTTCTATTTTACCGTGTGAACATTGGCACATTCCACAGAGGGCATGAAGAGAGACTGTGGAAGTTCATATAATGTTTTGTGCCTGTGGGATGAGCCATGCTGTCTCTGGTTGGTATATCATTCCCTCCAAAGTCAGAGCAGGAAGGAGGAAGCACACAAGCAAAGACTCAAGCCCTGCAAATGTGTGTGCGAGAGAGAGAGAGTGTCTGAATGTTGAATGTGCCTGGCAAGGTAATTAACATTTTCCTAGCATCAGCGGCTAGCGCTCAGGGCTAAAATGATCCGTGGAGACCTCGCTGAAGCTGTAATGAAGTCCAAACACTTCTTCACTGACAAAGAATAGAGAAGAACAAAATAAAAGAGGATGAACAGACTTTACTGCTGAAAATCATCTAGTGTATGCTAAAAAAAATCCAGAAAACACCACCAGAAAGTTTTCTAAAAACATGTTGAAATGTTACCCTGGGAAAGGAACTAGACTAAATTTCAAAGCAGTATTGGTTTTCAAAGGGGCCCTATGCCATATTTGTGAGCTGCCTGGACATCGTTCTTGACATGGAAGTGGCTAGCGGCTAGCAGCTAATGATGCTAACTCCATAAACAGTGCAAACAACAGCAACAGGGCTGACAGAGCTAACGGTGTTGACCAGTGGGAAACCAGAGGGTGGGCGCTAGCTTCCATAATGATACTGTCCCAATTACAACGGTAACCGCCATATGAGCACAGTGCAAAGCAGCCATGAGCTATCCGATGGGATGCACTCACAGGAACTCACATGCACTATAATGGACATGTGACTGGACCAGCTTTCCACAACAAACCACAGAGAAGCTCAGATTAAAAGAGGTAGTGTGACTTCATTCCCTCGTCAGGATGCCATTACTCCACTATATCTTTACAAAGTAAATAATGGATTGCTGCTAAATTAAAGCTACAGTTAATAACTTTTATACAACTAAATTTGTGTCACATTTGCTGTCTCGGTCTGAAAAAAGTATATTAATGGACAATCTGTGAAAAAATCATGTCTCCCCCTCCTCCTCTTCTTACTGCTTCTAATGCCATTGGCTAGAATTTACCAAGGCTCACTGACCACAACCAATTAGAGCCAATAAGTTTCCAACTCAGCTGACAATTGGCATGTTTCCAGAAACATATTTTAGTGTACTGTTTAGCTATAAAATGAGAAGGTTTGTGACTCGGCAGTTTGCTAAAGAATATTGCAGGTTTTGGGCTGGCAGGTCATTAAGTGTCGAAGCAGCATTCCGTGTAAGTTATTAATAACTTACAGAAACAATAGTCCACCTTCCACCCTCTCTACCCCTCTCTCTATCTTTCTCACGTAGCAAGCAGCTTTATCATCAGCACTGCTGTGCTCAGAGTTTCCGCTATCCGGTTTGGGACCAAAAAAATCTGAAAATCTTAAAAGATGGGTATCTTGCATTTGTACTTTTTAAAAAAAGAAAACAAGCTCTGGTTTAAGGGTTTGTGGGTCGGGTTCGGGTCATTGATTAATGTATATGCTTGCAGGTCAGGCGGAGTGGATTGGCTCTCATAATAGGCTGGGTTGGTGTGGGTTTTAAAAAACCCTGACCCATGGATTACAACTCCTCAGCTCAGATTGGTTGTTTTTGCAGTAAGACTTAGCCTGAGTGTCAGACTGAAGCTCGCAGAAGCTTCAGTCTGATATCGCCTCCATTGAAGGCGATTTACAAGGGGGAGGGAATTTGATTTTTTCCCTAACCAATCAGTAGAGATCAACGACTCACCCAGAATCTGACGTCATTAGTATTAGTCGTGCACGTCCAGCTGCATCGCCATTAAATCCAGTTTAGCAGCTTCCTTAATTTGGTCCTCCATTAACACGAGTAGTGGCGAAATACCTCGATAGCATCGTTAATGTGGTCTGTAGGATCTGCAGCGGTCGCCATTATTGCTATCCTCACCAGTTACCCACCGGCGTACAGCTTGACATCAGCGTGGTGCTGATTGGCTAATCGCTAGACCCCCGACGTTCATTGGTCCGTCCATCGTTTGGACGAGATAAATCGCAAATTCAATAAGGTATACCAGACCAGTGAAACAAGCCTACTCAGTTGAGTGGGCGGGGTCTATGATCTGGAACCAGGCAAAGTAAGACTATTAGAAGTGCTACACGTAATTGATTAGGTATGAATTCTTTCTCAGATTATCTGCCCCATTTAGTGCTGTATAAATGTGGTGATGGTTTCCACAAACATGACAAAAAGTTATCTTTTATTAAGGTTACCAACTACAGTTTTAACGGCAGGGCCACACCGCCCACAGAGGCGCTGCAAATAGCCTCGAAGCGCCGAGAAGCAAAGCCAATTTCCTTTCAGTGCCCATGTTAACCAATTGTGTCATCCACACCCTGCCCTGCAGCGATCATTTCAGCGTCTGGTGAGCGAGTGTGTCAAGCCGGGCAGGAAGTCAAACAAAGGAACAACAACAGCATCCGGTCAATTTTCAAAATAAAACTATTTTCAAAATAAAACACCCCGTTTGACAAATGTGATGTATATATGTGTGTGTTTATATACATATACTCATTAGTAAGAAGTGGACATACATGTACAGTTGTTGGCGTATAATTTTATGAAGTTATTTACTTACCCATGATGGAAAAACAGCCCCAAATGTGTCGGAGACAACAGCTGGGAGCAGAGGCGCTTGTCGACCAGCATGGAGAAATGCGTGTCTGATGTGAACGGAAATGCTCCGGTTCGCACAAGAATTTCGGTGCACTGCACTTCGCAGCACTTAGTTGGCAGTGTGGCCCTGGTGTAATGCTCTGAATGCTTTGCACTGCACTTGGCTTAGGTAAAGAACAGTAGAAACTTATTCTTACCTCTTTCTTCTTCTTTGTCTTACTTACTACAACTTGAGTGCCCTTTTATTTCTCTTTATTTGTTTGCATTTTGATAAATCGTCTTTTTAGAAATCATCTTTTTGTATAATTTCTAAAAAGATTTATGGACATTAATGCATTGGACATCAGAGATGATCATATATGTAAGTCGCACTGAATCCTAAAATGTATGGATTGTGTCTGTGTGCTCAGATTTGTGTGAGCTATACTCCAAATAGGAGATGATTTTCTAAAGTAATTGCGACAGTTGGGCGCTAAGGTTTTGCCTCACATCTCTCACTCTGGGCCTCTCCCTCAACTCTCCTGCACCTCACAGTTTGAAGCCCTATGAACTAAATCACTGAAGTCAGGTAAATTATTGACTTGTGGGCATGTTTCATTTAGGTCAATGTGAGTATGAGTGTTAAAATGGAGGAAACAAATGAACGCCAGAAATGGATCCATATGTACATGTGCCCTCAAATCAAACAAAAAAAGAACAGTCTGCACCCAATACCATTCTATCAAAAATCCAGATTTTTAAATATACATTTTATTCCATTGCAGCCTGGGTAGTACACAACTTGATCTGCCAGTTTTTCCAGATAGCAAAGGGTTATACTTTTTGTTGTCTATATTTGGGTGATTTTATTTATTGGGTTTCATCTTGTGTCCCTTTAGTTCAATAAAGACTGAGCCATAATGAATGTCTCAGCAAAAAGAGTCAAAATCCATGTCACTTCACCTCAGTTTGATCCGTCATCTGACATTTCAGCTTGAGTCCAAGCTGTTTTTTTGGATTTGGCTGAGAGCTCAAGCCGCGCTGGAACACTCATCTGTTTTCCCAGTCATGTCCCATGATTCCTGACGTCGAGGTCTCACTTCCCCATCTACCATATACTGTGATGAATGATTCAGCAGGGCTTAGTTTAACTGAAGGTGACCTCGCCTCACAGTTCCTGCTCTTATCAGCCCGTCAACTGTGGGGATCATTTTTCAGTCTCCAAGCTGGCAGCAAAAGAGATTTAGCGATTTATCTTCTAGTGCTGTTTTTGTACATTTTTCCTGTTCAAACAGAATTTCAACATGATGTTTGATGGGAATATTTCAGCTTTTTGCTCATGTCAAAATAAAGCTCAACAGGGCTGTGTGGTTACTGATGGGGCCGCATTACTCTACAGATGATTTCATCCGTGATCAAACACACAGTAGCCTACATGGCAATTGTCCTGATAAAACCCATGATGTACTAAACTGTTGCTTCTTAGTTGTGCAAATGAATGGGGCTGTGACTGTAGACAGGATCTTAAAAGTACCTTGGTCTCTAAAGTTGAAGTTACCCCTGTCACTTGACACAAGCAATAACTTGAAAATTGTTTGGATATGTCTTTGTTTTCTGCTAAATGATACTCACAGGAAGTTTTATTTAAATAAGGCATCTCTCAAGGAATTTCCATTGAAAATCAACAACTAACTAAACTCTTACTAAAATAACTATCTGAGAACTTTGTTTCTTGTTTCTTTATAATTAGTACCAGATTACGTTAGTTCTTTCCAGGAAATGTCCAAGGAATGATGGACCCATCAGAACAAAGGGATTACCATTTTATTTTAACGTTAATGTCCAAATGCTGTTTAAAAGCCCCTTTTGCAATCCACATTTGTTTATTTATTTTGGTGGCCTAATCAGGCCATTTAATGGCTGTTATCAGTGGTTATAAGCGTCATGGGTATGGGTTAAAAAGGGGCCTGCTACACCTACTGTTAGGTTCAGAAGGCCATTATCAGGCCATGAAATGACTGCTTGTGTTTATTGTCATATGGCAACCTCTGCAGATGGGTCAAACAAACAAAGTACTTTGGCTCAGAGAGCAGGGTTCATGTCATGTTTGCAACCAGAAATCATGACTTATTTTAATCAGAGATGCTTGTTTTTACTGTTGTGCTATGATACATTTTCCTAAACCAAACCACATAGTTTTTGTGCCTAAACATAAAGAAAGTGAATGTAAAACCTGCCAAAACTGCGACTGTTTCACAATGTTGGAAATACAAACCACCATTTAATGGGCTGATAACAGCCTTTGAACCGAATAGTAGGTGTGGTAGGCCCCTTCTAACCCATATCTATGAGGCTCTAAACCAAAGACAGTGGCCATCTGTTGGGCTGAGAACATCTGACTCTGATGCAAAATGTTTGAAATCTTAAAATACTGGACTCTGTCTGAAGAATTTTAACTTTGGAATGAATACTCTCCCAAGGCTACTGTATCTCCTAAACTCCCAGAAAAAAATCCAGAGGACATTAGCTATGTGTCCTCATGGCAGCTGCAGCCTTGAATGAGTTATGTAATTAGTAATCTTTGTGCTCTCTCATTAGATTATTGTGATGTAGGCACACTACTGAGGACAAACAGTAAAGTCATTCACTGAAGGTGAATAGAGGCTTGAACAGAGTCAAAGCAGGGAATTTTAATTTTAGCCAAAACTGTGTCCATTCCTGTTTTTGCATTTTGTGGTGTCATCCACCAGTTCTGTTTTGAACCAGTCAGTAGTTGCAACTCTAAACATGTCATCTTGTATCACCTGTGACCTGGCCATCCTTCAAAGCGGTTGTCATTAATTTTTTTCTCACAATGTTTCAAATGACAATCTGAAAACTATGTGATAATATGAAGGCGTGGCCCATAATGATGATCCTCCAGAGCTGAATCAGCTCAACTCAGCTCTACAGAGCTGTAAAGTGAGTTTCATTGTTTAGCTGTGTGGTCCAAAACTTTGCTGTTTTTCTTCACTCTTACCGCTTTCATAGTGCCCTAATTTGCAGGGTGTGTAAATAAGTAACTGTTTGCTAACAGCACCTCAAAGCTGTTTCCTCATTGACCTGCTAAAGAAAAAGAAAGTTTGTCTGGGCTCAAGACGTGTCCATAAGAGCTCCATTTGTGACATCACAACTAGTTTGGAAGCCATTTGTGGCTTAATATGCAACTGAATCAAGTGTGACATGGAAACTTTAAACCTCTGGTGCAGATACACCACTTTTCAGTGAAGTGGGAGTCATCTTGTGTCCAGTAATCAAACTTTTGAAATAAACAATATTAGAGTATTCATAGCCTGGATTTTTCAATAATAGTAAAGGCATAGATGTACCCTGCTTTCTTTTTCTTTGAACTATCAGTATGTACTGCAGCTGTACGTAGTACATATTGTTCAGGCTGTTCTCATGCACTGCTTGTGTCTTTCCTTCAAAAAGTAATGCATCAAAATTCATACATATAATTTATAATCACGAGCCAGTAATTTGTGTTTAACCCATGTACTTTGGAAAACTATAAAATACATGCAATCATGCAACATACATGCAACATACATATATGCAATCATCATGCAAACTATTTTTACTATACTTACCTCAAGGTTGGACATTTTACTGGATGGCCGTGACCTTTCTGAATCTTCTGTGGTATTTTGCTGTAAGATCATGCCATTACCAACCAATCATTCATGATGGCTCAGTGTCTGCTTATTAACCCTGTTGTGATTTTTGCAATACTGACACGTAATGGTCACAGGAAACATTAAAGATAGATCATGGTGGTTTTCACTCAGAATCTGAGCAGTTCTTTGTCATTCACCAGGCCTATAGATATATTTGGGGGCTTTAGCTGTAACAGTGATATCTGATTATGCAGTGTGATTATGGGAACGTTCAATCTGGTAGGGCCACAGTGGATTAAGATAAATTAAAACCAACACATTCACCCACCCACCATCTCTTTCCTACTCACACATGAATGCAGTCAGCCGAGCAACCGACAAAAAAAAAAAAATCCCCTTGGTGCATGGAGACCCTCAAGAAGGCGGGATACCAGGTGGTTGCCTAGCAGTCACCATTTGAGACAAATGATCAAAAGGTTCTTAAGCGCAATTCTAGCATCTTATAAACATACATCAGAAACCACTGAATTCAATCAGAACTAAAATTAGATTTTGACAGATTATGCATCTGGTGGACACTGATTCTGCGTTCACCTGCTGTGCTCCAGCATTTAAACATGCACTGACTGCCCTGAGGGAGAGGCACAAAGCAAGGTGACATATTTGTTACTGACTGGCTCAGATGGGGAATTCACCATTCCTTTGGGGAAACATGTTCACTGCTGCCTTATTCTCCAGAGCAGTGTGCATCAAAAAGGTACAAAAGAAATGCAACAAACACAGGCTGTTGTGAAAGTCATAGATAAAACTAATATTCAAACAGCCATGTGAGCTCAATATCCAACACGCTTTCTTACCCCAGTGTACAGCCTGCCCGTGCCCACACACTGCATTTCGTACACTTATGAGCTTTTTAATTAACTGCAACACCGCCTCATCCTGAAATGCAAAACAGCATGGCGCTCTGCTGCTGGTGTGTTCGACAATGACTCTGCCGCAGACACTGGACTCCATCCGTCTCCTGTGGGGCCTTGCTGCCACGTTATCGTGCATCGAATGGTCGCGGGGATGGAGCCGTCGGGGGACCACCCCTTTGTTTCACTGCTGCTGTTGTTTATGATCAGTGCAATCCCTCACAGACACACTCACACACCCACCCACACACCACACACACACACACACACACACAGAGCTTCCAGTCCCCTAGAGGAGCTGAGAGAATACCTCGCTCCAGGATAAGTGACACTGAACACTGAGCTGTGGTTTGTGAGTGTGCATCAGTGTGCATATATGAAGCTCAACTAAAATTTGAATTAATTTTTTACCAAGAATCTAGTATTTTATCATTGATGTTTGTTTGACTTGTGCTTATTTGGTCATAATTGAAAAAGAAGACATTTAAAGCTGGGATAGATACTTATTTTGGCGTCATTGGGCAAAAATCCCATAATAACCTTTGAGCATTTTGTGTTTTAATAGGTCTGAGAGAACACTAGACCTCTGCATCATCTCTTGGCTCTGTTTTCAGGCTTTAGAAAATCTAAGGAGTGATAGGACACTCTGACCAATCACTGCTCATTTGGGAGAGGGGGTGTTCCTTTGGGCTATTCAACAAATACAGATGCACATGCACGTCCCTTCTGTTAGAGCCTGATTCAGTAGCAGAGAATCCTGCAGAGAAAGTTGCAATTCATTGGCAACAACTGTCTACACTGCAAAGCAACCCAAAAAAGGAAGACAGACTTATCAAAAAGAGAGTCTTACAATAAATAAAATAAAATGTGTCAATACTGGCGAAGCGTTTCAGAGATGGAGAGAAAATGCTGATAGTTCAGACAGCTCATGGCTGTGGCTTTAATTTCACATTTATGCAGCTAATGTTAAATAAAGCTGTAAATCCTAGTGTATTCGATGCTCACTCTCTGCCACCACAGAGGAGGAGAGTGGGCAGCAGCTCCGGAGACTGACCGCCAGTCAGCAGCTGCAGCAGCCAGATTCCAACCAGTCCGAACCCCAGCTCTGGGGAACCACAGCCTTGACCCCCACCAGATCAGCAAACTTTATGTTGCTGTTGTAACACTGGTTAGATCTGGCGCTGCTGCTGGCCTCCATCCCTCTGTGACACCCAGTGCTAGTGATTTGTGCTGGGAGAATTCAAGCTGCTACAGCCAACTCAAGGCTCTACTCCTAAACTGCTGCCCATTTTCCTTCCAGGGAAATAGTCCACAGCTGCGGTGAGCAAGGCTGAGGGACCGTGGGGTGGCCTGTTAATTCTTTTCTCATTTGTGGTCTGATAAACAGAGAGAGAGCAGGGCAAGGAAGGGCTGAGAAAATGAGCTGAGGGAAACTGTACAATAAAATAACATTAAATAAATCAATGTATGGAAAACACTGGGTTGCTGTATGAAGCACCTGCATATGTCTCCTGTGGTTGGAGCATGGGACAGAGCGGGAGGAGCTGCAGGAGGAAGGTGTATTTTCAAATTCTGACATTTTTGACCATTATCACTCATGTGCAATACCAGTGTATATCAAGTGTGCAATATCTACACTTGATGCGTGGACATGAACATGTGAATCCAGCCATTCAGACTTGCTTTTATTTTACTGTTTACAATCACCACCCAGGTGCAATATCAGTATATCTTTTTACTGATGCTTCTTGTTTGCACTACCCCTTTTGCTACTGTAATGATCTAATTTCCTCGCTATGTGACTAATCGACCTTTTTAGAGCCGCCGTCGCAATAATGTCTGTTTGTTAGCTGGAGGCAAAACACGACTCACTACCACAGGACTGTACGCTGCATATGGACTACTACATGTAGACTTCTGATGTCGTCTTGTAGTGTTATTGGGTGCCAAAATAAAAGGAGCCAATGCATACCAGTAATGCATACCAGCCACCACTGCCTGTCAAAACAAAGACAACTAGGGTTAAATGTCCATCCATCCATCCATCCATCCATCCATCCATCTTCATTCACTTATCTCGGGCCAGGTCGTGGGGGCAGCAGCCCAAACAAAGCACCCCAGACATCCCTCTCCCCAGCAACACTTTCCAGCTCCTCCTGGGGGACCCAAGGCGTTCCCAGGCCAGACGAGATATGTAATCCCTCCAGCGTGTTCTGGGTCTTCCCTGGGGCCTCCTACCAGTGGGATGTGCCCGCAAAACCTCCAGCGGGAGGCGCCCAGGAGGCATCCTGATCAGATGCCCAAGCCACCTCAACTGACCCCTTTCGACACGAAGGAGCAGCGGCTTTACTCTGAGCTCCCTCCGGATGTCCGAGCTCCTCACCCTATCTCTAAGGCTGAGCCCAGCCACCCCACGGAGGAAACTCATTTCCACAATCTCATTCTTTCGGTCACTACTCAGAATTCATGACCATAGGTGAGGGTTGGGACGTAGATGGACCAGTAAATTGAAAGCTTTGCTTTGGGTTAAATGTGATAAGACGAAAGGACTGGATGGAGACGATGATCAAAAATGCTTGAATGTGCAGTGCACACTTCATATCAGCTTATGGAAAAGGTATTTACTGTTGTAGGGATGAATAACGTTATGTATATTAAGGCTTATCATGTCCACTTCATCAGAAATTTGGGTAGGCATTAAGAGGATTCTTAGCTAACTTAAGCTTTGATAGCAAAATAGACTGGAGGAAACCTTTGTCCTCCTTTGTAAGATTGGCATAGTAATCAACCACAAAGCCTGTCATCCCACCTTCAGCAATCCTTTGAAATCATCCATCCACTGAGTGAGAACATACAGGTCGGCCAGTTTGGTCCTGTTGGTTAGTGTTTACTGATTCAGTTAACACCCACGGACCAGGAGAGTGAGTGACCTGACATCATGTAAATTCAGTCAGATGTTCTACACTAAAATGAGAGCCCTGTTAGACAAAAAAACGTGCGTTATATTTCTACATAAATTAATGAATGGTTAAGTTAATCACAAATTCACTTTGCTTGGCGCTCTGCTGCTCTGTCTCCTGTGCGCTCTGCCACTTTGAGAGTGCGGTGCTCTGGATAACTGAACAGTACATCCTGACAGAGCTCCGAGTTTATGAATAGTCCAGTTTGTGCCAGAGTGCGCTCCGACATAAATAAGCCAGAAACCAGAGATGAAAGTCTCAAACTTAGTCTAGAGTCCTAGAATTAAGTCTGGAGCTGCTCTATAGACAACGAATAGGAGCCTGATTTTGTGGACCCACAGAATGTTAGTTTTCTTTTTCATACCCAAATTAACTTTATTCTGTTGTAGTGTTCTCAGTTGGGGAACAGAAAATGTGCCCATATACTCGAAACATCCCCCTGGGTACTTTCAGTGTCATCTAGAACATCTTTCATTGTCTTTGAAGCAGCGCCAGAATTTATAAATGACATCACAAATTTAAGTTTTAATACTGTAGCTTTTGGATTTGGGAGAGAGTTGTTTATGTTAACTAATATTTTTAGACTGTCTTAGACCATAGGAATAACGTATACATTTTAAAAATGGACATAGAAGGTGAATATTATATATGTATTACATTCTTGTATGTTTGTGTGTTAGTGTAGATATTTGGAAGTCTTAGCCAATGTACATGTTTGCATGCATGCATAGGTTTTTGTCATAAGGAGATGTTAAGGGTATGACTGTGTGTATAACTGTGACACATTCTTATAGATTCACTGTGTGTGAGTTTGATGAGTGTGTGTCTCAGAGGACTGACAGGAGAGCTAGGACTGAATTTAAATGCAGGTCATTGCAGCTTGAAGATTCAGGGTCTGTCTCTCTCTGCTGCTCTGCGCTCAGGATGGAAATCCCTCCAACATGCCACGCATATTGATAAAATCTAATAACCTCCCTCCTGCTGAGATCGAACCCCGACACCTCACGGGGACTGCTGGTGCGACCAACAGACTTGGCAGGTGATCTGGCGAAGCACCAGCTCCCACACCTTGATGCGTTTCAGAGGGTAGTGGACTCAGGTTGTTTTGCCCGTTCGCACAGGGACAAAACTGACAAGGGCACTGGGATAATTGGATTGATGTTGGAATGTGTGTGGCCATCAGTTTCTTATTTAATTCCTCTGACTCACTCATTAGACTTGGAAGCAGGTCTTTAATTATTTTCAGCGCCGACTAATTAAGGATGGAAGTATGGTGAGTGAATGAAAATAAATGAAAGGTGGGCATCAGCTTGCGCTTGTTGATGGCACCGTACATTTTCCATTTCAAAAGAAGAACTGGAATGTAACTTATTTAATTGCAAAGTAAAAAAAAAATATGCTAATGTTTCTGCGAGGGTACATTCTGTAATGCAGGTTGAGACTGACTTAAAGGGGCATCACTGCAGTAATTTAGTAATGTTCTGGCATAAAAGTTTGGGGACTCACAAATAATAGATGAACAAAAAGTCATCAAAGCTGATGCAGCAGAAGGTGAGATGTCATACCTTATGGTTCTTAAAACTGATCCTACATTTCCCATGATGCAACCAGTAACATCTTTCTGTAAGACCCTTCTTCTCGCTTTCATCTTGAAACTCCATGCCTGGACCTTGTACCGACATGTGTCACCAACTGCGAACACAGTTAACCCTGATCATTCCCCTTTGCGTTATCTGCATGGATCTGATGGCTGAACTTCTTGATCAGCTAAATCTGGACCAGCTAATGTACTGACTGTAGGCCTTATCTGTAGCTAGTTAGTAATGTATGCACCGACATACACTTTGTGTGTGGGAGTGTGCCTTTGTGATTTTGTGTGGCAGCTCAGCACAATCACAGAATTGGTCAGGAAATTCAGCTTTCTCTGTTATTTTATCTACATATTTCTGTATGTAGGCTATTTATAAAGCCCCTGGCTGGAATATTTCTAAACCTACTGGGCTTACACTTCTTTTTATTGACTCTGCTTGCAAGTGTATCTCATATTAATTTTGTGCTCAGTGTGGAAACACCAGTAGAGTTTCTCAAAGCCCCTCCAGAGCCACAGAAGACAAAAGAGCCACCGTGAAAACAAGGCATGCACTGATTGATTGGCTGGTGACTGATATTGGCCAATTTTCAGCTTGTCAGTCTTAGTTATAGCGGATTTTGTGCAGATCAAATTTACACGCCTGTACCGCACGGTGGTTCACATTGCAAACAGTGACACAGACAGTAACTGACTATTGTCAGAGCAACCCATACTTAAAAGTTGTAATTTGTTCCCATGCACGCTGCCCATGGTTTAAAGGTTATGGCGTTACGCTAACTACAACTGTTACGCTAATGCTAACTAACTAGCAGACTGGGATATACCACCTTAATCTGTCTTAACAACGGAATAGATCATTTGCTCAAAAATAATAGCATAACAAAGCTAATGCTAAACATTTTATGTAAGTGGATGGAAGATGCCAAAACACTTAGCCTCTTAGATCAGAGGTGTCAAACATATGACTCATGGGTCAGAACCGTCCCGCCAAAGGGTTCAGATCAGCCCACTAGATAACTAGACCAAGAGGTGCCAGCAAGTTGAATAATGTGTTGCTTAAAATTCTGCTTCAGAGGAATACAGTTCACTGATATAACAATAAATACTTACTGTGGTCATGTTTAAAGATATTAAACATTGTGCAAAATATTGTCAATCAGCAGCTTCAGTTCAAAAGAGTCTGTATCAGGATAAATGCACAGGTAATGACAGTGGGAAGTAGACTGACTGAATGAAGAAAAACTGAAACATATTGTCGAAATTGCACTCATTTTTCTTAGGACATCTCAGGCTCTTCATCCAAGGATGAATGTCTACAGAATGTACTTGCAATTCTGTACACAAAAAAAGGGAAAATATCGGAGCTGATGGTACTTGTTCGATGGTTTTATTGGTCCAGCTCATCTGAGATCAAACTGGCTGCATGTGGCCCATGAACTAAAATGAGTTTGACACGCCTGTCTTAGACTCTCTCAATTAAATCCTCCCCCACCACCGACACTTAAGACAAATCTTAAAACATTTTTTTTTCAATGGCCTTTGGTTGTCTGTAGTGGTTTTGATATTTTAGTATTTTTTAATCTTTTTACGTTTGTAATTGTTCTTACGTGTTTTATTTTGTCTTTATTTTATATTTCTTTTATTTTGTGCAGCACTTTGGTCTACTGAGGTACAGTTTGGAAACGATGTGGCCGGTTGGAGCTCAAATTGAATGGGAAACAAAGTTCAGTCAAAGAAAGGCACTCTTGCGCTTCAGCCAAAAATAAAACTGGATCGGTGCTCACAGCACAGGACAAAATGGTAGACACTACATCAAGTAGGCCACTTCAAAAAATGACTGAACCCAAATGAAAGGAGGCTGGAGCAATCGATAAAATTGCAGAGCTTTTAATAAGGTGCAAACAAACAAAGTTCAGTGTTAAGTGTTCACTTAGCTGGGCGTCACTTAGCTGAGTGTCACTTAGCTGGGCGATGTCCGTCGATAGCTGCCTCTGTGGCTGCTGTAGACGCTGTCTGAGTGCCCTATTATTTAATATAGCACGCACTCACGGGCTGCAGGCAGGTCAGCCCTAGCTTCGTACTGGATGAACATCCTATCACTCATTTTGACAAAAGTAGATTGGAAAATAGGGCCCAGGTTGAAAAAAACATTAGCTCCCCTTTAATAAAGCTGTTGATGCATGTATGTTATTGCAATTGACTGATAGGAGGCGACATTATTGCTAAACGGCTCAGAAAAGATTTGGACGTAAATGAATGAGCCCAATGTCTTTAGTGCAGGTGTCGTAAATGGTCAAGGATCTTTATCCTTTTCAACTTTTAACAGTCCGTGCTGGCTTGAACCCTGGAATTGCCGCTTGTGGCTATATACAATTATTTTTGATAACTGTTGTTCTCGCTAGCTAGCTATGTAGATGACCTCCATGTTCTTAATCTTACCTGATAAACGCAGTTAATTGTCCTCTCTGCCATTACGTTTAAAAGAGCATCAGGCTTTAGTTTAGTATAGTCCTATCTGCATTCTTGCTCATGTTTCACAGTGACATTGTGATCTCAGATTTGAGACAGCTCCACAGCTCCTTTTCTTCCCAACACAAAGACACCCAGCTGCAGAGACTCTCCTCCCTTCACTCCTACAGTGCATAAATCTACCACCGACTGACATTCTCAAATCCCTTTTGATGTGATATTCACATCTGCTAAGAGTAATCCTCTGAACAGTATCTTTACAATCTCTTCTCCACAGCCATGCTTTAATCCAATATGCTGTTTAGAACAAAACCCCTTCGCATTGGGCCCCCAATTAGGCAGCTTAGCTGGCTCGTGGCGAACAAATTACCGTCCACGGTCTGAATGGATTCTAATTTGTGCCTGTGCTGCGGTGGACGGTGGGCAGAAGCCTCACAGACAGAGTTTTTCTGCATTAAACTGATAAATAATTGAGGTTGTTTACCAATCAGTTTGTTTACTTTAATCCCTGGTCATCTTTGCCAATTTCATGTTGTGAGTTCTGACCTAGCAGTCACCTCAGCTGCCTTATTTTACATTTTCCACAAATGACTCCAAAAGTGTTATTTATCTGAGGTTGGTCTGGCAACCGCAGGGCGAATGCTGACGAGCGCTCCCCACAGGTGTGTGTACACAGGCCAATAATTCTGGGGCAGGGATGGCTTCCTATTTTTCTATGAGGTTAGTGAATTACTGGCTGTGTTTGGTCAGGCCTGTAATCATGTGAGCTGATGGCAGTTGTACTTCTCTAACTGTATTCCACAGACTGCTCTCGTTTGAAGCGCAGCTCACCATTTGCCCCAACAGTGCTGTTGATCGACCTGCATATATGAGTCGCGTTGTCCTCTCAGCCAGTGTGTCTGAGCTGTTTTATCATGCAGGCTGCTTTTGGAGACAACTGGTCAGTAAAGGTCTTGACTGCCTCTGTGTGAGGTGAAAAGCCTTTATCATGCTTGGCAGGGTGAGTTTTTGCTAACAAATAATTCTTGGACATATAAATAATCTCTTTGATAAGTTCAACCTCAGTGGCTGGAACTAGTAAAACAGAAGGGAGGAGGAAGTTTTAAACCATGTAGCACTCTTACTACAAGAAAAAAAAGTCTTCTCATATTAGCAGTGTTTTCTGATTTCCAAGACCAATTCAACCATAGTAGCCCAACACAACATGTAGGCTATTCATCTTCATTATGCACTGTTTTGACAGCAAACATTAGAATTAATGTATCAACTGGAACAGGATCCTCATTGTGAGCTGAAAGGCTTCAGTGGAGCTGCAACTTGAGAGCACTATCACTAATTTCAATTTAAACAATTTAGCTGTAAAAGTTTCTCTACAGTTGTGTAGTTTGTTCACCTTGGATCCATTACACCATCTGCTGCCAATGTCCAGCTTTTTGTCCCAGTTGGTGTTTACTTACTGCGCATTGCATTTTAGGACAATAAAGTCCATCAACAGTACACTTAAATGTCACACAACTGTACCCTGCTGGCATTTCAACGATGTTTTACTTTGTCATTTTCCTGCATAAACAGTAAGTGTGCATAATCATAATATGGGTTAATTTAAAATGTGTAAAGGTACCCTATGGAGGTTTGTTGTAATAAATGCTATATTTGCATTCTCACTATTACACATTGTATGTATTTTTGAAGTCTAACAAATGTATTAAATTATATTTCCTTTTTTTGAAACCTACTTTTTTTGAGGCCTTGGAGCCTTAAAATGTCAGTTTTGCATTCACATCAACCAAGTCCATGTACAGTTTTATACAAGTGTACAAGATACTAACAAAACAGGGACACACTCTAAAACTCTTTGCCACATAGCACTTAGTGACAGAAAACTTTTCAGCCTCACTGACTACATTTACATGCATGTATTCTAACATGTCGTTTATCATCCCAAAATATGTGCTATTTTGCTCCTTGCATCAAAATAAGATTTTTTTTTTTTAAGTTAACCCTAGTGGCAGGCTTATTTGACCATATGAACACAGCCTCCCTCTTTTTTTATTCCTTCAGCCACCTTCTTGAAAAGGTCAGCGCTGAAATATTTGTGGATATCAAAAACCTGTTAACATTCCACTCTTTCATAATGTTTAAAAGTTGGTGCGTTTCTTCTTCCAGTTTATTTTAGCTTTAGCTTTAGCTTTAGTATACTTAGCTTGTCAAACACCACATGTTTCTCTGTATTCTCAGTATTAACTCTTAAACCAGCAATTACTGATACAACACACACAGTACACCGAGCTATTAGGACCATGCACCTCCACCTCATTCACCTCCACTCTCATCACATTCAGCGCCTACCCAGGGTTCCTTCTGTCTACTCATATCACCTCTGACATCACCATGGGGTCTAATCATCAAAGATTCTACATTTTTGTTGTACACTATGGCAATAGATTTATTATCACTCCTAAAAATGACTGACTCACATTTAACATGTGCCTCAGTGATACTGCGATTTCACCAGACTGTGGTTTACTTGTGTAGACATATGAGTGATCAGATCAGAGGTCTGTGCATGGTGCACAGAGGAAATAGAACAGGTGCTCCTGAGCCGCGCACACAGCTGCTGTGTTCATTGAGCGCTGGTTTAACACTGAATATTGAGAGGAACAAATAAGCATTCTTTCAATTTTTGGAAAGATGATGATATCCCTGACTAATTATAACACTTGGAAAGGGGGGGGGGGGGGCATGTTTTCATATTTCATATATTACGGTGGGGACGTGATCCCCCATGCCCTATGTTCCAGTAGATTTCACAATATGATATGAATATTGTTGTTGTGCAGGCTGCGCAGGATGTGTGGTTCACTTTTAAAAGGGACCTGTTATGTTTTTCCTTATTTTGTGTATCTGATGTTCATATTATGGCTCATTCATAATATGAACTCCCCTTGTGTATGAAAATAGATTTGTTCATTTTAAACATTTTAAATGTCATTGCCATATTTCCATGAGACGCATGTAAAAAAGCATGTATGTTCTCGTGGAAATCCAAAATACAACTCTGAACTTGAAAATGAACATAGCTGTTCAATATAAAGATTTATAACCATTGCCCATGTTTTCTTCCGACTTTAAAGACCAGGACCCGATCATTTACATTAAAATAGTAACATTTTATTTTACTTCCCATGAAAAAAAAAGACTGTCATAGTCTCTAGGTTATGTGATGCACTGGTTGTGTAATGTGCCACACCAGCATCCTGTGTAAGCACCTTGACATGAGAATGTCACAGGTCATCATGTGTAAAAGAGAAAAGTTCTTCTCTGCCATCCATGTTCCAAGAGAAATACTTTTCTTCACTCTACAGTGAGAGCAGGTAAGATACAGGTACGTTGAAATTTGCCTGTAAAGCACTTCATCAGGCCACGTGGGCCTCACATCACTTCACCCTCCAACAGACACAGAGGTCACACTGTCACCCGTGGGTGTTACAGCAGCTCTGCCCTGTCCTTTTGTGATCCTTTTCCAAGCCAGCAGAGGATTTTCTGCTGATACCTCCTCCAGTGCGCCATAGCTGCAAGCTGTGACGTCACACTGATCGTGTGCGACCCCTGGGACAAATGCTTATGGAAACACTCTCCCTCAATGCGCTCTTGTTGTAAAATAGCCTGAGGGTAGCCATGATACAGTAGCTTTATCAAGGCCTTTTCTTACCATGCTGGGACACAAACACAAGCCTGCTTTCAAGTCCAAATTTGATTTAGTAGAGCTGTTAACACTGCTGCGCAATGGCTGTCTGCCAAAGTGGGGAATAAATTTGATATAATTATAGTAATATGAGCATCAATCAAATACTGACTTGAGAATCAACAGCTTGCTCATTGTCTTTGTCCCTACTTCTTTTTTTTCCTACTTAAATTTCATGCTGAGAGCAAGATATGTGTGTGTGTGTGTGTGTGTGTGTGTGTGTGTGTGTGTGTGTGTGTGTATTCAGATATGCAGCAATAATTATCTTTGATACATTATGGATTATTTATTAGATTGCTCTGCCCCCGCTGACTTGGCACAGTTAAACAACCAATGAGAATTTGGCATTTGGACAGAAGAGTGGATACAGACTGCTAAAAATAGATATTGTTAATAAAAATTCACAGAAGAAGTGCTGTTAGAGGGCTGCATTTGGCTGCATTTAATGTGTTAAAAGAGTCTGTTCTCCATGGAAACCATGAGGATGAATCCAGTAAGAGTTTCACTCCCTTTCAAAATATGATTAACTAAGGTCCGTTTTTTGTGGCATATTTTGAAGGCAAATCAGCTTGTTGCAAATTTGAATTTTATAATTATTTTTACCTGCTGCGACAATGCTGTAATGGCTAATTAATTCCACCTTGTGAGTGTGTGTCATCGTGGCAAAATGTGGTCCTGGTGACGACTTGGGCGACCTAGTCATCAGCCACGTCTTGTGCGACCAAAGCAACCGGAGCGGGGGGACTTAAAACTCATTTAACTTTATGTTAATGGGCTCTGAAATGGTTCGGCGGCAACCAGTTGGAATGCTGACGTGCTTTGATGAAGCAGGTCCCAGAGAACAAGCCATGTAATTTTGGTTCCTATAGCACACTTGTTCCGACAGTGGATATTGAGAAGTTTATTACATGCATTCGGTTCCACTCACCAAAATAAAAAGAATGAGGCTTGGGACCGCGTCACGGAGGTAGTTGGTTGGTCTGGGCTCTGGAGCCGGTCAACCTGATTTGAATGCTGCTGGAAGCCCGCTGGAGGCAGAGCCTCCGCTGGGTCGCAAGTGGTTCAGCCACTTTACGATCTGTATTTTCTAAACATCAGACTAGAAAGCTGTTTGTTGGCTCAGACTCAAAGAGGCAGATTTAGCTGGAGCAGAAAGGTTTTGTTGCGCTGCCACTGGGGGGCGGGATGAGACAACTGATAGGATGATTTATGATTGGTTTGGAATTTATTGCGTAATAAATCTCAGGGATAACCACGGCCAAATCAAACCCAATTTCAAGAATGCACAAAAACTTAAAAGACAGATATTTTGAATTTGGATGGAAACTGATTTCTAATTGTTTTTACATGTTTAATATTATGTACATAAGACCCTAAATTACATAGTTAGAAGGCTATTGTGGATTTGGGTTTCCAGAGGCTTTAAATAATAAGTAAAGTAGTAATTGAGTCCTTTGAACTTCTTCTAAGTAGCTTTGGTTAACAAAACTAGATTTCTCTTGACAGTCACTGTGAAGTAATTGGTAGCTTGCAAAGCTGGGCATTTAAAGTAGCTCCCCCAACACTAAGGAGGTAGGGTAGGGGCCATTGGCCCGCTTCAAGCCCCTGGCCCACAAAGTAGGAAATGGACCTTTGGTACTAGAAAAACATGGACCCACTCTTAAAACATTGCTCTATATTACCTCTAGTGGTAGAAAACAACTAGCTATTTAGCCTGGCTGATCATCCACAAACAATCTGTGCTGGGCTTTTTTGTATACCAAGCTCATGACACGGAGGTGTGGAAGGGTTGTCCAGCTCTCGGGGACCCATGTAGACCATCCATCTCAACATTAGGCCCGCAACCATGTACATAATGCTGGAATGCTAAGAGATACAAGGGCAGCCTGGGCCCAGGGACTTGCTGGTATGTACTGACAAGTCAGTCAGGCTCCTGTTTGCATCCAAATACACATACACTGCAACAAAGTCAGTATATCTTGTCAAACATTATGGGCTCTAGTTTCCCGGCGCAGCGCAGGGTGGCGAACCCCGCGCAGAGCTAGTTTCGAGCAGCGCAACCCGAGGCACGCTCAGTTTGGTAGTTTGGGTGTGCTGAGATGGGTGTGGCAGCGCAGCAGGGGGAGGTGTCCACAGATCCAGCTTGGCGCAGTGACAGTTTCGTGCCAAAAGGCTTCGCTGAAGGTGCACTAAAAGCTCGCCAGCTGAGACCAGGTCTACTGTCAGTGCAGGGGGAGCGCAGCCAGTGTAAGCCGAAGTTTGGCTGACCGGCGGACAGTGCGCACACGTCACCAAATCCTCACAGACAGGTTTCCAGAATGTCAGGCACATTAACGATGCAATAAATACCCACAAAAACACTAGTCAATGTAACTATCTGCAATCAGCACATAAATCTTTATAGCGACTGTCCCGTCACATCTGATGCAAGATCAAAGAGGATTCGCACCGTTCGGCACGTTTGGCACGTGTAATGGAAACCCAACCTGATTTAATTAACACAGCTGCAAACTGATGAGTTCACATCCCTCTCAGCCAACCACAAACAGCCACAGAATCAGATTGGGAGTATATATTCAGCATCTGTCACCTTAGAAAAGTCAAAAGAAAAGAAACAGAGTGAGACTGCGAGAGAGAAAGAGAGAGTATGCGTGTATGAGAGAAACGCAACATTGATTTACAATTGTGGTGACCTCCTTCCAGGCTACCTTTGTGTCATCAGCCCGTGGAGGTCTGCTCGAAGTTCCGTATATTCGGACACTGCGAGCTTGGGAGGAGTTTGGCCATGTGACGCTGCTGCTCTCTTCTGCCATGGCGAATTGAGTAAACTCTCATTACACCTTCGCACGGTGCATTTAAGGGCGAGGAGAGGGGCTCATTTGATTGGTGTGATGTGTGTAAAACCCACTCCACGCCTTCTCTCCTCCCTCTTTCCAACTTGCGCCGGTAGGAGGGACGGAGGTGGCAAAGAGGAGTAGCTGCACCACTTGCAAAATCCACCTGGTCACACCCAGTTGAAGCACATGTGGCTGCGCTTCTGCTGCGCCCAGTCTGCGAAACTAGAGCCCTATGTGTTTCTTCGTTTCTTCACGGTATTAACTCTTAAACCTGCAGCTATATGTTGGATATTTAATAAAACACAGAACACACACAGCACACCGAGCAATAAGGACCATGCACCTCCAGTCTAATCACGTCCAGAGCTCACCCAGTTTTCCTTTCATCATCAGACACACAGCTCCACATCACATTCATCCAGATCTGCAGGCTTTTCTCCATCATAGAGTCCATTGAGAGACATTCCTGTCTACACATGGCATCTCTACACCCCTACAAATTTCATGATATTGCAATGGGGGCTAACCCGTGTTGTCACTTTATGCCCCCGGCTGAAATATGCCTTAAGTAGTGGATCACTGTCTTGTGACTGAAGAGATCCTGTTGCAAGATGGTCTATAGTTTTTACATTTGAATTTTTCTGCATGGGTTAAATTCACATCACTGCTTTGTCAAAACTAAATACAGGTGAAAGAACAAAGGCATTCAGTCATCTGATAAACTCTGTAGCGTTTTTTCCTCACACATTAGGGTTTTAATAACTTTAGTTATGAGCTTCTTCAATGATTACCTTCCTGCAGTAGAAGTAGGCCAGCTAGCAGGGCGAATGAAAACCTGCCGTGTTCTGCCCCTTGCCTTGCAGGTTTGTATGCTGTATATATGGTGAAAATTCTTAATCCCTGAGTTAAAATCACAGACACTGGAAAAGAGTAAACATAACTAACGCAAAGGCTGACATTTGGAAATGAACAGTCTGCACTTAGCATATTTTTGATATACATTTTTATTTATTTAACAGTCGGGTCACTGTAAATTTTAATATGCTGGAGTTCCATGAAAAGTGAGGCAGCTAATTTTAGTCAGGGCACCGTGTTCCCTCCCTGCAAAGCTTTTGTGCATTATATTTAATTTGTTGCTGCTCATAAAAAGTGTCCCAACTGTACCCATTCAGCTCTGCTCAATTATGGTACTGTGTTCTCTTCCAAAAGACTGACAGCGCTGACAGCTTGTTGGTTGATCCCTGCAAGACGTCTCTGAGGACGTGGCTTAATTATAGCCTCTTTTGATCGGCAAACTCTGGCAGAGTCTGGCTCTCTGTGGAGGGAGAGTCATCCATCTCCCCTGCCCACGGTTAGACTCCCAATTGCAATGCAAATTTTTTCATCTACTCTGGTAGTATTTTAAATGTATAAACAGCACACGAGAGGTCCTGGACAGTGTTACTGTAGTAAGTTACTATGGATACTGCTATATAGACAAAATCATGTAGACACCACATGGAAGAGGACTTAAGTAGCAAACACACAGCTTTTAAGTGTTATTCATATTTGGTTGCATACGTGTGTCATCTGTGGAAGCAGTTAGTGCTTGCACATTAGTTTTTAAAGCTCCATTAGACAACTGACAGAAAAGAGAAGCCAACAAACCTACCAGTTACCTACTATGTAAAAAGGAACAGACACATCACACTGACAAACAGTCAAAAGGTGAGAATAATCAATGGGTTTATGACAGATGTACAAAAAGCTGGACATATGGGGCTGACAAATGCTGGCATACAACCTATTACAGCCCAGTCTTTTCCCATTCATTTGTCCATTCTCTGTGGAGGGTTAAAGGATAATTCAGTTTTTTTTCTTGTTTTTATGGGTTGGGTCATATGATATGATAACACTGTTCTCACCAGGTCAGTTGACAAGATCTGTTCAACACTGCCAAACGGATGTCCGACAGCACAAGAAACATGAGTGGTAAGACAAATCGGACCAAAACATCCTCACTCCCAATTTGTCAAATATCAGTGCTTAGTCAGTGGCCCATAGGTCAAATTATGAAACTCTAGGAACCCCTCCAGCATCGGTTTGGGCACTCAGAAATACTGTGTTGACTCATGCTTGTTACATGCATTATGTCTTTCAAAAAATACGTAAGTTTTCATAAGAAATTAAACAGTTTCTGCTTCTTAAATGCATGCAGACTGTTTTCGGAACAAACTTTAGTAAGGCTTTCAAACAATTGTTTCATTTTTATAGTAATTAATTGCTTAATTTCGATAATTCTATTATTCTATTTCAAAACAGTTTTGAAGTCCATATTAACAAGGTGAAGCAATTCTTACCAGAGTGTCTTGACTGAGAATCAAGTGAGGCAATAAAAGCATGTGGTTAGGTTGAGGAAATAACATCATGGTTGGGCTCTAAATAATTACGTTTGTTACTTATGTGATGTAATGTCACATGACACAATACAATCGTAGTATGCTACACATGCTAGCACACTACGTGATTGATTTTTGGTTTCTCATGGAACAAACAGCAGCCTATGAGGCGAAAGTCCAAAGTTTGTAAGACCCATCCCCTTCATATCCTGTCCAACTCATGCAAACTTTCTTCCTCCTTAAAATACAGCAGCTGCTCGGAGCTTCAAAAATTCAGTCGCTCAGTGAGTCATCGGAACGCCACTAAAGGGTGTGCATTGGTTCTTGACACCAAAAGCACCTAGGGGTCACAAGAGAAATCTCAAGGGTTGCACAATGGCTTTCCTCCAGTCTTTTTTTTTTTTTAATTGTTTTCTAAATTCATGTTTTTAAGACTCAGGAAAAATAATCAAAAGTAATTTTAAAAGAGGTTCAAAACAGGAAATCGTGTCCGTGCGAAGCAAGAACAGCAGGTCAAACTGGAACCAGGAAGTTGGTTTGTCAGCTTTGATGGACAGTGAGTTTAGGTAATAATTTCACTTTTGGCCTTAGTTTACACAAATGACTTGGACTAACCTAAGTGTTTGTTTACAACATTCAATGGCAACAATGGCCAAACTGTCAAAGATAAGATCTGACTTGTTCTAAGCCTTTAATAAAGCTGTTTATAAAGCTACCCACTGTAAGATACTTTCTCAGTGCTTTGCCATATCTTGTTTAATTGTTGCCATTATAATGTTTATAGTGTAAATGGCACTTTCTGATTAAACCTTTAGGAATATTCTGAAAGATAAAAGTGTGGCAGTCTTACCTCCGTATGGAAAAATGGAAGGCATACAGACAAAACACATCAGCTCGATCCACCATTACCCAATGTGAGTGCAGAGGCTGTGCTAGTTTTATTATTGTATGGGTTTTAAAAAAAACCAGATGAGGTTATTGAAACAAAAATCTCATACTGTTGGAGGCACCAGGGTAAATAATATACAGTGCCAGTGGAGGGGACGGTGTGCTGCAGAGAATTCACTTTCTTCCATCTCAGTCATGGCTTTGCTTTCAGAGTTTGGGGCCCTTACCTTTTGCCTGTGCTCCGCCGTCTTCCAGAGACATGTTAGCGGCACCGATGCGTGAAATTGTAAAATCGCTAATGACATTTTCCTTGCATAATGGCGTCCCTTGAAATGATGCTTACAGCTGCCGGGCTTTGATTGAGGAGTACAGTGTACGTGTGTGTGTGTGTGTGTGTGTGTGTGTTGGAGGGGCATGCCTGAGGACACACGTCCCCCATTTTTCAATTTCTGCAACCCAGACTGCCAAATGTGCTTAATGTGGGTTATAAATTTAATTGGATGGATAACTGTGCCCTTTTTTAATGCCACCTTTTGCCATGTCCTTGACTTTTCCTTTCACTCGGAAAGATAGATAGAAGGAATGTTGGTCTATCTCTCTGTCTGTCTGTCTGTCTGTCTGTCTTTCTGTAAGGGGCTGGGTGGGGCTACAGGCTCTGAAGGCTGCTTCTTAGAAACTAGCAGTGTTGTTGTCCAGGTTGATCAATGCAAGCGTTGACTCCAACTGTTACATTTAATCAACACCTGACTGGCTATTTACTTAAAGCTACAGCTGGTAATTTTTATAGAAATATATTCTTTAATGTTTTTGCCAAAGCTGTCACTTTATCCTGACAGTAGTGCACGAGAAAGATAATCTGTGACAACAATCATGTTCCTCTGTCTCCTCATAGTTTAAGCTTGGAGAAAAAAACGCTCCGGCTGCTTGTATTTCTTTCAACCAATCACAATCGTTCTGGGCGGTGCCACAGCAACGGTGCGCTTGCAAAAATATTGCCGGGGGGAAACAGGTTTGGGTGTAACATGCCCACAAAAATATCGCCTACAGGACGCAAACCATGGCAGAAAAATGGCTACATCCCCGCAAGATCAAACACCGCAAAAGTTAGAAAAGGACATGCTGAAAACTGCAACCGGAGGTGGTAGGGCGTGAATGAGAGGCTGATCTTGGACAAGGTCCAAAACCTGAGCACATTTTTTTGGTTGAAACTTAATTATTTATGATTAATAATACTTGTAGTTTGATGTGGTGACAAATTTGACCAAATTTAGCAAAAGTAACAAGCTAAGACACTGTTAATTAGGAAGTATTCATTCAAGGACATATAAGGACTTTATTATTGTATAATTTGAGGACATCGGGACTTTATTGTTGTCGCTTTTGAGGACAATTGTACCTAATTATTATTAACAGTGTTTCAGGGTTTTTTTTATACACATCAGGTTCTACTGATCCCAAATAGCTAAGAGAAATTTAAAATGCAGACCAAACAAAAGATCAGGTCTCAGGAGTATAGTGACAATTCCAGCCAATATGGCAAAAGGTTATTTTTTAAAAGTTACCAACTGTAGTGTTAAGTAAATAGCCACTGAGCTGTTGGGTGGAGTGTGTTTGTTTTTTTATATTCAGTTGTTGAGTGAGTGTGACTGTTGGAGTCAAAGCTTAGTTCACCAAGCTATACAACAACCTTCACAGATTCTCTGTCTCATGTACTACTGTCAGAATATAGTGACATTTCAGCAAATATGACAAAAAGTTCATATTTTTTCTATAAAAGTCACTGACTGCAGTTTTAATCTGTTTCATTTCTCACCGCGCAGAAGGTTCCTTTAAAAAACAAAACCATCCTTGGAAGGTTGCTTGAATTAAAACATTTGTATTCAACAATAACCATGTTGCAGTCTTTATGCTAAGCTAAGCTAAAATCCTCCTCGGTTCCGATCCTTTCTTTTTAGATAGTTGCGATTGATCACAATTTTCTCATCTAACTGAAGTGAATATGTGTACTTTCCAAATGTTGAAATATTAATCTTAATGAAAAAAATAAATTCTGGATCAATTTTGGATGAATTTCGAAACCAAGGTGCTTCGTTATGTTCCAGAGTTCAAAGACAACACATTTTTAATTCACTGTAGCTCTGATTGATGCCTCTGACTGGTATCTCTTTTATAGTGGTGGTAGAGGCTCATTGGTGTCGCAAGATTTAGAATCATCAGTTATATCAAAATGATGGGAAAAACATGACTACTCAGACAAGTCAAAATACTTAAAACTGATGTCCATAACATAAACCTGTTGTATTTTTTTATGTGCAGTCCAGAATGTCCAACTTGATTGAAAGTGAAATTGAGATAGCTAAAGACAAATGATGTGTAGAAACTGAAAAGGCATCAGCACATAATTGCACACTGTACAGCGTGTTTGCATCACACGGCTCACACACTGTGTTCATTGTAGGCTAAAATGTGTTTTGCGTCGTGTAAGTGGACAAAGGCACTAAAGAGCAGCGCAGTCAACACCATAAAAAGACGGTGGACTATAAAAGTTTCATTCACTGAGATGATTAAAAGCTGCTATTTCAGTCCCAGCGTTTGACCATGTGTGTGTTTGAATGTGTACTTATGTGTGGGAGTGTGTGTATTTACTGTACGTCTGTGGATTTGTCTTTATGTTTTTCGGTGTTTCCTCTTTTGTTTGTAGTTTCAACCAGAGGGTGTTTGAGTCACCATCACTGATATTCCAGCTTTTTAAATTAGTTTTAATGAATCTTAATTTAACAGGCAGGAGGTTGTGTGTGTGTGTGTGTGTGTGTGTGTGTGTGTGTAGTATCCCCAGCATGGAGAATAGCTCTGTTGTTTTGCTGTGTTTTCGGGGTCAGCTTTGGCCTTGCCTCGGGCCATGTCAGCCAACGCTATCAGACTCAAAGAGGAGCCTCTCTTCACACGAATAATAATTAGGATACTCAGTGCCAGTTCACAAAGAAATAGACCATCTGGGTTCAATCCTTCCAGCCTCACAGTCCCTGCTGTCCAGTGTGCATCCGTCTGATGTGCCGCAGACTTCGACCATGTGGCACAATCGTCCTTTTTATAGATAGTGGAGCTCGTCTCTTGCCACAGCACATTACAATCTGTGAGGAACTGTAGATGAGCTGCGCTAGAGAGGGTTGTTTTTCTCTGGATGTAAAGAAAGGTCACAGTGCACGCACTAAAGTTGTTTCAGTTCCACTTTTACAACTTATTTTTACAGTCTGTCAAATTTCAGGATTTTTTTTTATGTCATGCTCAGTTGTTCGAGCTATAGTAGTGAACATTTATTATTTTTTTAACCTTCTTTTATTACTTTTATTTATCTTTGTGTAATGTGCATAAAGAAATCATACTTGAATTTTTGGTCTAGTTGCAGCATTTGCATGACATCATGTGAGCACTGAGCTCAAAATGTTACCTATCTCAATATTTCAGCCGTAAACAGAATATTTTTGCTGTGTGTACTTTTTTCTTCTTCTGTACATTTAAAACTCCCATCCATCCATTTTGTGCCATTTATTTGGGTCTGGGTCACGGTGGCAGCACCCCTCTCCCTGGCTACAACCTCCAGCACCTCACTAGGGATCCTGAAGCACTGCCAGACCAGATGGGATATAATCCCTCCAGCGTAGTGTGGGCCTGCCCTGGGGTCTCTTACCAGTTAGATGTGCCTGAAAACATTCACAGAGAGGCATCCATCAGGCATCTTAATTAGGTGCCCAGACATTTTGGAGGGATCATCCAACAAGCTATCCTTTCAAGTAGTAGCAGTTCTACCCAAAGCTTCTCAGGCAGCCTGGAAATGAGAACAGGTTTGAAATCCCTGCGCTTAGGTAGACAATCTTAATCCAGCGAAGGGAATGGCTGACACCCACTACTATTGATAAAAACGACTATCTCAAGAGGTAATTACTAAATTTAAACACACTGAAAGACTATTGCAAAACTATGGCTGACCATAAATAGTATAGTATTAAAGTTGGGTTTGATTTTATGAAAGATTTGAAGATTATGCGTTTAACCTGATTGACCTCTTAGCATATTCTGGATAATTCTGCAGTTTCAAATTCTTGAGTATGAATGATTAACATGTGGACAAGTGCTATGGGTCATTTTTTCTTGAAAAAACACTTAAAAATCAAGTGAACATTTGTTCATTTGATTTCTGAGTGTTTTTTTAATGAACTGCAATCACTATATTATGTGAGCAAAGCCTCCTTTTCTCTTTGGCACCGTCCCTCAGAACATTTAAAAATGGACTGAAAGCTACTTGTGAAACATTTTGTCCTGTTATGACAGATCAGTGTAGCTGTGCACTGATGATGCTGATAATGTCTCTCATGGAGTGCAATTATAAAAAGCAAAAGAAAACAGAAAAAAATCCCCAAAATATGCTAACACTGGAGTTTTTTCTCTCTTTATGCCACACTTTAAACACCAGATATGTAAATCAGGAATGCATAGAGGGCGATAAACTTGAATAAGAACTTAGAAAATGTCAGATATCCACAACGGAGCTGGAGCTCATCTTCTCCAGTAAAATAAATTTGCTGTGGCTTCTCACACCTTGTCAGGCTGCCTGCTGGCACAAGGACCAAAAAAATTAAGAGAGTCTCAGCCTGTCTTCTGTATTCCTGCCATGTGTCTTCTCATTTAGCTCCCGTAAAGAGTCCTCTCTGGTGAAAACCTGCACCTACCCTCTCCAAGAGGTTTCAACTGCAGACGCTGATTTAGAAAAATTAAACTGCATCTCTGCTTCATTTGTATTCATACATGGATGCTACTTTTCTCCCACTTTTCTTCTATTTAATACATTCACACACTTTTAGTCATATAGCATCTTCAGGCATACAAGCAACACAGAATGCAAAAGCAACTACATTATATACACACATTTACATCCATTATACATGATAAACATCTCTCTCTGAGCTAACCTTAGGTTCAGATCTCCTCTGAACAGCTAATATATTTGATGCCTCAAAATCTGGGACAAGAGATTTTATGTGAATATTGTAAAAACGACATAAAATATTTTATCTGTTCTTGTAAACCCTGGAACATGCAGTATTTTTACTCCAATAACCGGGGTTTTAGAAAGTTGGATCGCTCACTATAGACAGTGTAAGGATTTGATTCAGAGTCGATAACCCCAAAATGAGGTTGGAATCAGGCTGAATTTTGACTACATCAGTTGCTGTTTGACGTGCAGTTTGAGGGGAGTGATGAACACCTAAACAACCACAATCGAGTTCTGAGACGATCAGTTAGATTTCTGGCATGTTGGAAATTTTGGTCGGCTGTTGCAGTTTGAGCAGTTCCTGGTTCAATTTCCTACATGACTGCTGTAACATAAGCTGTAGTGATCTTGTTTTAATATTGTTGGAGCAGCATTTTGCTTGTTGTGGCTATAACTGTAATATTGAGATGGCTGTGATATAAAACTGAACCAACAGACTGTTGGCATCATCCAGACACCTGCGGCTTCATATTTTTTTCCCCTTAGTTTCTGTTCTTTGTAGAATTGTACAAAGTAATACTGCCATCATTTTGTTTGAATAATCTTTATTGGAATTGTCATTGGACAAAACCAAGTGGGGGCTCCATGCTTATGTGATAAAAGCTACTTGTTTTCATTTCCAGGTTTGTCATGCTTCTTGGCGTGTGATAGCGTCCCAGAAGGCACCCTTTAGCATATCTGTTTGATCCATCCATCCATCCATCCATCCATCCGTCCATCCATTTTCATCCGCTTATCCGGGGCCGGGTTGCGGGGGCAGCAGGCCAAGCAAAGCACCCCAGACATCCCTCTCCCGAGCAACACTTTCCAGCTCCTCTTGGAGGACCCCAAGGTGTTCCCAGACTAGATGAGATATGTAATCCCTCTAGCGTGTTCTGGGTTTGCCTCAGGGCCTCCTACCAGTGGGACGTGACTGGAACACCTCTAGCGGGAGGCGCCCAGGCGGCATCCTGATCAGATGCCCGAGCCAACTCAGCTGACTCACTGACCCTTTTGATGCGAAGTAGCAGCGGCTCTACTCCGAGTTCCCTCCCGATGTCCGAGCTCCTCACCCTATCTCTAAGGCTAAGCCCAGCCACCCCACGGAGAAAAGTCATTTCCACCTTTTACCACATCAGTTGTTCTCATTTAAGTATTACTGCAGTTAGTTGAAAACCCGATGTGTCTCATAAAAACACTAAAGGGTGCCCTTGGCGTCAATATCACACTGAGGAGTGTGATAAAGCACCGGTGTTTGACAACCTAGGAATAAGAACAGGGTGGATATCATCCCAAGCAGTCTGGTTCTTGTTAAAGATATACTATGCAGGATTTTCCTAAAAAAAAAAAAAAAAAAAAGTGTATTGACTTAAAGATAAGTAATCCCTCTCAATTAGGGGCGGACAATATATATCAAATATACTCAGTGTATCATGGCTTGTTCCATGTGGGATGTATAAAATGAGTATCTTGTGAACATCGAGTATTGTTGTCACGTATTTAGATGGTCTAAAGCGGACAGCGGAGGGCGCATAATCCATGTCGCAAGTGTCATTGCTATTTAGATGCAGACGCAGTTGTCATTTTCACGCCCTGCAATTAATAAACGTGGGTGGGGGAGAAAACGCTGAACAGGTCCTAGCTGCAGGATCAGCACCTTGGGGAGCTCCACGGCAAGTCCTGACAGCTTTACTCTGTTATATGATGAAAACAGGTTTGAATAATATTCCACAGATATTTAGTAAGATCTTTCTTGTATTAGTGATCCCACGCCTGCTTTACCTCAGGGAGCTTGGGTGCCTGTCTGCTGTCCTCGTAGATTTGGTTCTGACGGGCCTTCACCTCCCGCACGAGGAGATCCGTCTCCTCAGCTGTAAAACGCTCACTCTTTCCAGTTGGTAGGTCTGCCATCTAACTAGCTCTCCGCCGTGCGCTCCAATTGTGCCTCTTTTAAAGGGATTGGCTTATTGAATGATACACGCAAAACCCACCCATGAATAATTCACAGAGTAAGTCCAACCCCTTTAGACTCTCCACCATGGCGCACAGTCTAAAAACGTGCTGTCTAACTAACAAGTGACTGGGACACGCCCGTGCGCCGCATGCCTGGCACTTCGCGTTTTAGACCATCTAAATAGGGCCCAATGAGACAGCACGAGCAGACGAAGTGTGTGTTTTGTACATGCAGGGCTCTGGACCACATCTATTTAGTTGCATTTTGTAACCATGGAGCACCAGTGTGACTCTCAAATACTCTCACTCATGGAGAAGAGGGGGGAACGTTAGCATAGCTCCTGGTGTTAGCACTAGCCGGGTCGGTTTCCACCGGCTACTGGAGTAACTTAACAGCTATGGAGCGTTTCTATCAGCTCTTCTAGTCACTGAGCCTCGCCTCCATCTCAGCAAATATATTACATTTATTACAGGTACCATCATCACTGAAGTAGGCAGGGGAAAAGCTAAACACAGCAGAGACTGAGACATGCTAACTGCTAGATGAGGGGGGTGGAGAGCAGAGGTAGAGGGAGGAGTGGCTCGTGACACACTTTGTTGTGGTCTACAGGCAGTGCACAACAGCAAACCTAGCGGTGAAACGATTTCGCTTTTTGCTCCTTTAATTATAACAATATGTTATTTAACTATTATTATAATAGTATTTTATTTTACTTTATTAAAACAGTACTTTAACTTTATTATGACAGCAGCTACTTTATTTGACTTCATTGTAATTGTAGTTCATTTAGTAATTTTGTATTTTAGTAGTCTACAGTACTTTGGGGCTGTAACCTTTGGGTAATAGGTGTGTAGCCCCCAACCAATAACAGGATGCAGGTGAGGTGGAGACTTATAGAAAGGTAGCAACCAGGTGTCAGACTGGAAGCAGCAAGCATCCAAGAAAAAGCTACAAAAATCACAAACACAGGTGCGTCCTCAAGTTCACCAGGTAGAGTGTGCGCCCAATGTAGGCTGCGGTCTTGGCAGCATCAAGGGTTTGATTCCAACCTGTGGCCCTTTGCATGTCATCCCCATTCTCTCTCCCTGATTTCCTGTCCACTGTCAAAAAAAAAATTGAAAATCACAAACACAGTGCCGAAAAACACAAATCTCAAATATAGCAAAGCAAGAACGCCAAGCTGAAAAAGCTTGTTCTAAAATGAGAGTGAATCTGGGGTTGTCTTTCACTTTCAATGAAGGAGATGATGGGGATGAAGAACAATGCGCTGTTGGCCTGCTTTTTGTCAGACAGTGCACGTACAAGCAGTGCAGGGAAGAGGGGTAACAATAACTGACAATTCCTTCATAGTACACCTTTAATACCATAATTTCAATATGTATGATTACAGAGACCACAGAATGACATGATGAAAGGATTTTAAAACACAATATAAGCTCCATTACATGGCACAATAAATAATTGAATAATACCACAACCTTATTTATAGTGTTAGTATAGTGTAAAGTTTTTACTGCAGGAGGCTTTTCTTATATATATTGACCTTCACAACACTTTCCTGTGACATATTTTGCTAGTACTTGGTTTTATTATTTCTTTTGCTGAAGAAACTGAGGGAGTAGAGGGAAAGAAAAGGTAATCTTAGACTGAGAAGGAAAATGAGATGCAGAGACAGAGGATGATGAAGCAGAGAATCAGACGGATTAAGTATGCATTGAAAAGTAGATGGAAGCTTCTGCTCTGGACTGCGGGAAATTGTCTCTACAGGCTGCTACTGGACTTAGCTTAGAAATATGCCCTGACTGCAGGCGAGTGTCTTTTTTTTACCACTTGTTATTGCCCTTCCAGCACTAGCAGAGCCTTTAAGCCAGCTGAGAGGTAGACGCTGTAACAAAGCAGGAAACAAAGTGCTGTTTAAATAAAGGTGACGAGCAGTAAATGGCATAGAGGTTAGAAAAGTGGGTTGAATCCCTGCAGCAGGCATGAAATAGGAAGACGTTCTCAGTTGCAACGCTCTGGAGCAAGACAGTTAAACTCAAACTGCACCAGTGGAGCTGTAGAGAAGTTTGTGTGCAGCTCCCAGCTGTAGAAGCAGAGCTGAAAAAAGAGCATACATTATCAGCTAACCTTCAGTGGATAAATAAATATCAGAAAAACTAATTCTCTGTGAGCATCTGCTGCCAAAAGCTCCGGTCTGTAAACTTGGCAAATGGAGATGAAAACATTTGAATGTGTCTTTTCTGGGGCAGTGACGACCTCTCTGAAGCTCCTCGCCTCTGATTGATAGAGGCTGCTGGTGCCCAGACCAGTCAGCCAGTGGATAAAACTGGATCAATGTGACAGTGATAGTGTTTTATGATGCCAATAAGATGCTCTCTCTTCGCTCCCTCTGCCATAAACGTAGACACTGAGAGACTCTGTAATGGACTGGGCTGGTACTTGTAAAGCCAGAACACGCTCGCTCTTAAGAAATGGATTTCTAGTGTCTCTTTCTGGTTAGAGATGAGTGGGATTCAACTATTATGCAGCTTTTTGTGATTCTACAATGAGAGAATGGATTCCACATGCTGACCATAAAATTCAGCTCTTCTCCCTCCCTGCCACATCTCTCAGATACATTATAAATAATGGATCACATTTATAGCATGCTTGACTTCCATCTCCCAATAGCTTCAAGTGTGCGTACAAGTGTGTAGTATGTGTGTGCTTTTCCTGATGCATGGTGAATAAAAATACTATGCTGATTAACATTGTACTTCTATTCTGGGATGCATGAGTACATTAGTGGACCAACTGCTGAGCCTCAGTCTTCAACTCTTCAGTCTGCATTTTTGGTAAGGACGGATGGCCTTATTTGCATGAATTCACCTATCCACAATGAAACAGTAGCCTCTCCTTTTAAGATTTGACTATACAAAGAAGGCACGGCAAGTATATCTCATATCAGGGGTCTTCAGGCAGAGGACCCCTTAGCTCAAAGACAGATGAAGCAGGGGCTCCTTTATAATAATAACAATCTGAAAATAACAGTCATTGTGTTACTGTTACATTAGAATGAACTTATATCTACCTACCTGTTTCCACAGTAACACAGAACGGACAAACCACACATTGACTCTAGATAGGGACATTGATGTTTTTGCATCAGCCACCGTAGTTGGTAGCCCCAAATATCATCCAGGATTAGCCAAACAGCATTGGAAAAAATGATTTTTAACATGAAACTGCCTGATTGGGTTTTTCATTGGTTTAAATCACCGCCTCCACTTCTCAGGTAATTCAGCTCCCCCAATTAACACTGACCTAACCACATGCTTTTGTTGCCTAAACTTGAGCAAATAAACATGAAAATGTTCATCTTTTTGTAATCTGTTTTGAAAAAGACTGTATGCATGTAATGAGCATAAACTGTACATTTTCTGTGAAAACGGAAATGTATTTTAAAAAACACAATGCATGTCACAAGCGTAAACTGACATGCTGTCCTGTAACATCAACAACAGACGCAGGAGGATACCTAGTGCGTCATATTTAGAAGTGAAAGTCCACTGTCAAAGTGGCTATATTTGATGAGTTGTGATGAGAATGCATTGGGAATTCTAACCAGGAGAAGTGTCAGCTGGTTGCAATCTGCAATTCTCACCACTAGCTGCTACTCCCCTGCAGTTACTTTGAGGACCTCTAGGTCCTGTTGAAGACCCAAGTCTTATATATATATTATACCATATATCCCTTTCTTTGAGTGATTGAAGTAAAAAATGAGGGCCCACATGTCATGGCACAAGTAGCACTGATAAAATGATTTGTTGTTACATCTACGGGAATCTATCATCATCAAGCCATAACACCATGTCTTCACAAGAGGGGTTTCATTCAGCTGGCTGCAGTAACACTATACACACAGGACTGCACCCTAAAGAGCACATTCACGCTTCAAGGCTATTTTCCTCAGTTTTACACACATAACTACTGTGTGCTGTGCTCTGAGCGCTGCCAAAACACAGGTGACTTACACACAATAGTACACTGAACACATCCTGTGAAGACATCAACTGAGGACTGAAATTGTCACTGTGAGACACATATAGCTGCAGCCACATTCTGTCCCTACAAACTGCGCCCACCACCAGTAGGCTACACGATAAATCCACCAACGCAACAGTTTTTTATACCCTGCTACAGCGCCACCTTGTAGTGAGTATGTGACCAAACACAGCAATAATCCACTTTATATTCAAACCTAAAGACATGATGCACCTTTTAAGCTACAAGATGTAACCCTTAACCTAACCATAACCACCTCTCTTTTAACTCAATGCTTCATGGTTAAAATAGTTAAATTCATATTTTCATCAGGGCCTTAGCTTCCAGATGAAGCAGTAAAGAGAGCTGATTGTGGAGGTATGGTGGGCAGGCCACGAAGCTGCTCCAGCCACAGCTGTACCTGTTCAGTTGCTGTTGCTCTATTTACAAGCTGCTCATGCCAACAACCAATTGCCAAACTTGAAATTCTGTTACATACACTGCTCTGCATGGAAGCCTTAGATGACCATGATTCCAACATTTTGTTTTGTTTGATTTGTGAGATCTTGAGATAACAGAACTTTTCTTGAAATAACAAGACAATTAGTTCGAGATCACGTGAAAAAAAACTCTGTCGTGAATTAACTTAAAAGGTCTACGCCATTATGTCTTTCCACCTAACTTTATATGCAATTCTAGCATGCTGCAATGCGCTGAAGCCCTGCTAAACTTCCTCTCACATGAAGCACACTGATGTGTCTATTATCCATAACAGCAAGGCATAAAGTAAGGTCAGCCTCTGCCAGGCTTTGATTGAAAAGAATTGTGATGCAATGATCAATATGCTCTTTGTCATCTGCCATACACAGAATGAAATGGTTCCTACAATAATTTAGGGGGAACTTCATTATCTGAAGATCTTGAGAAAATGATCCTATTGTCTCAAGAAGACAACATTTGTTATTTCAAGATAATAAAAAAAACAACTTGTGATCTCAAGAAAAGTGCAGCAAAATGGAGTAATAAAATGTTTGAACCCATGGCCGTTTAGGGCAATGTTTTCAAAACACAGTTTGGTTTACTGTGTATCTTTAATTCAAGATTGTTACCAACTGGCTACCATGTTTATTCCAGTGTCAAAAGACTGTCATTACGTCACCCACCAGTGCGAGCATTTACTGGTCCGTTGCAGATCAGTGTATTCTGGTAGTTGTAGGTTTTCAACACATTCTCACCCTCAACAACAAAAGCATGTGGTTACGTTGTGTCAACACTCATATGTGGTTGGGTTTAGGAAAAAAAATAGGGTTTGGCTTTACAATCTTGCGGAAAGCAAAAACCAGCCTCCTGGGTAAAGTCACTGGTTGTTTAACCCATCCACTAGCCCTCCTGCACACCCTACACAAACTTCCGCTGCCTTAACTTTCGTTGTTGTCCCAACGAGTTTCCTCCTGATGCCACCAGGAGCCTTTTAAGGGTGACTGGCCCCGTGTCATGCCGATGTGACAGGATGTCTTTTTCTGTTGGTGTCTGACGCTGAAAGTCACTGACCAAGCAGCGGTTTTCAACAACTTTGAAGTGAGCCTGGGCTGAGTTTTTTCTACCTCTTGAGCAAAAGTGAATGCCACAGTCACTCACAGTTTCTCTCTGTTTTCTCAGGTCATATGGCATCAGTATCAAAAGTATTTGCATCTCTCTACTGCGCTGACAGCCTAGTTTCATGAAAAGACCATCTTTTCAGCAGTGAAATACTTCATGCTAAACAGATGGATCAAACATGGTTTCTCAGAAACAAAGCTGAAATAATTAAAATGGATGGCTGCAGCATTTAACCGTAGGATCATTACATCACTGTAAGTGTTTGTGTGAAGGTCTGGTCATCTTAAACGCGACTGCTGCTTCACATTGTGTTTACAAGATTTTGATATGCTGTCAAAAAACAGCATACTGGTTGGCGGACATACAAAGTGCAGGACTGTGACACCAGAACCCCGAGTTCATGTCCAGAACCCTGTCTGTGGTCAGGTTTGTGCAACAAAAGCACTTTGGTCAAGGTTGGGGAAAGATCATGATTTTGGTTAAATATTATGCAACATTGCTAAGTTTGGCGGAAAACAAATGAAATAAGTTTTCAGTGAACATTTTGGTGATAAATTCAGTCTCAAAATTTTAGACACTTTCCAGGTAGATTACTTAGTAACATTTAATCATTATGTTAATAGAAAATGTAATTTGCTTGGCATTACGTTTCCCTCAAACATATTGCCATTTCAAACTTGACTCTAGAAACGATGTTTCTAGCAGACGCCACTGCATTTAATTGGACTGCCCCCGAGAAAACAATTTCAAAAGGGAAAAGGTAAACTTGGTAGCTTCAGTAATTTAAAAAAAAAGATGATGAAAGGGATTCCCCCAGCACCCTTTTATACTAAATATAATAAATGGGATAAAATTAATACTTATAGGGTCCTTGAACATCATTCTTAGTAACTGCAGATTAACAAAGCGAACTGTGAATTAAACATGTAATAACCTGATAGATATCAGTTATATTTTCCTTTCTTTCTCTCCTTAAAAAGGTGTAATTATTTCGAGTTATTAATAGGATGCCTGATTAATATTCAGTTGTCATACTTATGTTCATATTACATGGAGGTGAATTAGAATTAAATAAGTTAAAATGCTTAAATAAGTTATGTTAAAAATGTATGCCTTAAAAGATATGTCATTGTTTGTTCTGTGTTTTGAAAGGCTATAAAATAATTTTGGTTATGTTTGAGGAGTAATGACCCCAGAGAAAGTGGTATTTCCGGTTCACCTGCGGAAAAAAGGAAGAAGAAGGAAGAGCGCTGCTGACGAGCACAGAGATCAATGGCGTGGCGCAGAGATTCAGAGCCATGTGAGACTGGATACAGATCGCAGGACCTGCAGAGCTTCCGTGGACATGGCGGGTGTATGGTCAGGTGTCGTGGATGGACTTCTCTTGCTGCTGGGTGAGGCTGGGTGAGGTTTCTGTGTTTTGGTGTGTTTGAAATGTGTTAATATATCTCTAACATAAAGGCAATATACTGTGTTTGTATCATTTCATGATTTTTACATTAACAAGGTAATTCGTATATTTCATTTGCATTTTATTACGAAAGAAACCTGTGAGTATTCCCGTCATTCTCCAATTAATAATTTGTTAAAGTGAGAGTCATAGCTTACCCTAGCCTTGGACCAAGACGTTCATTGCATGAAAGTCTTGAAAACGAACCCCGTTTTTCGTGTGGGGGTTCCCGGTCTAGACCGATTCACGTTTCCATAAGCCTTCAAATCAAACATGTAATGTACTCACCTCATAGGCGCAGATGTCAGGAAGGTGTACGGGGGTTGCTGTGTGTTTGTATATCCGATATTGTTCAATAAACATGCATTTTATCTCGGATGTCTTGAGATTTTCTTCTCCCCTTCTTCGTTCTGCAATGATTGAGTGCACCGGCTTTCTACTGCGCCACAGCGCCACTACAGCGGTTGGAAAGACTTACTACCAATGTGTGATACACCTCCCAACCGCTATAGACGGGGACCCCCCCCTCCCACGAAAAACGGGGTTCGTTTTCAAGACGTTCATGCAATGAACGTCTTGCAATGAACGTCTTAGTCCAAGGCTAAGCTTACCCTGGACAGTGTATTTACATGGAGATGTCTCTTTCTTCATATGATAACAGATTTGAGTTTAAAGGGGTTTAATTCTTTGTTTAGCAAAACATAAAGTAATTAAATACTTAACAAGACGGTGGTGAAAGGATTACAAACACGTTATTTCAGTGTTGTATTAATTTTCTAATAAGATAATATTTTTGGTGTGGAAATATAAGACCCAGACGAATAAGTTTAGCAAGATTACTGCAAAGTATTCCAAAAGTATTTAGACGATGTGACTTAGTTATAAAATGTAATACTTGGGACACAGGATATTGGATTTTTTTGCTGATATTCAATATGGCAATGTATAAGATCTTATTTGGCCGGTAACCCATACTGATATCAATGTATCCTCTTTTTTCCCCACCTAATTTTAGTGATTCTCAAGTCTCTTCTGTAGGAGAATTAACATCATAATGTGCATATATACTCTTATCATGATGGCCTACCAGCAGATGGAGACATGAAATACAGTGCTTTTCAATGTATGTAATATTCATTCATTGTGTGAAATAAGAAAAAACATGTTGGCCGATTCGACTACATATTATTAGCATGTTGGCTGATTCCAGTATTTCCTTTTAAAGCCAATATTGGCTGACATCGATGATGTGCATCCCTATGAAATACATTACAAATGACATTTTTAGGACTTGTATTTAGTATATGTGGGAAGTGTGGGTGAAGTACCAACCTGACAGTTTGAACCTCTAACTGACCGTATCTCGATTTCCTGATGATCCTCTTCTCTACAGTACTCATAGTGGGGGCCTCCTGTTAGATAAAGTGAATCATTCAAATCCATTTCAGTTGTGTTTGTTGTCTAAAAGAACATTTTCTCTTTTTGTTCAACTATCAATACACCAGGGCCAAAGAAAAAGGAAACTCAACGCTGCAAAATGGCAAGATTGTGAGCAATAGTATTTTGGTGAAAAATGTCCTTAGGCTTCTTATCCTTGTAAGAGAAAGCTCTTGTTACCCTTAGAGCAGCAGCGGACTATTCCCCCATTACCAGCGGACTGTTTGGAAATCAAATATTCTCTTTGCATGAAAGAGAAAACTTCAAATGTTTAGAACTTAAGACAGAGCTGTGGTGCATTATAGCTTCCCAGACGGTTTTTCATGTGGGGGGTTTGATTAAAGATGCAAAAAAAAACCAAAAAACATCAGCTGACAAAACACACACACACACACACACACACACACACACACACACACACACACACACACACACACACATTGTATCTTGATCATTGTATTTTCAAGTTCAAGCTGCTTTATTGGCATGACTGCATTCAAAACAATGTTGCCAAAGCATATTAACACAATATAACACAACTATAGCGAACATAAACAATAACAATACATAAATAATAATTACAATTAAAAAACAAGACATGGAGAGCATGAGTGGCTATGGCAGGGTAAAAGTCATAAAGATTGTATTGCTATCTTTTTCACTCTTCTCCACACACACAGACACAGACAGACACACACACACACACACACACACACACACACACACACACACACACACACACACACACACAGACTCTCTCCATCCCTCTGAGGTTATGGGCTAGTATGAATTGCGGTGGAGCGTGCCCAGTACATGTCAGGAGGTATTGGTGATGTCAAAAGACCTTCAATCACAGTGCTTATGTTTGCTGCAGAGAAAACGGTGCAAGTGCCTCTGGGGAAATAACACACCATCTACAAATCCCACGTAATGTCAATAGTTCCACACCACTACATTCATTCATGTGCCAGTACCAGAGCTCTCTACCACACTAGGAAGCAAGCACCTGTCAAAACACCCTGACAAGGTAATGGAAACATTCAGTATGTTAACTTGCACAGCAATAATTAGATCCTAAACTGATGGAGGCAATAAGCAGTGTTGTCAGGTGATGTAACAGGCTTTTTGGCAGCCATATTAGATATCTAGTGCTCAGGCAAACGGCTGGACATTTTAACAGCTACACCGGCTGAAGCATAATGATGCTACTGTAACCACAGTGCGTCTGCCATTTGTTAATCGCACTGTGTCCTTCAAACAGTCTTCAAGCAGATGTGGACGACAGATGTTGCCATCACCCATCAATCTGTACTGTTTCACTGGTATTTTAGTCATATTCTTGCTGGTTGTCATTCTGGTTGAAGCTGCCTTTTTTCAGGGAATAAACATGTTTACTGGTTGATAAATGGAAGTTAAAGGGGAAAAAACATGCTCCTACCTCCCTTTAGTTGTACTTTAGCCATTTGGAAAATTTTGGGACAAAACGCAACTTGTTTTTACATTTTATTTTTTGTAAACATTAAACAAACAAAATATTACAGAAAGGTGTTACTGCCATACCAGAAAAAGAAAAAATGTATCAGTATCACATTATAATGTAACAAGCCTTGTTTCCACATAGCCCTGTGTATGTATGCAAGTCAACCTGAAATCCATTCATTCCCATGGTAACCTCAACGACCTCCCATGTGTTTGCAAAACTCAGTTTTTTTTGAAAAACATATTTATATTTATTTTTGGTCTAGAATTAATATTAACTGGGCTGTACAGTGGATCATATGTCTTTAAAATATTTCATTTTGTGCTGCTGCACCAAGATAAGCTTTTTGGATACTATTTAAATAAAAAACTAATTTTATGGGACAACTAGGATGCATTCTTTTTTTTCTTTCTTAATGCTTTGCAAAGTATCAGATCGGACTTGGTATTGGACTCAGTTTCAAAATAAAGGATAAAAAAAAATGTGATCGGGACATCCCTAATAGTCACTTCTATATACTTATTGAATGAGGAAATGGTATGCGAAGAATGGATAAATTGAGCAATATGGTTTATGTACTTGATTAAAATTCTACTTCATGCTTGTGTTGAGAGGTGAGATGCTGCTGTCATTGAGCACAGTGGAGGATACTGCAAAGTATGTGCACACTTTGAAGGATTTTAAAATGCATGGGCCTGTATAGACGGAAGAATGAGTAGGGCCATCTGGAGGTAGTCATTTCTCATTGATAAGTTGGAGGGGCAGGAAGGCTCAATGGATACAAGCTACACCATCTCTGCTGCATCCAAGCTAGGTATTTTGTGACCCAAAGTACAAGGAGACATTAGTTTAAAACAGTGGCGGTTGCTGGTCTTTCAAACAGGGGAAGCTCACTTTAAGTTTATATCATAAAAGTTGTCATATTGTAGCGAGGCAGTAACTTATAAAAGGAGCATTTAATTGAAGCTGTTTTTCAACCACACTCATGCCATAGAACAACAGCAACACACACCTCAAAGATTTTCAGATGGGTGAAAAGAACTGTTACTTTTCCCCACCCTTTGCACCAAATCAATCTGTTGATCTGCCCTGCGGTTTAACTCTAAATTCACATTGTCTGCCATTATGTGCAGCTTGCTAGCTCGCTCGCTAGCTGGGGCTGGTAGTGTCATAGACATATATACATACACACCGCATTGACTGCCGCTGCCTATTGGAGCCGACGTCCCAGCCGGCCGCCATCTTGGATGGGTCTTGCTTCGCCTCCACAGTGCATTCACTTCTATGTAGGAAGGAGCCGTGTGCATATGTAAAATAGAATAACTCACTGAATTTTCAACTGATTTTCACGCGGTTTGCAGGGCTCCAGACTAACTTTTTCCACTAGGAGCACCAGTGCTCCTTACTGAAAATTTTAGGAGCACCAGCACAAAATTTAGGAGCACCATCTATATCGACACAACATGTTCATAATTTTGTCGAGATTAACTGCATTACTGATAATTTAGCAATAAACACAGACAACCCTGCAGGGTTCAACGCTAAGGTTTTTTTCCACTTGCCCGAAGTCAGTTTTTACTTGCCCTATAAAAATTGTTTAATTTAAGTGGCTATCAAATAACAAAGACTGCAGTTATATTTATGTTATGTCATTTTTATTCACACTGTATCGTTCTCTCTCTATAATTTTGAGCCCTACGTGAGCCATGTCCACCTCTATTTATTTTCCACCCTCTCTCCAGTTCTGCTGTATTAACACTGGGTTTAAGATATTTTGCCTCCATCTCTCTGTCCTGCTCTACTCTACTCCAACGCTACTTAGCTCTCTCCCTACTCTACCAGTAGATGACCACATCCACCTGCTGCACAAAACGCACACAGCAGTGTTTCCCCTAGGATAGAGTTGTAGCAGAGGAGGTGAAGCACACACATGAAAAATAATTTTCACATGCGTGAAATTCTTTTGTATGCTTGCAAAGCACAGCCTGCTGGGATTTTTCTATGTATACTGGCACCAGAAGGGCTCTTTAGGACTAAGTACATACAGTACATGTGTGCACAGTAATGAGCAGGTGAAATGTCTGTCTAGCTTACATATGAGGTGTCTCAAGATTTAGGAACATACAATTTTATTGAACATAATAAAAGTGAAAAGTCACTTGACATGCTGCTGTTTTTTGCTATGACCTATTTAAGTGCTGGAAGTTGTTAATTACATGACAACGCCTGAACGCAACACAAGCTCAACACCGAGTGCCGTGCTGCACTGCTGTGCGAGCAGCGTGTTTGTCTGTGCGTAACAGCAGTCTGTTGTTATTTACACACTGTCCATAACAATAACTTTGTCAGCTGTTAAACTGCGCCGGGTTCGGGTCAGGTTTATCAGGAAAATGCGGCCCGAGCTGCTCACCTGTGTGTGTGTGTGTGTGGCGGAACTCCGCCGCGCGCAATACAGAGAGCAGAGGACGACTGTTAACGCGTGACCATGTAGAGACAGAAATGACACAATGACATAACACCATAAATAGTATGTTGTTATGTTATTATATGAAGCGTCCCTCGCGCAAAATAATATCAGTGGGGCGCTGTGTGCAGGACATTGCTGACTCGTCCTCTGAACTATCTGAAGTTTGGGAAACTGGCACAGGACCGATGGGAGTTTCTGAATAATTTTTTCTTGTGAAAAATGAATCTATAGTTCGTTTCATAGCGTCACTTTATGGTTAAACGACATAGCACTTTCTACTCGACACCGGCTCTGTGACCCCTCTGTCTAACCCCGTACAGTACACACGTAGAAACTGCGGCATGTTGTTATGGTTACTGGCCAGTAACTCGCCAGTAACCACACACACATGGCAGGCACACACACACACACACACACACACACACACACACACACACACACACACACAGCTTCCGCTCCTCCATGAAATGCAATTATAAAAAGAAGAAAAAAATAAAGAAAAAGGGAGAGAGGAGTGGATTTGTAAGTCGCGCTGGTGCTCCTAGTTAAAAAAATAGGTTGCACGGCCTCCAAAAAAGGTCGCAAAATGCGACCAATTAGGCGCAGTCTGGAGCCCTGGTTTGGTTTGTTACAAACGGCACACATGATGTAGTTATGATACAGGATGCTTGCGTACATCAAAAATCCGGGATTTCATGCTTTAATACTTTCTGCAGATAGCAACAGCATGTTATTTAGGTCACAACACAGTTCTTTCACTCACCTCAACCGGCTGTATATATATATATACACCGGCTGTATATGTATATATATATATAACCGGCTGTATGTGTATATATATATATATATATATACATATATATATATATATATACATATATATATATATGTATACAGTACAGGCCAAAAGTTTGGACACACCTTCTCCTTCAATGCGTTTTCTTTATTTTCATGACTATTTACATTGTAGATTCTCACTGAAGGCATCAAAACTATGAATGAGCACATGTGGTTTTATGTACTTAACAAAAAAAGGTGAAATAACTGAAAACATGTTTTATATTCTAGTTTCTTCAAAATAGCCACCCTTTGCTCTGATTACTGCTTTGCACACTCTTGGCATTCTCTCGATGAGCTTCAAGAGGTAGTCACCTGAAATGGTTTTCCAACAGTCTTGAAGGAGTTCCCAGAGGTGTTTAGCACTTGTTGGCCCCTTTGCCTTCACTCTGCGGTCCAGCTCACCCCAAACCATCTCGATTGGGTTCAGGTCTGTGACTGTGGAGGCCAGGTCATCTGCCGCAGCACTCCATCACTCTCCTTCTTGGTCAAATAGCCCTTACACAGCCTGGAGGTGTGTTTGGGGTCATTGTCCTGTTGAAAAATAAATGATCGTCCAACAAAACGCAAACTGGATTGGATGGCATGTCACTGCAGGATGCTGTGGTAGCCATGCTGGTTCAGTGTGCCTTCAATTTTGAATAAATCCCCAACAGTGTCACCAGCAAAACACCCCCACACCATCACACCTCCTCCTCCATGCTTCACAGTGGGAACCAGGCATATGGAATCCATCCGTTCACCTTTTCTGCGTCTCACAAAGACACGGCGGTTGGAACCAAAGATCTCAAATTTGGACTCATCAGACCAAAGCACAGATTTCCACTGGTCTAATGTCCATTCCTTGTGTTTCTTGGCCCAAACAAATCTCTTCTGCTTGTTGCCTCTCCTTAGCAGTGGTTTCCTAGCAGCTATTTGACCATGAAGGCCTGATTCGCGCAGTCTCCTCTTAACAGTTGTTCTAGAGATGGGTCTGCTGCTAGAACTCTGTGTGGCATTCATCTGGTCTCTGATCTGAGCTGCTGTTAACTTGCGATTTCTGAGGCTGGTGACTCGGATGAACTTATCCTCAGAAGCAGAGGTGACTCTTGGTCTTCCTTTCCTGGGTCGGTCCTCATGTGTGCCAGTTTCGTTGTAGCGCTTGATGGTTTTGCGACTCCACTTGGGGACACATTTAAAGTTTTTGCAATTTTTCGGACTGACTGACCTTCATTTCTTAAAGTAATGATGGCCACTCGTTTTTCTTTAGTTAGCTGATTGATTCTTGCCATAATATGAATTTTAACAGTTGTCCAATAGGGCTGTCGGCTGTGTATTAACCTGACTTCTGCACAATACAACTGATGGTCCCAACCCCATTGATAAAGCAAGGAATTCCACTAATTAACCCTGATAAGGCACACCTGTGAAGTGAAAACCATTTCAGGTGACTACCTCTTGATCACCTCAAATGTGTGCTATACATAATATGCTATACTGTGTTTTGTATTGTTTTGTGTATATTGTGTTTATACAGTATATACATCTCTCTCTCTCCCCCTATATATATACATATATATATATCTATATGTATATATGTACATATAGATATATATATATATATATATATATGTATATATATAGATAGATAGATAGATAGATAGATATATGTATTCCACTCTGGGGTTGAGGTGAATGAAAAAACTGTGACCTAAATAACATGCTGTTGCTATCTGCAGAAAGTATTAAAGCATGAAATCCCGCATTTTTGATGTACGAAAGCATCCTGTATCATAACTACGTGTGCCATTTGTAACAAACCAAACCACATGAAAATCAGTTGAAAATTCAGTGAGTTATTGTATTTTACTTATGCATACAGCTCCTTCCTCCATAGAAGTGAATGCACTGTGGAGGCGAAGCAAGACCCATCCAAGATGGGAGCCGGCTGGGACGTCGGCTCCAATGGCAATCAATGCGGCGTCTATGTATAAATGTCTATGGGTAGTGTGACCGCCTGTGAGTGCTTTGGGACGGTGGAGGGCTCACAGCAGCACCCGCTGCTCGTTGGGGACAGTAACTGCAGAGCGACAGAAGTCAGAGTCTCCAAACACAAGTACAGTCTCCAATAACACCAGAAAAAGATGCTAGATTTGTTGCTAGTCGTTGTTAACAAAGAAAAAGTCACTAAGAGGATTAGAAAAGTCTCCACATCAACTCGGAACAACGGAATGAAACTTGAAAATTGCTCCGGTGGTGGTTTATATTTCAAGATCGCTGATTCGCTCATTTCGCTGTCAATCAAAAAGTGATTCAGCCTTAGACAGATCATCCAGTCATCATGCAGAAGCCCAGCGTCCAGGCCAGCCGAGGCCAGCCCACTGCCCCATAGACCCCCAGAGACGCTGAGCGTCCGATGGGCGGGACAAAGCCAAGCATTTATCCAAACCCTAACCCTAGTTTCGCTGCAGTGGAAAAACCCACTCTATGCTTCCCCATTGAAGTCTTTGGACGCTGAGCTTCTACACTGTTGAATGCACTGTGATGCTACATGAATGAATGAGAAGAAAGTCGCGTCAGTGACCTGTGATAAGTAGCTGATTCTGAACAAAAGTTGAACGCGTTCTAGCGCATATTTAGTCAATGAAATAAAAACACAACAGTACATATTTGACCACTTATTTTTTGACATTTTAGGGGAAGCTGAGCTTCCCTTGCAGTCTTAGAGCAATTGCCACTGGTTTAAAACCTAACCTATGCAGAATGGGACTAGCTACTTTACCCAGTCTTTATGCTAAGCTAACCTATTCGCTCCCTAGCTCTAGCTAAAGATTTAGCATAGGCTTAAGAGTGCTATCAGTCTTTTCATCTAACTCTTTGCAACAAAGTGAATAAGCCTATTTTCCTAAATGTCAAACTGCTTCTCTAAAATGTAAAACAGGGAGAGTCAACACAGATCATGCCTCTCAGGCCTGCACATACGCTAATGTGTGTCGTTCTGTTTCAAACCCACCTCCCAAAAGGAAGCTGGACTTGATTGATATTCAGGGCAACACAGTGCATTGTTGAGATTAGTGAGGTTGTGTGTCAGCTGCTCTGTGAGCCCCTGCAACTTATTTTTACCCACAACACCCCTCTAAATGTAAATCCACAGAGATGTTTGAATACATTTTAACAGAATTATAATTCCAACCGGTCTGCAGACTGTTTCTTGGGTTTGTCACTCCCCACAGGGAAACTTCATGCTGGGCAGAGAGTGTGGAGTGACTGTCTGAACTACTGTAGCTTGCATGCTTTGCCTAATTTTGTGTGATTGTGGAGAAGCCTGACTGGGTGTGCCTAGTGCTAAATAAAATGACAAAAGCAGCATGAAACACGAGGAAGCACTCTGCAGTGTGTTCTAGTCCTGGTTCCAGCAGTCATGCATCTTGGGGTAAAAATGTGATCATCCCTGACACCCAGACTGCAATGTCCCGCTGGAGTTTGGTGGCCCATCCTTTACTGTGAACATCTTCTAGTGTACACACAATGTACAGGACGGAACCCAAATAACAAACAAGCAAATAGAAAGCTTTACTCATCTCTTACAAATCAGTAAATGAAATTTCACATAGGAACTCAAGTTCTGAACTGCACTCCTTTTAATTATTTTGTCTGTTTCATTCCTGGTAAACAAGATTTGTGTAGCTAATTGATAGTGCTTAAAGGGCTGTTCAACAAACAATTTAAATAACTCTTGTCTCTTGTCAGTATGGAGAAGATGAAAAACAGCGAAAGCCTAGTTCACATTACACATTCACACTGATTTTGTGTCGTGGAGACGTAATCATAATCTTTTGAGTGTTCATACCTGGCGATGTGTGTTTCTGTCAGTGGGAGTCTCGCCAACTGCGTTACAACCTGTGTGTGCACACCACAAGATTTCTCCACCGAGCCCTCCCCGACAGAGACCCAGATAACCTCACCAAACTTGGAGTCGGCACATTGTAAAGGCTTGGATATTCTTCTCAGTGTTGAATCCGATCTGCCTCCAGGGCCTGGGTCCAAACACAATGCTCTCCCCGTGATCCTGTGGACGTCGCCATTGTTGTTGCTTGCTGGCTTGTTAGTGTTGCCAGGTCTTGGGAGAGAAACAAGCAACCAGGTTTATGGAAACAAGCCCAATTGCGACTATCATGCTTTTAAAAAAACTTATTAGACAGATATATATAGAGAAAGGTGACGTTGAGAGAGCAAGCCCAAATAGGGAACTCCAATTTAGAAACAAGCCCAAAGTCGCGGCTAATAAGCGGACCTGGCAAGTGGCAACCCTACGGCTTGTCCTCCTCTCATTTCTCCCGTCCTCCTACGTGCTGACATGGGACGTATGCCACCTCTCATTGGCTGATGCTCTTTGTCAGTCGTGTCAAACTTCTCCAGTTTTCTACCATGCCAGATATCCAGTCCCAGTCATAGACGAGGGGGCGACTTGCTCGTAGGTTTGTTTACACATGAGGACTCGTCGTGGCAGACTAACTCTCGACTCACCTCTGACCCAAGGTGGCTCTCGAGATCCTCTGTGATGTCAAAATCGTGGTGAAAATCATACCGTGGACTAAAATGAGAACGTGGAACGATTTAGGAGAGGAAGAGTAAAACAATTCAAACAACCATCAGGAGAGCTCCAAGCTGCAGATGAGGCCTTGTCAACAGGTGGTTTGAAATTGTAAAATGGTCAGAGTACTCTGGTTTACATGCAGACACTGTGAAAGACAACAGAGCAAACACAACAGAGAACAGCAGTGGATCTAAGATTGGATTTCCACCAATGATTTCCAAACAGGCTGCCATGTGGCAGAAAGAGCAGTGGAAGGGAGTTCTCTCATTTAGTCACCTACTACCACCAACTCATTTATAAGGAAGCAGACAATACTATTCCCTCCATCTGATGAAATAGACAAGCCACAGTCAAGTCAAAGCTTCGATATTCCAACCCAAAAAAGGCTCTTATTTTAAGAAGTCAGTAACATAATTCAAAGTCAAGGACTCACATAAACAGTTATCTCATGTTGATAAATCAATAAACAAAAGAAATGAATAGGGATTGAGTGGCCGGCCAAATTTAAGACAGGAGGGAAGACACACAATGGGAAGTCTGAAACAAAGCTGTGAAGACAAGACACCAGACCCATCACCCCAAACCAAGAAATAAATGAAAAGAAATCTGCTGTTGCAGCAGGAGGGAGGAAGATAGAGCCAGTGGTACACCTGAGGGAAAAAACAACATAAACATAGAGTAGTTATCAGAAAAAAATACATGCTATCTCCTTCAGAGGGAGTGCATGACATTCTATTTAATGAAATGCACCACTCTGACCTCTCAAAATGTGAGAATTATGTGATAAAATAACTCGTAAGGTTGACAAGAGACACTGAAAAACATGAAATCATAACAAGGGTTTGCAGTTGTGTCAGATAATGCAGGAGATTTTAGGTCAGGGTTCTCCAATATTTTTCAAGCCAAGGACCCCTTAGCTCATAGAGAGACAGAGCAGGGACCCCCCTTAGGCCCATTTTCACCGCAGGAACTTTGGGGGTAAATTTACGGGGCCGGGGCCGTTGGTGCGTGTCTCCACCGCAGGAACCACCCCCGAAGGACAGAGTTCCGGAACTTTTACAGAGGCTAAACAAGTCCCTGTCTTGGAGTAGGTACTCAGAACGGCCCCAAGAAACTCCTGACTGGGGCTTGGGGATTACTTGGTGCTGATTGGATATACTCAAGGCGGAACGTGACGTCAACAGAAAGCAACAAAATAGCCGGCATTTTTAAAACTCAGCAGGCGAGGGTTAGCTCATAGCTTCCAAAAACATATTTTTCCGGCGGATATCTTAGTTACGGGCCTATTGTGTAAAACTGAGTTGCACTTTAGATAATTCTCTGAATATTTTTGGGTCTCCTTTTGTTTGCACTTGCCTGAGTCAGCAGCAGTTATAGCATGGCTAGGTGGGTTAGCCTAACCCTCTGCACTTTCGCCAGTGGAATCTGAGATGCACGGTATGTCACTCTCTTACTTGAAAAGTGTCCCTGCATTTAGAATAACATGGGAGAGTCACCTTAAATGTAACACATTACGCAATTTTTTTCTTGCTACTTAACGTCACTACAATGTCATCATGCCAGCATGTGGCTAGTACAGTAGAAAACATCTCTGAGACATATCAACAGGATTCGTCCAGTTTAGCACATAGAAAGTGAAAATTAAGACCCAGTGATATTTTTTTAATCTAAATTTTTGTATTTATGTTGTGGAGCTAAAATTCGCACAACTGTATCACAACTATACTGAACAAACATATAAACACAACACTTTTGTTTTTGCTCCCATTTTTCATGAGCTGAACTCAAAGATCTAAAACTTTTTCTATATACGCAAAAGACCATTTCTCACAAATATTGTTCACAAATCGGTCTAAATCTGTGTTAGTGAGCACTTCTCCTTTGCCGAGATAATCCATCCCACCTCACAGGTGTGGCATATCAAGATGCTGATTAGACAGCATGAATATTGCACAGGTGTGCCTTAGGCTGGCCACAATAAAAGGCCACTCTGAAATGTGCAGCTTTGCTTTATTGGTAGGGTCTAGGGGGTCAGAAAACCAGTCAGTATCTGATGTGACCACTGGAACACGCTGTCATATACGCCGATCCAGAGCATCCCAAACATGCTCAATGGGTGACATGTCCGGTGAGTATGCTGGCCATGCAAGAACTGGGATGTTTTCAGCTTCCAGGAATTGTGTACAGATCCTTGCAGCATGGGGCTGTGCATTATCATGCTGCAACATGAGGTGATGGTCGTGGATGAATGGCACAACAATGGGCCTCAGGATCTCGTCACAGTATCTGCATTCAAAATGCCATCAACAAAATGCACCTGTGTTCGTTTTCCATGACATACGCCTGCCCATACCATAACCCCACCGCCACCATGGGCCACTCGATCCACGACGTTGACATCAGCAAACCACTCACCCACACGACGCCACACACGCTGTCTGCCCTGAACAGTGAAAACAGGGATTCATCCGTGAAGAGAAGAACACCTCTCCAACGTGCCAGACACCACTGAATGTGAGCATTTGCCCACTCAAGTCAGTTACGACGACTAACTGCAGTCAGGTCGAGACCCAGATGAGGACGACGAGCATGCAGATGAGCTTCCCTGAGACGGTTTCTGACAGTTTGTGCAGACATTCTTTGGTTATGCAAACCGATTGTTGCAGCAGCTGTCCGGGTGGCTGGTCTCAGACGATCTTGGAGGTGAACATGCTGGATGTGGAGGTACTGGGCTGGTGTGGTTACACGTGATCTGCGGTTGTGAGGCCGGTTGGATGTACTGCCAAATTGTCTGAAACGCCTTTGGAGGCGGCTTATGGTAGAGAAATGAACATTCAATTCACGGGCAACAGATCTGGTGGATATTCCTGCAGTCAGCATGCCAATTGCATGCTCCCTCAAAACTTGTGACATCTGTGGCATTGTGCTGTGTGATAAAAATGAACATTTTTGAGTGGCCTTTTATTGTGGCCAGCCTAAGGCACACCTGTGCAATATTCATGCTCTCTAATCAGCATCTTGATACGCCACACCTGTGAGGTGGGATGGATTATCTCGGCAAAGGAGAAGTGCTCACTAACACAGATTTAGACAGATTTGTGAACAGTATTTGAGGGAAATGGTCTTTAGTGTGTATAGAAAATGTTTTAGAACTTTGAGTTCAGCTCATGAAAAATGGGAGCAAAAACAAAAGTGTTGCGTTTATATTTTTGTTGTTATATTTTTTGTTTGTCATGCATGCTAGCTGTGGTCTTTAAGGAACGCCAAAGTACGGGTGTGACCAGCAGCTCAGATATAAACTGTGTGGCTATAGCATAGATTGTAAACCTTAGTGACTTGAGGTGTTGCTTCGTTGACCTGCCAAGGGTCTCCAAAAAGCATGCACTCTGTGTTCAGTCAGGTGTCATTCAGTTATATTCTAAATCAGATAAAAGTTGCATGGTGTTTTTTACAAATTCTGTCATTCAAATTTGCTAACTATGTAGGTGTAATCAATGTATTTTCCAACAAGGAAAGATACTTATGTAACAGCTGCTTCATCCGGTAAGTTTTAATAATACCATTGCATTTATAGATTAAATGGTCATATCCTACAGAGCTCATAGTGCCCTATTATCCCTCTAGAACACTGCGCTTTTAGAATGCAGGGTTAAGGTGTGTTCACACCAGACCTGTTACCAGTGTTTCCCATACATTCATTTATCTGTGGCGGTGCGCCACGAATAAATGATCTCTGCCACATATAGATTTTTCTGCTTTTGGCGCTACCTGTTCAACCTCGCTCATAAACACATCATAATGGGACTCACTGTCTGTGAATGTAGCTTGTCGTTACAATTCCAGTGCAATAAGTGGCGGTATGCATCGTAAAGACGCACTTAGCACACCTGGTCAGCCAGAAGAAGAAGAAGAAGAAGAAGAAGAAGCAGACGTAGTAGCAGAACGGATCCAAAGACCTCTCGGTACAAATATGTGGGCAAACAAGTCCAAAAGTGGTCCGAAAAACTCTAACTCATCATGTTATATTAGCCTGTGTCTGTATTAACATAGCTGAAAGCTCAACATGTGCAGAGACATCAACTCACACTGTTAGTAGTGTTAACTGCAGCACGAGTCCTGTAGCAGCTCGCCCCCGTTAATCAATTACAACGGCTGAGACTTGTTTTCTCTATTGAAAAAAATAAAGTGTCCTTTAAAAGCAGACATGGGTAGGCCATTTGCCTGAAAATATTAGCTGTCTAAGTAAAAGAGTGAAAAGTGAAAAATGTTACATTTGGGTGACTCTTTCAAGTTGGCCAATATGTTTCAATAGCATGTACATGTTAGCTAATTAGTTTACCTCGCCATTGGGATATTTGCCCCACATGGGTAACAGTAAGCTTATCATTAACTTTATGATAGTGTAGATAAAATGTATTTTTTTAATTGATAAGTCTATTTTACTTTGCTAATAATATGATGGATTCATGTTAATGTAATAACAAAATAATTTGGTGCCCCTCTACAGTAACTGTGAGGACCCACTAGGGGTCACGGACCCCCTGTTGAAGACCCATGTTGTAGACAAAAGAAACTTATAGTACCTGTGGAGGGTACAGTACACGAAGTTAAACCTGTTGCAAACACTGAATGTGTGCAACAGGTTGCTCTCCTGTGGAAATCCCTGCTGTTCTGTCAGTATATGTTTGTCAGCTTCTCTGCTGTTAGTCTCTGCCTCTGGAGTGTAAAGTCAGTGGGTTTGTTTACTCCAAAAATTCTCCACATCTGTCTATTATTTTAGATCCTCCGGTCCATCACCAAAGTCCCTCAATAAAGAAGTGCTTGACCAGGCTCAGGCTGTACATCACAAATTAACCACTGAAACAGGAGCACACTAATGATAGATTTATTTGAATGGGCAACATTTTTATGTGCAGTCAACAACATATGAGAGCTGCTGCTCTAGTACATATGTTGAGCTTAATTTGAATAATCTGAATTCTATCAGCATGGCTTTACAGATGGCTGTGTCAGTCAGTCCACTTTGGTCCAAACTGAAGTAATGTATCTTGGCAAATACTGAATGGATTACTATGAAATTTGGTGTACACAATCATGTTCTGCTTATTCATCAAGCATCACCTTTAGGTCAAAATGTTAAACACCTTGGTTTAAGGTTAAGTACCTGCAAAACTAAAGATCATGATAAAGTGGTGGACATTGTAAACATACAGTAATACCTACTTACAATCTGGCAATTAGCTCAAAGTATTGCTGTATCTAACAACAGCCCATACACTGTAAATGTTAATGGACGCAGCCACCGTGATGTCACCTACTGTTGTGTGGACTCCCATGAGTTTGGCATTTTGGCCATCACCATCTTGACACCAGAAGTGACCATATTTGGATGACAGACTGGAGATAATCCTAATGCTACCATGATTAGGACAGTTAATTTACAGCTTTGGTTAACTGTGATAAGGCTACCGCTAATTTTGCAAACTAAAAACAGGCTTCAAACTATTAAGACAAGATGTATTTCTTCGAAAAACCTAACATTTGACTCCTTAGGTTATTTCAGGTGATTAAAATGTTGCAATTAACACACAAGTTAAAACACACACTGAAACAGCAAGAGCTCCAGCTACACCTTAACTCTGCGAATCTAAGGTTACACCATGGTTAAGTTAGTTATGCCCGTAATTATGTGTAAATTTAAGCCTTAATAACATTTAAGTGAGAGACTAATATAAATTCCCCCCTCATATAGTTGTCATGAACGTGGATATTAGCTATAGGGACCAAAACCACTTTTTGTACCAGGCAGTACATGTACAACACCTGGCCTTCTCAGCTAGGAAAAACCGCTTTGGTGGACACGTGACCTTAGTTTAATTGCTTGTGTGAACATGCATGCTACCAAACATGTACGCAGTCATTTGGGTGACAGAAAATTGAATATGTATTTATGTAAACAGTGGGTACAGCTTTGTTTACTTTGTGTCCCCACTTCCCCGATTTGCCCTTAATGTACTTTTTTTCCCCCAGTCACTTCATTTTCACTGTGAAGCCTCTTCTCCTCCTTCACTTGACACATTTATCCATGCAGGTTAAACTCTTTTGCACAGCTAAAAATGGAGGAGTATTTTCTTGTGCTGAATTCTCAGACTACATGTATTATTCAAACCCTGGCTGGCCTCTGGTCAGATATGGCTGAAGTGCTGTACGCTCTGCAGTTTGTACTGAAACTCTTTACTTCCTGGTTGTTACAGGGGGAGACTGCCAGCTATCGATGTTTGATACTGACTGTTCCTCTGTGGAGTACAAACCCAAAGACCAAACAGACTGAATATGTGGCTACACATTTCATCAAGAAAGTGAAATTAGACTTTGAAAAGAATCAGATATTGAATGCTGTTTGTTTAATTCGTTTTAACTAATGACACCGGGGGCCGGGGGCCTGGACGTCAGTAGGCTGCTCCCAGAGAGCATTTGGCTGCACTTCACAGCACACTTCAGAGACTGCCTTACATTATCAAAGAAACTCCAAACCATGGCAGATTATTCTCTATTATTTCCTGAAAGAGAATACAAAGTCAGTTTCTGTGCGTCTGGCAAAAGGGTAAAGTCATCTTTGTTAGTTGATGCTCTCGCTGCTTATTCAAATTCATGTGCGACGCAGCGACAGGTCCTTTTCTATCCTCTCTTAATTGTGTCCTTGGGCCCTGACTCTGTCCTGCTGGGTAATGAGAAGTAATACATGGGTTTGATGTTTTTATTTTATGATATGAGACAGCTTTATCATCCGTGGATATTGCCTTTATTGTCATAAAAAGGTAAAGTTAGGGCTTCTCTCAGGGTGTCACTCTTCCTCTCCATCAAGCTTTCTGTGCTCACTTCAAAATGAATATTTGCTGTTGTCATGAAGAGATTTGTTTACATTTGTTTTACTTAGACTAAATAATCATTCATGTCAAAAAGGCCTGGTCACATCAGCATTTGCTAAAGTGAAACCATTGCATCATCCATTTTAAGTTAACCCTCCTTTTGTCAGAGTATAAAGTGGTCTGTAACATAAATAGGATTAGATGGTACAAATACTACACTTTGTTAGGTACACATGGCTAATCAGCCAATCATGTGGCAGCAACTCAATGTATTTAGGCATGTAGACATGGTCAAGACGACCTGATGGAGTTAAAACTGAACAGCAGACTGGACAAGAAAGGTGATTTAAGTGACTTTGCACGTGTCATTGTTTGTTGGTGTCAGACAGGCTGGTGTGAGTATTTCAGAAACTGCTAATCTACTGGGATTTTCACACACAGCCATCTCTAGGATTGACAGAGGATGGTCTGAAAAAGAAGACCATCTCTGTGACATTCAGATGGTAGGGTCAGAATTTGGTGTAAACAACATGAAAGCATGGATCCATCCTGCCTTATATCAACGGTTCAGGCTGGTGGTGGTGTAATGGTGTGGGGGATATTTTCTGGGCAAACTCTGGACCCCTTGGTACCAACTGAGCATGGTTTAAATGCCACAGCCTACCTGAGTATTGTTGCTGACAGTGTCCATCCCGTTACGACAACAGTGTACCATCTTCTGATGGCTACTTCCAGGAGGATGACATGTTATATCACAAAACTCAAATCATACCAAATTGGTTTCTTGAACATGACAATGAGTTCACTGTACTCCAATGGCCTCCACAGTCACCAGATCTCAATCCAATAGAGCACCTTTGGGATGTGGTGGAATGGGAGATTCGCATTATGGATGTGCAGCTGACAAATCTGCAGCAGCTGGATGATGCTATCATGTCAGTATGGACTGAAATCTCTGAGGAATGTTTCCAGCACTTTGTTGATTCTATGCCACGAAGAATTAAGGCAGTTCTGAAGGCAAAAGGGGGTCCAACCTGGTATTCGCAAGGTGTACCTAATAAAGTGGCTGGTGAGTGTATGTCTCTTTAATAACCCATGTGGCTATTAAACCAGCTACCAGTGACTACCAACCCAGCTAACAAGCTAGGTACTTTGCAGATTTTCAACCAGCTTTGTATCAAAACAATGAGGGTAGTATGTGTAAGTTAACTGTGGTAAACTTCAGTCCATCTGACCAGTGCTTTGATATCCCACCTTGCCCCAGGGTGAAACTCCGCCGGAGATTACATAATTTACATCATCTGGTGGAGTTTCACTGGCTCTCGGGCTGTTGCTCTAACTACAGACTGTACTTCTGCATTTACATAATACCCATCAGCCATGCTGCTACTGTAGACACCGAGTATAGAGGCAGATCAAGAGACAGGCTCCCCCTCTCTCTCGCTCTTTCAAACGTGGGCTGAAATCCAATGAAGATTACCAGCAATGAAAAATACATTGTGGGACTATAGTTATTATTTAGTTTTTCATTTTGTTTGCGTGTGTGTATCTGTATTTGTGCTCGCTGGTCTCTAGGGCTGTAGTCTCCTGGCCGACCAGTCGATTATTTAGTCGCTCTCGTCCGACGAAATTCTCATTGGTCGAATAATCGCCATGTTACTTTCATAAGGAGAAAAGTGCTACATCAACAGCGGCAGGGGGACAGGCTAAGTTACCTGTGAAAATTTTCAAAACACCCCAGTTGTTGACACTCGTGGATATTATATAATATTGGGAGTTGTAATGGAGCCAAATTATGTGCTGGTACCTTTGTTAAATGCTGCTGTTGTCCTTGGTTTTAAATGAGAAGAGGGAAAAGATCACTAAAATGCCATAGACTTGTGCTAATAACATTAGTATGTTGTATTGGTGGGGGAAATGTGTCCAGATAAAGACAAGTGTTTGTCTGTCAATGCCGCGATTTATAGTGAAGCTAGTTTGTGAACTTGTGTTTGAAACTGTCTCTATTAAGCCATATTTAATGTGTGTTTTGAATCAACTATATAAATAAAGTTTGATTTGATCTAAACTTTACAGTCCTAAACCGCTGAATAGTATTTTGGAGGTGTAACTGCAGAGTGACACACCACCGCAAAAGTAAAAATTAGGTGCAGATTTTTTTTTTTTCTTCCCATGACTAATTGATTAGTTGAAGATTATTAAAAAAAAAAAAAAAAAAAAGATTAGTTGAAGATGTGCGACTTTAGTCGGCCAAGATTTTCTTTGGTTGACTACAGCCCTACTGGTCTCTGTCAAACTGTGTAATTATTACTTTATTGCCATGTCATAGTATAACATTTTGTCTTTTTGTAGATTAGATTGTCTACATTATACATAGAAAGACGAGGTCATGCTTTCTGCTACTGAATATCTTCTTTCATCTGTGGTCAAAGTGAATCCTGTGACCTCAGTGACTGACAGGTATAATCAGTTTACAGAGAGATCTTGCTCCTCACTCTTGCTCTCAGTACACTCTGTTGGATATAATCAATTTAGAAAAGGCATTCATATCCCCCAAATATTGATCTCAGCCCACCACTTTGGGACTACATTCATGTTTGCGTAAATACAGCAATCTACTAATCCATAGTAATTCAATTTGACTGTGTAACAGATTTTCTGCACACAGGATCATTGTGTTTTTATCTGACAGTTCTTTTTCTTTACTTGCAGATAAATATGGTAATGATGCCGACAGTAAAATTACTCATGCATGAGACATTTGCTTTGGTAAATGACTTGTGGGCCATGATAGTCACTTGGCTTCTTAACAGTCAACTCTGTATCCATGTTTGTCACAAAATAGTCTTATGTGGAGGCATTTATCACTGAACATAAGTTATTTCTGTTGTTGTTTTTAATTATGTGTTATTTGAATGCTAAATGATTGTAAATTAGATTATAAATCAGGGCTGGGACGATAATGCCTATCTCCCAGTTCGGTATTATCATGATACCTGGGCCCTGATTTGATGTGTAATGCCATTCCACAATTACGATTTATTGAAATTTTTATTTACTTTTATAACACTAGACCAGGCGGAAAAAAGGCTTCATCTGTAGAGACTATAGAGACATGAGACATATTTAAAAAAACAAAAAAACAAAAAAAAAAACCTTACATCTCATTGTAGTCAGTTTTTCTCACGCATTTTAGCAGCATCATATACTGCGTTGAAAAGTGGTATTAAAATCAATAACTCTTTTATGGTCTTATATTTTTTTGGCTTTTTTACTCCAGAGAAACACTTTGTGACCTTGTTCTATGAATGGTGCTAAATTAAATAAACTGTACTTACTTAATAAAATGTAAATTATATGTACAATAGAATGATTAAATAATATATTCTTTTTGAGGTATATTTAAACTGCTACATTTGGCTGTTCCTGCATTGTTTCCCATACATTAATTTATTTGTGGTGGCTGCCACAATATCCCAATGATCATCATTCATTGATTTTTTTTCTTAGTATTTAAAATGGGTAAAATCTTGTTTCATTGTGCATCTGTGCACAGTGCATTGTTTCCCTCCTCGCCCTGCTCTTGCTCTGTTTATCAGACCACAACTGAGATAAGAATTGGCCAGCTACCTCCAGCACAGGTCCCGCCACTGGTCTGACACGGAGCTCACAGTAATGGCTGTAGTAACCAGAATTTAGCTGGCACAAACCCAACAATCCAGGACAACCCTGGAATTTATCGCAGGCTGTGTCTAATCTCTGCAATGGCAGCAACAGAAAGTTGGACAGCAAGAAGTTTGCGCTGGGCTGACTCAATTTAAGTTGCTGTTTGAGCAGCTAAAGTTCTGTGGTCTTGAACTGCCATCTTTTGCATTCTTACTTTGACTTTGTTTTTCTTGAAATGGATATGATATCACTTTACTTGTAGATTACCACAATAGAGGCGGTAACGTCTTTCCACTTCTTAATTTGAATTATGTCAATTCAGAAATCCAATTAAAAAATATAAAAGTAAAATTGCGATACTTAAATGAGTCATCTTTTTACCCACCCATATTATAAATGCATGATTATGATCGCCTCCTGGTGGCTGGCTGCAGTAAAGGCCATCATCCCTGTCCCCTCATATTAGCAGATGGGTCATGGGCCAAACTAAAACATCAAAATATGTGCCCAGTAAATTTTTCCCAAAGATGTTTTTTGTCAGTTTAGGTAGTTCTTCTAAAACTGACGTTTGTTGAAGTGTTCATTTTACTGATACGTTTCATTAAAACTATTTAACTGATGCTATTAAAAAAAAGGTCTGACATCATGATTAACGGCTCTGTCTGCCAATCGGTGTGCTCGCAATATATGGCATTGCTCACAAATGGTTGAACGTGTTTGAGTGGAAACTGTGGAGGTCACTGCTGCACAGACCCTAACGGCTCCAGGTGCCATCACTGGGCTCATGGTGCTCATGGTGCGTGTACACATAGAGTCAAAAGTGACATCATTAAAAAAAACAGGATTAATATCTAATATGCAGGCTGTTTTTTTTTTTTTAAAGATTAGTTTCCTAAAAAATTTCCAGGCTGTTATGAAATGAAATTCTCAGCACGGAAGTAGACTGATCTAAATACCAGAAAATTCAATCTTCTTTGCATTGTTCACATGTCTCAGTATTTATTTAAATTAATTTAACATGCCTTTGAAATACTAAGCATGCTTCTTTACCATCCGTACCCTACTCAGCTGTGCTTCACTGTGACCCTCGATGAAATCTAGGGCTGCATTCAGAAACCTTATGGCCACGGTACATGTGGTTGCCATGGAAATCACAACACTCAAAGGTTGCAGAAGAAGCCTTTGTTTTATTAAATGGCTGCAGGGAATGACAAAACGCACGTGGGCGTCTGGCATGAAGGATGTTCGATCAGGTTTTGATTTATTCACCGCGCCTCCTGTTGAGGCTTTTTTTTTTAATGGAGACAAATTGCTCAGAACAAGGTTGTTGTGTATACCTTCCCAAGAGTCTGTCCTTTTTCACGGACACTGCCGGGGCTTTCATTACCTCCGAATGCTGCAACATTAGATAAATTCATGAAAAAGCAGATGGCTGCCACAGGCTTCCTGCCTGCAGTGTTCAGTCTGCACACAGCCTTTGGTTGAAAACCTGGAGCCCTGTGTAACAGTGCAACCCCGACCGTTTGTCTGTGCCTGTCAATAACTCTTTTGTCTCCCTCACTGAATAAAAAGAGAGCAATTGCTTTTGTTCAGCAGCTATGCGTTTGTTTTCTCATTATCTGTACTGTGGCAGAGAAAGACTGTTCTGGAGTAAAAAAGAGCAGCCTGTTATGAAGTCTTTGTTAACTGTCAATTGGTGTTGAATAGTGTCTCCTCTACTGCAGCCTGTGATGAGGTATGGCAGATTCACTGGCTATCAGCCATAGAGAAGAATGCTGGTGTAGGCCATGAAGTAAACATACACTGAACAAAAATATAAATGCAACACTTTTGTTTTTGCTCCCATTTTTCATGAGCTGAACTCAAAGATCTAAAACATTTTCTATATACACAAAAGACCATTTCTCTCAAATACTGTTCACAAATCTGTCTAAATCTGTGTTAGTGAGCACTTCTCCTTTGCCGAGATAATCCATCCCACCTCACAGGTGTGGCATATCAAGATTAGACAGCATGAATATTGCACAGGTGTGCCTTAGGCTGGCCACAATAAAAGGCCACTCTGAAATGTGCAGTTTTATTACACAGCACAATGCCACAGATGTCTCAATTTTTGAGAGAGCGTGCAATTGTCATGCTGACTGCAGGAATGTTGAACTGAATGTTCATTTCTCTACCATAAGCCATCTCCAAAGGCGTTTCAGACAATTTGGCAGTACATTCAACCAGTCTCACAACCGCAGATCACGTGTAACCACACCAGCCCAGGACCTCCACATCCAGCATGTTCACCTCCAAGATCATCTGAGACCAGCCACCCAGACAGCTGCTGCAACAATCGGTTTGCATAACCAAAGAATTTCTGCACAAACTATCAGAAACCGTCTCAGGGAAGCTCGTCTGCAGTTCGTCATAGTAACCAACTTGAGTGGGCAAATGCTCACATTCGATGGTGTCTGGCACGTTTGAGAGGTGTTCTCTTCAGGGATGAATCGCAGTTTTCACTGTTGAGGGCAGATGGCAGACAGCGTGTGTGGCATCTTGTGGGTGAGCGGTTTGCTGATGTCAACGTTGTGGATCGAGTGGCGGTGGGGTTATGGTATGGGCAGGCGTATGTTATAGACAACGAACACAGATGCATTTTATTGATGGCATTTTGAATGCACAGAGATACTGTGATGAGATCCTGAGGCCCATTGTTGTGCCATTCATCCACGACCATCACCTCATGTTGCAGCATGATAATGCACAGCCCCATGCTGCAAGGATCTGTACACAATTCCTGGAAGCTGAAAACATCCCAGTTCTTGCATGGCCAGCATACTCACCGGACATGTCACCCATTGAGCATGTTTGGGATGCTCTGGATCGGCGTATATGACAGCAATATTTATGCTGTCTAATCAGCATCTTGATATGCCACACCTGTGAGGTGGGATGGATTATCTCGGCAAAGGAGGAGTGCTCACTAACACAGATTTAGACAGATTTGTGACCAGTATTTGAGAGAAATGATCTTTTGTGTGTATAGAAAATGTTTTAGATCTTTGAGTTCAGCTCATGAATAATAGGAGCAAAAACAAGTGTTGCGTTTATATTTTTGTTCAGTGTATATATAAATGAAGGATCCTCTGCAAAAGAAAGGCCTCTTTACATCATCAGTTCAGTCCTTATAGGAGGGAAATTGTGTCCCTAAAGTAGAAACAAGTGGAGCAGTTGTACTGATTTAGATTCGTGTATCGCAATAGGTCAATTATATGTGGTAAATGTGGGCGAGAATGAGGGCAGTAGTAACACCTCAAATTATGGCACTTATCCCCCTCATAGTAACCGTGAGACCACTATAAAACTGCACTTACCGCAGGTTAATTTTAGACACAGCTATATTTCTTAATATTCTACAGTTTTATTTTGTGTATTGGGAGGACACAATGCAAACACTGCAGCACCCACTCATTAAAAACAAACCCTCAAACAGGGAATGATTACGGACAATTGCTCCCTCCTTATCCTTCCTGTCTGATTCTACTCCAGTTTTGTGTTGTGCAAGTGTCCTTGTCACTACTAGTAGCATGAGGCAGTGCCTGCAGCCCAATCAGGTTGCACAGGTCCAGCTCCTCCAGGATATCACATCCATATATGCAGTCACAAGAAGGTTTGCTATGTCTCAAGAGCATGGAGGAGATTCCAGGAGACCAGCTGTTAAACGAGGAGAGCTGAACAGGGCCGTAGAAGGGCATCAACCCAGCAGCAGGACCGATATCTGCTCCTCTGTGCAAGGAGGAACAGGAGGAGCACCGCCAGAGCCCTACAAAATGACTTCCAGCAGGATACTGCATGTGAATGTTTCTGACCAAACTGTCAGAAACATGCATGGGGACTCCATGAGGGTGGCATGAGGGCCCGACGTCCTGTAGTGGGACCTGTGCTCACAGCCCAGCACCGTGCAGCTCTATTGGCATTCGCAAGAGAACACAAGAACTGGCAGGTCTGCCATTGGCGCTCCATTCTCTTTGCAGATGAGAGCAGGTTCACACTGTGCACATGTGACAGGTGTGAAAGAGTCTGGAGATGCCGTAGTGAACATTATGCTGCCTGTATCATCATCCAGCATGACTGGTTTGGCAGTGAGTCAGTGATGGTTTGGGTAATTATATCCTTGGGGGGGGTCGCACAGACTTCCCATCATAGCCATCCATACCCTGACTGCTGTTAGGTTTCAGAATGAAATCCTCAGAGTGGAGAGATCCACTCTGTTCACATGCTCTGTACTGAACACATACATAGAAACACAGGCCTCTCCCATAAGATGTAACAACCTCACAGTTTTAAGTTATGACTACAGTACAAATTATTTCATAAGAAATAATGTTTTAGTCATCATTTTGGCATGGTAGACAGCTCAAACAATACTCCCATCATTGCAATTGAGAACAAAACACGGTGACATTACTGCTGTATTCAGCTAAAATTGAGAATTGATTTAAGCTAAGAGTTTGCCTGTGATGCTAAGAACACCTTACAAACCGGCCCTGTTTCCGGAGGCCTGGGCTGGAGCCACTCCCAACTCACATCGGTTTAGAGGAAGGGTACCCCTTTGTCGGTTTGCCTGTCTATCACAGGGCTAACACATATTAAGTGTACAGACAGAAAACCATTCACACTCTCACCTACAGGTACTTTGGAGTGTCCAGTTGACCTGTGCCTTCCTATAATAATCATTAACATATTAATTAAAATATCATCACTTGCTGGGAAAGCCAGAGAGACCACTTCCAACATTCAGTTTGGGGTAAGGGGAAAAGCATTTGGTTGCTGCTTGGTTTTTATCAAACAAGTTAAAATTATGTGACAGCTGAAATATAAAGTTATGAAGGTCAGCTTTAGGCATGGCAAGTCACAAAGGTGAGGTTTAGACAAGTAAGGTTATGTAGGTTAGGTCTACGCAAAAAAGATACAAAGGTTAGAGTTTGACAAGTAATACTGGGTTCACACTACACGATATCAGCCTGATTATAGCCTAATGCAGCATTGTACAGTGTCAGCTCAGATCGTGAACGACAATGAGTGTTGTACGCGATAATCCATCGTTTGATCTCGTGTAGTGTGTCATAGTAGACGACAACTGACGCCATGTCTGGGACACCTCACAGCGTCCTGACATAAAGTCTAGCATGTTTGACTTTAGTTTTGTCATTCACACCTTCTCAAATCATAGCTGTCACCTTGGCCAATAGGAACACAAAGCAATCTACTTTGTGGTACTTAAAATGTAGCTCCTGTCATCTGGTAGCGCTTTTTACATTACTACAATAACATTTCGTCTGGCACATAGACACAGAGACTGAAATAATAGTAATAATAATAAAAATAGGACAAGAATAACCCGATGACATCACACACATTGTGAAATACAAATAGGGACGATTGGTGTGGACCATCGTGTAGTCTGTCATGTCTGTCGGCCAATTTACAGCACGATTATATGACTCCACAATCACATAATCTGACATAGTGACTGTCGAAACAGACAAAAATGTTGTGTTGTGTGAACCAGGCATATAGTTACATAGGTAAGGCTTTGGCAAAAAAACGTTATGAAGGGTAGGTTTAGGAAAGTAAGGTTACATAGGTCAGGTTAAGGCAAGGCAAGTTACAAAGGCTAGGTTTAGTAAAGTAATATTACATAGGATAGGTTTAGGAAAGTAGTTATGTAGGTTAGCTTGAGGAAAAGAAAGGGTGAAGATGTACCTTTAAAATAGCTCAAAGCTGACATGGCTTCCTACGTGACACAAACACCGGTCTCCTTGGGGATAGTCCTCTGTTGCTTGACTGAACCACCACCCCAACCTTCCTTGTTATGTGAACATTCTCTCTGTCTATACTACTTCCTTTTTTTACTCGCATGATAGCAGTCAGTCGTAGATATGAGTACAAACAGTGCATGAGAAACAGCCTTATCAAATCCCTTGAGGTGTCATGAAAGAGGTCAAATGTTTGAAGTTTTATAACTACTATTCGCACAGTTCTTTCTAAAATATTACAACTTACCACCCTCTCTCCTCCTCCTCTAAACTGAAGGAAACTTAACAATTCTTTTTGCTCTCTGTCCCCCTTGTTGAAAGTGAATATTCAACACACAATTGATGCTCTTGTGTGGAGTAAATTTTTCTCTAGAAGCACAATACACACCTGATTGCCCGGGCAGCGAGACAAACACTTTAATACAGGAGGCTGGGGGGAGCTGTTTTTCTGAACCCTTCTGTACAGCTAACGTCTGTAACACTGAAGTACCCATAATCACTGTAAAGAACATCCTCGAAGATAATAATCATACAGTTATTAATCATAATCATTTTGTTCCACATACATAGGTAAGGATAAATGGAGGAAAATAAAGATCAGGCACTATCTTCTGATCGAGAATCATCATAGGAACCGATAAAACATGACATGATGCATTGGCTGGAGCAATAAGCATACATGCTTAAAGCAATATTAATGAAAAAAGAGCTGCTTTCTGCCCATTTGCAATAAAATGTATTAAAAATGCAGACAGCTTCTGTACCATCAGCACAGCATGTGATAAACAACATGAAGCTTCTCCTGTTTCTCCTCCCATAGTTCAGCTTTGAATAAAACAAAGCATGCTGGGAACAGTTAATAAAGGCAGCGTGGGACACAGAGGAACTGACAAACTCATTAAACTCCCTGTGTGTTCATACTGTTACCCTGCATTGTCTTAGCATGTGACACAATTAACATGTTATCACATGCCCATTTATTTACTATGGATCCATTTAAACTAGGATTTCTATTGACCATCAGCAGCCAATTAGGTTTACTTGCATCCCTGCTGCTGACATCTTGTTCTGGGAAAGACAGCTGCCCAGTTTGTTTATGTTAATGGTTAGGACCACATACAAGGGTATTGAAGGATAAGACTGGAAGAAATCTGTATTTTTGTTATGGTCAACACATTTCAATTACAGAAAGTTCAGTTACAGATGAACCTGCTGAGTATTGGTTTCTCCACTAAAATGAGGATTATATATCATATTTTCTGAGGCTCTGAGCCCCAACCTATTCCCTCCTGCTGAAGATGTAAGTATATAAAAACAGATTAGAAATAAATAGTTTTATCTTTTTGAAAGGCTCAGTCATTTCCTAAAACAGCTGGACACTGTAGTTTTTAGCAAACGAGGAAATTCTGCCTTTTTTGGGTTTTCAGCCACCACGTAAATATGGTACTTCAGGGAGTATTTCCCTCAGTGGAGCAGTGTATCAAATTGCCTAACCATGAATTACAATGTTCGTGCTCTTGATTAACGACAGAGTATCTTACCCAATGCAACGATGTGGCTCACTAATGTGTCTTTCAACACACTGGTCCAGACTGTATTTTCACAACAATTATTGGATTGATTTTCATTTGTACAGACATTCATGATTGCAAGAGAATGAATCTTGATGACTTTAGTGATCCCCTGAATTGTCATATGGTGACACCATTAGAGAGAATTTTTTTGACAGAGGTAGGGGACTTGGGTCACATGACTGGATTCAGACTTGATTTGCAAATTTTAGGACTTGAGCCTTGCCTGACTAACATTGAGAAGAGGTAAAAATCAATGTCTGAAGCTTGGCCAGAAGACTCTGGACCTCGCCCTCAACACCTTTGTTTGAATTTGTCTTTTTCCCAAAGATTTATCTTGGAATAAAAAAAAAACCAACAGTACTCAGAAAGTCACTGGTGACATTTAGAATCAGGTGCAACCAAGTTAATGTGTTCACAAGCAATCACACATACAACTCATGAGTCAGGCTCCAGAACCAGACTGAAGACTCTCTGTGCTCTCCCTTTTGGTGGTAGAGATTCCAGTCAACCTCCACCATAACTGCAGTACACCATGTGAGTTATTTTACGCAGTGACAGAAAAGGGGTCCCTGAATGAAAAAGGTTGGAAACCACTGCTTTTGACAACAGTAGTGTTCTATGACATAAAGGAATGGAGATATATAAGGCTTATGACACACACACAGTCCTTTTAGTAGAACTAATTAATTGTTGGGTTTGATGCAGCATTTTTATGACATTTGATGACTTTAAGAAAAATGTAGAATACAGCCAGTGTTTAAATTCTCAGAAAGTGGCATGGTCCTGGTGGCTCAGTCATTTAAGGCTAAACTGGGGGTGTGGTTTGAGTTGGTGCTGAAGAAGAAACTTAAAGGATAACTTCGGTATTTTTCAACCTGGGCCCTATTTCCCCATGTGTATGTGTGCGTATTCATAGGTACAACTCGTTTTGGTTCAATGAGGGATGCGGATGCAGCCGGCAGCCACGAGGTAGATATTGGGGCAAATGCATCCCGTATAAGTTTGCGCATTGGAAGTGTTTTTTTTTCGCCACTGACCGGTTCAGATCACCAGTGCTATATCTGTAGATAGCATACTAAGCGTTTCCCTTACCCTTCACTTCCTCTTGGCTGTGTGTGACGTCATCTCGCGAGAGCTTTGCTTGTTGCCGGAAGAAAACAGAGGAGCCATGCTGAGCACCGCTCAGAGCGGCGCTGGTTGTCCTGGAGTACAGTTGAGAGAGAGCTTTACTGCATCGATTGAAAACAATGGTTCGTGTTTGTGCTTATCTGAATTGCAAGAACAGGATGTCACGCAACACCCCGTACAGCTTTCATAGGCTGCCTTTTTTCAGACGGCGAGATGCTGAAGTTGTGGCAAGTTGTGCTACAAATGGATGCTAACACTCCTGTCCAGACACTGTGCCTTGCAGACCATCAAGTCTGCAGTGCTCACTTCTCCCAAGATGACTACTGCCAGCCGAAGAAGAGAAGACGTCCAATCCCGAAACACCTCTTCCTCAAGAAAACAGCTGTCCCACGAGTAGAGAGAGCTACAGACACAGTGGAGGTAATGTTATATAAACAATGTTCGAAACGCTTAGTATACTACAGTATTTACAGAGATAGCACTGGTGATCTGAACTGGTCAGTGGCGACAAAAACCCACTTTTAATGCACAAACTTATACGGGACGCATTATCGCATATCTACCTCATGGCTGCCAGCAGCATCCGCCTCCCTCAATACTGAACCAATTTTGAAACGAATTGTACCTATGAATCATATGCACACATACACATGGGGAAATAGGGCCCAGGTTGAAAAATACTGAAGATAAGTGTCACGTACGTGATTTAAGTGATCACTATATTCAGCTGTAATGTAGTCAGTCACCCAGTCACTCACAGAGTGAAAGACCTTTAAGAGGGGGCAACAACCCTTGTGTCACACACCTATCAGGAGTCATCAGTTAGAAACTCATCTGAGATGGTTGCCTTGGCTGCAGCATGTTTAGTCTCGCCTGTAAAGATCGCTGATATGGATCTGAAGAAAGGATATCCCTTGATCTATACAAAGGATCAATAACCTATTCCTATTCCATTCTGAATGTGGCTCATGTGAATGATGCTCGGCTGAATAAGCAAACATTCCGAATGGTAAATCTTAATAAGATTTTCTTCTTGAAGAGTGTAATTGCACTTGGTTTCTGGATCAAGGTAAACTGCAGTGTTGCCTTGTAAACACACATACATACAGTTTATCATCTCTCTTTTTCCGAGAACACTCTTGCACACGGACAAAAAGATTCAGCATTGTAAACATCCATGTGTGTCCACCATATTTACACACATGAGGGTGCAGGCAATTAATGGAGTCTCAGGGCGTGGGTCGGAGGTGAAAATATCGCAGGGAAAAGTAAACAGCCCATTGAAACTCCCCATGCGGTAGACTTTCGGTGAAGGCCAGCGGCGAGGTGACGCATTGCTATGCACACAGTGCCCCTTGGTTTTTAATTAAGTGAAACTGCATTGGAACGCGCCGTGCATTCAAACCCAGGCCGAACCGCATCCCCTCGCCTCCTCCCCTGTCATCGGGGCAAGAATGATGCAATTCATGCAATTTTATGATCCACTGAATGCAATTACTGGACCTGTCAGTGTTTTGGGCGTCTTTTATCTGTGATGTATGCACTATGCAGACTCAGCCCCTGATGGACTGTTTACATACTTTGTCTCTCTGCCACACTCCGGCACATGGTGATGCATATATTGTATGTGATTAGGAGTATTGTAAATATTAGCTGTGTGTGGAAATATCTTCAATGTACCAATCAAGCTGGCGTTGTTCATGTGTGACTACACACAGCTTCTATTCTGTGTTTTTGTTCATGTTTTCTTGTTAGTAGTGATGGTGCCAGTATCAGTGCGAGTGAAACGCTGGAAAACACCTTTATTTGTAACCACCAACCACTTTCTACAGCGGTAGTTGTATTTGGACTGAAGTGGTGAGGCAGTTGTTTTTAGCAATGTAGCCTCACAGTTGGCCAGGGCATATTTTCCCTGTATCTGTGTGGGCCAAAATTTCTGATGTGAGAGTGAATAGTCTAAATGTGTCAGCCCTCTAATAGACTGCTCAACTATCCAGGGAGTACCGTGCCTCCTGCCTAATGTCTCCAGCTTGCTGCAGCCCCACAAATGATAAAGGCACAGATGTGAGTGATGGCCAAAACTGAATGAACAAATATTTTGACTGACTCTTTTTAGTGTCCCGTGTGTACCTGGTCAACCTGTCAAACATCCGAGTGCTCATGAATCTCAGACTTTTCCCACTCGCCCCCTCACTGTAATCATAGGGTTCTGCTCATGCTGCGTGCTGCAATGAGTGAATAGGGAGTGATTAAATCAGACTCGAGTCGAGACCTATGCCAGCCAGTGGTGCATGTGCATCTTTGTTGGTCACTCTCCCGACTTCAGTGTGTTCCTGAGCTTTAAGTTGTAAAGTGAAAAAAACTTTCTCACAGTGACATTTATGTAACATCATATTGAGTTATACAGCCTACCTACATACAAGTGGGGTGCTGAATCAATGCGTTCAAATAAATATTTTATCTTTATTAAAAGACCAGTGTGTAGGATTTAGGGACATTTTTAGGCAGAAATTGTATTTAATACTCATATCTATGTTTTCTTGTTTGTGATCAAATTTTTTATTTTATTGTAAAATATAGGTCCATTCATGTTTTCACATCAGCCACCATAGTTCTCCTACATGCTTGGCACACTTGCATTTTGACTTTCTAGTCTTCTGACCACAAAGTGCTTTTCTAGGGGTGTAAATCAGAAGTTTCATTAAGATACAATATTTTATTGATTCTTTGGACCACAATACAGTATTTGCTGACATCACGAAGTCTGCAATGATATGATATTGAAACTGAAATGGAAATTTATTAAAGGATAGCCCCTAGAGACGTAGCATCTCCTTTTCAAGGGGGTCCTTTAGTTCAGTTCAGTTCAATTCAATTCAATCCAATCCAATCCAATCCAATCCAATCCAGGGGCCTTAGACCAATGAGACGATATCAGTAAATATCCTCGTGGCCTTTTCTTGGCTGCTTGTCTCTGTCTGCTTAGCGCTAAGCCATGGGAATCTCAAAATAAAGGCATATTTTAAACATGACAATATGTATTGATCTCTTCATATTGCATCAGTGATCATTGAATTAATATGATGAAAGCTATTGTATTGTTACAACCCCTATTTTACAGTCACGTTTACCCATTTACACACCCATTTAGTAGGTATGGTAGCCTGGTGGCCAAGGTTAACATACAGGGTGCCACCTGCTGCTCAATTAACCATTCACACACACTCACACACTGATGCAACAGCCATCCGGAGAAATTTGGGGTTCTGGATCTTGCCCAAAGATAATTTGATGTGTGGACTGGAGGAGCCAACTGCCGATCTTCCAATTAGTGGACGACCTGCTTAACCTCTGCCCCTTTCAGTTTTACATCCTCAGTGCTAGATGCCATTAAATCCTACACAGTGGACCTTTAATGTAAAAGTATATGTGGTGACTGATAATGCATTGTGGGGCAGGCGGCACTAGCTGTCAAATGTGCATGTACTATAATGGAGAGTCAGGAAGAAAGTGACACTGCATTTTGCAACTAGTATCAAAACTCTAAAGGTTCAAAAGGTTTGATACATTAAATCAACTTGAAGGAACCCATATTGTGAAAAGAATCGGTCCACTCTCACAGTTTTTGGACACTGTGTAATGTAGCTGCTTTGATTTTACAGTGTACAATCTAAGCAGATAAACAAGTTATGAGTAGTTACAGCTAGAAGGTTACTTTTTGTCTACCATGAATTTCAAGTAGTAAACCTGCCACAGCATTGTAACCTGTACATGTTCTGTGTTAGAACCAAAAAATAAATATAGCAACAATAACTAAGGAGGCAGGGTTTAGTGAATGGTTTGAGATTCTAGTCTATATCTAGTGGGCCTCTACACTTATTTAGTCTACATCGTGTCACTGTTTCTGCACCATCTGACTTGAATGATAATGAATTATAACCCAGGCATTATTCAAGTCATGCTTTAAAAGGTCAATTATGAAGAACATCTTATCAATCTTTCTTTTTTTTGTCACTCTTTCGATGGCATCCTTTGCCACCCTGGGGAGCCGCTCTGCTAACACTCCATGACAGGCCTCCATCAAACCTCTACCCGTCTCATTAAAGTCAGCCAGCGTTGGACAGTTTACTCCGAGGCCAACGGGTAACGGCTCCTCTGAGCTTAAGCGTCCCCATACCTGCTAAACGTTTCTCAGATGTTGCTATGGAAACTGTTTGATAGGCGGGAGTGTTGGAGGCTGCCCTTCTAACACACACACACACCTACCCCCACACATACACACACACACACGCGGCACGCCACTCAATCCCAGGAGGGGAGCGACGGGATCAAATGTGGGAGCAAACTTTGCGAGCTGAATCCAATATCTGCAGGCAGAGAGGGTGGAGGAGGGAGAGGAGGAGGTGGTGATGGGTGGGAGGCTGCGGGTGTGTTTTCTGTTTTTCCTCTTTCTCTCGATTTTACACCTTCTAAGGTGTGAATGCACTTGGAAACAGAGCGGGCCGAGGCAGCTGCCAAGGACTCCCGCCATTTTATAACCACACGTCCTGTTCTCTCTCTCGCTTTGGGAAAGTGGGAGCAAGCCAAGGTGAGAGAGAAAATGGGATAATGAGAAGGTGGGAAGTGGAAATAGCCTGTTACTGTCCATTTGGGAAACAGAGCGAGAGGTAAAAGGAAGAAGAGACAAGAGAGAGGCAGAGTGAGGAAGGCCTATTTATAATGTCATAACATTAGACTGTGAAGAACTGATGTGTCTGGATTAAATTTACACACATCTGTCTTTATCTTGTAAAAAACCCTGTTTGCACTCTTTAACATTCACAATACATACCACTTCCTGCTTGCTATCTATTCACCATTGTCATCCTGACAATCCATCTTTGTCAAGTATGTCACTATCTAAGCTATCTGGTTGATTTGTATGTTTTCTTGTTTATTGTGTTTACACATTGTTGCTGAAGCTTCAATATGCAACCTTCTGCCCTGATTGGACAGCTGACAAATGACTCTGCACCTGCTGAACCATCATTGTCCCATAGATAGAGCTGTGCTGCCTGTATAAGCTTACCTTAAATGACTACTGCACAGGAGAGTCCTGCATCGGGGAATCCAATGGGTAACCCAAAAGCTGTGTAAAAATACAAGTTTTTAAATTCACAGGTATGTGGGCATGCATAAAAATGACTTACACGCGAGCGGGCAGCAGGTGAGAACAAAAATATATTTTTTATTTTTCAGAGTAAAACAAATGAAAAATATGTGCAGTATACATGTAATATTTTGACATCTAAATCACTGTTCTCAAGCCACAATTCCTTTCATTTTAAACGTCAGTGACACTAGTGGAACCTTTGACGCCACTGTCACATTTGTCACCAAGATGGAGGACTCCAGGAATGAAACTTTGCAGCCCGAGGATGAGGTGGCAGCCTATATCAAGTTCAAGACACCCAAGGACGATAATTCTGAGGTTTTATAATGGTGGAAGGAGCATACTAAAATGTTTTCACCATCCCAACATCAAGGGCAGCCAATGAAAGAGACTTTTCCTCCACTGAATTTTTTTATTCAAGAACGGAGAACCCAGCCCAGTGTGAGTGACTTTAGCCTGCGTGTGTTTAATCACGAGTGTGGGTCAGGTCTCGTGACTTTTATTTATAGGTGCAGCTTTGACTAAGAAATAATGACAGGTAACAGGTTGGTTACGGGTGCAGGTTTTCGAAAAGGAACCCATGCAAAGACATAGCATTGCGCTACATTAACATAGTCAGACTCATGATGGGCATCTTAAAACAAAAATTATTCAAATCAGTGCACCAGAACCAAAGCATTTTTTAATTTCTGCATTGTACACAGTAAAAATCTTGGCTACAGTATCCACAATGCGACTAGACTAGTGACAGGTTGCCGGGAAATTTAGGTGTGTTATGCCAGTAGTGGTCGATGTGGCCTTGAGCCTCAAGCAGGGTGCTAGAGTGTACCCATGGAATTATTGTTTCACCTAGTCTCACTCTACTGTGCTGAGATTGGCCAGTGCTAACCCTCAATATGACCTCTTTTCTCTTACCCCAAGTGGCTCCAACCTTGATGCACCAATAACACACATGCTGAATGTAGTTGCAGCACAGCAGGGCAGGACCACAGTAGACAAAACTGTTCGGTTAGTGTTAGGGATGTCCCGATCCAGCTTTTTCACTTCCGATCCCATACTGATATTACAGCCTTGAGTTTTGGCCGATACTGATCCAAGTGCGTCTTATACATATTCACTTATTTTGTTGTCAGTCATATTAGAAAAGGTTTGATCAAGCGATATTACTCTAACAAAAACAACTACTTAATCCGGTTAGTTAGAATGATCCACAACAGTTGGTATGAGAAACTGACCCGTTTATTGTTAACAGGGTTAAATAAACAATCTTCAAACTTGAACATTAATATTAAATAAAAAATATGGCTGGTTTGCTTTGGCTGCTTTGGCCCCTTAATAAATAGAAAATAAATCAACACAAGAAATCTTTAAAATGTCCAACATTGAAATTAAAATAGCAGCAAGACTCCACACACTTGTGCTTTGCCCCCCTAATAAATAAAAATAGATTAACACCACAAAACATTGTTGACATTTAACAAACAATGCAGCCTTTCCTTTTCAGTTATTTTAGTAGTATCAGTGCCAGCCTGGTGCTGCTGTGTCCTGGGACCAACAGAGGGGACAAAAAAACCACACACAATATTGTACAACTGTTTAAACAAGCAATAGTCCATCCATGGCTCCAATTTCATTAATTGTACCCAAAACAATGCCATCAGTGCTCTTTACTAGAGATGCGCGGTTGACCCGTGGACCCACGGACACCACGGATAAACCGCGGATCGGGCGGATGATGCCACGAAAAATAATATTTTAATAAAATTCGGGCGGGTTGCGGTTGAAGCACTCAAATAAAAAAAAAAAATCAACATTTTACATATTATTCCAAACGTAAACAAACGATACAAAAACACTTTTTAATCAGGCAATTGTTTGCTCATCAGCTTACTGGCAAGATATAATGAACTGCACTGTTTGAAAAAGACGATAGGTCTACTAATAGCGAGGCATCTTCAATAGACCTAAAAACTAATCGGCGGATGGCGGGCGGGTTCGGTTTTGAAAATTGGTGAAAAAACGTTCGTGCAAATGGATAGCGGGCGGATAGAAATTTTAAGAAGCGGTTGCAGATGAAAAAATACATCATCCGCGCGTCTCTACTCTTTACTTAAAGAGTAAGAGTGTAAACCAAATAAAAATATCACTCTCAAAAAAACAGAGCAGAAAACAAATAGTCAGTTAACTAAATTGACCGCTACTCTTCCGACCCTCCTTGTGTGTCTACTGTCTGCATGCTGGCCTGGTGGATTGATAGTAAGTGCTGAAGCGGATCACTGGAATTGACTGCTTGAACCATGGAATGCTGGGTGGGCCAGAAAACCTGGATCGGATTCCGTGAAAAACTGGATCGGAGTTCTGGGATCAGCATTTTTCCATGCAGTCCGATCCGATGCACGTTTTTTGCTAATATCGGCAGCCGATGGGACGTCCCTAGTTAGTGTATCCTAGCATTTACCGTCAAGCAGAGATGAGTCTACAGAGGTCCAGTTATGGCAAATAGTTTGGAGCTAGCTGATTATTTTGTGTGTCTGCTATCTGGTGCTGTTTAGATAGTGTACAGTTGGTTTATTTGTGCTGGTTACTAGATCCAAATATTACCATAGAGGTAGAACTCAATATTTTTTTATAATAACCATTAGAAGTACCTTAGTACCTTAGACTTAGTACCTTTTATAACAATTGGTTCTTGATTTCAGACTTAGATAGACAAAATCAGGCTTCTCATTTCTGGCTAACTATCAATTTGCCAGCTGACATGCTAACCTGTATTTGCTCTAGCAAGCTACCTGACGAATGTTTCTGGCTATCTTTTATATGTTTCCAGTTGACTCAATTGAAAACAGGAACCCACAAGAGGAAGTTAAAGACACTTCATGGCTACATACCTGATATCATGCTAAAAGACTGAGGGCAATGTGGTATGTCACAGGCAAAAACACAACATCCTTATTGGTTTATGATCCATGTAGAGGATATGGAAATTAACAGCTATGTTCTTGTTTTGCAGTTTAGAGCTGGCTAGATTTATAAGGATATAACAAATAATGTTTGACAAGCAAGACAAAAGTTTTTGAGTATTGCTTTACTGTACATCTATCCATCTATCCATCCATCCAGTCATTCATCCATTTTCATCCGCTTATCTGGGGCTGGGTCGCGGGGGCAGCAGGCTGAGCAAAGCACCAAAGACAGCAACGCTTTCCAGCTCCTCCTGGGGGACCCCAAGGTGTTCCCTAGCCAGGTGAGATAATCCCTACAGCGTGTTCTGGGTCTGCTCCAGGGCCTCCTACCAGTGGGATGTGCCTGAACTGGAGGCACCAAGGTGGCATCCTAATCAGATGCCCGAACCACTTCCACTGACCCCTTTCAACGCCAGCATACCCCCCAAGTTACACTTGCCAAGCTATGATTGGACATTTGCTTTTTGAGTAACTGTTAGCAAACAGTCATTTGAGCAGTCCTAAATCCCATCCCCCTTAATTACTGTTGCTAAGTCGGACAGACTTGACAAATATGCTGGTTCCGCTTAGCTAGGTGCCACAGTGTTTATTAGTTTCTTGGTGTCTGGCAATATAGCGTAGCAAAGCCAACATCAAGTAAGTATATATGGATATATTCATGATGTAAACTTTTTTGAACAAGGCCATAGGTTGCAACAGCACCATGCCCAGAGATTTCTGGAGGCTAGTGCTCAAGCCAAAATAAAGGGCACGCTTCTCATAATTTTTTTATAAAAAATTGACTATTTACATTGAATTCAGCCTCCTATACAGCTTGTTTTTATGTTTCCACTTGTTACTTTCCTATCAGAATCCTTTAACCTGTGAACTAGTTAACATATGTTTTATTTCCTGTCGGTTAAAATTAAATTCACATTTTTTAAATTAAATCCGCCACCTTAGAATTTGTAAACAGTGTAGTTTTGTGTATGAGAATACTGTACTAATTCTTATAATTATCTTCTAAATACGCTCTAAATATTCTCAATGAATACCAGAAAAAAAGATGTGTGCAGCAGCTGCAGTGGCTGCAGCTCTGCACTGTTCCCCTCTACACTCTTTGTGCACAGAATGTTCCTGCAGCACCAAACCACATGTCAGATTTCTTTAAATGACTTATCAAAGCCGTGGTGTGGGAGACGCAAAAACTACAAACTATTTCAACTTCAGTTTTGGTTTCTGAAGGCATGTAGAAACAAGAAAGCAATTCAGTGTCTGTCTCCGCTTGCACCGGGCAGCTGGTGGACCTGAATCTGCCAAAGATTTGGAGGGAAATGGTGTGATTTTACGCCAGACTATCCTGCTTGTTGTCAAGCTTAATCAAGGGTTGCTGCCTAAATTAGTCTGGCTGTATTGAGGTGTTTTTATAGTGGTTTAATTTCACAACAGTTACAAATAATGGGCAGGGCAAACACTATCATTACCTGGCTGTCCATGAAGGCAGGTTAGAGAGACGTGGATGCTGCTCTGCAGGGTGCTTGGTTGTGTACATCAACTATGTTGGCTGTGACAGCAAGGGAAGTCAAAGAGAGAGAGACGGAGGGTCCTGTAGTCTAACAGAATTAAACCTCTGCTTTTAATTGAGAATTGATGCCATAACGTTTAACCTAAAACATGAAATTAGAAAAAGAAATGGAAGGGCACTTATCTTGCAAGAAGGTCACATAAGACTATCAGCAAACCTTGCTCCTGCACTGCCCGATATGTCCCCCCTTTTTCCCTCCTTGAGATCAGTAAAATATTCTGTGTATTTATAACTGACTACAGACCATAGTGCAGACCTAATGTTTGTCACTCTTTACATACATAGCCTTACAGAGGTTAAGAAAAGTTAGCCTTGATTTGGCTAACAATAATTCGTGACTTCTTAGATATGTCAGCAACTTGTCTGTCCTTTTTCAGATCTCTTTAACAATACCACAGACATGAGGAGGAAGCAAACCTGGCTGGCATTGGTGATCTGACATTAGGACAAGGCAGAATTTATACTTCTGCGTTAAATCAACGGCGTACCTACGGCGTAGGCTCTGCATCAACGTAGAGCCTACGCTGTATCCTACACTGTAGCCTGACGTGCACCTTCGCAGAGATGCTACTACAAATTGCGGTGACAAAGACCTCCTGTCTGTTTTCAGAAGCTGAAACCATTTCCCTCAGTGGAAACAAAGCTATAATTCATTTTAATTTCACAGAAAAGAAACAATAAATTGTGAAGAGAAATCTCCGCTCGTCGTTAGGCTAATTTATACAATGTAAAATGCCATAGGCTTGTACTAATAACATTAGCATGTTATATTTGTTTGGAAAATGTATTTAGTATGACAGTTGTTTTGTTGGTGAACCTTGTGAGTTGTAATGGAGCCGAATTTTGTAACGTTACCTTTGTTAAATGTCACTGTTCTCCCTGGCTTCATATGAGTAGAGAAAAAGTTCGCTAGCTGCCAGGCTAATTTATACAATGTAAAATGACATAGACTTGTGCTAATAACATTAGGATCATGTCGCATTTGTGGGGAAAATGTGTTAAGCAAAAGTGCTTTGTCTGTGAGTGCTGCAAGTGCACTAATTTGTGTACTTCGATTTGAAATAGTCTCTAGCCATGTTTAATGTGTGTTTTGAATTAACTAAACAGCATTTCATAGAAACTCCGCCGCCGACTGGTGTTTTTGGAGGTGTAACTGGTGAGTGACAGACACACCACCGCACAAGTATAAATGCTCACAACGGTGTAGGGCACATGCGTAGGCTACGGCGTAGGGTCTGCCATACAAGTATGAATCCTGCTTAACTCCTCTTGATATAGCCTAGATATAGCATATGCGAACATTAGCTAACTCAAGTTTTGACTTTATGTAATGTAATATGTCCATTAAGATTGTGTGCGAGCCACATGTCTTAACCATCTTCTATTTAGCTATGTGCATTTTTAATGAGCATATAGCTAAATATAACAGAAAGGAGAAGGTTCTGCTGCGTTCCAAGCTTGCTCACATTATAAAGAAGAGCGAAAAGAAGTGGGACTAAGGAAAGGTTAATTGTCTCCTTTAGATCACTCACACCTATCCTGTCCTGACTCTTTAAAATTGACTTATTTGACTTATTTTTAAAGCGGTTTTATACCTGATACTTCCCCAGAGACATAGTGTAACAAATTAGATCATCCAATTTGATTGAGCATTTTCAGTGTGTAAGCCTCAATAAATGTACCAAAGGGTTTTATTATTGTGTAGGTTCCACTCTTGTCTTCAAGGTTTCCCACCAGTATAATGTCTCAGTTCCCAGCAACTTGTGGGGTGGTGGTGGTATTGAATGACAAGGTAATGGAGTGGGTGGTGGGTATAGAAGCGCCGGTGACTTTACCTGAAATCATTATCTTCTGTCCCTGTCTGTGTATCATGCCTGATTAAGTGTTTATAAAGATCACACAGCTGTTTAGAGCACTTTAATCTTCATAAGTGAAAAGGTAAAGGTCATCCAACATATTTCCAATCAGCAGCTCTTTACAGCTGCGAGAATCACTCCACAAAATGGCCTTTAGCTTTTTAGATGAGAAAGGGGAACAAGGGAATAAATGACTGCTAACTCTAAGAAATTATTTTAATTTGAAAAATGCCTCACAGGTACATTTTATAGACAAGGAAATGGTACAAAATTGTAGGAACAAACGAGAATGAATGTCATCAGTGGAGTATACTGTGTGGGTGTTCATTCATGTGAGGAAAGAAAGGGGCTGAGTCACAGTAATGGGTGCTTTCTGAGGAGCTTTAAATTAAGAGGCGATCAGGTAGCAGGGATGTACACAAGATGTGGAGATGGTGGCGTGCAGCTGTCAGCTTCCTGTTTCCCCCAGGGGGACCCTCCTCCTCTGTGAGCCAGGAGACATTAGACACGGAGAGCAGAGAAACTATTGTTACCATGAAAGGCAACTGTTTGCAGCGGAAACTTTATACTTTCTCTGCTGCTTTTTTTGTTTGTTTTTTTTTATTAAACTTCACCGAGTTTAGGCTCTTTTACAGCAACACCCTGCTTCACATTCACTCTGACATACTCCCTGCAGACAGCCAACAGGGGGGCGACTCCACTGGTTGCAAAAGGAAGTCTGATTGTATAAAAGTCTGTGAAGTATAATTTCGCCTTGTTTCGCTATGTCCACTTCTATTACACAATCTATGCTCATGCCTGGGAGCTGCAGAGATCTACAGTTTGAAACTGAGGAAGTATGTTGAGAGTCCAAGTGCATTTTCATGAGCATCTAGGGCAGGGATCAGCAACCTTTACTATCAAAAGAGCCGTTTTTGGCCAAAATTATGAAATAAATAGTCTACCTGGAGCCACAAAACATATTTAAGTATATTTACTCTACAGTGGGCCACTTACAATTGTTTTTGGTATTTTAACTTTGCAGGGTTGATGGTAAAAGCAATACGAATGTGTCAACACACTGTTGGATTCTCTATTGTCCTCCAAGACTTTTTTAAAAAGCCATTGCTGTTGGTTTAAAAGAAAAGGTGATGGGCCATATGACATACATTTTTCTTTTTTAACTTTTTTTTTTTAATGATGTACATTTTTGTTTTATTTTTTTTAAATGAAAATGTTAATTAGGGGTTAAAGAACCTCATGTGCCTCAGGAGCCGCAGGTTGCCCACCCGACTTAGACAGTAGTTGTCGATATTGTTATTCACATTTGTCAGTTAGAAGAGTTAATGTTCAAAGAAGCATTTGTTTCCTGTCTCCATCACTAGCAGCCATTTCTATTTCAAGGTAGCCTGAGGAACACCAGGTGTGGCTGCTACATTTTATTGGCTTGTTTTTGGCAGTTTGTCATAAGCTTAGAGGAGACTTCATCCGTCATTGAGAGAAAATGTTTTCAATGTCAAAAAGAGAAAGAAAAAAACCCACTATAGTTTAAAATTGTTTTTCCTTTGGATGATCTACCAGTGCTGTCACAGTTTAGGCTACAAACCCGTACTGGGAAGTGGTCAGCAAAAAACTGGGAGTTAGTGAAAACAAGATTTCCAGCGGAGGTTAGCTGCTCTTTGATTAAATAAAGAATTAATTTAGAAATGAAAAGGGTAAGTAATATTGTACAAAGTTATATTTACTTTTTTTTTCTTCACAGTTCACAGTTATGTGAAAGGTCAATATTTTTGTGAAAAGCTGTATTTACTTGGTAGGTTAGAGATGATACAAAAGTTAAATTAGCATGAGTGGTTCAATACTTTTGATGTATAATCAGTGTTTGTAGCATTCAAACTGTGGAAGCTGTCACAGTTTTAAATGGGTAAAATATCTGTTTGTAAAAGTAATACTGCCAATAGGTTTGGCAAGCTCCAGTGAAACAGTTGCTCTGACATTTTGTCTCCCAAAACTGAACTGGACAGAGAAACTAAACTTTCCCCTGACAGGTTTAACTTCTCAGCTTGCTGCTGATGTAGAAGTGTACAGGATGTGTCAGCACACCATGACATGTGGTTACAGCTGAAACTGAGGTAGTGACTCAACCCAATTGCCAAAATACATGTTGACATTGTATGTTTCTGCAAACTTCAGATACATTACATTTGTAGTAGATATGTTAAAACGTTTCAACAATGTGGTAGTAAAAAAAAAACAAATGCTGTTCATGGCGCTATCCCAGCAGGAAACACAGTGAGTCCCCATAAAGACAACCCCTTTATGTGTCGCTATTCTGGCAGGAAACAGCAATGTCACACTAAAAACTGCTATGGAGGCATTATCCCAGAAGGAAATGCCGCAATGTATTGGTGAAAAACAACTTCTGTTTTTTGTGGCATTATTCTGACAGGAATTGCAGCGATATCTTGATAAAAAAAAAAAATCACTTTTCATGCAGCTAACCTGGTAGGAAACACATGTCTCGGTAAAAAACAACAGCTTTTCTTGGCACTATCCTGGCAGGAAACGGAGGGATGTTTCGGTAAAAAAAAACACTAGCTTTTCATGGCACTAACTCAAACTCAGATGTTTTGGCATTATCCCAACAGGAAGCACAAAGATGTCTTAGTGACAAACAATTGTTTTCTTGGCACTATCCCTTCAAGAAACACAGCGAAGCCTCTGTAAAAAAACAACTGCTTCTTACATTACTATTCTGGCAAGAAATGCAATGATGTCTAAGTAAAAAACAATCACTTTTTGTGTCCCGGCAGGAATCTCAGTGATGTCCTGGTTAAAAAAAAAAAAAAAAAAGCTGCTTTTTGCAAACTAAAAAAAGCCTACAATTGGTTGCTAAAAATTCACTGGCAAAACAGCAATGACGTACTAAAACACAACTGTTTTTGTTGTTTGTTGGTCTCAGACAGTGGCCTGCAGCTTGGCAGGCATCTCACCAAGGTGACATAACATCCATCACCCCCTCCACCTCCCAGTGTCGTCAGCTCGTATACTACGTCATTTCAGAAACATATTTGTGGTTTGCAGAAACATATAATGCCAACATTTTATTCTTGCATCTGGGCTGACTGACCAAATCAACACTGATTTCTGGGCCGTTGTTAAAGGAGCTATATGTAAGAAATCTAAAGCAAATAGTCTTAAAATCATCCTAATATGTCACAGAGACTAAGGAATAATGTTAATATAACAAAGGGTGACCATATTTTGATTTCCAAAAAAGAGGACACTCGGCCCGGCCACGAGATAACCTATTTAACTGATACTCGCAATTTACTCAAAGATGCCTTATAATTTTAATATATTTAAAGTTTATATGTATGGATAGAAAATTCAGTTATCTTACAAAATAATATCTCTCAAAGACAGAAATTCAGATAGGCCCCTATAGGAGACACATACACACACTAGAGTGTGGCTACCCGATCCGAGCCCGACGGGTCCCGATGGGTCAGGCCGGGTTCAGTCAAAAATATATAAATTGTATTCGGGCTGGGGTCGGATTCGGCCAGCTTTCATTAAAAATGTAGTGTAAAAATAAATAAAATCCTATTGTCTGTCCTGTTTATTGCTTGGGCACTGTTATTTACGTGACAACACCTGAACATAACACACACACATTGGCTGTTTCTACCTTTCCCCTCGCTGGAAGTCTCGGACCTCCCACCGCCAGCCTCCGCCTTGATTAAACGTTAAAAATTAAATAAAAGAGGGAGATTTTATTTTTTTTTATTTTATCTTATTTTTTTAACAACTGTGTGACACAAACTCAGTGCTTTAGTAATTAAATAATGTCGGGCTCGGTCGGGTTCGGACAGAGATATGTGGCCTGTGCCGCACTCTAATACACACACACACACACACACACACACACACACACACACAGAAAACAGGACATTATCATCAATTTATACCCCCCCCCCCCGGACGGGCTATGAAAAGTGGACATGTCCGGGCAAAAGAGGACTTTTGGTCAGCCAGAATATTCGCATATCAAAAAAATGTTTACGGTCTGCAAATCATGTTTATGTTTTGAATTTGTGTTTTGGACTGTTGCGCCACCCACTGCCGTCTACCAGTCACACAGTCAGTAAAGTCTCAGAATCAGTTACAGTTACGACTGAGCTACAATGGCTGACAGTGCGACTAAACCCAAACGACCTCGTTATGATTCCCAAAAACACCAAGACAAAACTCGATGCAAAGCGAGGGTCTATATAGGAGATGCTTTTGAACAGTGGAGACGGGTGAAAGCGGAGAAGAATGTGAAATCAGATGTCGAAGTGGCTACTCTTCTCCTCGACAGGTAAGCTTTAGCCAAAGTTGGCTAACTAGCATCATAGCCAGACGGGGATGGACATTTCGAATACTTTCAACTGTTATTCATTTTCAATCATACATTGAAGCCCATGTGCAGGTGGGTCATCGACCTGACTAATTTTTTGGAGAAACAAACGTAAGCAGCACGGCAAGCAGCATTAGCAGTGTCCCGGTACATAGCGTTAGCAGCCGGCTCCTCCTCTGCTGTATCCCGGCAAGCAGCGTTAGCAGTAGAGAAACCGGACTTGCTCGAACGGTCCACTGGAAAACCGAAGATCAAGGACACGGCGACGCGGCCCTGCCACGGCAGCCGCCCGTGGGCAAACAAATCAGTCTCCAGCGTGCCGCTGTCCAGCAACCTTGAATCTGTAGGGGAGGGGGGGCGGACACGACTCACGGCAGTATTTTGAATTTGAGTGCATTAACCGTTCTGGCCACATTCTTACATATGGCGCCTTTAAGTTAGTCTTTAAAATGAAAAACAAGTAAACAAACAAATAAACAAGCACCTGCTTGTTGAAATGTACAGAAAAAGTAGAAATCATCTTTTTAACAGTATAATTCAGTAAGTTAAATGAGAAAAAGGTTCAAAACTCCCTTTGTTTTTACGACATCTTCTGCATGTATTTCATCAGGCTTGCTCATCAAGTAGACGACAGATCACATTTTTATTGGTGCACTTTAAAAGAATTGCCTTTAATGACTATTCCTTCATAATAATTAACAATCATTGATCAAAGCAATTATTTAAAGTACCCGTCCCTTAATAATTTGTTGAAAATTAATGAGGTAGTGAATTATTGATGATAATAAGCAACATGTAACTGCTTTCAGGGATAACCTGAAACTCATTAGGAAATGGAGGAAATCTGGTCATAGATATTCTGCTGTGAGGTGGGAAGCTGAGTTCAGATACAGGTTGAAAACTGAAATAGAATCTGAGAGAATGTTGAAAAGGTTTGCTGGTGAATTCCCTCGTCAGCTCATTGCTTTACAGCTCACGTTAATTACACACCTGAAGTGTAAAAACATGATATTCTTCACTGTGTGACCTTGACAATAACAAACCTGATATATTCTGGAGACAGCGTACTTGCAAATGAGTGTGCGTGTGTGTGGTGTGTGGTGTGTGTGGTGTGTGTGGAAGAGAGGGACTGGAGTTACATGCTACTACCTGTCAGCTTTGTCATGTTTGTTCAGTGGCTCAGTGGAAGATTATGGAATGAGAGAGGGATGGTGACAGACTATCTTCCTTAAAAATATGTGTGTGTCAGTCCAGTAGTATGGAGTGTGTATGTGGTGACATGTCAACAGCCCTTGAGGTTTGCTGGTTGCGGCCATCCTTCAACCAGCCAGAGAGTCTGAATAAACTCAGACCCACCCTTAGACAGATACACACACATTCATACACTCAGTGTGGCCCGTCTGCATGATGCCCAGGGTAAGGGCACCACAACAAACAGCGTCAGACTCTGGAGAGCCAACGCAGGCGGACTGCGGCGGCGCTGACGCAGGAGAATGTAATGTGTTTTGATAGATGCTCAGGGCTAAACAGGAAAGAAAGGCGAGCAGTGGGTGGGAAACACTGCAACCACACTGAGTTTGTTGGCTAGTTTTAGGAGAAAAGCTGTCTGTTTGGCTCTCTGTCAACTGAGTAGGCTTACATGCACCGCAGCAGTCCGATTTCAGGGAGTAAACAGCTGAAAGGCACCATAAGTAAGATATTTATTGACCCACAGCTCAGAATGACCATACTTATCTGCAGGAGGGTGACAGGATTAAAAATCAAGACTTCACCACCAGGAGGCAAATGATATACTGATTAGGAATTGGCTGCCAAACAGGAAGCAAGAAAACCAAGAAACGATCAAATTCATATCATTTCACAGCATAAATTTCTGATTTTAAGTTTTTCTCATTTTTTCATTGTTCAATGCTGTTTTGCAGCTAGATTTCAAGTCAGATGTCTGACTGTCTCACCCAGTGCAGGACCTAGCAGAATTACATAACAAACAATAACAATAGCAATTAATCAATAGAGCTGGGTAATGTTTAAAAAAAATTACAAGTACCCATACCAGTCCGCGTAAGGTTATACAGATAGCAATGGTATCACAATGGTACGATGTCTCAGCACGCTGAACGGCCAACTCTCAACTGCACGATGGACTGTGTGGGTTATAGCTGCTGTGGTAGATGGCCAATCACATACTTCATTTAATTAAAGAAGACTTGCAGTGACTTGCTGTGAGCAAAACAAATAGTTTTTTTCTAGATCTGGGTACAAAAATTATCAAATGCAGGACAGGAGAAGCATTGAAACTAGAGAAATTGTTATTTTTTTGTGACCCATCGAACACCTCAACCTGCCTCCTTGCAAGAGCACTCAGGACAGCTTGTTTTTTGCCATCCCATCATCGGTAATGTGATCGCAACCTTTTAGAATACATGGGATACATACGAATTTGGGTGCATTACTTTTCATAGGAAAACACAACATTTTTGTGAAAACAGCCTGACTGGTTTATTATACCTTCTTTTTTTCTTCTGTCATACTGCTCCCTAGATGGCTTTTGGCTATTATACTCTCTCTTACTGCTCTCCACATGCACACCTCTTCACCATCAATGCTCCAGCATGTTCTGACTGTGAGGATCACTTACTGATGAACACATTAGGGCAAACTGCACTGCCAGGACTGGAGATTGGAGCCTTTACCTTCTAAAAATCTCAAATGAGGCTAAAGAAGTACACCTAAAAATCTTACAGAAAATATACCCTGCCAGTGCCAACTCTGTTGTTGCTAAAGTTACAGATATGTACTGTATGGAATGGCTGCATGTACGATTTAAAGGCATAAAATGTTCAAACACGCTCACCATACTCACTTACATATAGGTATACTTCAGGCTCATTTGTGCTGATTGCTAGACATGGATATGGACGTGGACAAAGCCTTCTGTCTGAATTCTGCGTTCATTTCTTCTGTACTTGTGCACCTTTTCTAAAACGGAGCAGTACCACCGGAGGTTGTGGGGGAAGTGTAGCGTAGTTTAAACAAGATATGACGGTAAGAGAAAACTACAAAATTTTGAGTAACGGTGGAACTGCTGGGTTTTGATTTCTGGCTGGACCCCAAAGTAGAAACAGATGCAGGTTTATGGAAACAAAAAGGGCTTACTGACGAAGTAAAAAACAAGCTAGTGGAGGCAGGGTGCTGGCTGGCTGGGAAGCTGTCCACCAGTGAGGAAAGATAGATCTCTGGAGATGATACAAGGGCCGAGCACATGGCAAACAGGGCTAAAATATAAGTAAGCACAAGAACGCTCAAGGCACTAACAAATTCTGGAAGAGAGTACATTTGGCATTACCGACACAAATGGCATTATCTGTAGTGGAGTGGAGACCAGGGGCCTCATGTACAAAGGGTGCGTACACACAAAAACGTGGCGTACGTCCTTTTCCATGGCAATGTTCAGATGTATCAAGAGTGAAATGACCATGGAAATGTGCGGTGCCTCACGCTAACTTCATGACTGGCTACAGCTGTTGTTCCTTTGGCGACACTTAGAGGTGATGCCCCGCCCACACTGCCCCAGGTGATTTTGCGGTTTTCTCCTTTGCCTCTTTCCTGTCAACACGGCTTTGACACCTGTGTCTATTGAGAAAAAAATAATGCAATGACAGTCTGGACTCTTATTGAGCAACATCAAATGAGACGATGCGTACATCACCAGTGGGGGGGTTTGATTCGAGCCTGGCATGAACCGCTCAGACGGGCTGTAACGACCGTTTGACACAAATCTATCACCGGCCAACCAGGAGACTTTATCAAACGCCCGGGCAGGGATCGGTACCAAGACCCGGTATAAAACGACCCAAGGCAAGTTTAATCAACACCGTGGTAACAGTAAGCTCCGCCATGATCGGCATTCGGATTCATCATCATTGTGCAGCCTCTCTCCTGCTCTCTCCCTCACAGCATGCACACACACACAGACACACAAACTCAACAGCAGTAGAAAAGTATAGAGTAATTGCACTCCAGAAAAGGAAGGACACTGTCACAAGTTGGCCCTGCAATATTACATGTTACTCCTGCTTTGAGATTGCAGGATCTGGAACACAACGCTATAAAGTCTGGTTTGTGGGATGAGGCCAGTGGAGCCCCCCCCACCCATTCTCTTTCTCTCTCACTCTCTCTTTACCACACACACACACACACACACACACACACACACACACACACACACACACACACACACACACTCAGTCAGTCATGCACATTTCCTCCTGTGAGATGTCAGAGTCTCCTCTGAAACCCAGCAGCGTCCCTCCTGCTGTGATGCAAGTAATTAGTACAACCTTCCCAAAGTTCTGGGTTGTTACAGTGAAACATGATAGTTAGTGTTCAACACCAGTCAGCAGATGTGGGAGGAAGTCACATGTGCAAGTCTCAAGCAAGACCCAAGTTACTATTGTGAGAATCAAGAAAGTCAAGTCACAATCCCACAAAGATAAAATAACATGAGCAGCTTACTGAAGTCTTTTACTTTCATGCCGCTTTCCACTTCTACTCCACTACATTTTACAGGAAAATATTGTACTTTTTACTCCGCTACATGTTTCTGACAACTTTAGTTACCAGTTTCTTTACAAATTAAGATTTTTGCACACAAAACAAAACTGAAACTATTAGTCAATAAATGAAGTGACAAAAAATTAACTGGAAATTATTTTGATAATGATCATTTAAGTTTTTTTTTTTAATGCAAAAACCTTTTTAAGGTTCCAGCTTCACAAATGTGCAGATTTGCCGTTTTTCCCTCGAACAGTGTTGGTAACCGTAATGTATTAGTAACGATGTTGAGGTTTGGACTGTTTGGACAAAACAGTTTGGGCTCTAGGTAGTTGTGACATTGGGCCTAATTCACAAACAGTGCACACACACAAATCTGTACTTAAACCATGTGTATGAATGTTTTAGTAGAAATCTGAAACTCATAAATGTTTTCTGACCTGAATTTGTTCTTACTCTGCAAAAAGTTTAGAACTGCCTCAGACCATGCATACAGGTACAGGATAAAGGCTTGGCTTTCTTAGAAAATGTAAACGTACACCTTTTAACTAACTGCAAAGCTGATCAAAACCGTAATAATATAAAAAGGCTTTAATGGACAATATTTTAAACTGCTAATTTACTAATTCATTGGTCAAGTGTATCGAATAATTATGAAATTGACATCCTTTCATCCTCAGCAATTATTAATTAAAAAATTGAGCTATGAAAACAGAGGGTCCCAACTAGTTATTTGGTAGACTATCGATAGACATGTATGGTATATAAAAGATTCTGATTTACCACCAAGTAGGTGTTATGGCGGTATATCTGACCTTGCTTATAGTGTGTGCCTTCAGAAGAGAGCACATCAGTGACCGATGTGTTTGAGTTGATCAGCTGTTTCCAACTACCTTGACATTCACAGATGCTCACTGACGATGTGTCAGGGCCTTTATATGTGCGTAGAAACGACTTCACCACTTTCTCCATGATACACTTCTCGGTTACTGTATTTACTTGTATAGAGAAATTGTGATTCCATAACATAGGCACAGTGGAAAGAACAAAATCAGCACACAAGTCATGAATCTGATGGTGATTTTTGTAAGTAAGAGTAAGAACATTTTTACACACATAGTAACACATTCGTAGGCCCATTGTCACTATATTTATAAACCAAACAATCAATTAATGAACACTTGAACATACTTCAGTGTGGTAAGAACTACCTAACAGGGCTCAAAAGTGCGAGCATTTCACTCGCATTTGCGACTAAAAATAGGCGTGTGCGAACTGTGAAAAATATTTAGGGGCACATGTGCGCATAAAAAATCAGCCGAAGCAGCCTATATTTTTGTCAATAAAAAAATGTGATAATCTAACCACAAATGCTGGAGGAACTCCAGCCGCCTCCCCTCTTCCCTCTTCCTTGTGTGACACGGTTATGGGCGATTTTCCAAGCCACTGTCGGCACAATGAATATAATTCCGACTGTCGGCAGCGTGGTAATAAGTTAAAGTGTGGCTGAGGCAGGGACTGTTTTTGCTATGGGCAATGTGGGCGAACGCCCAGGGCGCAATCTGTGTGAGGGCGCCAGCTTTCTAGACTACCGCTCATTTCCACATCCAGTTAGTGGAGTGGGCGCTGGGGCGCCCCTAATATCATGTTTCAACCAGCAGCAGAAAGGAAAGGCAAATTCTGGCAGTTGTGGGATGAACGGGGGTCACAGACAGGAATACGGTGGAGGCTCATAGTGCTCTGCAGCGCAAGATAACGGCTGCCCAGTAGTACCTGGACAATTGAGCCGTAGCGGCACACAGGTATGTGGCGTGTCAGAGGAGAAACGAGCTGTTCTTTGACGCAGGTAACGGCCCACAAACCTCACTGCATGTTAGGGACTATGGAGGGACTGTTCTTTACTTGTCAGGGGAGGAGGGTGGCTGGTTGATTTTTATTTTATTTATTTATCTTATTTTAATCCCCCCTATGTTAATCACTTATTGATGCAGTTAGGGATTGTTCTCCACAGCCAGGCTGTCAGCAGCGTGGAAATAAGTCAAAGTGTGGCGGAGAAGAGGGACCGGGAAAAGTGGCGGACCTCCAGGGAAGCCTGCTCCGTTCTCCCCGCAGTTAGGGACCGTTTGCTATGGTACCGCTGCTGGGCAGTGTGGAAATAAGTCCTGCAGAGTTTCAGAGGACCTGGAGAATGTTTTAGGATAGTAATAACATTATATAAGATAATCATATTGCAAAGATAATATATATAAGATAATAACATCAAAGACAAAATTAAATTGCAATACTTTTTCAAAACTTGATGATTTTACCTTTCTGTACATTTTGTATACAAATTCATTAAATAATTTTGCTTGTAAATGTCTATTTGCATCACGTTTATTATGGAAAACACATTATTTGATCAATTTACATTGTGCCCCTAAAGCTCTTTGTGCGCTCCTTACTTTTTCAACTTAGGAGCACATGTGCTCCTTGGGAAAAAAGTTAACATCAAGCCCTTCATAAAATTACAGAGACCTTCTTTTTGAAAAATGTATATGAAATGTACTTTGATTTTTGAGTTTTGCCCAAGACTCATCCGGTGAGAGGGGAATATGAGCTATACTGCAGCCAGCCACCAGGGGGCAATCGAGATGTTTTGGCTTCACATTTGAGGAGCTGTCATGTCTTCCATCTTTATGATACAGTCATCCATCTCAAGTCTGAGTCAAGTCTCACATTATGAATATCAGGTCATAGTCAAGTCTTTTATCAATGTACAGCTCCTTTCAGTTGGATCGAATGTTACCTTTCAAGCTTCCTATTACAAAGCCCTTGTAATGTCGGATTAAGCCCATGTGTGAATAGATCAGGTAAATGTCTGGAGAATGCACAGAGAGTATGTTGATGACATTGCTGTCATGCAGATTGCATGCAAAAAAGAACATCTGAGGGTCATTTACATAAATGACCCTTCTTCTCCCTCAGATGTTCTGGCAACGAAAATGTCTAGAGAAGACAAGATTTGGGATGTTCTGTCTGTAAGTGCTGACGATGAAATCCACATACAAATGCAAGGAACGGCAAGAGACTCTATTGTTTATGGCCAAAATGCAAACTGGCTACATGATTGGAGAGCAATCTGCATCACGTCCTGCCTCTTGCACGCCCAGGCACCATCCCTTGCCTAATCAAACAGAGTACTTACAGTTGGTGGGAACGCTTCTGACATGCACAATCTCCTGTTGAGAAAACTACATTAGTCAAGTAAGTCTCAAGTCCTCAAATAAATTGGCAACTCAAGTCTGACTCAAGTTAAGTCCCCAACCTCTGCCTGTCAGTAGATCTTACAATAGGAGCTTTCAGGGATTAGACTAGCATCTGCGGGGGCTGTTTCACATGTCTCCCCAGTAGTTATACAATTTTTTTTAATTTTTTTTTTTAAATCTATCATCGGACAAAGTTAAGAGGCAAACATTTGCTCACTTCACATACTTTTGCCTGCCTCTGCTCAATTGACAACATCTGTTTATGTGGCGCTCTGCTTGTATGCACACATCAATCACTTCATTACATGCTGGGGCAGCATGAGTGGGTGGGGAGGAGTGACTGTCAGTCATTTCAAAACAGTCCTGTAGCTAAGATGACTCGCTGTGCTTTTACAATAAAAAAATACATTCTACAACATTCTCGATACGCTTTAGGCCTCTGGAAACAAACTACAAATACTACTGACTATTAAAAGCATAGCAGAGACATCTAGGCTGATTTCCCTCCTTCCAGATATCCAGTGGTTTTAGTTAATTTCTTTATGGCTTGAAAATTATATCCTGGCAAAGCTCTCCCATTATTCATTATTCATATCCCATTCATTATTCACCCATTGTGCCTTGATGAGGTTATGGATGAACTGGCTGTATAATAGATGACTGACAGTTCCTACCTTCACTCAAACATCAACATCAAACCTTTCTTATGCCAGACTGTGTAGTGTGTGACTGGTGACTATTACATGTGTCCTGCCTGAACAAACTTGGATGGAAGATATATGTGCTGTTGTTGAATGAGTGCGTGCTGTGGATGCTAATGACCACATATAAGCCAAAGACAAGGATACTCTGGATGCAAACTTAGTTTCATTGGTTGCTGCAAACCTTAGTGGTTGGAACCAAAGTACCAAATTTTAGTGAATTAACATTAGATTGAAGCTTGAGAGTAAAAATGCAAGGGCTTAGTGAAGAGAAGGTTGCTATAACAGAGCCTATTTCCGTCCACTTCAACAAGAAATAAATAAGAATTACCAGCTAGTTTGTCAAAGTGAAATCCTTGGCCTCTGATAGTTTAATTTACCCTTAGCAATGACAATCATGATGTTTCATGTTTTAATTGAATTTTCATCACAGTTCTCCTTTCATTTTCATATTTGATATTAAGCAAACATTTACTGAAAAACAGTGGTTCTTTGGCTCAGTGGAGTTTTATTTCACCTCATTTAGCCTGTAGTGATTATCCCAAATATAATACAAATCCCGCAGTCTAACATTTCTTGGGTAAATAAAGGTTTTTAAAGAGGAACTTCTGCATCCTACTCCCCACAATGCGCGTCACCAATGAGCGCTAAACTAGAACACCTGTCAAGAATAACATTGTAAACACATCCCCCTTTTTCACATTTATCACTTTGCAAACACAGTTTGAAAACAAATTGCAGAGTCACCGAATAAGACCCAGCCGCCACCCTGCCTGCCCTCTCTATCGGGACTTTTTAGCTCCTTACATCGTTATCGGCATTGTTTCAAGCTGACACTGTCCAGTGGCATATCATTCCACTGCAACAGGTGCCATCCAACCACTTTATTACTGACGCCGCCAGTCAGCATATCATACTGCTGCGAAAGGTTCATTCTGGCCATGTTACAAACTGACACCGCCTGGTGGTGTATCATACTGCTGTGAAAGGTGACTTGGTGTGGATGTCTGACACCAAAATCACTGACAAACCAGCAATTTTTGACGACTTCGGAATGAGAACGGGCTGATCCACCACTATGAGGACTTTCTTGTTCTTTATATTTCATTTGTGTGTCCACCACGACATAGATTCTCATTGACTTTACATTGTCATTGTGTTTGTGTTGCTAGCACATAATTATTTCACATTTTGTGCCCTCCACCATGTAATGTTTTGTTAAGAGTTTGTGTCCATTTCATGTATTGCTATGAGACTGGGCTGGTCTGGTCACATCAGTGTGTAAATACATAAGTGATCCAGGTTCTACCTACAACAAAACCACATAAATTTAGCTGCTCTACTCTGACGACAGTTCACTTGATGATTCACTCCTCTGCCCTGAGAGGAAGGCTCAGAGTTGCAAGCAGGATGATAAGCTAATGCTTGTTGACAGATAGGAGTATTTGCAGGTCATTTTCATTCAACCTCAAGGAGCGGGCCGCAGCTGTCAAGACCATGTATTAAAATTCTGTGCTGCTCCGAGTGCTTACTGACACGATTATTCCACATAAAGAGGAAATGGCCTCATAAACTAACTTTATTTCAGGGTCCATAAACCTCCTGGCCAGTGGGACTGTGTCTGATGAGCAGCACAGTTAACTTAAGAAGCAGCCACATGCACCTTGAACTGTCTCGGTCATCAGTAGAGCAGCCCTGGGCTCACGGACGGGCCAATAAATTTACCCAGCAACACAGTTGAACTTGTCCGCTGCATCGATTCCCATGTCCGTCACCTGGAGGCTGCAGCTGTGTTCTGTTGGCTCCTGTGCTGTAGTCTAATTGGCTGCTAATGACAGTTGTTGAAACAGTGCTAACCTCAGGGCCAAGTTAAAGGCATGGACCCTAAGTGCCTTGTCCTCGTACCTCTCACTTTCTCTTATTGCAACACAGCATTCTACACAGAGATTGGGTCTTGTACTTTTTTAGACATTTTCCATTGAACTTTTCAAAAGACAATAAAATAAGTTATTAATAAAGTTACAGGTAGCTTGTTGGCATGTTTATGAGCATGAATGATTACATCCTAATTACTGTAAGTAGTTCAGTCATTGATTCTCACCCAGGGTTCCAGGGACCCCCAAGAGTCCTTAAGACAGTTCCAGAGTGTACCCTGAAAAATAGTGAATATATATTTTTTGTTGTTTAATTTACCATGGAAGTGAGCCCAGTGTGAGTAAGAGTCATGAGGGTGACTATTCTGATCATAGGTTTCACCTCTTCCAAGGTTATATCTTCAACTGTTGTTGACTAATTCTGGTCCTTATCATATCTAACAACCAAAATATTTAGGAAGGAGGTTTCTGAAGTCAAATCTTATCAAATGGGGGTCTTTAATGCAATGTGTACCAATTAAGGGGTCCTTGACATGAAAAAGGTTGAGACCCACTGTTTTAGGTGGTCCTTCTCATCATTTGTGTCAAGACGCAGCTGGCCAACAGGTATTGTAACAAATGGACACCCCTGCTTTAGGGCGTGATTTCCTTGTGAATGACAGGCCGCTACTACGTCGGTGTCCTTGGGCTCTCAGTCAGATCCATCACTTGCTCCTCCACAGCTCCAGCCTGGTATCCAAATATTGTCACTTCTGGTTCCAAAAGATCAGCCAAAGTGCCAAAGCTTCAAAACGGTAGCCCACAAACCAATGGGGGATGTCAAGGGGGCATTGTCCACTTCTATACAGTCTGTGTTTAGAGTTCTCCTTGATCTTTCTTGATCTTTTAGTCCTGGTTGATAACCTTTGACCCCTGCTGGGTTGATGCTGTGAGCGGTTTTGGTCTCAGACAACTGATGTCTGCTTCTGGTGTTCATTCAGTCTTTCATTCAAGGTCCTTGCTGTTTCAGCATTGTAGTGTTTTGTTTTGTTTTTTTACAGTTATTGCATGTAATGTCATACACCACTCCATTCTCTGTCATTTTCACCCTAGTTTTACATCTTTGTGTTGTTATTAAGTTGTTTTTCCATTATGAGGATATTGAAGCTGGGGTGTACAGCGCTGGGTCTAAAATGTGTAACAGCAGTAGCAGAAAGTTTGCTGATCTGGTGGAAAGTCGGGACTGTACGGTTCCCTCGTGCTGGGGTTTGCGCTGGCTGGATTCAGGTTGCTAAAAATATTGTCTGGAATAGTCCTTTTTTTTTTTTGGTGTAGTGGTTGAATGTCAAACTAAAAGGTTTTACTGATGCTAGCCTTGAATACCCACCTATGATTCAACATGGGGAGTAAAACATATTTGTTGTTACAACTTGATACAAGGCTGAGTCAGATATCACAAGCAGCACTGTGCTTTAAAGCTGTAACATACACAAGAACTTTGTGGTGCTATCATCAGTGCTGTGTTGATGCTGTAAGTGTTTGGCTCAGTACAGTAAAAATGCCTTCTCAAGTATTATTGTTGTAGTAAACTGTAGCAGACTACAGCCTGAATGCTGTGCTATCTCTTCCCACCCACCTACACATTCTTCCCTACATAAGCCACTGCTCCGAATTACTGCACTTTTTGTGATTTATGAGCAAATTGCGCTGTAGTCTACCTTCTGAATTTACGCTGATAGCTCCTGGGACCAATTCAATTCAGGTTGGGGAGGAGAAAAAAAAATGCCCTGGCTGCTGCTTTCCCATTACATGGTAAATCTCCAGAGAATGAGACAGAGGCATTTGAGTCAGCAGAAACCTAGATCTTTTGAAAGCAGCAATTTATATGCACATGGTTTCTGTATCATAGAGTAATAAAAAAGCTGATTAGGTGACTTTTTCACTTTTAATTGCCACGAATGGGCCAATGTGTCTAAAGGGCCTACTGTGCATGTGCCAGTGTTTTTCAGACCATATGGAGGGGCATGACTTTGATAATATGTATATACAGAGGGTCTGGGTCTCCCTGTGGAGTAAGAACGTAATGGGAAAACTGCAGCTAAAAGCAGTACAATTGTGCCATAAGAAGTGAGCCTGATGAAAATGATCTCAAAGTTTGATTCCTCTCAAGATGGGATTCATGGTGCAGAGCCAACTCCCAACTTCTAAAAAAAAAACAAGGAATTTACTTAAATGATCCCATTTTGTCAGTTCTTCTCCTGGCCTGGTACTTGGTTTACTGATTAACACTACTACACTGATTCTGCTAATGATTTTTCAATGACAACAAAACTGTGCAGTCATCTAAAATCTTAGTCATCATTCTCTGTCATCATGCTGAATGCTAAGTGTCACTACGCTGAACCAAAAGATAGGAATACTTCATCAAAAATGATAATTTTTGCATGACTCACAACCCATAGCCCAGAGTGTTTGTACTGAAAACGTTTGTACATTTTCTGAAGGTCAATTCAGTTCCCTAAAATGCTAGCTAATAAACAGTGTTAAAATAGAGAAATGTCTGTTAAAAGTTCAGTATTTAATGCTGTTTTGTCCAGGTACCAGGGATCCACTTGAATGCTCATTACAGATAAAAATAGATAAATATTTAAATGAACTCATTCTCAGAGTATCTCTAACCTGACAGCACAGGCTAATCCGCAAATGACTATCAGTGAGGAAATAATAGCACTTTGTGACTGCCAGTCAGCAGCTGTCTGTGGGAAAAACAATCCAACTAGGCTGGGACAGTATGAATACTCCAGTTCACGATATTATCCGAATTATTATCAAAATATAGGCCCACCTAAAATGACTGCTATGACATCTGTTAGCTGTTAGCACTTAGCAGCTGGTGTAACTGCTGATGGAGGCTGCACTGAGTTACATTATGTTGCATTCAGCTCTATTCCATAAAACATATAACGTTCTCATGATGTGTTCAAATGTAATCTTGTAAAATGTAGTTTTTGGCAAGACACTCGAATAAATACAGCTGTTTGAAGAAGACATATGTTGATGTTTTCAAAATAAAATAGATATTACAGAGGGAATTATGAAATATTAAATATAGTAAACAGACTTTTGAAGGCTTTTTAAAATGTTTTTCATTTTAAAGAAGGCTATTTAGAGGGTAACTTGTTGTTTGTTGAATGAATTTGTGCCCATTCACAGATAGTGTAATGAAGAACTCAGTGACTTACAGTACACAACAGGAGGAACAAATAACAAAAAAAAAAAAAAAACAGCAACAAAAACACTGGAGTTGGCTATCAACCAAATTATTTTTCAATCAGTATTGGCCCAGAATTTCCCAGTCTGTGCCTCCCTAACTAGAATTGCACAAACCACACTGGAATCCCTTTACCTTACATTTTGTTAAACAAATATTTTTCTTGCATCACAGATAGATCACACCTTTTTTAGTGAACATCCTTTAAAGTGAAAAACAAACAATCAACCAATCTGAAGGAGCCAGAATGTCTGTATTTCCTGAATTTCTTCTTATTTTCTGTGTTCCAGATGTTTATGGGTGTGTATAAATTCTCTGTGGGGTTGGGGCTTTATAAAAGTAGAGACCAGGTGCAACACCATACCAGGCGGCAGCATCCACAGACAGATATATTAATCCTGAAACACAGGAAAGACATGATGAGACAGGGAGTCGTGGCTTGCTTTGGCTGAACTCTCCACCATAATATTTATTCACATACCACAATTACAGTTTACTGTATGCGTTGTCCTTTTTTACAGTCTTGAGTCTGTATTGTTCCAGACTTTCTGTCTCTCTAGACATATCTTCTCTGTTCATAAAACATGTATATATAAAATTAACAAATTTTTTTTTCCTCTGAGCCAGTGGCGGCTCCTGCCAAATTTCTCAGGGGGGGCAATTGTTGTAATGATGGCTGACGTGACCCGTTCAGTGGGTAAATTTGAATTAATTTGGCTCTGCAATGACTGAACAATCCACTGTGGTAATCAACAGACTAATTTTCATCAGTTTGCCCACACAAATCCCTTTGAATGTGAACAGAGATCTGTTTTACCATTAATCAAATAAAACTGAGTAAGGTATTCACTGACTCATTGTCAGTCTTAATCAGAAAACATTTTATTACAGCTAAGTGGAAATTAATTTTGTGTTCTGATTAAAGAAATAAATGCAGGCATACACTACAACTGAATACAATGCACATCACACAGTATCACTGCTCTTTGGCCTGATCTGAACATTGTTTGTTGTTGTTTTTCAGTTTCAGTTATATATTGGGGGACATTTGGGCATTGGGGGGCAACATGTCCCCCTCAATGTATATGACTACGGCCCTGTTATGCATGCATAATTAGGCCTCAGTTGTCTGGGTATGAAAAAGCTGAAGTAGCTGGTCTTGTCATACAAAGTTTGATGGAGTGTCAACTGGACAATATGGAGATATTTGCATCTTGAAAGCCGGATTACAAATGTGGATAGACGGGGAGAAACACACGCAAGCCTAAGGTAAGGTGGTAAGATACGATATTCCTCACTATATGAAGTGACTGAAACAAGATCTGTATAATGGATTGTAAAGAAACTCATCAGGTTTTCATTTTGTAGACAATTGATCTGTATAGCGTGATGGGATGACAGCACAATGATGTATGTGGTATCACATGAAAGCTCTGCTCCTGCCCTTTCATATGATATGGGTGGCATTTCTGTGCGAGCCTGCATTCGCGAATAATCCATCCAAGAGTAACGTGTGTGCAGAGCTGTATGAAAGCTCTGTTATACATAATTTTAGTGTAACTTTATCATTTTTTTCGCTGTGAAAACATTGGACTACCGACAAGTGTCAGACAAAGCTGCAGTTCCGCTGTTTAGTGTGATATACGTGGCTTCTCGCTATGATGCACTGTCGCGGAGAAAATCCATAGAGAGGAACAAACAGGTGTGAATTTGGATGCACTATGTGTCGTTTCTTTTTAACCTATATGGTTAAAGAGCCTCTTGGATCAGCTGGAAACGTTAGCCATGTTGATCTTGAATGTGACCACTGTGCAGTGGCACTGCCTCATGTGATGTTGGAATAATCGGAAAAATTAGTTTCCGACTGTAAAACAATATTTCAGTGGAAACGGTTGACGACGTGTTTTTTAAACATTTTGAGTGATAAAATACAACACATCTTCTTTGTAATGTCCACGATGTCTCCACATTACCACCTAAACGCATGAACACACAATGAAGTAAGAACGACTTCCCGACATGGGAAATCGGACGTCCCGAGGAGCACATGAATGATACTTGGTTTACGTTGGGGCAAGCCCTCCCGGAACCCATAGAGATTGCATTGGAGTGCCTGCATTTAGAGAAAAAAAAAGTATTTTACATGGAAGTCTATGAGAGTGAGTTGGGGCGATTTCCAGCCAGGCTGATATCGCCCCAAAGGGCCAGAACGTGACTTCACACTGCATCTGATTGGATATTCAAAGGCAGGACGAACTGTTTCAAGTGACAATTATCAGAATAATTAATATACTGTGTGTATATATGACAATAATGATGATAATCATACATTTCTTATCATCATCTTTCTTTTCTTTTGTGGCTCGAGGAGGGGCAGCGCCCTATCGCCCTCTATTGGCCAGCCGCCCCTGCTCTGAGCCCTGTTTTACTTATCCTTACACATTTAAAGCCCAGTATACACTGTGCGATTTTGGGCTGTACCAGACAAAGGATGATCAACATGACAGATCGTGGCGATATCTTTGGTTGTGGCTCTAAAATGGTGAGAGAGGTTCAAGGATGGCCATTGTCTCTGTCTTGTGATCAAAGACAGCTTGGAATAAAATTCTGCAGTGCAGAAATTTGGAATGACCACCTTACTGTGTGACTGCTGTTATGACCTACATCTACTAACCAACCAACAGAAACGCAGCATGAAATGACACAATGATCAGCATTACAATGCTAAATGCTAGTAGATGCTAATAAATATACTTTTAGCTCTCATTGCTAAATTGGCATGCCAGGTTGGCCTCTTCTCCCCAGTCACAACTGCGTCCTTTCCATTCTGCTCCTCCTCTTCTTCTTCTTCAGATTTTTCGGCACACATGCCACTAGAGCAAGGGCTCCATTCATGTTTGTTTTCATTAGTCTCTTACCACTACAGCAGCTTAGATGGATGGCGCATGCTGATGACATTTTGTTCTTGCATATTAACATCAATTGACATACATTCTAGCCTGCGATTCAGTGGGTATTGTCATCGTACAGTCAGATGTCGTACCTAAGTTTGCAAAGTGAAAAGTGGCTGCACTTGTTTGGGTTAACTTGGCTTGTTGCCTTCTGTGGAATGTTCAGCAGCACCACAGTATAAAAGATTATACTGCACAGCAAAAGATCAGGCTGCTTTGCTCAGAGCACAATAAATGGCATGTCTTTAAGCAGGAGTTTGTCCTCAATGATATTCGCCTGCAGGATGAAAATGTAATATGAGAGAGAATCCCACTTTGGGCACATTCAAAGCAAAACTGTAACTGAAGACATAATGTGATATTTCTGCCAAAGGCCTTTCTGCTGTTTTTTTTTAAGCTTGGAAATAAACAACAGCAATCCTAATCTCATCTCGCATCTCATATCTGCCCTTGAGCTTTCACTGTGTTGAGACAAATCTCAGCATATGTGCTGGTGTTGCTTTTCATTCATTTAGCCAAGAGCGAAGCCAGGGAAGAGAACAACAATAAGTGCTTCATTATAACAGCAAAAACTGCCTCATTTGTCTTTAAACTCTTGTCTGTCTGCACTCTTACTCCAGTTTCTTTTCAAAAGACAAATTTATCACATTTCATTCTCTGGTTATACTGGTATAGACATTTAAAAACATCATGATTTCAGTCATTTTGACATCTGGACAGTTTCCCCTTCTTTTTTAAATCTACTATCAGCCTGTAAAGGCATAGTTCAACATTTTGGGAAATAGTTGGGCTTGTATGAATATAACAAAATCCACCTACCAGCACCTCCAAAGGTCTTTCTCAATACATTGTGTGCAAAGTTCAGACTTGTGTCTTAGAAGATTTCAATTTAAAAACTTTAACTCAAGTGTCAAAACTCCTGAGGATGGGAGAATACAACGCATTCAATCAGAAACTGGGTCAGCAAGGTTTCGATACCCAATATCTTTAAGGTATCAAGCAAAATAACCCAGTATCAATTAGTATTCAAATGTCTCTAGTCAAAAGATACCTGCATTCAATCCTTTTTGTGCTGGGGTCTGATCTCACACTGTCCAGACTTCCTGCCAGATCAGGAAACTTAGTGCTAGACCATATCTAGACCAGCTCACCACCTGGCATTCGGTCAGTTCGACATCTGCCCAGCAGCAGCTAACATGCAACACCAAGCCATTCAATGGTCCCAACACATGCCAATACCTAAATGGCTCACTCCGTCATTAAACTCTTTAGTAACCGTTAGTCAGCGCTAGCAATTTGATGCTAACAATTAGCCCTGTCACTGTGTGTGTATGGTTGGGCAAACTTTTCAAACTGTCCCCGGTGCAGAGCTCAAACACATGTGGTTCGGTGAAATCAGACGTGATGTGTTTGATTGAACTGGCAGTTCAGCATGCCAAGATGCTACCAAAGCATTAAAAATTGTGGCTATACTACATACCACTCCATTCTCATCATGGATATCAAATGATACACGCATTACTGGTATTGGTTTCACTTTAAAGCCACTATTGGTACTGGCATTGTATTTTTTAAAATGATAACCAGCCATCAGTTGGGCCTGGGTCTGGTAAACATACTTGAACACAACAGTACAACTGTACTCTGACAAAGTTTTTTTTTTTAACTCAAAGACCAACAACAGGCATCTTTACAAAAGAACAAAATAAGCTTTTTCAGGAATTTAAACCAGGCCGAGCTTGTGAAATGCAGTCAACAGATACACCTAATATTTACAATTAAACAAAATATTATACCCCCGTTCTGTTTATTTTTTCATCTCATACTCTTTATATTCACTGGCTTTGGGGACCTTAGAATTCTATCTCTGCTTTTCGCAGGTGATGTAGTTCTGTTGGCTCCATCACACCATGACCTCCAGCATGCACTGGGGCCTTTTGCAGCCGAGTGCGAAGCAGTTTGGATGAGAGTCAGCACCTCCAAGTCTGAGGCCATGCTTCTCTGTTGGAAACTGGTGGATTGCCCTCTCTGGGTTGGGGGAGAGTTACTGCCTCAAGCGAGGGAGTTCAAGTATCTCAGAGTCTTGTTCGCGAGTGAGGGTACAATGGAGTGTGAGATGGATTTGCGGGTCGGTGTGGCTTCTGCAGTGATGCGGGCGCTGTGCCAGTCTGTCGTGGTAAAGAGGGAGCTGATGTGGTATCTGACGTGCCATGTTTAGGGTCTGTTATCTTCAGTTTGGGGCCCAGGTCATGATTTTATCACGGCCCAGGTCAAAGATTGATAAGACAGGGTGAAAGGTTGGATTCCATCTAGATTGTCTCTCTGTCACCTCTTTCGTTTTGTCTCAAAGTTCATCAAAACAACCAACTTATAGAAGCAGGATATTTGGGACTGAGATTCAGAGCAGTTCATATTGGCTTCGAACCCTCTCTCAGGCAATCCTAGGTGCTTGATTTGATGCTATACTTATTGTAATAAACCTTTTTTGTATACAAGCAAGATGGTGTCAGCGGAGCCTCCTTCATCATCTTCACATCATCGCTATTTAATAAACAACACTGAGCCAGAAGGTGAAGCTTTTGATTTATTGCTCCATCCACGTCCAAACCCTCACCTATGGTCATGAGCTCTGGGTAGTGACCGAAAGAATGAGAGTAGAGCCCTGCACGGGACTGTTTTCTTCATCTCACTCCTGCCCGCTCCTGCTGAATTTCTGCCCATTACCGCCCGCAACCGTAATGTGTATGTTACACTCCCGTCCGGCAGGAGAAAACAGGTCATTTTATAGGCTATTAATAAAGAGATTCATGGAGTTGTTTGTTTTGTTTCCCTGGCCTGCATGCCTTTTGACACAAAGGTCAGGAATAGTGCTCCTATTTTGCTGTTTTCATTTAGTTTTTAATGAAATAAAGGCTGTTTCATATTCTATTCTCCTCCTCTGTATTTTATTTATTTTTCTACCTTGATATAATCACGCAGTGATTGAGGTTAAGGTCTCTTTTCTAAGAGACCTGAATAAGAAACATTGGGGCGGCAGTAGCTCAGTCCATAGGGACTTGGGTTGGGAACTGGAGGGTCGCCTGCTCAAGCCCCTATCCGGACCAAAATATGGAGCATGGACTGGTAGCTGGAGAGGTGCTAGTTCACCTCTAGTGCATTGTGCATGTGTGTGTTCGGACCCGTGTGTAATTGACAAGCTGCTCCCGCAAGATTTGGAACACCTTTTTGGTCCCCCAGGAGGAGCTGGAAAGTGTTGCTGGACAGAGGGATGTCTGAGGTGCTTTATTCAGCCTGCTGCCCCCACAACCCGGCCCTGGATAAGCGGATGAAAATGGATGGATGGATGGATAAATGGCCCTATTATCAGTTGCTATAGATGGGGCAAAGTGCACCTGATTGTAGACAACAGGTGTTGCACACTCTGGCTCCATATGCATTTCTTATATTTTGATGATGAAGTTTTGGCCTTTAGGCCTTCTTCGAGATCAGCAATCAAACTGCACCTACCAGTGGGCCTGAAGGGGAATAACCAACATTGTGAAAGGATCTCCGTTTCATTTAACTTTCAATTTGTTTAGGTTTAATTGCAAAAACTATGTGGTTGGTTTTAGGAAAATGTTATTGTTTGGGTTAAAATAAATAGATCTTCTATGTAACATAATGAGACGTAAGTTTAGTATGTTATGTAAATGCTGAGTCTTGGTTTCACACGGGACATGAACAATGGCCTGGGTAATAGTCCCTTGTTTGTTTGACCCATACATCCACCCTGGCCTCTTCCATATGTGGACTTTGTCGCTCTTCAGACTACATAACCTGACTTCCTACTTTGCTGTTGTCAAAATTACTACAGGTCACCACCGCACAATAAACGTAAATGTAAGAGGTAGAGTAGATCCATACTACCTCAAATCTATGATCCCAATAATTGATAATGGCCATTTAAAGGGCTGATAACATTCAAGCCTGCTGATATATTTAAATATTTTTGCCTTCACCCTCAGACAACCACTTTGGCAGCAATAAAGATAAGATTTTAACTCTGAGACCAAAATGTATCTTCCAGTTTTCAGTAAGCATTATTTCAATAACATAATCACATTTATAAAATCTAGATGGTTCTTTTCTTGTCTGAAAAGAAATCAAAACTTAATGTAATGATACAGTTAGCGTGCTGGTTTAGAAATGCATACAGGGGTACTTGGCCACCCCAAGTCTTCACAAGTTAGCTCCCACAGATAAAATGTGTGGAGCAAGAACACTCATCATTGTTTGTACTATACTTACTGCCAGATGCAGTCTTTGAATTGGAACAGCATTTAGGCTGTGACTAATTATTTACAAATCAATGAGAGCACAAGATAGAACGCAGATTGAAAGAGACCTAATTTTTGGAAAAGAAACAGTCCATCACATAGATATCCTTGTGAAACCATAACCTGACTTTTTTGCACAGAGTAAACAGATGAGTTAAAACGTGTTTAAAGGTGCTGGTAGGTGGACTTTAAACAGACCCTGAGTAGCTGTTTTATGCTTAAACAAGCAGCTTGCTGCCTATAGGTACATATCTACTGTACAGACATATGATGAGGTGTTGTCTTGGCATTAAAATCAATAAGTGCATTTCCCAAAATAACAAACTCTTCCTTTAAGTTGAATGAAGCCCAATAAGATGAGAGATGTTGGTGAACAGTGTGCTGTTGACAACAGCAGTCCCCCCTGCAGTATTCTAGCTGGCCTGAGCAGCATGCCAGGCACAGAGAGCTGTCATCTGATTTTTAATTGCAGCCGCAGTGGCTATAATCGGATCTTATTGGAATGCACCCATGCAAAGCCAGCAGCCATGATTTAAAGCCGAGAGTGATGGCCAGACATTGATTCCATAACCTTTCCTAAATTATCCAGGCAATAGAGAGGATTGTGTCTCTCTTTTCTCTCACTTTCACTCTGTCTCCCTCTTATCAGTTGTCACTATAATGAGCAGCAGGATTGGGGGACCCTGTAAGAGTCCAGCCGTGGGCACCGTGCTGGGATGAACTGCAATTGATTAGCTGTGTGGCTATCTGAGACAGCTCAGTCGCAGCACGAGCCGCGCTTTGATATTGGATGACAGCAAAGTAAATGTCTGCCAAGATAATGAGGTGGCCTCGACACGCCCTGTGTGTCAGTGCTCTACCAATCTATGCGCGTGTGTAAACAGCCAATAAAACTGGCCTTGCGTGAGTGTGCATGTGTATGTGACATATTTTAAACTGATGCCAAAAGAAACAGGACAATTCACAGTGGCCTTTGTGCCAGTGGGGAGAGGGGCCTCTTCAGATGGTCTAGAAAGAGACAGGCGAGGCAAGTGGGCACCTGGAGGTTAGAGAAACAGGCTTAGGACTGGATGCTTGCCAGTTTAGTTCCCAGATCAACTTGAAAAATCTAGATAACAGAAAAAAATATCTTTACAGCTACTGTTGAGTCATCCCGAAGTAATAATCTGCAACTATTTCATAGCCTGCTTTGCTCCCAGATGATATAACACAACTCAAATCCTGTTTATGAAAGCTTTTATATTTTTATTCAGTGGGAAAAATCTGCCACACAGGAAATTATGTGGGTTTCTTTGTAATAAAAAAAAAAAACATGAGCAAGACTAATGTGTTTCGACCATGCTAGCAGCTTGATGAGGCTGTACTTATGTTGTGTTCCATTTACTCAAATACTGAAGGTGGGAATGACATCATACCTGAGTTGACCGCATTCTGGTACAAGTTAGAAAACCAAGATGTTAACTAGCAGTACCAGTGCGAGCCAGGTTAGCAATACCAGTTGATAATAATGCATTTTGTGCATATAAACACTGTAGAGGCTAGACAGTACTGTGTGTATAACTGATTTAATGAGACACAAATAAGACAGGAGTGCTAAAAAACAGTATATTACTACAACTTTCAATACTGTTGATGCACTGAGCGGCCATCTCGGAATTTGAGGTTTCTCCCACTTTCCAAGTCAGAAATCCATTTTCTGAGGGCTTTGTGTAAAATGAGCCTTGGCTGATTGAAAGTGTGAAAGAATGTATTAATCAACATGCACTTATCCACACACTCAGTAAACATATACCAATGCACTCATCCACATATCTAATCATGTATTAGGAACACTGTGGTTGAATAGTTTTTACAAAATAGAGTAAGATTAGGCCCCAACATATTGGAGGGACAAGTTAGATATGACTGTGCTTGTCCAGACAAATTACACCATTATGAAGTCATATCCAGACATGCCTGGGTAATACACCATTATGTTCTGGCTTCAGTGGGAAGGATTAAGGAGAAGAGGTGGAGACTCATTAGAATTTCCACGAGCATAAAAGGAAGAGCGCAGGGAGTGTGTCTTCAGTCTGGTTTTGGAGCCTGACTCATGAGTTATATGTGTTGTTGCCTGTGAACACATTAAACGTGATTGCGCCTGATCTTGAGTGTCTTTAGTGACTCCTTGAGTGCTACCTTATACATTTTTGTGAAGAAGATGAGGTATGAACAATGGCATTGGGGGTGAGGTTCGGAGTCATCTGGCTCGACTTCATACATCGTTTTTTGACTTAATCAGCATTCCAGTTGAAATTTCTGACTGGGAACCTGTAAATTCTGACTTCCCAGTACAAATGGAACGCATCACTGGGCACAGTAGTGCTTTGAGCTAAATGCTAATGTCAGCATGCTAACATGATAAAATGTTTACCCTGTTCCCCATCTTAGTGTAGCATGCTAGCATGCCAACATTTGCTAATTAGCACTAAACCATGGATGTATAAAGAAAACTGGATACAGCCAAGAGCCAAGAAAGGTCAGTTGTTTTTTTTCAGTTACCCAGTTCTTCTGCACTGTGAGGCCTGTAAAGCAAGTGCACTAGAGACTTACGGCAGTGTGGCTGAGTGCAGCCAAGCTGCAAACCTCCACCTGCCGAACATGCTGATGCTCAAATAAAAAAAAAATTCCACTGATTTACAGACGTCTCTTTCCCAGTGCAAGTCTTTGGGAAAAAGTATTTTTGGGCCCCATGGCATCACATGATGGACCCAGAAGATGTAGTTACACGACTTGGCCACTGTATAAAATTGGTTTAAAAGTTTAAAAGGCTACAACTGTGACCAATTGTAAGTGACTTGTGCTATTATGTTCCCAATTGCAACAATTGGCTTCAAAGCCCAGCACTGGTCCTGGGGGTTCGCACTAACAACAAAGTGCAGTTGAGGCTCATGACAATGTCAGTTTTGATCTAATGATGGCGCGAGATAAAAAGTTAAAGGATAAAAAAAAAAAACGTATGGTGAAAACGTAGTTTCTTCCAACACTAGAATTAAGATAAAAATATTTACAAACAAAAAAAACACTAATGGGCGGTGATAAATGGTGTTTAACTTTTGATTAAACACTAAATTAAAACCCTCGGTGCATACTGCAGCACAATCAAACAGATGCGCACCTCAGAGCATCAGAAGTGTCTGTGACACCAGACTCGGAGCGGACCGGTGGAACTTGAAAATGCATATTTTACATCAATAAAATCTATTTTATGATTATTTTGAGTCACATTTTTGAAAGAATTTAGTCATCTGTGTTCAAGCAGGATAATATCAGGTCTCCATTGTGTGTCAGGCTTTCTATTTCCTTGCCGGAGATTTTTTCTTTTTTAATTACCACTTAAGTTTTTCAAGTGATTTCCCAAATTTGTTGTTGAGTTGTGATATGCCAGTTGCTTTTGGCAAATCTGGCACTCTGCTTTCTGGGGGTTGTTGGGGCATATTTTAAAGTGCAACCACATATCTGATGACCTCTTGGACATGTCTGCCAGCTCTTAGTGTGCTTGTTGTCAGTATCGGACTGGTGGAAAAAAAGCGCAGAAGCTTTGATTTCTTTTTTTTTTTTTTTTTTACAATCGAATCCCGTGCCATCGAATGAAGCTTCGAATTTTTTGGGTCAGCCCTAATCAAATGTTTATTAATCTAATAGTTATTGGAGTCATTTCTCTCAAAACCACACAAATCAACCATATGGTTGCGCTAGATGAAAAGTTAGGGGATTAGTCAGTGGGTTTTATCCTCTGGGAACATATATGTCTATAATTTCATGGCAATCCATGAAATAGCTGTTCAGATATTTCAGTCTGGACAAAACTGGTGGACCAACATTACCATTCATAGATGTCGCTAGAGTGGTGGTCTGCTTTGCTCCCACATGGTATAACATAGCTCTGTTAATGAAAAGCTTTTATGCTTGAGTACAGATGGAAAAATCTTCTCCCTCACAGGAAATGGTGTGGTTTCTTTGTAATAAATAAAAGACAAAATGGGCAGTTGGTATGAACAGCATGGCACTTACCAAAACTAAAATCCAGAGAAAACAAATCATCTCTCAAAGGAAGATATCCCAAAACTGATGGTCTCCAAAGCAAAACTAAAATAGACTGCTATGTCTCCTTGTCATGCTTTGGAACACTTCTAGATGAGACGTGACTCAAGAGCAGCACAGTTGTCACTGCTTTTCTTCTGCATTAAAAGGCCTTGCTTTCTTTTATCCTTGGGCTACACTCAGTGGAAAACGCTTCTTAAGCTTGAGTACTCCTGAAGGGCCAGCTTTAACAAACAACACATATTCATATTCCTCCTCCTTACAAAATACAACTGTTACCAGAGTCTCTTTATTTAATGCCATGGAGATAATTCAAAGGGTGAATGTACTGCATTAATTACAACGGCTGCAGAGATGGTGCATTAAAGTTTCATTATGAAAGACCAAGAACATTTGCACTCAAAAGACTCGCCCTCTCCTTTTTCGGGGTTAAAACCTATTGGAGGAGAATATTTCAATGTTACATCATTTTATTTACTTTTCCCTTTCTTTCTTTACATTGCTGCAAGGTAACAGTATGAATAAGTCTTTTAAGACTGTAGTGTTTTGTACCATTTAACCCTGGATCTTCAAATGTAGTTTTAGTAAAAGGACACATTAAATAAAATGCTGTATAGCTGTATGATGTAAGCTGCCTGGAGGGAAGTCTTCAGATTCTTCAGATTGTAGCAACCATATAAAACCAAACCTCAAACTGATGAATCAATACAAAGTATTGCTTTTCTAAATGATGAGTGGTCCCTACCTGGAGAGAAAGGGAGATGAAAAAGATACAAATAAGAGACAGATTTTATCCATTCCACCTAATGTTTTGTAATATACTGTAGACTTTATAGCAATATGGTTCAGTGATAGCATCTAAAAATAAGGAGATCCTCATTATTGCATACTTGTGTTATTTCTGTGTTTAGTTGTTGCACTTTGGCCACTTGAGAGCAACCAGACAGGCTGGAAAGACCAACACATATCTATGCTATAAAACAAGGAATCTTTGTCTAACTGTCTGTATATCCTTCACAAGAACCATTCATCTGATATACTTCACACCTGGTGGGTATTTTGCTTGGAACCCAGTTACCATACAGTGTCCAATTTGGTGCAATTTGGACACGCAACATGCTCAATCTTAATAAACTTTGAATAAACAAATAAACGGTGACATTTACAACTGGTGGTTATGTCAAGGCAAGTGACTATAATGCTTATTAATATCTTCGCCAAGTGTGTTTTACCAGTCTCTCTGTCCACAAGTAGCCACTACATGAATGTTTTTCAGGGGCGGATTTAGTGATTTCTGGGCCCCAGGTTATCGTGCCTTGCTTTACTTTTGACACTTTTTCTGAATGGGAATGCTGGTGTTGGCGCTGGTAGAAGAAGTTTGTATTAGTGGTTCCAAGAAAGCCTCAAGCAGCAATACCACAGGCCAAACAATTGCACGATATGGAGCAACGTTAGCATTCATATGGAGTTGTGTTTCTGATCACCTGGTAAATGCACGTCAAATATGTAAGGGCTAAAACCCAAGAGGTGTCCATTATCAGGAATCAGTCCATTAATTCCTGATTATAAACACTTAAAACGACCCTGCTTATACTATGGTCACTTGAAAAAGAAAACAAAATTAGGACCATTCATTTATATCCTTATGTGTTTTGCCATCAAGTTTTTCAGAAGACATAAATTTGTTTCCCTGCTAATACCTACAGGTTTGACTTATACCTGGAACAATCATTACCATCCAATAAGGTTCTTATTAAATGGAAACATTGTTCACTACTCCAGTATGCGACAAACCTTAGATATGACTTGGCAAGGAGAGATAGTTCTAGTCTGCATGACAAGGTCTGGGTTTCGGCTTGGACCACAGTAGCGGAGTCGGACGCAAAGGATGAATTAAAGTACTGTCCTTTAATGTTCACAAAACAGAGGCAGGCAGATACAAACTGAAAAATGCTAGCACTGAGCAGTGATTGTGACAGAAAAGCTCCAGAACTCAAACAGTGGTAGTGAGATGAACACACGGCAGCTGAGGAGGCAGCGAGGCACACACTAGGGAACCGGAGAAGCAAAAACAGGTTGAGGCACGAAGAAAAAACACACTGGAGATCATCTAATGAGCTTACTAGAAAAGTACGCAGGAATCACTCAAGTACGGAATTATCTGGCAGTGTGGTGGAGTGAGGACCGGTCTTCTATGGAGAGATGATTACTGATGAATGAGACTCAGATGTGCCTCGGCTGCAGAGCGGGATGCTGGGAAGTGGGTCAGCCACGCCTCTGGCCACACACACACACTGAAAAGAGGAAGGTAAGGGAGGGGAGAAAAGTGGGGGAGAACAACAGAAAACAAAACCAAAAAATCCAAAACACTGCTAGCAAACCCAGACCATGACACCGCATAGGTCAAAGAACCCTTTAGCTCAGCTTTAAGCCAGAAAGCTAATGTTATGATAGCAAGTTTCAAAGTCAGTAACACTGTGTTGGTTGACAAACACAAAATAATTTGACAGTATGTTTAACACAGGACTAGCAAGCCATTCGAGCCATGTCATTGTCCTTAAGTCAATATCTACAAACAAATGAAAAGCCATGTGTTGGCCGCAGCCTGTACTAGCACTTGAATAGTGAATGAGATGTTAGATGATCACTGATGTGATACTATGTATCAGTAAATTCAGTGTACCTCTTGCAGCTTGTGTTTTACAGTCTCCATCTCAATAGGTTCAGAGGATGTGGCACTGAAAGACTGCACTCAATGTTGGAAATATATTATACACAGAGATTTTGACTGTGTCCCTGTTGCTATAGTTACTCATTTTATATTGCACGCTGATACCAGCTAGGGCATTCATTTGGAATGGCGAATCACCACCTTCATGTTGTGGAGGGGTTTGCATGTCCCTGTGAACCTGGCAGCTGTGTTGTCCGGGGCTAACAGCCCCTGGTAGGGTCTCCCAGGGCAAAGTGGTCCTGGGGGAGGGGCCAGACTAAGAGCAAATCAAGAGGACGTTGATGAAACGGTGTATTCGGACTTTGAGGACCTCACCTGGAATGGGGCACCGAAGCCCACCCCCTAAAGCCAGACCTGGGGGAGGGGGGGCTCACCAGCAGGTAGTTGGTGGCCAGGCCTTGGGCCATGGGACATCTTTGCTTTTTTGCAGATGATGTGGCTCTGTTGGCTTCACCACACCGTGACCTCCAGCATGCACTGGGGCAGTTTGCAGCCAAGGGAGAAGCTGTCGGGATGAGAGTCAGTGTCTCCAACTCTGAGGCTGTAGTTCTCAGTAGTTCTCTGCCAGAAACTGGTGGATTTGAGCGGCTTCTGCAGTGATGCCACCACTGCACCGGACTGTCGTGGTGAAGAGGGTGCTGAGCCGGAAGGCGAAGCTTTTGATTTACCGATCCATCTATGTCCGAACCCTCACCTATGGTCATGAGCCCTGGGTAGTGAAAGAAAGAATGAGATTGCGGACACAAGTGGCTTAAATGAGTTTCCTCTATGGGATGGCTGGGCTCAGCCCTAGAGATAGGGTAAGTAGCTTGGACATCCAGAGGGAGCTCAGAGTAGAGCTGCTGCTCCTTAGCATCGAGAGGGGTCCGCTGAGATGGTTGGGACATTCAATCAGAACGCCGTCTGGGCGCCTTCCGTTAGAGGTGTTGCAGGCACGACCCACTGTTAGGAGGCTCCAGGGCAGACCCAGAACGTGCTGGAGGGATTATACTGTATATCTCATCTGGTCTGGGAATGCCTTTGGATCCCCCAGGATGAACTGGAAATTGTTGTTGAGGAGAGGGATGTCTGGGGTCCATTGCTTGGCCTGCTGCCCCCGCAACTTGGGGTAAAAATGGATGGATGGATGGATGGATGGTAAAGAGATAGTTTGACTGGGACTACTTGGTAGGTTAATGGACACCTTGCAGCCAATCAGAATTGAGTATCCCACAGACCATGATATAGTCACTACTCTTTTAGCTCTGTTTTGGCCTCTACCAACTCCTGAGTAAAACATCTAGCTCTTCAGTTGCTAAATGCTAAGTTATGTTCATGAACCTTTTCCCTCTGTCATTTGGTGATGGTTAGATGGCTATATCAGAGCTATTTTTAGTGAAAACAGCTTCTTGCTGCTGATGAAATAATGTTAGAGAAAGACTCCGTCCTCTGACTCTTCTAGCGTAACATGCCACACTTCATACACACATACTCACTTACAGTACGAAGTAGGGCTGAAAGATATGGAGAAAATTTTATATCTCAATATTTATGCCAGATATCTCGATACCGATACGATATGATATGACTATGGGTTCAGTGAAAACTAAGCATTCTTAATTAAAAAAAAAAAAAAAACGAGTCCAAACCATTTTCTGGAAGCCCTTTTTAGTGACTGAATACACGGGAATCATGTGTAGCAATATGATACATTATAGCGTTTGTAATGTCTTTGTGCCTTCTGGATGTCGATTGGTATGGCATTATGCTACTGAATGCATCGGCAATCCAACCTTGCTTGGGCTTGATACAGGAGGCCCCAGATGTCCCCACCGTGTCTTTTATTGCAAGGCACTGTTCATACAGTACTCGGTACTGTTGTCACAGTACCAAAAGTGGGACCCACGGTACGATACCAGCAAAAGTATCACGGTTCTGAGTAGTATCACGATACCACAGCAAAAATGAGGCAGACGTGCCTTTTGTCATTTATAAAAAGATAAATCACTTTTCTATAATACATCAATGATATTTCAATGGAATAAATTACTTACTGACTTATTCATATTTCAAAAACAGCATCAATAAGTGATTAACATGGGGGATCAAAATAAAATAAATAAATTAAATAAAAATCAACCAGCCACCCTCCTCCCCTGACAAGTAAAGAACAGTCCCTTCATAAGTAAAGAACAGTCCCTGAAGTGCGGTGAGGTTTGTGGAAATGTGAATGGCTTGTTTCTCCTCGCTGGCGCTCATGACGCTTTTGGTGTGAATGCACAGTGACACGTTACATACCTGTGTGCCGCCACGGCTCAGCTGTTCAGGTACTACTGGGCAGTCATGACACCAACTTATTTACCTGGAGCCGGGCTTCTCGGTCGCCGGTAGCCTCGCGTCACCAGGCTCTTCACGTACGGTGAAACGCAGGTGAAATCTGTGCTCACACAGCTGCTGAATGATTTATTTTGCTTGAACAAAAACTATTTTAGTCGCAAATATGTTGTGTGTACTAGCAAGTTGCTAGCAGCACCACGTCTCCCTCACTCAAGGGTATGTTTGTGATTAGCTGGTTTTGCTGTCGATCCAAGGCATGCAGGAAATGAGGTTTGTGATTGGTTGGCCTTAGCTGTATATTTCACGCAAGCGTAAAAAGGATGTTTGTGATTGGCTGAGCTGTACATGCAGGTCAAGCTGGGGAAACACATGGGGATATTATATCGTCAATATTGTTGCCTTTTGGGATATTAATATCTTGCATGTTCATATCACGGTATAGATACGATAACGATATATTGTTCAGCTCTAGTACCAAGCGGGGCAGCCCTCCCCCTCTCTGCTCCAACTCTGACTGACAGCTCAGTCCACTCATAGCATTCATAACGCTGGCGATCTGAACCGGTCAGTGGCGAAAAAAAGCACTTTTAATGCGTAAACTTACACCCGGGTTCCACCGGCTGTAAACGTAAGCGTCACATCAGCATAGCGTCATGCATGAAATGTTAAAGCATTTCCTACCTAAGTTATTACATATATTTGAGTTATCTACAAGTTTATTGTACTGTTTGTCATCTACTCGCTTTCAAATGTCTGCCACGGACATTTGCACAATGTCATGGATAAACATGGGTAAATGCATGAAAAATAATCGTCACATATCTCCTCTGATAATTCATTCATTCATTCATTCATTCATTCATCTTCTAACCGCTTCATCCTCTTGAGGGTCGCAGGGGGGCTGGAGCCTATCCCAGCTGACATCGGGCGAGAGGCAGGGTACACCCTGGACAGGTCGCCAGACTATTGCAGGGCTGACACATAGAGACAAACAACCATTCACGCTCACATTCTCCTCTGATAATGGTTTATTCATTTAAAAACACATTGTGCTCGTTTAGCACACTATTTCATGTAGTTTTTATCTGCTGGAGGGTCGCGTAGGGGAGCGTAGCGCGACAAAAATAGAAGAGCATCCTAAAATAGAGTTGTCGCGCGACAGACGGTGGTTTGCCCACCGATCCCATTGCCGGTGTTCAGCCACTGTAATTGGTTAACAGGGGCAAGCTGCTACGAGACTCGCCCTGCAGTTAACACTACTAACAGTGTGAGTTAATGTCTCTGCACATGTTGAGCTTCCAGCTATGTTAATACAGACACAGGCTAATATAACATGATGAGTTAGAGTTTTTCGGACCACTTTTGTACTTGTTTGCCCACATATTTGTACCGAGAGGTCTTTGGATATGTTCTGCTACTACGTCTGCTTCTTCTTCTTCTTCTTCTCCTTCTTCTTCTTCTGGGGGACCAGGTGCGTTAAGTGCGTCTTTATGATGCATACCGTCACCTATTGCACTGGAATTGTAACGACAAGCTACATCCACAGACAGTGAGTCACATTATAATGTGTTTATGAGCGAGGTCGAACAGGTAGCGCCAAAAGCAGAAAAATCTATATGTGGCGGAGATAATTTATTCATGGCGCACCGCCACAGATAAATGAATGTATGGGAAACACTGCTCTGACCTTAACGGTTGATACTGGTTGGTACTGGAGCAGTCGAGTTTTTTTTTTTTTTTTACAAGATAAACGTTATCTTGCACAATTACTCACCAACTCCATCAGTTATATCATCAGTATCATAATTTACGCTATTCTCCCTAAAGACGAGAGATCTGTCTTGCTCACCCTGGCTGTCTGCTGTGTGTGAGTGGAGAGCAGGGGGGTGAGGCTGTTGCTCCAGTGACACACACACACACACACACACACACACACACACACACACGCACGCACACAAGACAGCGCATACACCAGCTCAAGCTCGTAGCCTATCTTTAGATAGATAACAATGGCGGAGAGAGCCAAACAGTCAAAAGTGTGGCTTTATATCACAAGAGTTGATGCGGACACAGTGCGTTGTCACAAGTGTGACAAATGTTTTGCGTGTCAGGGCGGCAACACTAGTAATTTGCGAAAGTGCATCATATTCAGACAGAAAGATGTACAGGGTTTGACTGCCCTAGCACAGCTAGTTCATCTACGTCCAGTCCAGGTTTGTAACATTATGCTAGCAGCCAACACGTGGAGTTAATAACCATTAGCTATTTTGTGACCCTATTTACTAAATAGGGTTTCCGGTACAAGATAACGGCTTACTGGCGACGGAGAAGCCCGGCTCCAGGTCCAAAATTGTCCTCTTTGTTGGTGTCATGACTGTCCAGAAGTACTTGAATAGCCGAGCCGTGGCGGCACACAGGTATGTGACGTGTCAGAGGAGAAACGAGCCCTTCACATTACTCTCTGTGACAGGTAACGGTCCACAAACCTCACCGCACTTTAGGGGCTGTTCTTAACTTATCAGGGGAGGAGGGTGGCTGGTTGATTTTAATTTTATTTACTTATTTCATTTTGATCCCCCCTATGTTAATCACTTATTGATGCTGTTTTTGAAGTATGAATAAGTCAGTAAGTAATTTATTCCATTGAAATATCATTGATGTATTATAGAAAAGTGATTTATCTTTTTATAAATGACAAAAACCACATCTGCCTAATTTTTGCTGTGGTATCGTGATACTACTCAGAACCGTGATACTGTCACTGGTATTGTACAATGGGTCCCAATTTTGGTACCGTGACAATTATTTTATGTATTTTACATTTCAAGTTGTAAAACGTGAAATGTTTTGTTAAAAACTATTTTGTTGCATAATGAAAATTGAGAAAACAAAGCAATTTATGTTCTTAATTTTTTCTTCCTCAAAAAGTAAGAGTACTGTTAGAATACCGGATCGATAAGAGTAGTAGTACCGTTAAAATCTTAACGATACTTATCTCTAGTTAGGTGTGAAAGCATCCTAAAGGTATGTTCATGTTAAATAGACTGTGGGTTTTTGCCTGTCTTGCATATTTTGATTATGGATTGCTTTTGCCCTTTGTTTATTCATTCTGTACTTTCATGATGTAGTATCATATAGCTTCAGGACTTGTGCAAACTTATCTTCACCTTAATTTACCCCAAACAGAGCACACGTGTCATTCTGCATCCTTTTTCATGGTAAAGAGAAAATGGTGGGACTTTAGTGGAGATGCAGTCCCTAATTATGACCAAAAGATGATAAGAAAATGCTCATAATTCAAGATGTTTTAAAACATTAATGTGCACTATTAACTATGTTGCCAGAATGAGGAAATAGAAATAATGTTTTCTGTTTAGAAGCTGACACTTTATTGAAACAATTGCTGCTTGGTAGCAGTTCCTTAAAGGTCATATTTAATACTGATGAATGTATATTTTTGTGATGAACACAGCAGCTTCACGCTGCAAGGTTTTCTGACTGCATTTCCATCCTGAGGAACAGAGAGAACAGCATGTACTGATTTTACCTCAATACAAAGTAACCTAACACCTCCCTGCCCAGCCTGTTCCTCACTAATAGATGCCCAGATGGTCCCAGAAGTCACATATATGGTCTCTGGTTCCCACTTGTGCATGTGAACGCACTGTCAGGTTCATGACCAGCCAGCTGCTGGTGTCGGAATAGCGTGGCCAAACGGGCAGACGCTGCTCCCGGCAGAAAGTTGTTTGTTTGGCCCGCGAGGAAGGGTCACCGGTGTGGGTGAAGGCACCCCAGTAGCACAGCATCCGATTGGACAGCAGCTTCTCTGGTTTGGACAGGGTGAAGTTGGCCACTGAGGCAGAGTCAAAGAGAAAGGGCAGCTCGGCACCATGGCAGGCGTGCTGGTAGCAGAAAGTCAGACCTGACCACACGCGATGGTCTGATGGCACATGGTCGAACACGTACATCCACACCTTGCTGCCCGCTGCTGTGCCAGCACGCGCTGACCTCCGGGATGGACACAGGAAGACATAGTCGGTGACGATCTGAGGAGAAGGAAGAGAGAGACAGCTGGTCAGACAACAGATGTGTTTTTAACTGTATTGAATGATAGTAAGCCATGCCAGAGGCTTAGCTCTATGGATGGCAAAGTTGGCCAACCAGTTGGTCAGCCTATCACCAGTTTGGTACAGATGGAAATATCTCAACAGTGGTTTGATTACCATGTCATTTTGTACTGGCAGGCATAGTCCTGAGAGGATGGATCCTACTGACTTTGTGGATCCTCTGACTTTCCATGTTGTGCCACCATAAGGTTGACATTTTTATTTTTTAACTGAATATCTTGACAGCTATTTGATAATGTCACCAAATACAACGTATTGTCATCCAGCAGTTCAAATGATATCCTACAAAAATGCACACACAAAGGATCGCATAATATCTTATGAATAAGCATTCCACAAATGACATCATGTAATTAACGTAAAGTTACGTAGTTTAGGTTTAGGCATGTAAATGTGTGGTGGTTCCATTTAGGAAAAGTAAAATGGTGATGATTTACGTGCTGATGTATTGCGGTGAGTTGTGTCATTTCAGGTGTTTTTGTGACAGCATCTCTGTACTGCTCTAGTGAATTCTACTAGCCTGCTTTCTGCTTTCTCACTTCAGTTGCTTTAACATCTACTTCAAGTCTTAACCCACACTAGTTCTGTTTAAGCACTTATAGCTCTCCTCCTTTTTACGACTTCCCTGCTAATCTCTTAGCTGTTGTTTGCACGTTACTAGCCTTGGTAGCTACATTAGCTTTACTGCTAGCGATGGCTTCTCCCTCTGCTGTCTCTTGCTCGGTGTGCCAAATGTTTAGCTATGCCTCTGCCTCCTTTAGCGACAGTGGTAACTGTAACAAGTGTAGCTTATTTACTGCGTTGAAGGTGAGGCTTAGTGAATTAGAAGCGCGGCTCCGCACCATGGAAAATCACTCAGTAGCTGCGGTAGTTAGCCAGTCCCCTGTAGCCGGTGCGGAGCCACAAAGCAAAGCAACACCAGCGGCCATAGTCAAATGTATCCCTGGGGCCAGAGCGGGCGACACTGAGTCAAATTTAAAACTGCTGGCTAAAGCCAATCAGAGGTCACTAAAATGAATATTACCTTGGTGTGTGAATACGCAAAAACGATGTCAGACTCCATAGTTTTCTCTGGACCCCTCCCAAATCTGACCATTGATGACATGTTTAGCCGCATGTCATCATTTAATCGCTGGCTGTCCAGGTAGTGTCCAGCAAACAATGTGGGTTTCGTTAATAATTGGCAAACTTTCTGGGGAAAACCTGGTCTTATTCATTCAGTTTTGCACATCTGTCCATTAGTGTTGCATGGTATACCGGTACTAAAATAGTACCGCGGTACTAGAATATTCCAAATGGTACTATACTGCATTTGGAAAAAAAACATTTGAGCAACCAAACCGTGACGTCCGTACCGAGGTACTTCCGAACCATGATTTTTTGGTACCGTTACACCCCTACTATTTATTGTTCTAAAGGTTTGTAGCCAAAAGGAGTTTTCCTTAGGAAAAGTACCGAAAAGTATCGAAATTCATATGGGTATTGGTACCGAAACAAAGATTTTGGTATCGTGACAACACTACTGTCCATCTTGGAAGAGAGATCAATCCTCAGTTGCTCTTCCTGAGGTTTCTACGTTTTTTTCCCTGTTAAAGGGTTTTTTTGGGGGAGTTTTTCCTTATCTGCTGTGAGGGTCCTAAGGACAAAGGGATATGCTGTGAAGCCCTGTGAGGCAAATTGTGATTTGTGATATTGGGCTTTATAAATAAAATTGATTGATTGATTGATTGATTACCTTAAAAGGACTCAAAGTTCACATGCTTCCTACTTCCTACCCTGTCAACACATTGGTCATGTGATCGCAGTCTTCCCAAATAGATGGGTATGATGTGAATAACTGGCTTATGATTTGGATAGGTGCATTACTTACATTTGAATGTTTGTTCTGTTCCAAAAGAACATTATTCTATTGTTGAGTTTTCAGTTCTGAAACATAAAATGTAGCCATACACCGTCTCATTCATGAAATGTGAGCAGAAGGAATTCATCAATATTTTAGTAGTTCCGATCTTTTCGTAGCTACTAACAAAATCTACTCCTGCTCCTGACCACTCGTAGTGCTTGTGTAAATTTAGTAAAGCACATAAATTTTGCTTGTCACTATTGGAAATTACAATTTTAACTCGTATTGCGCTCTGTTATGTACACAATACACAGATGCCTTTGAAACACGTAATCTAAACACGACAAAATATTAAAAATATAACACATTTAGTTAAATTAGTTTGCAATTAGCAGATTTAAGATCCACGTTGTGGCTTTCTGATCATTTGAATGAATAAATCTGATTTGAAAAATGTTTAATTTACGTTGTATAAAACAGAGATTTAGGCTATTAAGATTCAAATAATTTGAAGACGATGCATACAAACTGCTGTAGGCTATATGTTATCCGTATCATTTGTTAAAATAAATGTTAAATCGCTCTACATTCCGACAGCCATCACTGATTTAGTTTATCCATTACGTGAAAACATCTGTGGTTTCCCGTTCCCACTTCATTCAAAACCCCACAAATGAATCTTCTGTTTGTTTGGTGACCGCTGTATTTTTTGTGTGTGTGCTTATGCGTTTCTTTGCCTCCAGTTTCATATCAAACCATTTACGCTTCACCTCTGACATGGTTCTTTGTACTACGGAGACAACATTAACAGCATCAGTTACCTCCCTCCAGGCCTTCGCTTTGCCTGTCCCTGTCACACCACTACTAACTGAAGAAAATAAAATGTTTTTTCTTAAGTCTACTTCACCCAAAATTATTTCGATCTCCACTTCGGAAAAATTCTTTTTTCTTTCTCTCTCTTTCTTTCTTTGCACCAAGACTGACAGGCCGACTGGATGCACCTACACCTCCTTATATGATGGTCATTGGCTATTCATGGGCGGGGATTTATGCTAATTGCTGATTACCGGGAACACGCTGTCACTTTACGATGGATTGGCATTCATGGTCATACACACGTGTTTACGATCAAATCTGAGTTTCCCGCAGCATTCCTGAATCCAGAGTAGGTTTTTATTAGAGTAGGCTTTTATCTGCAAATCTACACACAGATTGGCTCACATTTCATGAATGAGACCCAGTGTCTTTTAGAACATCTTTCTCAATTCATTGTCCATGGCCAGACCTTATACCCTATGACATCACAAATTTGAGTATTAGCACTCCAGCTTTTGCATTTGGGAGAGAGTTGTTCATGTTTATTAATGTGTTTGGACTGTTAGACCACTGGAATAGCATGTATGAGTTCTGATAATGGGTGTAGTTCCCCTTTCATTTTTGGTGCTGATCCAGCTCTGGGAGTTTTAGCTATGGCTGTTAGAATATTCCATGTACTGGTTACCAAGTCCAAGATAACCTGTATTCACCTTTTTTTGGACCATGAAACCTGGAAAATAAAGTATAACAGAGCTGCTTTGCGAGTTAAAGAGTTGTGAAGGTTTATGCTTTACAGTATATCTTCTAGTTTCTGAAGTGTTTTTGTAGAAAAGCAAATGAATAGCACTAATTAGCAAGACATCTACAAAGAGACGGACTGGGAGCAGAGCAGCAGAAACTATTGTTCCCTCTCAGCTAAAAGGAAGCAAATAGAAAATGAAGGTAGACCGTCTTCTTCTGCCTGTTACCTGGAAACCAGTGTGTCTTTTTCAGCAGCGCACAACCTGCGCCCACACAGCCCCACATCTGACACCTGAAAACAAACAGGCTGACTGTGGGAAGCTGACGGACACACACACACACACACACACACACACACACACACACACACACACACACACACACACACACACACACAGATTCACTTCTTCTTATTCTCACACACACATTTATCTGTTTCAAATAGAGACACGCACAAATGTATTAATCACCTACAAGAACATACTGTACCCGAACACTTAAAGTCATGGCACACACACACACACACACACACACACACACACACACACATACGGGTATAAACACAAGTAGAAATGAAATTATGTAATGTGTACCATGTGTTCAAGTATAGTGTTCTGGAAATTAGCTTTTCCTCTGCTCTCTCTCCCTCACCCTTTCTGTCTTCATCCCTTCATCTTTTCAACCAGTTTACTCCTCTTAGTTTGCCCCCTCACTATGTTTTTCTCCACCGCCGCCTACTTTCTCATGCCTAATCTCTCTTTTCCATTACTAACTATGAAAGAAAATCTCAACTGTTAAATCTGTCTGTATTGCTGCTTATTGACCGATGCAACCTATGTATCACAAAGCACTTGGTTTCTGGGGCACATTTTAGTCACAGGCCGTCATGAGCATATGACGTATATATCATAAGACCTTCCAGCACTGAACATGGTCATGTAGTTTTAACATTGCTAAAAAAAAAAGCTATTTATGCTTCCAGTCCTTAATTTCCACATTTTCTGTTCGGGCTGTACACCTAATCTGTTTTTGTTGTTGGGCACACTTCTTTCCCAATATCAGTGTCAGACTGCCATCATATGCCACCATGGGTGACACCTGGCCTGGGTATTTCAGGCTGTTGTCCCAAAGTTTTTTTCTTTAGCCCTGAATAATTCTCCACTTTGAGCGATCAGCTGTGACAGCAGAAGGTAAGTCTATATCTTCAGTGAATGGAGAAGAAATGAGAGCAGTATGGTGGCCACAAGGATACATGACAGGGCCAATGGGCTTTCCAAACTGGGAATGCATGCCGTACTCCAGGAGCTGTCCTGCGGTAAAGAATACACAGAAAAGCTTGGGGACACTGTTATTTTGTAGTCTGCAAGGTAACAAAAATAAGCATACCCAACGAAACTATGCAGGAAGCTAAGAAACTACTCTGCTGTAATACTGCAGTCCGTTCGACAAACTAAGTTAGCATACATTTAACCTGCAATAGACCTCACATGATGATATTCACAAAGACATTTTGACTGTTTTGACTGAATCAAGGAATTAACACATATTTTGACTTTATGACAGCATCAAAGGTAGGGAGTCAACCTTTTTTTTCACTTTGGTGCTCATGGTTTTCATAAAATGACCTAAATTATTGAATCCTGTCTGTCATAATGGTCAGGGAGGGAGAGTGGCACTGAGTAGGACCAGTGTGTAGTTGACAAGTGTTCCCTGCTTGTCATGATATCTTTACAAGCTTCAGAATGATATTAACTGTTTCATATTCTGAAAGCCAAGACCTTATAAAATCAAACAAAACCCCAAAATGACCAAAGATGTTAAAACAAATCCTCATTTTTATAGAAATGTGCCATTGCAACTTCAATATGACATATTGAAATATTTTGAATATAACATACACTGACTGATGTTGATTTTTTAGGTGGCTATGTTTTGTTGCTGCCTCTGTCCACAGCAGCACAGTGTTTAGTTTCCGTGGTAGTACTCCTGCCCGCTTCTCCAACACATTCTCACTCCGACCTTGTCACATATTGACATTTGGTCATGGGCATTCCATGTCAACATATGACGTGCAAGGTAGCTGGGGGTGTGTCTGTTGTTGTCATTCTGGGATGCCATGTCAACTTCATCCTGTTACATGCATTGTGTGTTTTCAAAAGAACACCTCTGTTTTTACAGGAAATATACAGTTTGCATATAGTGTCTTTCAAAATAAACATGAGTACAACACCTCAAATTGACATTTTTTTCCCTCAAGGCATTTGTCATCAAAGAATACAGATGTAGGCACAATTGATTAGCGTTCAGCACTAAACCACTTCTTCTCCCCGGAATCAAATGCTGGAACTTTATGAGGAGAGAAAATTTGTATGTAAACAGCATAAATTTCTACTGTTTATGGTTGACAAATATTTTTTGAGCATATGAGCAAACTTAAAAGTACTGAGGCTACAATCATACTGCCAACTTTTACATTCTCTACCGCAAACTATGTGTCACTAACAGGATAATGTACAAGGCCCACATCAGTGGCCAATTCTTGTTGACCTTTATGTAGATTTCTCAAAACCTGCATCAGTTTTTGTCACCTCGATTAGCTAATCCATTAGTTGTTCTTTGTGAGATACACGAACCAGTTTGGACACAATCAGCCTCAACCAGAAACTCTTCACTAGCTCCATATCAATGCAAGAAGTCTGTCAGTGACGGCTCCCTCTTCAATAGAATTGCCTAATGAATCACATCTTGCTGCTTGCAGCTTCGTAGCTGATGAGCTTGTCACTGACTGAGGTGATTTTCCCTTGATAAGAAAAGAAAGTTGTTGAGTGTCATTTGTCCGTAGTTTGTATTCCAACAGAAGTGTTTTTCACTCAGTAAAGAGAGAGAAAAAGAATCTTCTCAGAGATGTACTTCTAAGGTTGATGAATGGTGTGTTCAGTTCGAAATAAGATGATTATGTTAGTTATGTTGTTTTTGAAAATGCAGAGAAAATAAAATACACACACCACCAACCTGTAAATGCTACAAAAGGCATAACTTTGATTTCTTTACATCAGCTTCCTCTGTGACAGACTGGCTAAACTTTATGCTGACCCTCCCAGTCCTCTAGAGAAGTGCCCTTTATGAAGAGATGCAGGAGGTGTGTGCGTGTGTGTATAAAGGGGCAGGCCTTGTTGTGACTCCACCATCTCCCTGCTGCACCGTGAACTGTGACTGAATACTAAATATGTCCAGGAACTTCACCTCCTGACCCCCTGTAGCTCCCTGAGGCCGTAGCCTTGCACTTTGCATGGAAAAGCCTGAGAGAAAACTGCTGGAGGTTTTCTTCTCCTTCTGTGTCCTCATTCCATCTCTGTATTTTCACAGCAGTAAAAACTCAAAAGTAAGACATAAACACACTGTAATAGAGCACAGTGAATGAAAACTGGAAAAGAGGAGCAGAATTCTGTAGCCATTAGCTAAGATGTATTAAAAATATTTATTAAAAAAATGTGTCCTTGAATTAGATTTTAGTTAATTGTTTGTGTAGGAAAATGAGTAATAAGTATTAATCCATGTTGAAGTAATGTCACGTTACTGTAGCTGTAGCAGCTGGAGTTACTGATTGTTGTGGCTACTGAATGGGAGGTGAATTTCAGTTTGACTGCTCCATGGCACGTGGAGACATGACTGTGTGCACCTAATGACCAATCATTAATCCCCATTGTTTTTCCAGGGATGCCTTTGTTTTCATTCAAAATCATTTTACTTGAATGCATACCTTGAGTCTTAGGTGACCCAGGGACTATATCAAACCTTGTCTGAGTCATTCCTTTAATTTATAATAAAGCACTCACCTCCCTGGTATAGTATGGCTTATAAATCAACCTATGTCAGGGCCCTGACACACCAAGCCCACAATTAGCCATTGCTCAATGTCCAGCCATCATTGAGCTTCCATAGTTGTCACTGTGTGTCCTGCACCACTGGCATTAGTCGGCCCTTGTCAGTTGTTTTTTGAGTGATTCAGCATGTTCAATCGTTGAGAGAAATTACTCTGATGTGAAGTCAGAAGTCTGAAGTGAGGAAAGTAAACAAATGACTAAAGTGAAGAGAGTAAGATTGATATATGAGGTAAGACTTTTTGCCATTAAGCTCTTTAGCAAAATAATTTGTAATTGTGTTATTGTTCCCTAGCGCACAACAAATATGCCTTGTACTTTCAACATCAGGTTGTGTTGTTAATGTGCTAACTGGCTAATTACACCTTGAATCTGTCCTGTTGGTCTGCGATTCCCCCTTTTGAATGATGAATATGATGACTACTGCAGCCTACATCTATGGACAGTTAAGCCCTGTTTCCACCAAACATTTTCAGTATGGTACCTTTGGAAACAAAAGTAACCCTTCAGACATGGTACCCTAGCATATCCACCCCAAACTGTACCCTTAAATGTCGGCAGGGTTGTTCTCGCTCACAACTCCATCCAGCACCCACTGTATTTCCTCATCATCTGTGACACAGAGCGAAGTCAGCACCTCGTTTATCTTCCCAGAGGGAGGATTAGAACATATGCAGTGCAGATAATCTGACCAAAATAAATATATATTTTTAAACACTCGAAAAACCACTTATTACTAAAAGTGTATGCCATATAAAAATTGAAGTAATGGTCAAAGTAGTCATATGGAATATTTGGTCGGCCCAGTGAATTAAGTTATTTTTTTCTCTGACTTAAGCTGCTGCAAGAGGCAGTAAAACATCCTTTCATTTTATAGTTATAATCTACTAATATATGTAAAACTCTCCACGGCATGAGCAGTGGTTACTGGGCGCCCCACTAATATAATGATAGGGTAAACACAGCACATGGATGTCAGGTTCGGTGAAGAGCTGTATCTTTGGATGGTTTTGATGGGAGTAGCTCTGGAAATGAAGATTACCTACATCCAATAAAGCTGTAGTTGGTAACTTTTATAAAATAACTTTTTGTCATATTTGCTGAAGCTGTCACAATATCCACATAGTCTGTGAAAAAAACTCATGCCTCGTCATAGTGCTTCTAATGGCATTTGCAATAATTCACTGAAGGAAAGTAACCAATCAGAGACAAGGAGTCTCTAACACAGATGCTAATCATGTCAGTCACTGCTAGTGAACTGTGGCCAAACTGTCAAACTAAGCAGTGTTGATCAAATATGACTCCAGATTTTGTTACCGTTTTGCCTATTTCTCACCTCAGATGTTTTCAGAAAACATATGTTAGTGCATCTTGGCACAAAACAAATATGACAAAAAGCTATTTAATGAAAGTTCATACCATCCCACCTCAGTTCCAAAAGAAATGGGGAGCCAGTGCAAGGTAGCTCAAACAGGGTAAATGTGCAATTTTTTCGTTGGCTTTGTTAAAAGTCTGCCGGGATAGTTCTAAACTAGCTGACGTTTCTCAGTCAATTATTTCAGGCCAGTGGCGAGGGCATTACAATAGTCCAACCTGCTAGGAATGAATCCTGCTTTGTTAGAAACGTCTAATATTTCTCAGGTGGAAGAATGCTGCTTTGGTCACTTTGTTAGTATGGGATTTAAACCTTAAGTCAGACTCCAAAATGACACCAAGACTTCTGACTTCTGCTGGTGCGCCAGGTTCCCAAGCTTATTGTACCAGTAGCAATATCTCTGTTTTGTCCTTGTTCATTTTCAAAAGACAGTCACTCATCCATATTTTTATTGAGGCCAATCAGGCAGTCAGAGATGACAAGCCATTTGGGTTTGTTTCCCTATTACCTACCATCGATAGGCTGAGAAATTTCACCTCAAGCAAGTTTCTTCTTGGAAATGTAAGGAGTATTCTAGTCCCTAACTGTGTGTATCTGCTATTTGGTGCTGGGTGGGTAGTGTACAATGGCTGTTTTTCAATGGTGTTGTTTTTTTTTTGTTTTTTTTTTTGACTTAACCAAAACTGTATGTGTTGACTGCAGTAGATCATAAAGCCCCTTGAACCAAATTTTTGATTTAGGTGATATAAACAAAATTGGCTTGTAGGTTGTGGGCCATAGGAAACTAAATCTAAAGGCTCAAGGCACAAAGACGCTCAAAAACTTTTTACACTGCATAATCTTAGCCCACATTGTTAACCCTTAAATGTCCATTAAAACACCGGACTAATGTTTACATTCTTGAAGGACACGTGACTACTCTTTAACAGCAAGCGGGGAGAGTGGGGCTAAAACATCAAAGAAAGAGAACAGGTGCGAAAAGAGACTGAAAAGAATACCTGTTTGTTTTGCCTTCAAGTAAGGCTTTTCTGAACATAATATTGTTTTTAGTTAGCTAGCGTGCTAAGTGCCTCCAGTTTTTTGCTAAGTAGTAATTACCAATAGGATTGCAACAGTATTAGATTTTCATGGTATGATCAGAGCTGATAAGGCCATTGCTGAAACTATCGGTGAAGGAGTTGGGTGGGCCAAGCATTCCCGCCCCCCCCAGGCAAGCCATCACATTCATCAGAGCTGGGGGGAAGCCAAAACCAGCTGCTAAAGCATCTGCAGGCATCCTGATCTCTGCAAGAGACTGGCAGTTGTTGGTGGACCTTGAGCAGCAACTGAAGTTCCCCAACCACATTGCAAGCACCACCCTAAGACCAGATGTTGTTCTGTCTGAGTCCACCAAACAGGTGGTTCTGCTGGATTTTACAGTCCCTTGGGAAGACTGCTTGGAGGAGGCCTTTGAAAGGAAGCTCGCTAAGTACAAGGAACTGGTCAGCAAGTGTCGACAAGCCAGTTGGAGAGTGAGGTGTCTCACAATAGAGGTCAGATGCAAGGGCTTTGCAGCCCGATCCCTGTCCAGAGCCTTCAGTTTGTTGGTCATCGATAGAGTGAGGAAGAGGAGAGCCATCTGCAACACCACTGAAGCGGCAGAGAAAGCCTCAAGGTGGCTATGGCTCAAGAGAGGAGATCCATCGGGTCAGAATAGCTAGAAAAGCCATCTGGACACAAGCTGAGGTCTGATCAGCCTCAGCTGGGTCGCCTGGAGGAGGGTGTATGATGTTGAAAGACCCGAAACACCCGATGATTCCAGGAACATCACTGAAGATGAGTCCAGAAGTATCAGTAGATGTACTTGCACAGTCTCAGAAAATATCGCGGTTTCATGGTATGGTATTACATAATTTATTATCAGTCAGAATGACCCTTACAAGAATGAAAATGGAAGGGTTGATTGAATTAATGTTTATTACTGTGATTGAAACCTGAAAACATTTTGTTAATGGAAGTGTATATATAGATAAAGTCTCCACTTTGAAAATAACTAAAATAAAGGGAAGATTCTCCATCTAGTTGCTCTTTTTGCCCAATATTGTGGATAAGCAAATGTACACGGCATGATAACCATCACCTTTCAATCACAGTATACCTTGAAACAGGTATACTGCTGCAACCCTAGTTACCAATGTAAACAGAAAGTGCACATATACTATTGATGTGACAAAGTCATGTGATTGGACAACAAAAAAATGGACGCAAATTCCAATAGATCCATTTCCCACTAGTAACTTTTAGCCCCACGTTTAACTGATTTTCAGAAGATAACCCCGCAAACGCAAGGCTAACCCCTGCAAACTTTAGGCTAACCTTGAACCTCTGTGTGTGTGGATGCTGCACTATATGATATGTGGAGCACTTTTATGACATGTGGTGAATGTGGTGAAAAGGGTTAGCCCCACTTTGTGTGCCTGGATTGTGCCAGTGTGAAAGCTTACTCATTTATACCCTTTTTCTACCAAAATTACCGAGCATATGAGGGTTTTTTAAATGTAGGAGAACACATTAAAAATTGATAATGGACTGCTTTCCCATCGTCAGTAGACCAGAGACATGTACATTCTGTTTGACATCACGGACAGGCCGGAAAACAGGTTAGTAAACAGTAGACAGCAGCACTGAGGCCAGTCTAACTTCTTTTTTTATCTCTCACTTATTTGGTCTCCCTCTTAAACTTGGTGCAATCACTGCTGATTGAAGCCGATTAAAGCTGGGGCTGATAAATACCCATGGCTACTGCAGAGTCATTTCACCTAGGAGTGAATGCCGATTGTATGATTATTATTTCAATTAAATACAAAAGCCAGACGTTAGCTACCATACAGGAATTGCAGTCAGGTGAAAATTCTCTGTAGGTTTGCCACTATAACTAACACCTTTAACATAACAAGTAGTCATTAGACCCCCTGATCATTGATAAATGCAGCATATGAAAACATATGTCAATATGTTAGCAAGACTGTTTCATATCACACTTGGTTGCCATTTTATTAGGTACACCTGGCTAAAACAAATGCAGTCCGAGACAGACCAGGCCAGAATCCATCTGCCATTCCATGGCTGATCCCTTCTGTCACTGCACATATTCATGAGCAGCAAGTCAGTTCTTAGTGAGAGCAGTCAGGCTGCATCTCAAACAGAGAAAGTCCCTGACTCCAGTTGGTCCACATGCTTCACTCATACAAATTATGGAGGAGAAATGAAAAAGTGGTGTGTGTTTTGGAGTCAGACTTTGAGGAAAAACTGGAGTTGCAGCTCCCTCTGTAGGCAAACGATAGGTGCTGTGTTTGAGGAGAAACATTGATGTGTTTGAAGTCTGCTGAATGATGGCTATAATGCTGTACTTTTATACAAGGTAACAGACTTAACTGATGGGTCTCAAGGTAGACAGCATCCACATAGACATAAAGTCTTTCCATAACCACACCCGTCTCAAGGAAATGTGATTTTCTGAGTCACAGCAGCAAAAGAGAATAATTGTTTTCAATTCCCCATCAGGCTCCAAGCTGGAGAGAGCCCAGAAGACAGCTGGGTCCTCGTTACACACCGAGCTCCGGCTGGGTGGGACATCGATCCATGCATGACCGCCTGCCTCGCAAAGCCACCAAATGGGTGGTTATTGATGCATGTGTGTGTTTGGGTGTGTGCGTGGGAGACTCTGTCTAAGCGTGGAAAAAAATATGGAAACAAAGCTCTTGAGATGCAGTCTACACAGCAAATGCAAGCTATTTTCTTTCCACACAAGCCACTTCATTATTTTCAACACAGAAGGAGCATTTATTCTGAAGAGATGTTCCACACATTTGCAGTTTCTCACAAATTAGATGTTACTGTCTGAATGTAAGCCAGATGGAAACTGGTTGACAGTTTCCTGACAGCCTCTGTTAGCTAATGATGAAGAGACAAAGCCACGTCAGATGGAAGAATATTAATTATATGCAATTTGCCTCAGTCTGATCAAAAGTAGCTCGCCTCAGTAACTTCACCTTCTATGAACTGAGGATTTCTCTATGAACTTTACATATTGTCTCTAAGCTTAAATAAGAGTCGGCTGTAACAGGAAAAAATATAGGCTCCTAAGTGACTCTTGATAATTAGCCTTCTGTCTCGAGATGGCAGGCATTCATGCTTAGTGTCATGTTTTCAATTAGCACTTTTCATTATTCTTGCTCATGACTTTTTGAGAGGTAACAAATTGGCTGCACGTGTTCACAAGCAACATTTGAACAAAATATACTATGTTCGACGGGGAGCTTGCAGTCTCTTCACAAATGGAGCAATGATGACTTTGAAATAGTGACTACAATTTTAAATTTATAAATGCTTTTTTCCTTGTTTCCCAACAAGAATCTACAACCATGGTCTGACATTTGTCCTTACCCCTCTGATACTGTAGAGAAGTGCCCTTTATGAAGGGATGCAGTAGGTGTGTGAGTGAACTGTGACTGAATACTAAATATGTCCAGGAGTGTCACCTCCTGACCCCCTGTAGCTCCCTGAGGCCTTGCGCTGGAGGTTTTTTCCTCCTTCTCTGTCATCATGACCCATTCCACCTCTGTTTTTTCACAGTGATTTAAACCTAACATAAACACACCGTGGTAAAACTGAATGATAAACAAGACAAGCAACGATGCTACTAGATAACATTAGCATGCTATCATGCTCACATTGACAATACTAGCGTACTGATGCTGAAATGGTTTAATGTTTACAATGTTTGCCATCTTAATTCGGTACTTAGACTATGGGTACATCCCAAGTCTCTTATTTTTATAGTGCTACTGCTAGCCCCTAGCTTGAACCGGAAGTCATTCGAGGTCCGCCATCTTCTAGGCCGTCCCAAGTCTCCTATTTGTGCAGCGAGGAGCTAGCGCTAGGAGCTAACAGCAAGCTTTAAGCAGCTACGAGCTACAATGGTCGAGAGCTTCCTATCCGGAAGAGTTTTTCAGCTGAACGCCGTAACATATAAATACTCTCCCCCTACGTCTGGCTCATTTGAACGAGATGGCGGAGAAAAAGCGCAAGTGTACCCGTTATATGCATTCTTTGCAATTAAATGCTGTAATTCACATGCCTACGTGATTACAAAGAGTAACGTTAATGATATTTCCTGCAAGACTGTCATGTTGTAATTAAGTTTATTTCATTCACAACCTGTTGCGTTGTTCAGCGGACTGTCGGTGATGTGTGGCTGTTAAATGTGCAGCTGCTCATGTCCAGAACCACGTGTTGATATAACACCAGGCACACACACACACACACGAACACACGAACACACGAACACACACACACACACACACACACACACACACATTTGCCCATCATTAATTGTCCTGCAAGTCATGTGAGTGGAATAATGTTTAATAGCTTGTAGTTAATATTAATTAATATTATTACTTTCACGGCTTTGATCGGCGAATATAATGGGACTTGGGATGTACGCCAAATGCTGGCTCCGTTATGCAGCAGATACAGCCAGCGGTGCCGCCGTCATCAGGAATGGACGTCACCTCACGTGACGCTTCAGTGGAAAGGACGTCTCATGTCTCTTAAACCGACAATGCTCGCATATCACTCCTAGCGCTAGCTCCTCGCATTTTCCCCTGGGTGGGAGGGGCTAAACAGCTAGCAAAGTCAGCTAGGTAAGATAGCAGTAATTTAAGAGACTTGGGATGTACCCTATATGTAGATGGACAGCATGGCAACTCCCTAAAAATATAGCCAAAGCATCTTGATTGCCCCCTGTTGGCTGACTGCAGTATAGGTCATAACCCGTCCCCTTGATGTTAGCAAATTGGACATGGGCCAAACTACAACATTGAAGTGCACGTCAAATAAAAATTTTCCCAAAGATGGTGTTACGTGCCGTTTTGTGTTTGGTGTTGTTTTGTGTTTTCTCTCTTGTTTTCTCTCTCTCGCCAGGTCTCGCCATTGTTGATTATCTGGTATATCATTCTTGTTTGCTAGTCAGCTCCCCTTATTTGGGAGCTTCTTTTGTATTTTACATCATAAATAAATCGCTGTCTTGCAGTTGCTTTAGTTTACTCCTGTTCATTCATTCATCTTCTAACCACTTCATCCTCTTGAGGGTCGCGGGGGGGCTGCAGCCTATCCCAGCTTACATTTGGCGAGAGGCAGGGTACACCCTGGACAGGTCGCCAGACTATCGCAGGGCTGACACACAGAGACCGACAGAGACAGACAACCATTCACACTCACATTCACACCTACGGACAATTTAGAGTTATCAATTAAGCTAGTGCCCAAATTGTGTGTGTTTGGACTGTGGGAGGAAGCCAGAGTGCCCGGAAAGGGCCCACGCTGACACGGGGAGAACATGCAGGCTCTACACCGGGGGGCTCCCACACCCGGGATCGAACCGGCAACCCTCTTCCTGTGAGGCGACGGTGCTAACCACCACCGTGCCACCCAGTTTACTCCTGTGTTCTTTATTATTGGTTATTTGTGTTAACTGTTACCTCCCCCTCCCCTAGGCCTTTAAGGGTTCGTAATAGATGGTTTCTGTCATTTTCGGTAGTTCTTCTCATGCTCATGTGTTCATGTGTTCAAGTGTTCATTTTTCTCATTAGTATGGTTTTAATTTGTTATTTGACATCTAAAAAAGGGGGTTGACATCATGATTGACAACAGTGTGTGCCAATCAGAACACTCATGATTAATGGCCCTATTCGTGATTGGGTTGGATAGCTGGAATTTAAAATCATGGAGACTTTTAGTCACTTTTAAATCAATACAACGTATAAACACTTTAACTATCTGTCTTTCAACGTGCTACCTCAACTACTAATGTACAGCTTTAGCCCTCTAACTATCCCACTATTGACAATGGTACTACTGTACTTTCAATAAAGCAATCGTACCATCAAATTCACAAAAACTCTGTCTGACTACATTGCTCTTCTTAATGGGTTCAGTTGACCTGTATCCCCAACACACACCATGTGAAATTGTATGTGGGCAACTGTGCACTCAGTGGGTATGGACTAGTTGTAGTGAAGGACGAGTTAAGGATCACCAAAGTCAATGGGATTCATCCTCCGGGGACTACGTTTGCAAATTAGCACTAAAGACAAAGTACAACAGTGGTGACCAGGTCATTGCTTGATTATGTTGGGCGGTGCAGTAATTTTATCCCTTATCCCGCATACTACATATTGAGATGATGTCCTGCATTTTTAATTGGCTCTGTTTTTGGAAAGTCAGACCACTGCTGGACAGATGCTTTTCTAAAATCTGGCTTTCATCCAGTGGCTGTGAAGACAGCAGGGAAGGCTGTCATCATGGTGCAGTGTGATGGTAATCAAACTGCGCACATGTGGCTGCAGTGCATGTGAAACTGTCACCATCGTATGCGCTACACCCAATGCAGAATATTGCCAGTCTCCACAAAGTCAGAGGCTTTGCAGATTTATGCAGAATATGATGGTTGCTACCACAAAGACAGAATGCAGCTAAAGAAAGACTGGGAAACTACTACTGGGTGAAGCTGGTGGAAGGCAATTCTCAGATTTTTTTCAACTGCACACAAACATACTCTTTGTTCCATATGTTTTTTTGTTGGGATCTGGTCAAACAAATGGTCACTGTACAAAAATCCAAGTATTGGTAGTAAAAAAATCAAAACTTAAACTGAAATCTATCCAATATTACTCGAGATAGTTCACTAAAGACCAAAGTTGTGGACTGACCAACCAGCTGACCAAACAACCAGTTGAAAAATAACTAGCACTACTGCTAGCATTTCTAAAAAAGAATCTTTAGACAGTCAATATTTGAAATATCAGGTCCAACGTGTATTTAAAAGCTGCCAGTAGCCATTTGTAGATTTTATTTCTGTCATTCAAATGTGGAGTAGCAGACACTGTTCCGGTGTATAGGCTCAGTAGGCTACATGGCTTTCAGTGGAATGAATAAGATCTCTCACTCTTTTTTTTTATTTTTTAAATTTCAGTGGTTTGTGGAGTCAGATGTGTGTTATTTGTCCTACAGTAGCAAAAACACCCTAATCTCACTCCAAACTCATCAGATACTGCTTGGTCTGTGGCCCTTGGCATACTGAGGGACCCTTTAGCAGCAGCATTTTTTGACACTGCAACCAACCGCTGAAGTATAAAAAGTGAGAAAGTCCACATAGGTAGTGTGAGTGATGAGGCTTTACAAAGACTTTAACCTTGGGGCCTGCTGTTCATGTCCTGTGTGAAACCACAAGTCAACAGTGTTATTTTAACCTGGTGTGCAACAATGTATGGCAAACCACACTTGTGACATATCCCTAAGCATCCAAAACTGATGCTGGAGGGGTACCTGAATCATCATATTTGGCGTGCATAGGGCCACTGACCAAGCATTGGTACTGATGAGTTTGGAGTGAGAATGTTTTGGCAAAAAGCATTAGTTTGTCTTTTATATCTATACTTAATCAAATATTTTTACATATTATGACTGAAATAAATGTGCTTTGGTCCCCCCAGTGCTGAAAGTAAAGCCTGTGAATTGAGTTCCTCTTACCTGAGCCAGCATGCCTCTGCGGTCAGTGTCCCTGTACAGGGGCAGGTACTTGTGCAGGATCCGCAGAGTGTGTTGTTTAAAGATGGCTGTGATGTACACAGTGCTCTCCACTGTAGAGACCGGCTTGCTGAAGACACCATACGCAAAGATCACCCCTTCCTCTGAGGTTGTACCTGTCGGACAGAAAATAGAGCCTTGATACATACAAACAAATACAAACAATGATTCGATGTTGTCTGTAGCCTTTCTGTTACTTATTTGAACAAACTTTCTCTTGTCTGATTGTCATTTGGGGGAAAACCACTCTTAAACATGTTTCCATTGAATTATGACTGTGGGTATCTTACTCTATATCAATAAGCAATCAGGTTTAAGATATGTTGATTCGTGAGGCAGCATGGTTTCCTTGTACACTTCCCTTCAACTTTATTATGATCTTGGGAAAAAAATTTGGGTTATAACAAGAACCAAAGGGAGTTCACCAGACAGCAGACACCTGAGAGACTGGCCAGACAGTACTCTCTGGGCACAGAACAGTACTAACGTTAATGGTAATACATGTAAAAGAAGACATGAGAATAACATTAAGTCATTTTAGGAGGAAAAGAGGCTACAAATATAATCTTGGGCTCAAATCCAGAACATCGAATGGGTGTTGTAGTATTTATTTGTTACATGTACGCATTTAAAGCATACATTTCAGTATATCTTATATATATTATATATGTTATATCTACTGTATAGCAATGTGTGTGCCTGCTCTCTGTTCTTCACCTGGGTGCAATGTTCCCAGCCATTATTAAAGCTGCCTCGTCCCTTTATTTGCCATGGCCCAGGGTCTTGACAAATGCATCACATTTTATAAGCTTAAAGTTTTGTATGTGTGTTTGTATGTAATGTGAAAATGTAAATACTCAAGTACCTCAAAACTGTACCCACTGGTATGAATATTACTTGTATAAAAATAAGGCTTCAGATAATATATCAATGATGAATCATTCATTTGATATAGCTCCAACAGACAGGGCATCAGAGAGAGAGAGAGAGAGAGAGAGAAAGAGAGAGAGTGAGAGCACTGCATACCAACACAACATCACTTTATCCTGTTAAAACAATAATCATAACTTGTGTTAATTTTTATGAAAAACCTTTTTGATTCTTTTGATCTGAGGACCTTATGGACTAAAGGAATATGAATAACTTACAGGGTAATGAAGGAATGGACACATCCTTTGAAGCAGTCAGTAACCTGGTTTTATACATCCAAAGAACTACTATTTAAAAAAATTGAACTGTGTGGTGACCACACCAAGCGTCTAATTGAGACAGGCGTTTATGTAGCCACTACAGGCTAGAAAAAGGGTCTGGGCATTATTGGGATTAAGCTTTGAGTTTCATAGTAAGTACAGCACTTGGCAAAATTCCATTGGCAGAATGTAAGGCAGCTTCATAGTGATAAGGTGCAATTTTTCTTGTACTGTACGTATCTTCTGGTTGATTGGACAATTGGTTGGTCGATATGCTTTTGTACAATTAAATTCTCATTGGACAGACAATTGCTGGTGATACTTTAATAAGGCTGTGTCCACCACAGTGTTTGTTTTACTAGCTAAAAACAGTGGTTGCTGATATTCAGCGCTTGTATTTGTCCTCTGTGACAGTTGGTCTTTGTGGTATTCTCCTCTGTGATTGGTCAGCTGGTGACAGTGACAGGACAAGCATTTTACCCATAGTTAAATATGTTTCAAATCTCTTTTGGTGTCAGATTTTATCACTATGGATTTATTTTAACTAAATTTCCACAAAGGCAGTTTTAGGCTGGATTAGAAAGCTTCTGAAAGGAGGAGGATCGCCCTGGAGCCCTTGATGGAGTGGCAGGATGGCTAACATTAGCCGCTGGGCTAAAAATAGTCTTTCTGTCTTGCATGAAGCGTTTCAGAGATATTTAACATCAGTAACATTATGTTAGTTAGTTATTAGAGATAATGTGCAGAATTTTTTCCCCATCGACCAATCGATTGGTTGAAGAGTAGGTAGAAGGTCAGTCTACCAACATTTTATTTTGTCGAATACAGCCCTCATTAATTTTGTCTGTGTGTCTCCTCTTACCCAGCAGCACTGGCTTCTCCTTCTGCCAGTGGCCCTTCTGGAAGGCAGTGACAGCTTGCTCTTTTATTAACTCCCCATCGATGTACGGACCCCACGTCTCAAAAACCTCCAGGAACCTGAACGGGTTCACAACCTTGGAACCTGAGGTCAAAAACACATTGGTTAGACTGAAATTTTCCACAACAGAAAGCACTGAGGTTTATAATTAAGAGACAGTAAAGCTTTGCAATGCTAAATACTGTAGTAATAAACCGGCTTCTGATTAAACTTTATTGTCTTGAGACTTTTCTTAAGCCATCAGAGCTGAAATGTCTAGTCACCTTTATGTTTTTGCTCCAGATATTTGGGCCTGGAAGTGAGTTCAGACAGGTAGAAAACAGCAGCTGATGATGTGATCATCAGTGTTACTGATCAATAAGCCTGTCAAGCCTGCAGATATATTACAGTCATTTGGTGCTGTGAGGCAGTAAGTCCCTCTAATTGCCCCTTCAGAGGCCCACTATTACTCAGTTTTCACAATTTTGTTTCCCAACATGCCACAACTCAAGACAAACAATGTTTTTCATCATCTTTTGCAGATAAACATACTATATCCTGCCTTCTTATGCAACCGTGTGGGCAGCCCTGAGCGCTGCTCTAAATTTGGTAAGTGTAGGCTGGTGTTTGTGGCGCCCTACTTGTTTTCATCTGGGCGGCCAGGACGGCCTGTGGAGTGAGAGACAGCAGGCAGACGATGTCGCTCACAGAGCAGTTGGTCTGTTTCGCAAAGTCTTTTCCCAGCTTCAGGGCATCATGTCTGGGAAAGAGATGGAGGGATACAAAATTACAGTACAGCTTGAAGTTGTCTATAAGCATGCTGGGAACACCCCTGCAAGGTCTGAATACAGCAACAGCTCATGAAAACATTTCAGTCTGATTTTCTATCTCAGACAAAAAACAACAACTTGTGACAGCTTTTTGAGTCTACTGTATTTTGTAACTTCAGCCAGGCACAGATCAGTCTCAAATCAATGATCATATCAGTCCTCATCTGATGGTTCCTCACCTGGTCTTCAGAGGGATGGAGAACGGCAGACTCTGCAGGACGGCCTGTTTGAACAGAGGTTTGCTGCTTTGGATCATCAAGTGAAGACTCACTGACTGAGCACCTGCACTCTCCCCAAATATTGTCACCTGGACAAAAACACAACGAAGAGGCTTGTCATTAAAAGCCCCATCAGCAGGTCTGTGTGTTCACAACAAGAGGTAACCCTTATTGCAATTACAGATTGTTTTGTTTGTTTGTTTTTTTGAGTTACATAGAAATATATTGCACAGAACAAGTGAGCGATATGATAACAAACAGCACAGTACAAGACAAACGAGGGAGCTAGACTGTAACAAAGTGATACAATAGAAAGTTGGTTAGATTTTCTTATTTTAAGACATTTGTGTGTGTGTGTGTGTGTGTGTGTGTGTGTGTGTGTGTGTGTGTGTGTGTGTGTGTGTGCTTGTGTATGACTGTTTTTATGTGGGTGGATGCGTTTTCTGTATGACAGATATCAAGGGGAGAGGGAGCAAAATGGGGAGACAGTGCTAACAAAAGGAAGATAAACAGAGGTATCAGGAGAGGAAAGAAGGAACAGAAAGAAAGTTAGAAAGAGGGATGAAATGAAAAAGAAACAAAACAAGTTCCTAAAGTTGAAGAAGCACGGGGAAACATTCTTGATGTCCTCTTTAAGGCCTTTTGAAAATAATCTGAGTCAAGCATGACACTGTTTAATTTGTAAGCTTTAAGTTTACACAGTTTGAAAAAAATTGGTCAGTTTTGTAACCATTATTCAGTCCTTCCAGGATTTTCGGGCCAAATTTCTTTTTGTTGCGACTTGAAATGTTCATGCATTTTTTTTGCCATACTGTCACGGGGGCAAGGGAACATTGCAAAAATAGTTGCTATGTTGTTGGTGCCTGTCATTATGAGATTTAGTGTTTCAAACACAATTAGAAACTATTTGTGATGTTGCTGAAGGACCACCTATGAGCAGCTCTCCTCCTGCTCTCTGTCCACGTAGCATGAGCTAACACAGCAGCAGCGGCTACTATCCAGTACCGAGCCACTAAGGTCCCAACAATCTCACACTGACACTGAAACAGCTCAGCTTTGCTGTTGAACCTATTGGATAACATGAGCTGTGCAATGCTAACAGTTAGCCTTGTCACTCAGTATGTTTGCATGACATAAGAGGAAATCAATTTATTGTGTTAGTTTGACTAAAACCGCACTGTTAAAGTACAAGTAAACAAATCGACTTTCTCAAAGGCAGACTAACACACCCAGATAATGTGATTGGGATTCGAATTACTCTTGCATGTATACAGTCAATTGGACCCAAACTGGCCTGGACGCTCTGCACATGCCCCGCAGTGCCCCATGCTTTGATGTGGAAGTCAAATAGCATCAAATGCGAAACAGAAGAACAAGCCTGTGTTAATATGGCACAATTTACATCCAGAGCCGTACAATTTTGGACAGGAGGGGGGGACACATTTTATGCTGTGTCTCCTCATACAGAGATGTAAAGTCATTCACCATAGTACCAGTTTGCTGCTAGCTAACCGTAGCTAACTTGTTTGTCGATTGTTTGGTCTGTGATGTAACAGGTCAACTGGAAAAAAGGTCCGATATTAACAAGTTGAAAGGGGGCATATCACCACCTATACTACATACTTCAGTCAATAAATCGATTCTCCTTCCATGCTTGTATACTGGGACAAGGACAGGAGTCCAATTAAATGGTCTAGTTGAGGTAGAACTGTAGCTCAATTTAACTGTGCATGTAAATGTAATTCATTTCAAACAGTCAGATTTGCAGTAAAGTTGCAGTGATTGGACAAAATTGCAAAGGTTGTCCACGGGGATTGGCTGAATTTGTGGTGGAACTGCAATCGCAACATCACAGCTTCCTGGAGCGATTGATTACGAAACCCGCCACACTGTACTGGAGATATTCACATTAAAAAAAAATAAAAATTAAAAGGCAAAATCTTTCAGGAAAATCAAATACAGTGCAAAAAAAGCACACCAAATGACCTCTCCACATAATTAGCCCAGTTTTGTGTGTGTGTATGTACGTGGATGCGTGCACTTGCCTTGCCAGGATCACCTCCAAACACTGCAATGTTCTGCTGGACCCAAAGAAGAGCCGCCTGCTGGTCTAAGATCCCATAATTCCCAGCAGCTGAGGAGTGAGGGTCTTTGCCCGACACAAGGAACCCAAAAGCACCTTAAATCATGTGGACATTCACATGATCAGACATAATTGACTCCGGCAAGACATTCATTTCCTCTGAATTCCCAAATCACTATCCACATATCTCTGCTCCTGTTTTCAGTGTCGCAGGAAAGCAGAGTAATTACTAACAGGCTCAGCCATTTAAGCTAATAACATGCACACATTAGCCAGCCTCGTACTGTCACACACACACACACACACACACACACACACACACACACACACACACATACACATGCCCTCTACAATAAACACACTCATTTTAACTAATGTCAACCACGAGATGCCTGCTTGTTGCCTTTCCAAAACCGACTCCAGTGCTAAACGTCATCCTTCCCCTATCCCTGCATGTAAAGTGCATTTTAGTAAAGGGCCATTAAAGGGCAGAATACTAGTAAATACACTGATCCCTGTTATAGCATTATTATTGTGCATTATCACATTTTCCATTTTTCTATACATTGTAAAGTAAATATGTAACAATGTTCAGCCTATATGCTTATACACACTACTATGAAATACAGTCAACAGAGGTGAAATACCACCAGATTTCATACCCAGTCGGTACTCCAGGCTTACAACAACAGTGCGGGTGAAGTTACTGATGAAGCGCCCATCGTACAGCGGCTTGGAGGCAGAGCCGGCTATGAAATCCCCACCATGGATCCACACCATGACAGGCAGTGGGCTCCCCAGAGGGGAGCTGAAGTTCACATCCAGAGGGACAAAGATGTTGAGGTAGAGACAGTCCTCACTGACCTGTTGGAGACATCAGATGAAATTCATTCAGTATTTGTTGAAAATCAGTATTTATTTAGGTCTGGGTTATATTGTCAGTGCAGAAATTAAGTGTAACTACTTCCTTTTTTTTGGCTAAGTATCTAAAGACTGAATCTTGGCGTGGCAGAGGAGGCTAATATGAAGTCTAGCATTCTTGTCACTAGCTGAGAATATACCACTCAGCCTTCTTGGTTCAAACTATAGAGTGTTTAAAATAATGGACATAGCCATTGGTTTGTAGACTCCCATTTTGAAGCCTTGGGTTTGGCATTTTCGCCCCTGCCCTCTTGGATTTTTGGAGCCATAAGTGGTTGTATTTGGATTAGAGCTGTGGAGAGGCAAGGGATGGTTCATACTCACAGACTGTAGGGAGGCCCCGCCCTTGAATATGTGTAACTTTAGCCTTAACTAAGCAATATCACATTAAGGGAGTGCTGTTGTACTGAATATCAGCACAGCTGTGATTTGGTCATAGATAAGTTATTACAGTCATACTAAACACAACCTTGAGTGTGATATTGCTTTTCTACGACAGTTTTACAAGCGACATTATTAGGTTAACAGTAAAAAGCGACGACAGATTACAATCTGTTTGTAATTTAATGACTTATTTGGCTCCTCCAACACAAATAGTTCCACAACTAGACTAGAATTAGGGACTAGGGACTAGAATTTTGCCAAGTATACATAAATATTACTGCACACTAGAGTTCTACTTTGTGTAGGTCTACATGTCCGCAGGTCAGTTATTTTGTATCACGTCGTATATTAATCTGTATGTTTCCGTTTACTGTGTGACCTATGAAATAATGTCTGCTGACAATTGCTTTTGCAGCACTGATGTGATGCTAATGAGTTAACAATAATGGTCAGTGATGCACCTTTTTGTTTATAGGCTAATAATTTGACCAAAATTCCATCTTTGTTTGTTGTGTTTTCCAATTAGCTCTTACGAAGTAGCAAGTTGGCCTACACACAATAAGAATACATCTTTATTTCGAATTAGAAATTAATTCATGCATTATTCCAAGACGGTTACCCCCAGTGGTAGTCTCGTAGTCACATCATTTAAGTTTCTTAATTAATCAGTAAAACCAGATACAACTTATAGCTTCTTTTAAAATAGCCCAGTCAATGCAAGCCATGTAACTCTTAGCTCTTAAGCCATTTTGCAACTGATTTGTTGACACTAATGAATTTATTCTTAGCTGTCAGAAATTTCTCAATATTTCTGACTCGAAATTAAAGGCAGCAGGCCATCATTATGCTGCTCATAATAGTCCAGATGATATTACATTAATGCAGCTGTAGTGTGGCCAACTGTGGTACTGCACCTTTTTTAGTGCGTTCCAATACCCATACTTCCGTCCTATTAAGTATGCCAGAAAAAGATTAAGTATGTCCCGATACATAGTATGTCGAATGCAGAATGCCCAAAATACCAGGATGTTCTACTACATCTGGTCAGATTTTGCGTTATGGAGGCCAGCATGCTATTCAGGCTTTTCTGACCCACAAATTGTGGGTCAGAAAAGCCTGAATAGAAAAGAAAGTATCTTTTTCTGCAGAGGATTGTGGGCCACAATCCTCTGCAGAAAAAGATACTTTCTTTTCTTCTTTCTTTCTCTCTTTCCTTTTCCCAACTCCCCCTCTCACTCTCAGTCCCTCCTTTTTCCTTCCTTTTGTAATTTAATTAAAAAAAAAAAAGATTCAAAATGGTGCTTCATACTATGATGAGAACACTGGCTCTGTAGGCTTATTGCTTTGCTGATGCCTGTGCCTCTGAGTACACCAAAATAAAAAAAAAATAAAATAAAAAAAGATACGTCTCACATCCACTGAGCTGCAGACTGATGACAGCTTGACAGTTCATTGACAGCTGATGGACGGCTATCAGAAGCCGCAATGACAGATGACAGCACATTCATTCAGTCGATTAGTAAAAATTGTTTAATAAAATAATCATAACTATAACCAACAATAAAAGGGTATAAGTATCAAATGACAATGGCAGAGAAAAAAAATCACTTTAAGTGGACACTATATATTGGAATCGAGGCAGTGGTAGCTCAGCAACTCCTGTGCTCTGCAAAGTAAAATTATTGTTTTTGTTAATGAGGTTAGGTGGTTTTGAAAAAACGGCTTCAGTTCCCCTTTGGAAAGGTGGGCCTTTTTTAGTCGGCTAAAACCTAAACAACTGTTTTATTTCATCTGTGTGACAGAGAGATTTTCTACCTAGATGTTATTGTAGACAAACGTTGTGATTTGGTCTTTTGGGAGATGAAGGTCTTTTTAGATTTAACATGTTTAATTTTAACCACTTTTAGGCAAATAAAGTAGAAATAAAAGATTCAATATTTCATCCACAGTAGACCTTTAATCCTAAATATAAATAATTACAATACTAGAGATGTTTCTGCGTGTTAGGGGAACTTGGGCTCATGGCCTCAGTATTTCTAACATCCTTGCTCAGGCCCTGCAGGGAGAGATGGCACTGTGCATGTGACATGAGCTGCACATTGTGGAAGAGAAACCAGAAGGACAGAAACACTAGTGTGGGAGTGCAACTTTAATTGGAATGAATAGGCACCATCTTGGAGTCCAGACTGCAGTTCCTGTAATACATCCATGGCTTAGCTCACACTTTCAAAAATATTGATGGCTCTTCAGCTCCTTCCATTATCAACTAGATTTATGTATCCACAATATCCTTGACATCCAGAAAGTTTTATACAATCAAAACTTGAATCTGTTTTCAAAGCAATAAGGCTCTTTTTTGTCTCTTAAGTACAACTCTCACCTTTAATGTTGGTGATCTAGTGGGTGAAACTTATTTTGCTGTGGCCCTCACTTTAAGTCACCATGTACCAAAATACCAAATATGCAAAAATGTTATTACATCCTAAAGTGAAATATTACTACATCATGTAAGTTAGTGAGTAGTTGCATTGTTCCTTACTATTCGAGGACACTCCTCAATGATGGGTCCGCTGCAGGCCTGCATGCATGATGCCCTGGGGAAGGAGGCATCGTAAACCCCTTGCCGAGGACTAACAGATCTGGGAGGCTTCCAGCGATAAGCCCCAACAGGGGGGTCTGCATATGGTACCCCATAGAATATATGGGCCTTGTCCACAGTAATCCCCTTGATCTGGCCATCTTTAGTCAACACCACAGGTCCAGGAGCCCCGTTTGTATCCTGATTGACTGGTTTGACCTTGGTTTGCTCTGTGATTGAGAGGACCTCAGGGCGCTCCAGCTCCCTGAGGGAGTTTATCTCAAAGTCTCTGTTGATGATGAACGGCTCGTCTCTCACCAGCAGCCCGGGGACGATACCTCTCAGAAAGCTGGAAAGGTCGATTTCATCATCATTTTTCGTTGCCTCTCCAGAGGCCAGCGCTAAACTTAGTGAGCACAGCAGCAGCAAACAGTGCCAGCTCTCCATATTGCGTTACAACACTCCCCAGACTCTGCTGCTCAGATCATGATTTGCCTTGAATTATGATCCAGCAGAGGCAGAAAAGTTGCAGCCCCCACAAGCCTGCAGCCTGAAACTCTCCACAGACTGTGTATACTTGTGACTCCAATTTAGCTAGTTGCTTGTTAGGATTTATCAGACAAAAGCTGCTCTGTCTGGTAGCTGAGTGGCGTCCAGTAGATCCTGAACAGCTGGACACGAACACTGTGATGCAGGACCACTAATAGAGGACAAATCGTCTTTCCTTTGCTTAATGTAATCACAAAGTCACACACACAGGGTCAATGTGGATAGGCCATACAGCAGGCGTCATGAAGGAATAAGTGACACTTCTTTAAAATCAGCATCTTATATTTAGGTTTATCAGTTACTGATGTTAAATTGAAACAAACAGGTGTACCTCTTAACTGCAGAAAGTGGACTGCAGATTTCATTGTGGTGCACAATGCCACCTACAGGCCGCCTGCAGCACAACATGCAGTAGTGATTTCTCAGATATTTTTAGGTTCATGATAGAGGGAAAGAAATAAAACAATGTCACAAAAATTATGTTTAATGGCTTCTTTAATAATTTATTTTTTGCTGTTTTCCTATCAAATATTGAATACATTTACCTCTTGAGGATGTAGAAAACCCTTTAATAAATCAAGCAATCTGAGAGGAGAAAACTCACAGCTCATGTTCACACTAAAATCATAGCCCCCAATAATGACCAAGACTTTGTTTTATTTTAAGAGGTTCAGCTGAAAAGGTTCAAAACACTGACATACAGTCTCCTCACACTGTGCAGGATCAGTATCAATTTATTTTTCTTCCTTTTCTAAAATGTGGCCAAAACTCCATACACCGTAAACATGTAAATGTGTAACATGACACTTAACTGACAGCAATTTTATGTCAGTTTAACAGAACTTTTTGTTGTCTGAGCATTTAATTGTCTGTCATATGAACATAAAACCCACTAGAAGTATTGTGAAATACTTAAACATAAATCACTGCGTAATGGGTAACGGATTTAGAACACATTTAAACACAGTTTTCTTCAGCATTTGGCCTTAAACATATTGTGTCGTGGCATGGTGGGAAACTCTACCACAATTTGTTAAGTGCACAATGATGAGTGATATTTATTGGCCTTAAACTAATAAATCAGCTTAGTTAAATTAACTCAAAACTAAATAACTGTTGACTTCACATAAAAAAAATTATGTCAAGCTGACTGGGGATGAGTTTTTGTGTCAAGTGAACATTAAGTTTTTATGTCATTTTGACGTTGCAGGGCATTTGGGTTTACAGAATACTAACCCTTTTTGAAATCATATAAAATATATTATCCTTCTAAGATAGGCAGAAATTATATTACATTATATATTGGGGGCATATTCAAATATGCTCAGAATCTCCCCCTTGATATTGATAAAAAATAGATTAATACATAAATAAACAAAAAATTGCTATGCTATGAAAAGCAACCAAGCACCTCTGCCTGAAATAATCATTAGCACATGTTATCATGATTATAAAAAGAACTTAAAAAGAAATTGCCACTATTATTTGTATTGGGTGTAGTATTATGGTGTACTGCAGCGCTCCATGTGGTTTGTACAAGTGGTGTTGCCACTTTCCAGCAGATCATTGCTCACTAAGTAGCATTATGATAGTGGAAAACATGGCATCAGAGCTGAATGAAAGTCAAAATGTTTTTCTAAGCAAAGACTTGGAAGGCTTTCAATGTGTCGAATCATGGCTGGACCAAACGTTTCTAAGGGGGCAGTGCATGAAACTCTAAAACGCTTTGCAAGAACTGCTCGACTGGCTGTGGCTCAGAGGGTAGAGCCACAAAAGCGTCCAATAATCATAAGATCGTTGGTCCGATTGCCAGTTCCTCCAAGTATCCTTAGGCAAGAAGCGGAACCCCAAACAGCGAAAAAGCGCTATACAAATGTAGGTCCATTCCATTTACAGTGAAAACTGAAGAAGATCAAGGAGTGGAATTTCTTCCACAGTCACCTGACCTCAACTTCACTGAAGATTTATGGGGCACTTGAGGAGTGAGAAAGTTGGGCATTTTGTTCCATCACAAGAAGCTCTTTGGAACATTGTCAGATCATACTGGGATAACACGGGTCATCAGGGTGTGCACCAACTTGTGGAGTCCATGCCAGCTTGAGTGCATGCTGTCATTAAAGCAAAAGGGGGGCACACTTAATACATGTACAATTTTCAAAGATTCAACTTAATTTGCTAAGCTGATTTGTATTGGAGAAAAGTGTGTGAAACAACTGCAAAGTAGAAGTATCTTGGCTATTGGTCTAAGGCTTAAACCCTATTATCTAAGAGTGTTGGGTAGGCTATACCAGTTGATTGTTATAGTTTTGGTATCGTGTTAGGGCTCATTTATGCTCAACGTTAAATACGGATCCGGATACGGACGGAGCCTTCTGTCTGTGCTCTGCATTCCTTTCGTCCGTATTTCTGCACGTTTCCATAAAGCTTACGGATACGGGACAAACGGAGCAGTACCACCGGGAACCGTGGGGGCAGTGTTGCTGTCACTACCCGATACGTGAGACATGAAGAAGAAATAACAAGTCAAGTTCTCTCATCAGCAGTACTAGAAAAAATATTTTTCTGTCAGTTGCAATGTATTTAACAGCCTCACCGGCCACCGCCTCCTACAACGCTGCCTCTGTTTTTGTCTTTTATGCAAGAGGTACATTATCAATATCTCCTCCACAGTCGCCATGTTTGTTTTTGAGTTTGCTGTTGTCATAAACTTTTGACGATGGGCTGCCTCCTGGTGGATATATTGGTTAATATCCATGCCAACGTAAAGGGCGCATGGAAATGTGGGCAGTGACGGTAACATCGTTTGAAACACGGAGCACGTACAGAAGGCTCCGTCCGTATCCGGATCTGTATTTAACGTTGAGCATGAATGGGCCTTTACTGTTATAGTTTGTTATACAAAAAGTCAGCATGTGTATTTTTCTTTGAGGGCCCTCAATCATAAGCTGGCTCCCTAAAATGGCACTCAATCATCAAAACTTTGAGAACCCACACATTTCCATAGTCAAAATGTCAAAACTTTTACATGACTTTTTAATGACCCATAGTAACATTCCCATGACCAATGAATGACAGCCTAGGCTCCACGTGACAGGCAGCCTATGTCAATTGTTTCATCCTGAGAATGTGGCACACTTCAAAGAGATTATTGGGGCAAAGGTATGGAAACTTAACTGTGTTGCATTACACTGTCGACTGTCCACTGTCAACATTATTTTTTAAAACATATCAGATTCAAACTCTATTCAAACATAACTCCTCCTAGTTAGCATACATGGAGGTAGAGACAAATAGTGGGGTAAATACGAAGACAGTGTAACAAGACGTTACACATGGACGCATAATAGCAGCTACATAAAATAAATTCACCATGTTATGTTACATTATGTGGAAGGGTATCTACAAGAGATTGCTGGAAGAATGAATTTTATTACACAATCTATGACTTTTAAAAACTTTCAAGTATTTTACTAATTCCATGACTTTTCCAGGCCTGGAAAAAGAGAGTGGGATTCCATGACTTTTCCAGGGTGGGAACCCTGCCCAATCTGAGATTCTTGTTTCACAATTCGGTAACACTTCATAAGACAGCTCGCGTTTTAGCGTGTACCTCTCGCCCACTTTAAAGGTACACTCTAAAACTTGAGCTGTAACATGTACATCCCCGGGAGTTAGAACATAATTCCTCCCGGTCACTTACCACATACTTCCCGGGAGTTAGAGTTTAACTCGCGGTCACTTAGCATATACTTCCCCGGGAGTTAGGGTATAACTCCTCCTGGTCACTTACCACATACTTTCCCTGGAGTTAGAGTATAACGACGTGGTCACTTAGCATATACTTCCTCGGAAATTATGCTCCCGTGAAAGTACGTTAGTTCCCGGGAGTTAGGCTATACACTAACTCCCGGGAAAGTGGGCGAGAGGTACACTCTAAAACGCGTTACCCACAATTCTATAAAATGCTCAGTTTAGCGGTTAAGTTTCTAAAAACTGTAACTGGAGAGAATTCCCCCCCAGACCCCCTTGGGTTGCATAAGGTGTTAATTGAAATGGTCCCCCTCAATGTTAAATGGGTGATTACAGCCCTGCTCCAGAGTACGCCTCTTTTAATTTGATAGGCCCACACTCTAAAAATGATTCATGGGGTTAGCGGATAATGCTTTAAGTGAGGAAGTTTTACAAAATAATAACAATAAATAAATCTCTTTGTTTCATTAATGTGTTCTAGTCAGTTGAAAACTTATTTTAAGAAGTCTGTCAAAATCAAAAGCATGTTGGACATTTTTGAGTAAGATGGAATTAAAATAAATGAGTTAGAGTTTGACGACTGAATATCAACACAACTTTTGAGTAATATTTGGTTGATTTAACCTAATTAAATATTTCAAGATCAAAGCGAATCATGTGGTTGTATTAAACTAATTGAGTTTGTCAGATTGTCAGAGACTAATAGGATTTCGAGTTTGAGCTATTTAAAAGATTCATGAAAACTGTTACCTATATGTATTTTTTAAATTGATTCTTTTTAGAGAGTACTGACATGTATACAATCTGCTACTAACATTTTGGATTGGAGGTCTGCCACCCCCTTTTAGGACTGTGCATATGGGGAACTGAACAACCTATGGAGGAGTTTACATTCTGCAATAACACACAATTTGTATTCCAGCTTTTGAAGGCTGATTGTGATACAGACTCTATCACTTTAATTTTAACTTATTTTTTGGCAAAATTTAAATAAAAAATAACAAATGAAAAGCTATTTAGTAGGTAACCCTTACATCTTAGCCTCGGCACTGATTATTACCAATAACTGTTTGAGCAAGGCATTTTTTTTTTAAATTAATCATTCTGACAGTGAATTCTTCATGACATTTAGATATTAGTATTGGAGAGTATTTTAGGAGGACGGACATCAAGAGGACAGATACCATTAATTCATTGTGTAGTCATTTTGTAGTCCATTATTTTGACATGTATGTTCTGTGGTTCTAGCAGAAGCATCTAGGTTTTGTAACCTGGATTTGAGTGTAGTTTTTCAGTTATTACAATTTTCAATTTTATTTATAAAGCCCAATATCACAAATCACAATTTGCCTCACAGGGCTTTACAGCATACAACATCCCTCTGTCCTTTGGACCCTCACAGCTGATCAGGAAAAACACCCCCCCAAAAAAACGGTAGAAACCTCAGGAAGAGCAACTGAGGAGGGATCCCTCTTCCAGGACGGACAGACGTGCAATAGATGTCGTACAGAACAGATCAGCATAATAAATTAACAGTAATCCGTATGACACAATGAGACAGAAAGAGAGAGAGAGACAGAGACAGAGAAAGATGCAGGAAAGACAGTAATGACAGTAGCTTACAACAACATTAATGAAAGTAATAATATCATAGGCTAATTATAATTCTGGCTATTGTGGTACAAATACGTTGGAAAAAACTTTCATATGACATATCCAAAGGACAGAGGGATGTCGTATGCTGTAAAGCCCTGTGAGGCAAATTGTGATTTGTGATATTGGGCTTTATAAATAAAATTGAAATTGAATTGATATTTATGTTTCTTTATTTCTTCACTCTTCCCTCATTCACATTAATCAGGTCCACGAGCATTTAAAACAAACACTTCCTTCTGCTCCATAGCTTTCCCCTCTTTCAACTGGACCAATATTGCACGCACAGCCTAAACTATTGCTTTTATAAAACGCGCGCGCGCGATTTATACATAGACTGTATAAAATAATGGATTTATAAAGCGCGCACATGTCACCTCCCGGTGTCCGTAGTTTCCTGCCGTCAGTAACTTGATGAATCCGAGCAGGTGCGTGAAGGCAGCGCACACCTGGCACTCATTAGGACTCTGACATTTCCAGCCATGTCCAGACTTAAACATAACATGCTTCCCTTTGATGAACTTAGAAAGAAAATGTAAGAAAAATAATTTACATTGAATGGTTGTTTTCACTTGTCTCGCTCTAATTCAGCCAGTTAATCAGCTTTTATAATTTCAGGACCTCCTTCGTGATTTCGTTTATCTTTTTCATACTGGTGCCCCACACTATATCGTTTGGTGAGTCGCAACACTGTATCCGAAACATGACCGAGTTAGGACAAACCAGAATTTGTAACATGTAGAAATGTTTCACTTTATTTTCCTACAGGACGTTGCGACGATATTTCCTTCTCAGTGTGCTGGATGAGCAAGGGCGATGCTCTGGAGAGGTAAACACAAGAAAAACTCGCTTTTTACCCGTGTAGTCTGCAGTTTTTCACACCAGTGCTTAATTTTGTTCTCTGCTGTTCGAAGGGAACCTCACGCCAAAGTCCATTTACAAAAAAAACAAAAAAAACAATTTAGTGTTACTCTGTGTACTCTGGTAAAACATCAATTTAGAGATTTTATGAATCATTATGTACTCCTGGTAAATTCAGCATACAGTATGTCAATGTAATTTGAATCTATGAATGTGCTCTCAACTGTACTCTAATTTCCATACTGCTATGAAAAAGTATAAAGTGTATCAGCTGTAATGTTACCAAGTCAAAACAGATGAACCCCTCTAAAAAATGTAACCATTTTATTTGTTCTCCATCGGCCAAAAGTATGTGGATACCTGAATGTAGAGCTGTATGTTACTGTTGAACATGCCAGTCCAAAAACCATAAGCACTGATCTCAGTCATTTTAATCGTCACATGGGAAACATGTTACATGGTGCAACTCCTGTGAAATGTGGTCCCATCAGCTTCTTTAACTTGTCCTTTATTGCATCTTCTTGAATTATTGGCTGATGTCTTATTGTCCATGATTCGGGATGGTTCTGGTAATTCATGGTTTCCGGTTGTGGAACGATTTTAGCCGTCCAGCTGTGACAACCTCTGCTCCTCCAGGAAGGCTTTCTACCAGATTTTGGAACCTTGTGTAAGGGATTTGTTCCCATTCAGCCACAAGTGTGTCAGTAAGGTCCAACACTAATGTCGGATAATAAGGTCTGTCTCGCAGTTGGTGTTCCAGTTCATCTTAAAAAGTGCTGAATGGGTTGAGGTTAGGGTCTGTGGTGGTCAGGTTCCTCCCCACCAAAACCATCTCTATTTGTGTACTGGGGCATGTCAACTGGAAATTGTCTTCTCAAATTGCCTCCACAAAGCATATAGCAGTAACATTTCCCTACCAAGGGGCCCAGCTGAAAGCCACAAAAAGCAGCTCCTGACTGAAAGTTCACAAAAGCATAAGGGGTGTCCACATACTTTTGGTCTTCTAGTGCATCTTGGACAAACTGACTAAGTGTATAAGATGGATATAAATTCAAGAGGAGCTGATTGAAGGAATACATTGTAATTTAAGAAATGTTTTTCCAGGTGGTGTTAAGCAGGGTAGCATCAAACCGACAGATGTTTACATGTGATTTGGAACCTCTTTAAGGTAGAAAATGGGCTGTACCAAGGCTTCATTATTTCCCATCCTTTCAGGCAAAATGGAAACTTATGGCTCAATGACACGGCACTGAAATCCATCAGGAAGGTGGGTAAAGTGGCCTCCCTGACGGTGTCGCCAGCTGTAGAAAACAAGCTAACCCTTCAGTATGGGGGCTCTGTTCAGGCATGGACTTTTAGAATCACCCCACGTAAGCAGCTTTTAACTTCTTGTCATGTTTTTACCCACTGAGATCCAATCATTTTTAAATTTTAAATGAAATGTTTTTATCTAAGGTACAAAGTTCACTGAGGTCAGAGGTCGGCAGAAACCCCTACGGCAACCAACAAGTGCCACTAAGGTACTTCTGATATAACGCGTATCAAACTGCAGTAATAAACAGATGGATGATTTTTACACACAGTCAGAGTCCATCTTGCTTTTGCTTACTTTGACAATCCCTTGTTCTTTCTTCAGGCCATCCTGGAGTCAATGGGTCCCACTGAGGTGTTTGCATGTGAGAATGGCACGGTCTACTTCCACCAGGATGAAAACTTCTTTCTTGCATTTGGTGAGATTATCTGTTTGTGTGTATTTAATGAATTCCTGTCCTTGAACATTGGCCAGCCCTCAGTTTTAAGGGAATCATTTGCTTAGGGTTTGGGTTTAGGGTTAACATTGCCTTAATTGCAGAGTTTTCTCAGAGGTCATATCTATGCAAGTAAATGTGTTTATCATTTCTGGTTGATGTTGATAATGATTTAATGACTATTTATGCTCACATGAACACTTTGTAAGACTAAAACACCAATGTGTCTCATCCTAGGCCACACTACACGTCTCCCTGTCAAGCTTGAGTCCAGGACTACCTCTATGTTGCTGGTTTCCTGGGTGGAGAGCCACCCAGCGATCAGCAGCAGCCACACTGTGACCCTGTACCACACTGAACTGGGCTCCTTTCGAACCCTCAGCATGGACACTACCGCCAACAACCACTACCGCTTCACGGCACTGGACTCCTGCAGCACCTACGTGGCCTGTGTGGAGACTGAAGGCACTCACTCCTTCACCTGCCTCTCCACTATTACTGGTATGGACTGGTGGTTTGATGGATGAGCAGACAACAGAAATGGGCAGCCAGTGTCACTTACCTTTTATTGGCATTGAGTCATGCAGATAATTTTGGTATATTTGTGATACCTATGCAACACTTCCTTCACCACCCTGATACAATGGAGGTGATTGGTGAAGTAACTAATTAATGTTTATTTTAACTGCCACTATTGATAAGTTAAAAATGTCTGACACAAGTTTCCAGAGCTAAAGGTGAATTCTTTAATCTGCAAGTAGGCACAAACAACAGCGCAAAGATATTCAGTTAATTATCATAATACAAATGTAAAGAGGAGATCTGTAAAGAGGAGCAAATTCAAGGTATTTTTCAAGAAATATCATTAACATTTTTGATCAATCTTGACGAAAAGCCCTGCAGCAGCAGTTATAATCTGACACCGAGCTGTTATATTCACACTATCAGCAAAACAACTTGACTGTTGTTAAACTCATTAATAACTGTTGGGTATCGTTAGTCATGTGATGCTAACAGTTAGCCTTGTCACTGTGTGTCTGTAACTCCAGACACAGAGCTCCTGTCACGTAGCAGCAATCTTACGATAAACACAGATAGATAGAGGGGCTGAATGAATCATTACACTGCACCCAGCTTTACAATGACATGAGATTTTAGCTGTTTTAAAGAGTTTGACTGGGCAAAATTGCGAGGTCGTGCAAAATTCATGTCGATTAGCTGATTTTCCATTAATTGTTGATTGACCACGTCTGCATAGTTACTTTTCACTGAACAAATACGTGCTTCTCTCAACAAAGGCCATGTCACTGGAGCCATTTTTATTGATTTTCGCAAAGCCTTTGATACGGTGAATCGTCAGATTTTATTGCACAAACTTAGCTCATTTCAAGTTTCTTCTTCCGTTACATCTTCCCCTTTAATATGTGATATGGGTGTTCCACAGGTTAGCATCTTGGGTCCCTTACTCTTTCTGTTGTACGTCAATGATCTTCCTGATGTGTGCAGATACTCCGATTGTCTGTTATATGCCGATGACACTGTTGTTTTCCTCTCTGACACAGAGCCAATATTGTAAACTTTAAACTTTGCTCTGATCTTGGTATCCTACATGACTGGTTGAATGCTAACCACTTAACTATCAATGTCAAGAAAATGGAATGGATGTACTTCCACTCGCCCAAGAGATCAATATTCATCTCAGACCCAATCCACTTTGCTAATCAAAACCTATCCATCACAGAAACCTATAAATATCTTGGAGTATCTCTTGATTCACCTCTCAGTTACCGTAGTCATGTTCATTATTTAACAAAGAAACTCAACCAGAAGCTGTACGTATATACCAAGATCAGACCATAGCTTACCAAAGTTATCTCTAACACGTATCTACATGCAGTCATTCTCTCAACAATATCCTACTGTCTCCCAATCTGGTCCCTCACCACAAAAGAAATTACTGAACCAATAGCTGGACTGTACAGTAGAGTTTATAAGATCTATGGCAAATTTGCCCTCTGGACTCACCATTGCACTGCACTTTCAAATTTGAATGCCTTGACCCTTCAGAATTACACAAATAATCAGGCTATTAAATTTTATCATTGGATACAAAACAATAACACGTCTCCAGCACTCGCTGATCTAGTTCCAAGACACAACATAGGACAGGAACGCATCACTAGATCAGTCTCCCAAGCACATACCCCAGCACCAGCTTATAAAAATAGCTATGGTCGCAAATAATTTTTTCACACGTATACCAAGCTCTGGAATGAGATCCCATATCATATTAGAACAATAACCTCTGTTGTACATTTTGAACAGGCATACAAACACTGCCTGATGGAAGGATACACTTGCAACCAGTAACTTAACCCATAATTTGTGCATACTTCTGTTGGGATTCATTGAAGTCCATGTCTCTCTATATGTCCATGTTGCTGTTTGCTTTTATGTTTTTGTTAGATGTCACTGTTTTTGTGATGTGTTTCTGTCTTTATGTGCTGCAGAACAGGAACCGGCTGTAAGCCAGTTTTAACTGAATCAGGCCTGATTAATTGTGACTGATCTTTATTGTTACTTTTAATCTTTTCCTGTAAAAATAAAAATGAGAAATGAGTGTGAAACCACCTGAAGGGACTGTCTAATGCCAACCAGTTCTATATCCTTTTTCCCGCAGACCCAGACATTCCCAAGGACTTTGAGGTGACGTCATGGAACAGCAGCAGCATATCGCTGGCCTGGGACTGCCCTCAGAACCGCAAGTTCTCCTCTTTCCTCCTCACCGCCTTCTACCTCAACGGTGTGGATCAGATCACAGAGGAGGCCCTCTTGTGGCACAGGGAGGACAACTTTGTGTTCACCTTATCGGACCTGGAGCCCTGCAGCAGGGTTAAGTTTGGCCTGCAGACGGTTTGCCAGACAGGGATGGAATCCCGCTACAGCAAGATGGTCCTGAACGATGGAAACTCTGGTAAGTCCTGCATCATGTGTTTGTCCATTTGAGCCCATTAAAGTTGAGCAGTAGCTTACGATGGGTAATTTTTGCAAAATGTCTGATATCATGTAACTCCTTTTCTTGTGCTGCAGTTATTATGCCCTAGGATTTACAACAGTGGTCTCTCAGCAGAAATTACAGTCTCACTTTAAACAGCTGCCAGTTAACTGACCACAAGCTGCACATATTTGTGACACTCACTGCAAGGTAATACAGGAAAAATTGAGTCTCACATCTGAAAGATTTAAGTGAAGCTTCAGTGATCCCTACTGGGGAAAGCTGGTCATTGCAGCAAAAAGAGAGGGAACTGTACACGAGTAGTGCATGAAAATGTAACATTTGAGAGAATATTACAAGCAGCTGCTATAGAAACCATAAAGATAGTTTTTTCTTCATCCTGCTAATGCAGTCCAGTAGAAAAAAAAAAACAAAGTATAGTGCTTAAAGGTACAGTTCGGATATTTTCAAGTTTTCTACTGGAAAGAAATAACTACCAAGCTCACTGTTCTTTGGTTGCAGCATCTCTCTATTCCTGTCACTATACATAATAGGAGGCTTGAGCAGACATGATAATGACAATAATAATGATAGTAATCATATTAGTTGTTATAATCATAATGATGATAATGATATTAATTATGATAATAGTAATAATAATAAGATGATGATGATAATGATAATAATACATTGGTGTTATATAGTGCTTTCTGGATATTCAAAGACGCAGGGCTTTGCTTCTGTGATAATACAGACTATAAGTACCTCACACAACCCTACTTCAGAAAATCCAAACTGTCCCTGTAACACAATCTACCCCTCTGCTCTTCAGCTCACTCCAGCATCGAAGCCTTACGTCAGACATCGTTTGGCCCTGACAGCTACACTGTGAGCTGGGAAGTGAGGAACACATCATCCATCTCCATGTTCAGAGTCTACCACCAGGAGGAGCTGCAGGGCACAACACTCCTCACCAATTTCTCTGTAGGGGGCCTGCTGCCATGCCAACAGCACCAAGCCAAGGTGGAGGCGCTGTGTGGAGACGCGGTGCTCATGAGTACCAAGACAGTCACAGCACACACAGGTAATGCAGAAACTAATGAGAAGATTACGCAGACTGGGCCCACACATACATGCTACTGTTGATGTGCACTATTGCTCTGTCAAGAGAAAGCTGGACAAAGTGATGAGATAGCTGAGCCTGCAGTAAAATATATTAGTGTCTACCCCTTTCCCATAAGCCCCCTAGGAAGAATAACTGGATGTCCTGTTTGTGTGGTATTCAGCAATTGAGAAAGAAAGCATCAGGCTGTTGTGAATAACAAGTTGACCACAAGGGGTCTGTTAGATTACAGTTAAATTCCTCCTGGGTGATTTACTGGATTATGAGATTATGGGGTTTATTCTGACATGAGTGTAGTGGTTGATAACAGAAAGTAAAGTATACAACTTAACATTTTTCCTCCTGAAGAATAAAGCACTAGTATTCACCAGGGATCCAAAAATAAAAGGCTATCTCTGTTACTTCTGAACAAGAAAAATGAAATAGAAAACTTGTTAAAGAAAATGGTTTTAAAATGGACTGAAGTGGTTCCTTTTAAACTTTTTCAGAGGGACAAGGCAGCTAGATTGCCTGGAGACAAAATTCTAAGAAAATTCTTTGAATTCTGACATTTCTCAGAATTTCCCCTTACAGAGAAGACTAGATCCTGGCAAAGAAAAGTTATTCACAAAGCATCTAAGCCCTTAAAGGGGAACTATTGTTTTTCTCAACCTGGGCCCTATTTTCCGATCTAATCTTTGTCTAAATGAGTGATAGGATGTTATATATTTGACATTTCTCCAGTACGAAGCTAGGGCTGACCTTCCTGCAGCCCATGAGCGCATGCCATATTAGATAATAAGGCACTCAGACAGCGTCAAACAACGTAAAAATACGTCCACTAAAAGCATTTGTGTTGGACAAGCATTTTTTTCCACACACAGATAGGCTTGGATTGTTAGTATAATTATCTGATATAACATAACGGAAAGGAGAAATTAATGTCTGCGTTTACCTTAAGCTGGATTCGGACATATTCCTCACGTCTCGCAAGATTCTTCTTCTTCTTCTTTGGTGTTTTACGGCAATTGGTCTCTCAAGATTTGAGTTGTTGCAGGAAGTTACCGCTGGAGTGACCTTACAGCTGGTCAAAATCGGGTAAAAATTCAGCCATGACTACTCCCAACAGAGTAACTCCTTGCGTTTGTAAAGTCACTTGGCGGCAAGCTGCGAGCATTTAGACACACAGAGCTGGATTGGCAAGTTGATCCGAGGTGCGTTTTTGCCGCACTCCCCGATTTTGATTTTATACTGCCAATGCTGAAAGAAGACTGACTGGGCTTTCCTGCAAATTTGCACAATTCCTGTCTAAAAAGGGCTATAGTGTCTTGTGCCCCCTACTGGAAGCAACATGCAACTACATCTCAAAACAACATACAGGACATTAGTAGCCCTATATCAAGAGTCGAGATGGGACAGGATTAAAAAACTTTATGGTCATATGAGATAATGAAAACTAGAATATTGAATGGGGAGGGAGTAGGTGTGTGTTTGTAAGTATGTGCATGCCTGTGTGTAGGGGTGGAAGAGATTATATGGATGCAGTTATGGATGGGTGTTGGTAAATTTATATGGAAAGGTGGATCAAATTTAGGTCAGGAGTAATGCACAGGCTTAATATGGTAGAGCCTTATCTACACAAATATGGTAGAATAAACCAACTTCCAGACCCAAACCTAAACTTTTTTTTCTGTCTCTCTTCTTTTTTTCCTGATGTATGTGCGAGTTGCTCCTGTGATCTTTAAGGATCTGGAAAAGTTGATGAGCATGAGGGGGCCCTCAAAGATCAGGGCACTGGAGTGCCACTTCTGGGATTTTAGTTAGGTGTGGTTCAGTTTGTTTTAGGTTACATTATCGTCTTTTTCTCATTTAAAGACGTCATTCATTTATTGTTTATCAATTACATGTATAATGGCTAAAGTATGGGTCTGTACAAAGTATCATGCACATGCACACGTGTGCAAGTATTGTACAGGTCTACATATTCTTTCTATACTTAATTTTGTTTATGCTGATACATATGCACCATTCACCTCTGTCTGCAGGAGACCAGAGAGAAGGGTGTTTTTAAAAGTCTCTGTGTAGTCAGCTCTCAATACTTCTGTAGCTTCTAACTGAATCTCTGTGGTCTCTCCTGCGTCCTGTTTTAACTTCAGATATCTGCTTTATTTTATTCTGTCATGTCCATTTCCTGATTTTGCTGCCTCACAATCAAAGCTTTAACATAACGAGGGACTTTTATTGTGAGGAATCTATAAGAAATATGTTTATCATGGAATTGGTGGAACTTTGGTAGCAGCAGTAAAAGCAGAAACAGCCACAGTGAGATGTTGATGAATTGCTCCCAACAACACTCTCACTACACCTCTGCAAACAGCTCACCTCCAACAGGTAAACTTCTCTTACCTGCCATACTGTGTGATGGAAAAACGTGTGCAGCAAAATAAAGAGAGAACTTTAGTTGTGGATCAGCTTGCTGCGTTTAACGCTTAAGACAAGCCATCCTGATAAAGAAACACCTTCAAGTGGGTAACCTTGCTCCAAAACTGTGTGTGTGTGTGTGTGTGTGTGCGTGTGTGCGTGCGTGCGTGCGTGCGTGCCCCCCTGACTTCCATGTATAATGTCCCAAAACATCTGCGTGTGCTATAAAAATATGACCTATTCTTTTAATTAATTGACTGCATGCATTTATGGGTATATGACAATCAAATACATTTAGGTGGGGACAAAATGACTGTCCCTTTTTAATCTTGTTTTACCCACTCTGAAGAGGCAATGTTAGGGAGTGCTAAAGATGGTTTTCTCCAGCATACGGTTCGACACTGCCCTTTAAACTCAAGTAATATATGCGACAGTCACACGTGGTTGACTCATAAGAACATGTGACTTAAATTAGTGAGTTACTTCTCCCATTTTCATTTGACTCACTCTGCATTAGGAAAGTGATGGGTTATATTTGTGACATCTTGGCTTCAGTTTCAGTATTGTCAATTTCAATTTATTTAAAAAGGGACAATGCATATTAATGAACATTTACATGTAAATATGCCAGATTATAGCCGTAGGCTAGTTTCCATCTGTAGTCCCTTGGCAGGTTGATATTACATCAGGTAAAATAGAAAAAAAGAAAAGAAACAGAACATACACAATACAAGTACATGGATCATTCAAGACATATACAAGTACACAGAACAGAGTACAGAGACCAGTCGAGCTAGTGTGCAAAAAAGAAAGTGCTTACCATAAAGTGCTGGTGCATGTAAATAAAGTGCTGTTGCGTAGATAAAATATGGATTGCACAGATTCAAATAAACACAAATCTAAATTGCACAATGCCCTTATAAAGTGCTAGTGCATATTAGATAAAGTAGTGCATATTAGATAAAGTATTAGATATTAGATAAAGATAAAGTATTGTGTATTTGAATCTCTTCATTGTCACTACTTGTTTTTGTCTTTTGTGACATACATATACTAGTCCATACCCACTGAGTACAGCATACCATACCATGACTTATTTAGTCATACCAAAAACAGCGATCGGTCGCATTTTAGCCATTTTTAAGCATTCTTCTGTTGTTATAGTGCCACCTAGTTGCCAATTAGAGTTAAATTTCTCCAGTCACCTTGAGGCGTCTTGTTCTACATATCTACCAAGTTTAGTAAAAATCGATATGGCGGTTAGGCCTAGATAAGAAATAATGGAGGGGTCCCCTCAGATTATGTGTGGTCATGCCTACAAAATTGCGTGGTAATCGGTGAAACCCTTGAGATGTTATACACCTTTATGTGATGAGCCATGCCCTCCGCAATATTCATTGCCTTATAGAAGCTCAGTTTTAGTAAGTTTTCCAACTTTTGCCAAGAGGGAACTTTAGATATAAGGTACAATACCAGTGAAAGTATCATGGTTCTGAGGAGTATCAGGATACCACAGCAAAAATTAGGCAGATGTGCCTTTTGTCATTTATACAAAGATAAATCACTTTTCTATAATACATCACTGATATTTCAATGGAATAAATTACTTATTGACTTATTCATACTTCAAAAACTGCATCTATAAGTGATTAACATAGGGGGGATCAAAATAAAATAAATAAATGAAATAAAAATCAACCAGCCACCCTCCTCCCCTGACAAGTAAAGAACAGTCCCTAAAGTGCGGTGAGGTCTGTGGGCCATTACCTGCCACAGAGAGAGAAATGTGAATGGCTCGTTTCTTCTCTGATACGCCACATACTGTGTGCCGCCATGGCTCGGCTGTTCAGGTACTTTTGGGCAGTCATGACAATAAGTTATTCACCTGGAGCCGGACTTCTCTGTCACCGGTAAGCCGCCGCCGTATTTGACAGGAATATGTATTCCTGTCCGTGTCTGTGACAACCCACAACTGGCTGGATTCGCCATTTCGTTTCTGCTACTGGTTGAAATCTGTACTCACACAGCCTGCTGAATGATTTATTTTTGCTCGCGCAAAACTATTTTTAGTTGCAAATGCAAGTGCGTTGACGGATGGAGTAAAAAATCACCACACTGCTGACATTTTACTCCATCCGTCACCGCACGCTGTTTGATTGCATTATCAAACCACGCCGCTATTATTCGGCGTTGCTTTTCACTTATTCCACCGAATACCTTATGTGTGTTTTTTGCAATATTCGGCCAAATATAAAATAAATGTTTTGAAGGAGCAGCGGCGGCAATAATTTAGCAGCGGCGTGCCACTGCTGCTGAATGAATGTAGCGGAAACACTGAAGTCAGTGAGGAGAAAAACATGGAACAAACACACACCCACAGACAGAGTTTTCCTCATTATATAGTAAGATAGTATCTATCTTTGTTTTTATATTGCCTGATACTGTGTGTATCCAGGACCTCTTGGAGTGTCTGAGCTGAGATATCGCTCCAACGACTCCACCGCCTTGTGGACACCAGGCACCACACACCGCCCAGCTGTGGCCTTTTTGTATGAGCTGTCTCTGGAAGACGGCACCACCGTCCAGAGCAGCCGTGTGACTGACACAGAGCTACATCTCCCAGGGCTGAAGGAAGGGAAGACCTACGTCCTCGACGTGTGGGAGGAATGTGACGGGCAGTGGGAGTCGGAACATTCTCACATGGGCTTCAAGGGAGTAAATTCATCCTTTGAGCTCATCGTGAGGGCTGCTGGACCTGCTCTGACCCAAGGTCTGTCTGAGGTATTATTAGTCCAACAGAACTGCTGCAGTTCGTTATTTATCCCAAATGATAAACTTCATTCTCTGTTTCCTTTTTTCGTGGCTTCTGTAGAGCTGCAGGTCGATATGTCCAGCATTGGTCTCATGATGGTCGTGCCCTGGAGACTGCCTGAGGATCTGCAGGATGACATTTCGGAGCCTAGAGTTAAAATAGGAAAGATTTTCAAAGATAAGGTGAGAGAAAATAAATTGTTGACAACAGTAATCACAGACTGCAGATCCAGATTTCATCCTTACTGTATACAGCACTGTGTAACAGTACACCATTAGTGTTTCTGCATGATTTGTGCCACAAGATTCTTACATTTTTAAATCAGTTTTTTGTCTGAGATCTAGGCAGTGTCAAGTTTCTTTTTGTTGACATATTGAGTTGAAGTCAAAAAGATTATATAAAAGGAAATGGTAACGCTTTAGATTACAGCCCGCAATTTACACTGTAACTATCGGGTAGTTACGGTGTAATCTGTTGTACTAACGGTGTACCAGTGTAGTACGTACCAGTACATATATGTAGGTACAGGGGAACAAGATGTTAAGTTATGGAATAAGGGGCTAACAATTTGTGAATTTACAGTGAATTTATATTATAGGTTTTTTTTCTACTGGGTACCTATTCTATTATAACAGGGTATGTGCGACCTGCATTGATCAATAATATGGATGTTTGGGGGGAATTTAGAGAGAACTATAAATAGGTATTTTTAATTACAGGGTACTTATTCTATTATTACAGGGTACAGTATGACAATAAAACTGAAAAATCAGAGGGAAGATGGAGGGAAGACTTTTGCAGCAAGTAATAAATCTGATGTGATTTTATTTCAAAATGACCTAATTACAAACAAACAGTCAATCTACATTGTTCCTTTATATTTTCAGCGGGTAGCCTATACAACTACAGGGTACATCTGTGCGTTTACTTCAGAACAAAGGTCCAGGTGACAGTATGTTGTCATGGATACTGTTGGCGTCTGAAGACCGTCTCAGCTGTCGCTCACCTCACCAGCATTACATTACTTGACTTCATGACTCTGCTTGCCATCGGAAGACAGATTTGACTCACTTGTGTTTTGGTGTAAACACACGCTGACAAGTCATTAAAATGTTGAAGGTCTTCTCCCTGGCAATTGTGTTCGTCCGGCATTACAGCTCCTCAACATGCAAGCTCTCCTTTTTCCAGCTCTGTGCTCGCTCTCCTGTCATCCCAGGAAATACATACAAATATAGCAAGATAAAACACAACACATATGCTTGATATGCTTTACTGACAGCATACTGTGCAGTTAATTTACAGTTTGTTTTTCCATGTTTTGAGGCAAGTAAAATCAAAACAAACTGTTAAAGGAGCTAAGTCTGTTACCAGCTATTGAGATATTTGACCAGGGTTGACGTGCCTGTTGCTGGACATGCTACGCTACCTTCATTGTCCAAATGCTGAATCAGAGTCCACGAAGCTTCTTGGGTTGCATCACTGTAACATTTATTCCATGTGTGCATGGCAAAGTCCATCTGTTACATGCACATTTATCGTTCAGTACAAAACCAACAAAACAAAACTGTAGCGTTCTGCACCATTGCAGTCAAAAACCATTTGCCCTTCTGGGCCAAACACCTGATGGCCATAGTGAGGTTACTTCCTAAAATACCTGAACTCACCAGGTGACAGTACAGTAGCCCCCAATGCCCACACAGTGAATTACACAGTTAAAAGCAAACCTCCCAATAACATATTTGGCTCCTATACACCGGCCCCTAATTGTTAATGGCAGCCTGACATAACAATTCAAAATACAACAAAATGGAGCCAAAAAATGCAATATCAACCCAAGTTTACATCAAGTACAGTATAGACAAATCTATACTCCAAATACCAAACAGAGTTTTGTTAGTGGCCTTTCAATAATGTTGGCTTTTGTCTGTAACCTCACAGAATGCACAAGCCCTTGTTTGTCTGGAAAAACCTCCAGAACCTTGCCAAGTGGCCAGGAACCACGTGGAGCTGAAGAGTCCATGATCACCACAATATCTCCAGCTTTCGAACTTCTTTTCTTCTCATTCCACTTTTGCCTTTCTTGGAGGAGGGGCAAGTACTCCCATACCCATCTCTTCCAGAACAGATCCACGAGGTACTGTACTTGTTTCCAACGCCTTTTCACATATACATCATGCGGCTCAAATACTCTAGGTGGCAAAGCTGGTTTACCCTTCAAGAGAAGCAGATGGTTTGGCGTAAGAGGTTCGAGATCATTGGCATCATCTGACAGCTTGGTAATTGGACGATCATTTAAAATGGCCTCCACTTCACAGAACACTGTATGAAGTCCATCATCATCCAGCTTCTATTGATGTAAGACAGAAGTGAGAACTCTTCTCACCATGCGGATCATCCTTTCCCACACACCGCCATGGTTGGAGCCTGCCGGTGGGTTAAAGCTCCAACGGATTCCAACCAGTGACAGAGCTCCTTGAATCATGTCCTGATTTAAAGTAACAAGAGCCTCCTTAAGTTCTCTGTCGGCCCCAGTAAAGTTAGTGCCATTGTCAGATGTTAAGTGTGCCACCTGTCCTCTTCTGCTGATAAAACACCACAGAGCATTGATGCATGCATCTGTGTCCAGTGATACGGCAACCTCCAGGTGGACAGCCCTGCTTGCCATACAGGTGAATATAACTCCATATCGCTTACATGTTGACCTCCCTCTCCTCACTTCTACCGGTCCAAATAATCCACTCCTGTGTTAGTAAATGGTGGTAAATCAGGGAAGATTGTCATCCTTGGCAGATCTGCCATTTTTTGTTCCACTGCTCTTCCATTGTCACGCCTGCAGAAACTGCATTGACCAATGATCTTTCCGACAGCTGAACTGGCATTCGTGATCCAAAACCTCTTCCTCACCTTGGACAGTGTGTGGGTCCGCCCACTATGGCCCAGATTCTGATGTACATGTCTGAGAATGAGCATTAAAATGTGCTGATTTTTGGAGAGAATGAGTGGATGCTTTGCTTCCTCAGGCATTGCTCCTCTACTCAGTCTTCCACCGACTCTCAGGAGACCATCCTCCAAAACTGGGTCCAGCCTGTATATGGGACTCCGTCAGCTCACTGTCAACTCTGCCAGACGACAAGGCAGAAATCTCCTTGTCAAACCTCTGTCGCTGACAATAGTGAATTATGGCGGTCTCTGTTCCCAATTGCTCATCCAGCGTCAAAGTGCTACTCCTGGACGTTGATGTGACCCTTTGACCTTCAGTTCGCCTTGAACTGGTCTGACTGCTTTCCTCCACAGAAGCCTCCAACTGCTTCTTCTGGCGACTGCATGCCAACAGCATGGTCTTCAACCTGAGGACCCAGGCGACTGCTATCTTGAGCCTCCTCCAGTCACCATAGTGAGGTCACATCCTAAAATACCTGAACTCACCAGGTGACAGTACAGTGCCCCCAATGCCCACAAAGTGAATTACACAGTTAAAAGTAAACCTCCTAATAACATATTTGGCTCCTATACAAACATCTCACATTGTTCTCTGTATTTACAGAACAAGTGATATATGCAGTGGTAGTTTTCCTCTTGTTACATTTAGTTACAGAGTAAATACAGCTATAAAAGCGCTAATTGTTCTCCCGAAGTAACATTTAGTACAGGGTAAGTACAGGATATGCAGGTTGTATTCTAAAGCACCAATAGTTCCCCCGTAGTAACATTTAGTTACAGGGTAAGTACAGGGTATGCGGGCTGTATTCTAAAGCACTAAAATAGTTCCCCATAGTTACATTTAGTTACAGGGTAAGTACAGGATATGCGGGCTGTATTCTAAATGTAAATTGTACATTGTATATCATATAAAAACAAAATATTACATCCTTAACTTAGAGCCTTTACTTAACATACTTCTTATTTCAAAATAAGTAAACTGATGGCATTTAATTCTTTATTTCTTAGTTTTTCTTGCATTGCTTCATTTTGTCCTCCTTTTTCATCTTTCTTTCCACTTCTGATGAAGATGACAGGGTAACCGTAACTACCCGATAGTTACGGTGTAAATTGCGGGCTGTAATCTAAAGCGTTACCAAGGAAACTTTGGGATTTATCAGCCTTGATCTTGTGTTTTTGTGTTTCTAATGGAGACAGTTTGGGACATTGGTACAGTATTGAGAGAGAGTGCTGCACACGGATCAAACAGAATGCCATGAAATTTTGACACAGAAGATAAATCGTAAAAACTTTGGTGTAACCTTAATTTATTCTCTAGTGCAATCATCAGGTCATCTGTTGTCCAGAACTTCATGGTCAAATACCTGCCAAACCAAAGACACCCCCTTCAGCCTCAGCTATATTTTGTGTTTGCTGCTAATTAGCGAAATGCTAACAAGCTAAACTAAGACCTTGAACATTGGAAACATTACATATGTTGAACATCATCATCTACTATTGTCATTGGAAGCATGTTAGCATTTAGCTCAATGTACAACTGTGCCTAAGTACATCCTTACAGAGCTGCTAGCGTGGCTGTAGACTCGTTTGGGTGTAGGAGAGATTCCAGGTCAGAAAACATGAGGTGGCATTGTGTGAGGTTCACTCACAAGTACATATGTGGGTACTTCAATTGAACGGACTCCAAAGAAACTGCACCCATATATTTATTTATTTATTTGTTTATTTTTTAACAGGGACCATGTACAGAGAACATTGGACTCAACAGAGTAAAGATGCACTGCACCAGATTATAGCTTTTAGCTCGTTTCCATCTGCAGTCCCTGAGGCAGGCAAAAGAACAAATAGCAAAAGAAAAATTAAAATATTACAAAGAGACATATAAAAAGACAGACTGAAACGGAACAAGAAAATAGAGTGCATTGAAATCCATGGGACGACACACACACAGCGTCCAAAGTACGAGTGCTCACAGTTCCAGTGAAAACAGTCATACAAGGTCCACACGCCCATACAGAGCGCGCAGTGCAATGCGGCAGATAGAACATCCACATGTCTCATTTGGTTTTCATGTAATGTGTACATAAAGTACATAGTGCAAAATGAGAACAGGATATTCACAGGTGTTAAATGGCAATTAATCTACTACATAAAGTGCATGGTGCAAGATGAGAACAAGATAATCACAGGTCATATAAGCAATAGATCTACACACTAAAATAGGAGACACATACAGGGTACCTATACCAGTATGCAATGGAACAGTAACTCGATCGACTGCTTATGAAGGGAAAAAGAAAACAGGACAGCATACCTTGACAGCAGAGTACCTACTCAATGCTGACAGGTTTGGTTACTTAAAATTATTATTTTTTGCTTCTCTAGAGAAGGTTTCATAGTTAGCACAGATTTTCCAATCTGTTGGAAGATTATTCCATTCCTTTATAGCCTTGTACGAGAAAGCTGTTTGTGTAAAGGCAGTTTTACGTTTGGGAATACAACACTGATACCTAGAGGTACTTCTCGATATCCTGCTCATCTGTTCAGAGGTCAGCTGAACAAAGGGCTTGAAGGGTGGAGATGCAGTGTTGTGAATGATTTTAAAAACCACACGTACATCTGCATACATGATCATGTTATCAAAATTTAGCATCTTATGTGGCAATGATGATACTGTCATGTTTTCTTATCCAAAATTTTAAGAGCTTGTTTGTACAGTGACTCAAGGGGCTTCAGGGTCGTCTTGTTAGCTTGTGACCAGCATGAGATACAGTAGTTAAAATGTGACATAATCATGACATTAAAAAAAGGTTTTGGCTGCTTCCATTGTAAGTGAATTTCTGATACATCTGAAATTTGCAAGGTTGTATTTCAGAGTGCGGCTCACCTATTTTATGTGTTTTTTTAAAACTGAGAGTGGAATCCAAAATGATACCCAGGTATTTAAATTCGGTTACATTAGTTATTTTTTCTTCATTTACAGTTATGTAGGGATAGTCCTTGTGCTTTTGTTTGTTGGTGAAAAACATGGTTGCTTTTTTCTTAAGATTTAAAGTGTTTTATATTCCTGGTTTTTGAGAAATAGATTTATTTTCTGAACTAAATAACTTTTCTCTCCAGTAAGATAAAAACATTACTGACCAGTTCATCTCAGCCTGTATGTTATTCCAAATACATTTTCCATTCTTGTTTTTGATGCATCACATCTTTGTGTGTGTCCTTCAGCTGCAGGAGCTGATGAAAGACTTTGATCAGCCAGCCCGTGTCGAGCTGGCCAGCTTTGAACCTGCAAACGAGCCAGACAAAACAGAGATTCTGTTTATGTCTTTCGATGCATCCAATACCAAAGAGGACGTGCCGCTGCCTGTTGAAGATCAGCTGAATTACATTCGCTCCCTGAATGCAAACATGACCGTTACAGATGGGGTCATTTACTGGGACGGTAGGTGATTGTGGAAAAACCAGCTCAACTGGCTCAAGTCTGTCAAAAAATGCAAACTAATGCTCTTGTGTTTGTTTAATTTGCTTTGACTGTCAGGTCTTGATCTGTGTGCTCCCTCCGAGCAAACTCTTTGTCCTCGTAATTCTCTGTGCATCAACACTCTGGGCTCCTACACCTGTGTGTGCAAACAAGGCTACTACGATGTGAGCTCTGTCATTGAGCGCCCTGCAGCAGCATCACAGCCCATCTGCAATGGTAAACCTTTGAAGTAATATCTTGTCCAAAGAAACACATGTTGCCTTTGAACAGGTGAAAATCCTGTTTTATTGCTCTAATGCGCTGTATCTCAAACACCAGCAGTGCATTCAGAATTCTATAGATATAATACTGAAGTGTTTTTATTATGTCCAATGCAGGAAACCAGCAGCATTTAAAGACTTTTAAAGTCAACAATAAGTTAAATTACTTTATGACGTTTATATCCTACTGCTTACTGTGAAGTTTTGGTGGGCAAAAAAACCTCCTTAGTGGTTATTTTTTATTTATTGTTTTGTCCATTAAGCAATACTGCTATTGAGGATGCCCTAAAGCCTGGGATGCACTGCATGCATGAGCAGCATGTTACGGCTCCCTTATTGAACTGTTGCAGCATGCATGCTTGCAGTGTTCACACAGACAGCATTGTTGTTGCTATGCTGTCTGCTGCTATAACTACTGTATTTTCACAGTTAACAGCCGACACTTGACTCATTTATGGAGCCATGCAGCCCCTGCATTATGAACAACACAGTCATGCGAATATTTCAGAATAAAAAGCCTTTGTCAACAGATGAAGGGATTCTGTGGATAGGAATGTTGTCAGAGGGCCTTTTTGAAACTGCAAAGCTTGAGTAAAACAATTTTTTGTCAGGTATAGACATTGAAACTGTAGTGAAAGGTGGTATATTGTCAATAAATTTATATACTTATTAATCCCCCTAAGGGGAAATTCATTTTCTTCACTCTGTTATCAGTTACACACAAGTCCGAAATACACACATGCACAAACATGACCTATACATGCACTAAGTGGAGAGATGTCAGAGTGAGGGGGCTGCCTTGGACAGGCACCCCGAGCGGTTGGGGGTTCGGTTCCTTGCTCAAGGGCACCTCGGCAGTGCCCAGGAGGTGAACTGGCACCTCTCCAGCCACCAGTCCACGCTCCATATTTGGTCCGGACGAGGACTTTAACAGGCGACCCTCCGATTCCCAACCCAAGTCCCTATGGACTGAGCTAATTTTGATCATCAAAAGACCATTTTCATTGTCTGTTTTTGCTTAAAACTACATGCATCACACAGTAAAAATAAGCAAGCCTCCTATTTTCTGGATGTCCTGCAGTCACACTTGAGCAGTGCTGCTCAAGCCGCAGTGTGGCTGCTCTGAACTGTTAACACAGGCACCAAACAAAAATTAAAAAGGTTCACATTCTCAGTCCAATCATGTCATAGCATATAGATGTTTGGTTACTTTCCACGTCGACGTGCAAGATGAGCCTGTTACTGTGTGTGTGTGTGTGTGTGTGTGTGTGTGTGTGTGTGTGTGTGTGTGTGTGTGTGTGTGTGTGTGTGTGTGTGTGTGTGTGTGTGTGTGTGTGTTTAAATACACCTCAGGTACAGCGCTGCAAATTGACATTTTGTTTCCTTCAACAACAAATGCATTTTAGCCAACACACACGGGGTCAGGTTTAGATGAAAATTACAGAGGTTGGCTTACATTAAAAAACGAAGGTGAACATGGGCCTCTGATTAAAATCATTGGTTGTCGGACCCATCCATCAGCCTTCCTGCCTGTCCTACTCAGAATTTGTGCTTCCTCAACTTACATTGTTGTCTGGCAGTGTTTTTTCCCCTGACGCTGCCAGGCGCCGTTGAATGATAATGTCAACTGGTCACATAACATGCCAATGTGAAAGCATGGCATTTTTTGTAGGTGTCTTGATGCTGGAAGCCATTCGACAACTACGGAATGAGATGGGTTGGGCCTGAGGGTGTCTGGCCCACTCAAAAGCTGCCGTGTTCCCGTGTTCCCCGTACTCCACCATTGACTGTTTCATACAAATTGGCTACATTTAAACAGAAGTGGCAGAGGGGAGGGCACAGGGCATGCAGAACAGCACCATGCTTAGGGCCTGGCTATTGGACTGTAGTCACAGGTCTTTTTTTTTTTTCCCCTGCCAAAACAGTTAATATGAATACTCATACAACTACTCAGTGTTGTATGGCAAATGTTGGTACTCAAAAGTGGGCACCTGTCACGCGCGCACACACGCACACACAGTGTGTTCTAACTTGGCAACATTCCCATTACACTTAGCAAAGTTTCAGGCCCTTTCAGCTACCCTGACCCTAAAATAATTAAAAACTAGTCCATACCCATTGAGTGCACAGTTGCCCACGTACAGTTTCACATGGTGTGTGTTTGGGATACAGGTCATAGGAAATTGCAGATTAAATAGTCAACTGAACCCATTAAGAAGAGCAATGTATTCAGACAGATTTTGTGAATTTGATAGTATGATTGCTTTATTGAAAGTACAATTAGTACCATTGTCAATAGTGGGATAGTTAGTGGGCTAAAACTATACATTAGTAGTTGAGGTAGCACATTGAAAGGCAGATAGTTAAAGTGTTTATATGTTGTATTGACTTAAAAGTGGGATGCACTGGTAGTTCACATGGGAAAGGTGCGGCTAGCTTTCATGTCTCTAAGACATATGGGGCATGAGATATGCACATTCAAAGTTTGCAATTTCAATTGCTTGCTATAGCGCCCCCTTTTGGCCAATTAATGTAATATTGCTTCATTCCCATCCTCCCATGACCCTCTACCACTGTGCCAGGTTTCACATGGATTGACCAAGTCAATGAGGAGAAAAACGGACAGACAGTTTTCATCATTATATAGTAAGATGTAGCCAGTGCGAAGCTCCAAAAAAAAAAAAAAAACATTTAGTGAATGTCATGTAATATAACAGCCTGTCAAAATAAATGCAGGTCTCTAAATTAAAGGGCCAGTTTGGTTTTGGTAGCCTTATTATGCTTTAGAGAGGTCGCCATCTTGCACCGCCATATATGTACGGCAGACCAAGTGGACAATACAGCCAGCCAGAGAACGCGTTTCGCGTGTATAAATGAACCCACAAAGACAGCGGGAGGAAGAAAAGAGGAGGAGGAAACAGCAGAGAGTGTTAGTAGTTCGTTGATAGAGAGTAGTGAAAAGTTTTTTTTAGTTATAAAGTTTGCGAATGGACAAGGAAAAGAAGACACTACTTCACTCCTTGTGATGCACTCTCTGCGGCGCTTTTCCTCCTGATGATGTATCTACCCAACGGTGGTAGCACCGAATCCCATTCTGTGCAGCAAAATGGGAGCGGAGGATTCAGCCTCTCTTCTCGCCCGCTCAGCATCCAAGTTCCCCATCTGTATGCTCCGGCTCAAACAGGTGTGGCTCTGGATCTGTGTCCGCTACAAGAAACTCTTCAAAATCGCGTTCAAAGTCGTCCGTTGCAGCTGCTACAGTCCAGAGATATTGCTAGGCTAAATAAACAGCTGAGCTCTGTTTACAGGCTACGCTGTCCGTCAGTGTGCGGGCTGGAGATTGGTGGAGCAGAGAGGGGAGGGGGGGTCCCCGCTAGGTACTGTAAACGAGTGTGTGTGTATTAAGTACGTGTGTTACGCTAGAAGAGTTTGGGACGGACTCTTTTACCCCCTGCAGTGTTACCGGAGTTTTTGGAGTGCTCAAATAAACGGGCCTTTTTCCCAAACGCTACTCTGGTCTCCTGCTCGTGAGGGATTCATTACAATATCATAACATGGTTTAGATTTCTAAATAAACATTCATCTCGTCGCTAGATAGACCTACTCCTGAAAAACTTGTGTCTGTACAAGGTTTTTTGTCCCTACGAGGCCACCGTCATTTACCCGACAGGAGGGGTGAGCGAGTGAGCCCTGCAATCTATAATTTAACCACTGATGTCACTGTTTTCAACAGTTTTCAACCCATTTTACACACTGGCCCTTTAACTGAACTGTGATACAATTAACACAGAGACACAATTAATCTGGAAAGTACGCAACAGAGTTATTAAAAAACTGGAATGTGTTCTTCAAAATGAGAATGTAGACTGACTTTGCATGGAAATAAGGCGGCAGAGTGCATAAAAAAGTTGGGGTGGATGATTTTGAGAAAATCAAATATTCTACTTTGAACAAATACATCGATATTATGACCATATTGTAAGGTTGACTATCGGTGCTTCCAAAAATATTTACACATGAGATTTTTGATACATCATAATCAGTAAAACGGATATAATGACTAAGTGGGTAAAGGCAAATAGTAGAACAGCTAGAACAGTCTGTTTAAAACCAGGAAAAGATAACATTTATGATATCACGATATCGAAAACCTAAGATCCAGTCTTATATTATGATATTGACATAGTGTCCATATATTGCCTAGCCCTATGAAAAAAAACATCAAAATATAGCTTTTATAGAGGGGATGGGCTGGTACCAAAAAAACCCCAAGGTATACATAGGGTCTGCTCTCAAATGAAATACCCGACCACCGCTGCTGGGTCTAAATTTATTTGTTATTTTCGTGACATTTTATGCCTTTATTTTGACAGTGACAGTCAAGGCATGACATGAAATGAGCTAAGGTGGCAATGGGGAGTGACATGTTACAAAGGTCCCCAGCTGGATGTGAACTATTGACTGGTTGGTGCCATAACCTCTAGGCCACCAGGAAACCCCTTCCTGAGATATTATTGCCATGTTCCAGGCCCCCAGTACACTCCTTAGACTCCTACCTAGCCACCAAGAAACACAGAAGTTGAATGAATTAGTTATAAGAATGCTGAAAAGTGTGTTTGACTTTTAGCATCCTAACTTCTCTTCTCCCTAAATACTATAAGCTAGCATCTAGTGGCCACCAGAGGAATTGCATGTTTAGGCCCTTCCCCGTGCTTTTATAAAACAATGAAAATTTCTACTTCCATTATCGGAGTCTGTAACAGGTGTGTTTCTTTGACTCTGACCCTTCTTTTCAAACAGAAAAAGGCCTTTTCAGCCAGTGTCTGGAGAAACTGGTAACTGGTGGAATAGCAAAACCCTACCTGACCTCTCATGTCGGGGGAAAGGTTGACGTGAGGCTGAATGATGGGCGGTGCAGTGTGAATGAAAGTGAGATGTTCTACTACTTCCACACCTCACGAAAACCCTCTGAGTGTGGAACCAAGAGGAGGGTGAGTCACTGATGTTGCATTACTTAGTGATACAGAAGGATTCTGTGCAGGCACATGGGGTCCATGTCATTGGTGCGACAGCCCATTGATTCGACATCCCATTAGTCCGACTGTCCGTGGTGCTGAACGGCTCGCGGCGGGCGTATGGTGCGCCGCGACCGGCTTGAGGCGGAGCAGGCTCACGGCTTATGTGTTTGTCACTTTCTTTTTCATTTTAACCCATACCATCTTTTCCTGACCCTAACCAAGTGGTTTTTGTGCCTAAACCTAACCAGACCTTAACCACAGGGCATCATGATGATTTCGGAACGGACTTGAGTTTAATATGGTCGGAACAATGGGATGTCGAACCAATGGGCAGTTCCCGGCACATGCAGGACAGCACTTACCACTTAACGTAATGGGAACATAAACACAGACTGGCCACGCACATGTGAGTTGTCGATGGTGACAAAGTGTGTGTCAGCTTCATCGAGTGTACCAAGTGCAGCACAATGCTGGTATATGACAGCAAAAAGACGGGGACCTCGACATTAAGAAGCACATGATGAAGGCTTAGCATGGAAAGAAAGACTAGAGTCAGCCTTCCGTGTCCACGTTTGTATCCTTAAAAAAATGTCGGGTTTAAACCGGGCTGGGTCTCATAATTACAGTTAAAGGGACAGGACGGGCCAGGCTCGGACAGAGCATGTACGGGCTCGGGTGGGGCCGGGCTGGATTTTTTTGGGCCCGATCTAAGCTCTAATCCAGGGACAACAGTGCTTAAAGCCCACCACCAATGTATTTTAGCATTTTTATATTTCATATTTTTCCGAGTCATTTCCTGACAATGTTAATTAACCACACTGTTCACCAGATGACTTGTGACCATAGTAGAAACTTCAAGTCATTTGTCAATTTTCAAGCTTGCTTCTGCCTTGTTTGCTGTCTTGGTTCTTGTCTTCTGTCATTCTGTGAACTCAATGGTCAACTTATCTTGTATCTTTAGAATAATTGTAGCATTGTAGCTTTAGTTATCTCACTGTATAGGTGTGTCTGTTTATCTGTCACTCTGTCCATCCACCTGGCAGTTTGGCTATCTAGTTACAGTAGTTAGCTAACTTAGTAGTTGCATAGTTAGCCAAATGTAAATTTATTGCATTAGCTAACAGAGGGTCAGCAGTCAGTTAATGTTAGGCCATTGGTGAGCATCTGCCGCTCTTGTCTTTTAGTGTGTCCCGCACTGGTGGCCCTTGTCGGGCCTTGTCAGCTTTATTTCAGCGATTTCAGCATATTGACTCAGCGTCTGCAACTGCGGAGCCCGTCTGTGAATTAAATCAGATTAGCAGTTCAGCTCAGCGCACAAGAACCAAAATGGAAGTCGGGAAAGTAAACATAGAGCTAAAGTCAAGAGAGAGTGAGACCAAAACAAATTTGTGACAGAAGGTAAGATTATTTTTCTTGAACAGAAACATTTCATTAGGGTTTGTGTCATTGTTCACTGGTGCATGATATAAATGCTCTGTTTTTAACATTGGATTGTACTGTTGATATGCTAACTGGCTAACTAGTGTTAAGACAGTCTTGCAGTTTCCCCTTTTGAATGATGAATGCAGACTGCAGCCGTTTGCTGGTGTGGAGAGGGTTTTTCCCTTCACACAGGCGCAGAACGTACAAGCTGGTTGACTATCAGCTGTAGTCTTTGTAGTAGTGCTGCACGATTAATCTAATCGCAATTGCGATGTCAGGTTGTGCGATTACATAACCGCATAAAAGGCTGCGATTTGCAATTTAATGTAAATAAATATTGTGTGTGCCTGTGAACGTGACTACCTCTGCTGCAGTGTATGGAGTTTGTTGTCATCACGCCCACAAGCTAAACTGGTGCGTGCAACCGGTGTGCAGCAGTGACCAACACAGACGCTGAAGATGAGCACAACCATGAACAGGCTGAGTTGGTGGCGAGAAAAACATCTGTTACATGGCGATACTTTGGATTCACGTACAGCGACGTTGAACAGAAAGACGTGCTGTGTAAGGGTAAAAGTTAAAGTCGCCACATCCCGCAGCAACACGACCAATCTATATCAGCACTCAAGACAGCACAGAGAAAAGTAGGAAGGATGCATGCGAGAGAAAGCCGAGCCGAGTAACGTTAAAGACAAAGAGACAACTGAAAGCTGCCAGAGCCTCATAAAACAACATCCAAGCACAATTACGCAAACATTTGTATGTGTTATGGTGAAATCACGGACTCCATAACAAACTATATAATAACAAATGGAAAAACTGAGCAACTTTGCTCGGTTTCTGCCCACTTGATATGCTGCTGTGTTGTGCTATGGCATGCTGGAATTTGTCATTTACGTGACAACGCCCTGAACGCAACATATGCTCACTCCGCTGTGTGTACAGTGCCATGCTGCACTGTTGTGTGAGCAGCGTGTTTGACTGTGCTCAGTCTGTTGATGGTTATTAACACACTGTCCATAACAATAACTATGTCAGGTCAGTGCTCCCTAATATAATGTAGGGGAAACACTGATTTCAAGCAAGAAGACTAATGATACCATTTATGTATTATATTGTATCGCAATCGCAATATTGTCCACTCAAATCGCAATCGCACATTTTTATAAAATATACAATAAAAATATAACTACTTTTTAGTGTGTTCATGTGCAACTTTTTGGCTGAGACACAGGCGATGTGAGGCGACGCAACAGTTGGCTTTCGTTGCTGCTGGTTCTTTATTGTTGGTTTAGTGTTTCTGGGCCTTAAGAGGTCCAGACGTTGGGCAGTGCACAACTTTTAGCCCAGACATGAACATCTCCGTGCAGCAACAAGAGAAAAGTCTTGATAAAGAAATAAAAAGAATCACAGTGCTGTCCAATCGGTGTCTTTGCTGAGAGCTGATGCGAGAGCGGATGAATCTTGTGGATGGTACACCTCCACAACATTATATAACTGCATTTCAAACAGCAAACTTTGACTGCAAATCTGCCGTTGCTGTGGCTGCTGTGCGGCATTGACAGCAAAGACAAGAGCCAGCGTGTTGTGCTAATTTTTGTCTCAATTGTGGTCTGATTAACAGCAGTTTAGTGTCATCCCACAACTATATTGGGTTGAAGTACCATACACATATGCACGGCAGTCCACTTAAAATTTGAGTTGTACACAATTCTCAGCTCCACATGCACTGATAACACGTGGTGTTGTACAGCTGCCAACTCATGCATTGACTGAAAGACTCAGGAAATTACAGTATTCCCTCAGTCTATGCACCCAATCCATCCCATGTTTTCATGCAGTGAAAAACACATTTATAACCAATAATGTCATGGAGCGAAAAGAGGACACAAACCCACAGACAGACAAGCACAGCAGCACTGTAAAACACTACAGTCAAGCCAGCTGTGGCTGACTCACGGTGCAGCGAAGTTAGTTTAGGTTGGATATTAGAAAAACATTTACTTTGGATCAAGTGGTGTCTTCTCAGTTTCACCTGATGTTGGCAGGAGGAGGACAGACCTCCAGCCCTCTGTTCAACTGTTTGGGGCTTACTGAGGGATCATTGATGTATTACTGTTCAAATAACACCAAAATTATGTTTTTCAATAGACCTAACTACATGCTGGTTTGACAATATTAGTGAAAATTAGCATTAAAAAAATTATACTAAATTGGTCTCATATAACACACTTATTTTTGTAACCAATGTGTTAATTTATTTTACATGAATATTTTTTACAGAAAATAAGTTTGATTGTTTTTTTTTATAAATATTTTAATAATTTTTTTTTCAGTAACTTCAAATGTCACAGTTGGTTTCATTTATCTTCAGAAACAGCACTAAAAACTTATCAGGAGAAGTTGCTTATTCATGGGTCAATATTCAATAAGTAGTATTTATTTGTTAATGTAAATAAATATGTATATAAAAAAAGAGGAAAATATGTCCCCAAAAGGTGATTTAAAGGGGGAAAAAAGGTTTTCATAATAGGTCTGCTAAGAAGCTGCTCAGAATGTCCCAACAGGATCATGTAAACTCTGAAGTAGTTTTACTGCACCTTACTGTAATTTTGGTTGGATTTGGCTGCAGTCGAGGTACAGGACAGATGGACCAAATGGTGCATGTACATTGAAGAAAGTATTTCAAGCCCTGTATCTGAATAATGAGCTGTAAACTAAACTATGAGTTTAGCGTAACTGTGTGTGTGTCTCCAGGTAAACAAAACCCACATAGAATATGAAAACATTCTGAGTGTGGCCTTGACCAGAGAGCTGACGATCAGCCGAAGGGACCTAAAAGTTGTCTGGAAGTGTGTCTACCCACGACATTATGTTCGCAATGCTCAAGTTGGTGTGGATATGGAGTGGTGAGAAGAACATCCTCATAATTTGTCTCTTTGCCTGGGTAAAAACAAAAGCACTGTTCATAAATGAAGGACACAACCATCCAAACACATCCTTGCTTTTGCTGTAGGATCTCCTCAGTCTCCCTGGTGGAGTTCAACTCTTCACTGCAGCTAGGTCTGACCATGACTCTGTACACTGATGAGTCATACACCTCCAGCTACAGGGATGTCATAAATCTGGGGCTAGAGGACACCCTGTTCCTCCAGGTGGCCCTGCAGACCAACAACTCTTTTGCCTCAGACGTGCTCCTGCAGGTGGACTCATGCTGGGCCACTGAGAGCACCAACCCACAAGACGTGGTGCAGGGTGTTCTTCTTAAAGATGGGTATGTGAAAACGTTCATCCTAAACAATTTGTTTTATAAGATGTAATGCATTTGAGCTGCTTTATTTGCCAAGGATGTCACAGATACTGAATGCTATCCTCTCTTGTCCCCAGCTGTGCTGTTGACAACACGTTCCACTGGCTCTCTGTTAACGGCCAGGAACAGAAAAGCAGATTTTCTATTCAGATGTTCACCATGCCTAAAGGGTTGCCTCTCTACATTCACTGCCTGGCCAACGTTTGTGGACTTGTTGAAGACTGTACAAAGGTAAACTGTGGTGTTGCTTCAAGCTTGAGATAGACCTGCTGATTACCTGTTGACATATTTGCAGCTCTTCTACTTACCAGTCAACTCCAGCTGCTGATCTATGCCACTGCACTAGTGTGTAATACTGGTAACGTTCCTCGGCCTATGATGTTGTCCAAAAAGGCCCATGATGATGGCCTTGCTGGCCTCAGGAAGTCTTAAAGAGTTGCTGGTAATGGAACTCGTGGTGCACTCCAGGGCCCGTATTCACAAAGAATCCTAAGACTAAAAGTAGCTCTTAGTGACGTCATTTAATTTTCCCTTGGTAAGATAAGTTATTCACAGAGCATCTTAGGCCTTAAGAGAGCTCTTAAGGTGATAAACAGTTAAGAGGAGGGAGGAGGACTTTTAAGAAATCTAAGAGTGCCTTCAACAGAGAAGATGGCGGAAAGACAGAGAGGAAGGAGAGATACTCTCCGTATGTTGAACGACAGATTTATTAAGACGCTACCAGCTTGATCGTGCAGGGATAATGTTTGTGGTTGACCTCATCAGTGATGAACTTACTTTTCTCACCCAGCGTAGTAACACAATAACGCCCGATTTGGATTGCAGAACGTACCAGCGCTTCTCACACTCATTGCTTGTGCGTAAAAGGAGAGGGGACGACGCATTGATTTGTCGGGCAATGCGCTCCCAAGTCTGCCTCTTCCTTGTGCCGTGATCCCGGGACCAAATTTCCCCTCTTAGTGTAAAACTCCTTTTTTCTCCTCCACGAGCCGTGCCAACAGCAGGCACTGCTCTTCTGTCCAGTTCGGCTGTCACTTTGTTTTTTCTCCATTTCATTCATTGTTTTGGTCATTCTGCCAAATCAAACCACTTTATACAAGGAGGACAGTAATTGCTGACAGCTGAGTCTGCGTCCACCATTAATATCAAATAGATTTAGTAGTAAAATTACCAGCATGGCGAGTAAACATAACAATAAGCAAATCAATATAATAATCGGCATGTGAATGAGGTACGTTCAAACATTTTGAAGCTGTGTAACAATTAATTTAATTTTGCTTAGTTTCATCATCACTACATAAATATTTTCACGATTACACATTTCCTAATACAGTCTTAGTTCTATGATCGGTTGATTTCACTGTCCATTCATTACTAGGAGTGCTTTTTTTTTCTTTTTGTAACAACCAATCACAGCTTTTAAAAGACTGCGTCATACCTAGCCTCGCGTCACCAGGCTCTTCTCTATTCAATCTCTTGATTCTGGTTCCGGTCTAGAGAGCGGATCCGGAATTCACCAAATACCAGACTAAAAGTGTTCAGCATTGTAAAACTTTAAATTCTGGCACACCATCGATTTAGGGTGATGAGGGGTGTAAGAAAATCGACTAACTTAATGGCTTGGGGCTTTTCTTGTAAATTATATTCTTTAAATTAAAAGTTTCACCGCATTTTTATTAGCTTGGTGCTTTTATTTTTACGAAAAGGCGCATCCATCGAATTCCGGATCCTGTCTCTCTCGCCCTGGTTCCGTTTCCTTACCAAAACAGCCACGGAAAGTTCCCAGACTACATCATACCTAGCAACGGGGTCAACCACACCTCCTCACTAAGATAAATGTTTATGTCCTTTCCTTGCTCAGAGTTGCTCTCAGAAACTCCCTGAACCACTCTTAAGCTAAAATTCCTTGCTAGGAATTTTTAGGCTAAGTTAAGAGCTCTCTGAGAGGACTCTGAGAATCTTTGTGAATACGGGCCCAGAGGTGTAGTGGTTCCTATATGCATCTAGCTAGCTACAAATGGAATTGCTTTTTTCTTAAGTGATACATACTTTAAAAAATCAACATTTCAAACAGAGCTCAAGAAATATCACCAAGTGGGTTGTTTTCTGTGCAGCTTGGTTGTTTATCTGTCTTGCTAGCTTTCAGTATGGTAATATGGCTGCTTCTGCAGTTCAGTGCTTTAGGCCAGAGGGAGGGGGGCCCTGCTAAGAGGGTTCCTGATGGACATCACATGCAGCACTGGCTGGGGAGATATCCGGGGCACGCTAATTATCATCCTGGCTGGCCCTGCTGGCGATAGGAGGCCCTCCTCCCCTCATCTGAACAGAAGGGGAGAGAAGATGACAGATTGTTTTCAAGGGTAGAAATTTAAAGCTTGCAAAAGTTATGTCAATCTCCAGTGTCAATCTTTTTATGCCTCCATGCCAGCAAAAGCCGTGGCCGGAGGCATTATGTTTTCGGCGTGTCCGTCTGTCAGAGCGTACATACATTGTCCCATTCCTGTGAATGTCTTAAGAATGCTTTGAGCAAATTTCTTAAAATTTGGCACGAGCATCTACTTTGACTCATCAATGAACTGATTTAGAATTTGGTGGTGAAAGGTCACTGTGACCTCACAAAGCACGTGTTTGGCCATAATTCAAGAATAAATGCAATAATTATGATACAAGTTCAAACAAATGTCTAACAGGATAAATTAGTGTCATTTTATATCCAAAAAGTCAAAGGTCATCTTCACTGTGACATCTAATGTTCTAAAAAAAAAAAAAAAAAACACTTTTCTGGCAATTGTTAACGTCATAACTCAGAAAAAGGGGAGACATTTGGTCATAATTTCAAGTCATGCGGAGGGGGTGGGGGGACATATGCATTGAAACAGACAAGATGTATTAGGCTAAGTAACGGTGCGGCGCACTTTTTTTTTATTCCAACGCCACACAGTCACATCTACAGTTCAATAATAATACAGATGCATTGATTTTGTGTCTTCTCCCTAGAGCCCGTTGGGCCGGGACCCCCCACATTCTGACGGGTCCAAGGGGGGGGGGGGGGGGGGGGGGGGACTATTCAATACAATGCAATAACAAATTGTCATTAACGTATTACGCTATAAAAAACGATGAAATTATGGACCTACCCATGTTTTAAAATGACCTGTTGAAGTGAAAAAAACGAGTACTGACGGGAACAGACGAGTGGAGTCGATGTTTAACCGCCGCGGAGAGCACAGGAGAAATGCGCTGCCTGTGTGGACAGTCAAGCGCCTGCTGCGAGTACACTCGCAGGATTTCCACGGCACTAACGCGCTCGGTGTGTCCTTAGCGTTAATTATAACAGCCAACTTATTGAAAAATGTCGGGTTTAAATCGGGCTCGGGCCCATAATTACAGTTAATTGGACGGGCCGGTCCCGGACATAACGAGCACGGGCTTGGGCCGGGTCGGGCTGAATTTTTTGGGCCCGATCTAAGTTCTGCTTCTCCCGTCCTGCAGGAGAAAACACGTCATTTTATAGGCTATTAATAAAGAGATTCATGGGGTTGTTTGTTTCGTTTCCCTGGTCTGCATGTCTTTTGACCCACTGGTCAGAAATAGCGCTCCTATTTCATTGTTTTCATTTAGTTTTTAATCACACAGTGATTGAGGTTAAGGTAAGCCCAGCGCCAGGATGAAGTTACTGAGGGGGCGGTTAAAAATCAAGAGGGGGCAAATCTTTATTATGCAACATAGGTTCACGCAGTGAGTTATAAAGAGCGCGCAGCCGTGCGTAATAGGTGAAACACAATAAACTGCACGTCTTCTTTCATGTTTGTTCCATGACAGAAGAAGCTTAGAGGCAGACAGACAGGTGGAGCAAGCGGCAAATTGATATGAAAGCTGGTTCAGGGCATATTCGTCCATTTATGAATAAATATGGAGTGGAAACACTCATGCATGTGCACCAAGTTCCTGTGTTGACATCCTGTTGCTAGGCTACGTCTTCTTTTTCTTCTTCTTCTACTGTTTAATGGCGGCTGGCAAACAGGGAATTGGCCCATTACCGCCACCAACTGGTGGAGTGTGGATCAAAATGACTATTACTATTTGCCTCTGTCAGAGTACAAAAGTTACCCGGGCCATGCCGTGAAAATGTACTGTAATGGATTGATTTGGCTGTGGTATCCATGGTTACTGTTAGGTTAGGGCAAAGGCAGTGGTCATCAATTTCAAGTTAAGTCAGAGGTTGGAAAGGAGCCATGATGGTATGATAGCCCGTGTAACATCTGCTAATATTGTGCAGAGTGCAGTCCAGAGCCCCAGTAGGCTTAGGGGATCCATTGGAGCTCACAGTACAAATCAGTTCGGGAGTTAATTTTAAGTGATTAATTTTTCCACGCTGCACTGCTGCACAGGATCTTAGGATTCCACTTACTGCCAAATTCCTCTTTAACCCCTGTGCATATATACAGCCATAAGGTATACCCACCTCTGGGCGGGGAAATCTACCACATACCTACAAACACAGATATGCATCAGTGTAAATCTTGCCACGTTAAAAACTGCAGGTGATCATGTTACAGTCTTTCACATTGTTTGTGGCATTAACTGCAACTGGAAGACTTTTGTTCCCTGACTTGAGGCTTTAAGGCAGTGCCGTCAGTCAGGCAGCAGTAAGTACCCCTGTAGCACCAAGGCTGCAGGGATGCGTTGTCTTAAGGAAAAACTGTGTGTGAAAGAAAAAAATAAAATAAAAATGTGATCCCATCAGCCCCTTTGACTTGTGCACTGTGATTCAGTCCTTTTTGTCGTCTTACATCATTAACTTCTGCTTTGTAACAGTCCATGTTTCTGGATGGTTCTGGTTGTCAGTTGTTCAAGGTTGTGGAATGAACTGTCCACACATATTGACCTCAATAAGATGGCCGCATGATTGCACCTCCTAAACACAGGCAGCAGTGATCCACAGCAGGACTGGGCCAGCACCTCACAATCCCACCGACACACCAGTTTTTACTTAGCGCACAGCACGCTACTTCTTTCCTTTCTCACCAGAGCTCTGTTGGAATTGGCATATAGAAAGAGTCACCCGGTTTAATGGTGCTGTCTAGGGTTAGTCAAGTTTCGGTAAATCAAAGGATAATACAGTTCAGCTTTATCATTGTCCACGTTTCCAGTTGGTTCTGGTAATCCATGGTTGTGGAATGATTTAACTGTCCATAAATCCTGACTCCAGCAAGACAGCTGCATGGTTGCTTCAGAGTACTCTGGTTGAATTGCACCATCCATTTAGCCAAGTTTTGGTGAATTAAAGGCTATCACAGTTCCTCACATCCTGTTGGAAACTGATGTGGCACTGATATCATCCAGTTGATTTTCTAAAAACCTGTACACTGACTAGCACAGTGCTAATTAAGCTTGTACCCATTTCCTCACCAGCTTTCCTTGATGTGTACATTTCTGTAAGTCGAAAGGATTAGAGTTTACAGACTGGTGAGTTGATTTTGTCATCCTGATGATGAATTCGCAGTCACATGCCATTACCGTCCAACACCAGCCACAAAAAGCAACAACAACACGTGCAAAATAAACGAGCCCAAATTTAGCAGAGCTGACAGAGAGACAGCTGTAAGCATCCGCGTCTATAGAACAAATACCCCTTGTCACACCATGTTATTTATATATGTGTTTATATGTGTGTGTGTGTATGTGTGTGTGTATATGTGTTTATATGTGTGTGTATGTGTGTGTGTGTATATATATATATATATATATATATAGATAATATTTTAACTGTTGTAGTTGGTTAAGGTGGAGCTATTTATCTATTTCAGATACAGTGGGTTCGTGTTGGGTAACTACAACCGTGCGTCATATTCAAACAACTGAATGTAAAATCTTAATCTCTTAAGTAAAGCTGTCACATGTGGGAGAGTGAAAATCAACAGCTTTGCCTAATTTTCTAATAGAATTGCAGCAGCCAGCAGCGCACCAAGAGGTCATTGAGCCACGTAGGCCGAGAAGGGAAACGAGCTGCCGTTGTGTCTGCTGGACCTCTGATGGTCGACAAGAGGATGACGACAGGAGTCCCACCATCTCAGTGTGAGTTTATGTCGAGACGCTGGCCAGAGTCTCAGTCCACACTACTGAATTTATGCACACTATTACATGAACATCAGGCTTGGGCAGTATCTTTTTTTCATACCTTTTATACCTACGTGGAATTTCACCACTGCATTTAGGTTAATTAAAATGATTGACCTGATGTGTATGTATAATATAAACCTTGAAATATTTCTCCCACACTTTGGTTGAAACTAGGGCTGGGCGATATGGCTTAAAAATAAAATCTCCGATTTTTTTCACACCAAACCCGATTTGCTATTTTAATCGATTTTTTTTCCTTCTTCAAAACACACTACAAATGACAAAGAAATTATTCAAAACAAGTTTTGCTTTTATTTTGTTTTGATTTTCCCTTCTGGGATTTGAACAAAATTTCCCATTAGGGCTAAAGTGCAATAAAACACAAGTCTTGAAACAAGCTTGTAAACAAGATGGCAGGCCCTGCCATTGTAAACAACAGCGAAAATTCTGCTTTTCAGCAAGCTTTCTACTGGCCTCAAACAATGTCCCAACTTCCAGGGACCTAATCTCCCAGTTTTGAAAATATAACTAAGAAAACGTTCACGTCTTTGACAGTGATACAGCGCACCTTGCAGCTAACGTAAAAGTGCTTCCTATTGAAAAAAATTAGTCCCTTTCTGATAAAACACTTTTTGAAAACATTAACATTTAACCTGTCAGATTGTATGTCATTACAAAATAGATAATTTTCCCCATTGGTATTGATATAGTGCAAACAAAACCTTCATTAAAGTTCACATGTGCATATAAATAAAGGGTGCCTCTTGTATACGAAGATTATTTTGTATCCCTATTTTGAATCTCTGAATATGTAAACAAAATCATCAAACATCTGCATGCATCGCATAATCAACATCAAATTTTAGAAGATATGCAGGACATGAGATGCTTGCAATGCTGTCTTTAGTTTGTTTTTGTTTTTTTCTTTTTACAAATTTTTGGCAAGGAAAACAAGCCTGTCTACCTACCTCTGGCTTGAGGCATGCCCTGTTGCAAGTAACAATGCCACCCCCCACACTAAATACTCTCTCTGATGGGGCACTTGTAGCAGGGACAGAAAGGTATTTCTTGGCCAGATTACTGAGCCTTGGGAAGTTTGGTTCGTGGTGGTTCCACCACTCAAGTGGATCAGTGTCTGGGTCTGCCTCAGGGGTCTGCAGGTAAGTTGCCAGCTCAGTCTCTATTTTCCCTGCCTCTGACTGGTGGGGAGATGGCACTGGCATACTCTTCTTGAAGAAAGAAGCTAAAGTAATATTCTTATTGGGTGGAGGCTGGGCATCCTGGCGCTGGGCTTGCCTTAACCTCAATCACAGCTGGACCAGGCTGCTGTGGTGTACTTTTTTCAGCAGGCAGAGACAACAGCTCAGTGACTGCTCTTTTTTTTTTTTTTTTTTTACTTATTCCACCTTTCCTGGGTCAGTGTAGGTTGTTCGGAACCTGGGGTCCATCAGTGAGGACATGTCTAAGAGTTCATCCGTGACAGGGTTGCTGTATTTGTTATCAAGGTTCAGCAGAATGTTTTTTTTAATAGTTTTAGTGAGCTCTGTATCTTCTTCCTCTGGCTGTAGGAGACTGGTTTTTGAACCAATGGAGCACCGGTTTAATATAGGAAAAGCTAACATAAGCCTCCCTGGACAGGGCGTCAGTAAAGTCTTGGAGTGGTTTGACAGCTTTATTTATTGACTCTAATACCTCAATGTCTTGCCATGTGGGCACGAGATGCCGACTTTTCTTGTCTGAGCCCAGGACACAGGCTATGGCCTTCTCCTGTTCCAAAAATCTCGCTATCATTTTCTGTCATGAACCCCATCTGGTGGGGGACTCCGTTATTAGCTGATGAGGGGGTAGACCAAGCTCAGCCTGTACTTCACCCATCTCTCCTCTTTTTTTTTTTTCCAGCTATAGGAAAAGGCAGCAGCAGCCTTTTTACAAACCCCAATGGCAAGTTCGATCCGTGGGTCCACACCATTCTCTGTATAATAAAGAAACACAAACGAAACATTTTTTACCGTGGCATAAAATACTGTAAAAAAGGCCAAGAGATTGTGAATGGAGCTGTATGATACACCGCTATGACATCATAGCCCTAGAGAATTCTGGGAGTTTTTCTTTCCATGGAGAAGTTATGCAAGCCTCATGGACAGAGTGCAAGCTGCTTGACTAACCTGTGTGGACTTTATTTGTGTAGATGTGCATCCATGATAATGTAAGTGCTGAAGAATTATTCTTTTATAATTTGGCGGGTGAAATGTGTTTTGTTTTACTGTTTCATATCTGCATTAGGCACTTGTATGCTACATTTCCCTTTGCTAAATCCATGCGGTCTGAGGAGATTTAAATGCAGACAATATTACCAAATTCTCCCAGAATTTCCTTTGTATAACCATAGAAATGAGTATTAGTCTGTATAATTGTATATTGTGTGGTGTTTTCATTGCTAGTTTGACTAATTTAAGACATTAATTGTTTAATTGAAAAGGAGGTAGTTTAAAGTCTGTAGCAGCATTTGACCACTAGAGGGCAGTGTGTACCCATGTAACAGGCCCAGAGGCAGTGTGAAGAATGTGAAGGTATTGTTGGTGAAAAAGGTTTGAGCACCCGTAACAGTGGAATTTGTAGTTGTGTACAGTGATTTGTATGTGTGTCAGTATGAGTTGTGTACTTGTAGATTTTTTTTCTCTCCAAAAATACAACACAACACTTACACACTCTCAAATTCTTAATTACAGGTGCACAAATCCTATTTTACAAGTCAGAGATTAAAAAACTGATACGCTCACATTTTTGCTCCTATTGTAGCAGTATATTTGGTGCAAAACATATTTGTGCACCTGTATCAAACAATGTGAAGTTGTGGACAAAATTTGAATATGTGCAAACCTGAATGTGAACTTGTGCAAACAATGTTCAAAGTATGTAAAATACTTTCTCAGGAAATTATTTGTATTCCTTTAAAACACACATACAAATCGATAACTACAACTGCTCAAATCTTCCCCACGAGTCACAGATTCTGTTTCCCTCAACTACAAATCACAAATCACGCTTTCACTGAGATATTTGGTGAAAAACTATCTGTGCATTCAGTCTATGGAGAAAAAGGTGGGTGCTGATCTGAGATCGTCTGATTCCACAACCAATCAGAGGATACATTGTTAAAATGAATCCACTAATTTAGTCATAGGCTGCTGCTGCTGCAGTCTTGTGCAGCTCGCAGAGAGCAACATTCCTCCCACTCAGCTGCGTACCTCTCCGCTTGAGGTGCTGGAATAAATTTGTCATACTGCTATCTTCGGTTGCAACAGCTGTCAGACAGATTTTGCAGTAGGTCGTAGTTTGTTCAGTTCCAAATAACCGACGACACTGGGCTTTTTTTGGGGACAAGCTCTTCCTGGCTTGCTGCCATGTTGTGTACTGTGTATCTGTGGAGAGGCGGGGGGAGCGGGTCAGTGCACTCTGACCTATGGAAGCCCAAGGGGAGCACTGACGGTGGAAGTTCAAGAAAAAAGCCAATTTTCATTAAATAAATTCTTTTACTACAAATTTGAATTAATCGATTAAATCCATTTATCGCCCAGCCCTAGTTGAAACTGTGTTTTAGTTTATTGTAAGTGTGACATAAAGTTAAGTGTGAGGCATATATGTGCAGTCTGAATACAGAGTTAATGACATTACTTGTGTCCATCTCTTCACAGGGGCAGAGCACATGACAATGATCTCCATTGTGGCTGGATCAATAGGCTTTTTGGGAGTAACTCTGCTCTCAGTGAGTGCAACCAAAGCAATCATGACTTACTATGAGCGACTACGACTGCAATAAAGTGTTTGGAACACAATCTGTGAGTGTGGTATTTTAATGATGAAGACAGCTCACTGTAATAAGGCAGAAATATATTTAGAAAATGACAGATACGGAGCCTTCCATAATTTTCATGAAACTTGTTACACAGTCAATTTTCTCAAAGTGGGTGCAGTAGGGGGACTACACCATGACGGTGTAGGCGAAACAGGCTGGCAGCAGGTTGGATTATCCTGACTGGCTAGCGTGTGTTATGTCTGCCAGAGGTTCTGACTCAAGTCCTTTGGCCTAGTCAGTTGTTGTTCAGATATCCTGGCTTGACCCCTGATCTGAATTGGAATGATACTGGCATGTGGATGATCATGAGTTGTGCCCCAAGTGTCTGGGTATGAGCCACCTCAGAGAAGCCCTGTCTGACGCAAACTTTAACATTGACTGTATGTGGCCTGCCTATATCTGTTAAAAAGCCAGTTAACATTTCATTTTTTTGGTTCACAACACAATGTCAGAACTATTATACACTTTGTCAACATGCACCAAGTAGGAACTATGCAGATAGAACTAATGTATTTGTGTCAACAGGTGGTACCAAAGCAAAGTTACCGAACAGCAGACATTTCCTGCTTTATAGCAGACATGGCTACAGTAGAGAAGTGTTTAGTCAACAGTTCAGATGTGCAGAGTTGGTAGAAGAAGAAATCTTGTGGCAAGTCTTCTGCAAAAAACATCTTTTTGGCTTCTGGATATTTGCCCTCTTCCTTTGGCCTGCCTCTGCGCCTCTCTAACCGTTTACAGGAAGCAAGCCAAGAGGGATGCAGCCCAAAAGTTTCCATATGCCAGGGCTGTCCAAATTTTTTTGTATGGGGGCCAGATTAAAAATGTGAAAATGTGGTTTCAATTATGTGTTTTTTAGACGTTTTAATCTGGAGTGCCGTAAGCCTCAGTTACAGCCGGGTTCCACCGGCTGCAAACATAAGCGTCACGTCAGCATAGCGTCACGGCGTATTCATTTTGGCTCCACTGACTGCGTACGGAAGCAACACATAGAGAAGCTAGCGGGGTTGTTTATCATTTGCGGAGCTGAGAGGCTGCATGAAATGTTAACGCATTTCCCACCTAAGTTATTACATATATTTGAGTTATCTACAAGTTAACTGTACTGTTTGTCATTAACTCGCTTTCAAATGTCCGCCACAGACATTTACACAATGTCACAGATAAACATGGGTAAATGCACGAAAAAAAAATCATCACATATCACCTCTGATAATGGTTTATTCTTTTAAAAACACATTGTGTTCGTTTAGTACACTATCTCATGTAGTTTTTATCTGCTGGAGGGTCGCGTAAGGGAGCGTAGCACGACAAAAATAGAAGAGCCGCGTAAAATGAGTTGTCGCACCGCTCCCGTTGCCGGTGCAGCCGCTGTAATTAACGGGGTCAAGCTGCATGGCGCGGTCCCAGGGAATTGTTGTTTTTTAAAAATATAAGTGTTTTTCCTAGATTTGGAAGTTGTGAATACTGAATTGAGAGTACACTGTGGACTTTAAGGGGATGGTAAACACACTTATGTAATCAGATTTTAAATATCTATTTTTATTTGTTTATTTTTTTAACTGTAGATAGTTACTAAAATGTGTCATCCTCAGACAATACAATACTAAAAAGTAAACCAATAATAACAATAATGAAATAAGCAAAAACAATATTAAAATTATATTGAAATTTTAAAATCTATTTACAGAGCGGAATGGCAGCCTAATAGATATCTTAGATACAATTTATTATTGTTAAGACACTTTATTATTGCTTAGATACTGTTTAGCCTATTATTGTATTTACTTTTAGCATGCTCCACTTTTATCTACTGCAGGCTTTATGTTTGAATTTATTTAACCTCTTGCACTCCACCCTCATTCTGTAGTAAAAACGCCTAAAATGACATACCGAAATTAAAATGACTGTAGCTTCTGAACTGCTCTGACTACATGCATGCATGAGGTCTTGCCAGAAAGCAAACTCTCTGAGAAAAGAAAAGAAAGAAATTGTTTGCAAAGTTTGTCACACTGTGGTGTCTGCCCCCAAGGCAACACGACCAACTTATAATCATGTTTATTAATCGTGATTTCAATATCAGTCAAAATAATCATGATTACTATTTTTGCTATAATCGTCCAGCCCTAGGACATATTATACTCTTTGTAAACAAGTTAGAATAGGTCTATGGGCTATACAAAACATATTCATGAAGTTCTTTGCACAAAATCACTCTCACATAAAGAGATCTCACCAGCTCTATTCTTGCCAGTTTCAGTCCCTGTCAGAATGAGCTGTTTAAAGAGCATATTTTTACAAAATACATGTGTAATCTTGTCTAAAAATTGCCTTTTGAAAAGTTGATTGAGGATTTAACCGAAAAAGTGACAGTTTTGAGCAAGGTGCAGAAAAATGCTTTTTTTTTTTTTTTTTTCAACATTGCGTCATATTACGTCACGAGAGGGAGTTACATGCTAGGCTTGGCGCTGCCATCAGTGTGGGGGTGGTCGTGTTACAGTGAGTCAGTGTGTTTACAGTAGTTTTGGATTGCGTTAATTTATCATCAACATGGTAAATTATTGCGTTTGTGGAGGTTGCACACGAGGTGATTTAATGTAAATTGCACCATATTATTTAATTAAATCAATATTAATATTAATAATTGTCAGTAATTTCTGATAATTGCTTTGAAACTTTGAACAACAAGTTCCCAACGACGGGTGTGACCTGTTAAGAAGTCAGGTCCTAACAGTAACAAGAATGTTTTCCATCTGCATGACTAAGCATTCTTAAGGTGTAGTCAGACAGCTTGGTTTTTTATATTGTGTGCTGGATCTGATTATAGGTACAACAGGTTCTGCCATGGTTAAGGTTGTCAGTGTTCCAGAACTGTTAAAGTGCATGTAGCAGCAGGTCCTCTTTTACCACCCATTCATTGTCACGGTAGCAGTTAGTGCTAGATCACATCAGATCAGATCAGACAAGACACGACACAATCAGATAATCCTTTATTTGTCCCACAGTGGGGAAATTTGCAACATTACAGCAGCAGAGGGATAGTGCAAGCAGGACGCATCAGTAGAAAAACAAAATAAGGCAATATGAAAGTACGTATCAATAAAAAGAAAAACATAGGTCGATGTAATGAGTTAACTGTACAAATCAAAGAGCAATATAATAAGCAAACAGTGCATAAAAACACAGAGCAATATAAAAGAAGCAAAATATAATAAAGAGACAGACTGAGTGGCTGATTTCATATTAGTTACTGATGGGATAGATATTGCACAGTTTAGCATATATGTATCAGGGTAGATCAAATCGAGTATTTGCGTCAATCCGCAGGCATATTTTGAGGCAGACCACTTTGCCATGACCCAAAAGGGACTAGACTAGGCTTAGAATAGATGTCGTTCTTTGTGCATCGCACTGAGGTCATAAGGATGAGGGCCCTTTCACCACAATGCGCCCCTGGATCTGTAACAGCATTGTCATTGCAGACATACGCCCGCCGGGAGCCGTTCAGCACCGCGGAGAACTCCCCACACAACCCCGACCCCAGAGTTAGTAACAGGAGGTTATAGTGTTTCACTCCCTTCTCTCTATGGCACTTGCATCTCGACCAGTAGCCTACTTTTGTTGCATTACTGATCCTCTATGGTACACAAATACAGTATAGCCTAGTATAATCACATATCGGAACAACGGGACGTCGGACTAATGGGATGTCGGACCAATGGGCTGTCGGACCAATGACATGGACCCCCTGCAGCATTGCTGCTCCTCCACCACCCAGCAACCCTACAGTAGGTTACTGATATACACTAACAAGACTACAGATAGAATACCGTAATGGCATGTATGTTTAGCATGATCACTTATATAATACAGTAGTTTATTACATTGCTCTATTAAATGCTGTATTCTGATTGGTCAGTCGCGGCATTCAGAGGTCTGATATTACTGTGTAATGACCGTTGCTATGTAGCCCAGCGTTGCTAGGGACGCTGCCCTGACAACAGTTACTTTTTTACTGAGCTAACATAGCCGTTACCGCTTCAAAATAATAATTTACAAGATACAAAGATGGAGTATTTTCATGATATTTCATGATTTTCATTTTCTCTTAATTCCCTGTAGCTATTGTAGCGCAGATTCAGCCGTTGCCAGCAGTTATTTTTCTCTCCTCCCGATTTAATTTATAAATCAATAAAAATCGTATATTTAATCAATAATCGGTCTAAAATTATTTATTTAACTGATAATTAGCTGTGTAATAAGCGGGATAATGTATAATGAGCCGGTGAATACTGGGAAAACGACTTCCTTCAGGGACAACCGCCATGACATGTCAGCTTCATAAAAAGTTAAAAAGTATAGCTGCAAATTAAAAGCAACAACAGATGTAAAACCACACAGAGACAATACATCTGTCTGAGCCTAGCTATACATATATACAAAACTCTGTCAAAGTACACCAAAGCATACATTTTCGTTTCCAAATATTTATTTGAAAACGAAACCATTCATAGGGTCAATAAAAAAACATTGTTAATAATAAAAAACGAATGTACAGTGACCGCACAGCCGTGTGTCATTGTGTGTGTGTGTGTGTGTGTGCATGCACGTGTGCGTGTGTGTGCGTGTGCGTGTTAGTATATCAGAAAGGAGGAATATCAATTTAAAAAAAAGTTTCCATTAATTATTTTGGTGTTTATTTTATTCTTAAGGTTTTTTTCATGAAAATGCGTAATATATAAAATCAATATTATAGACCAAAAGTTAATCTACTTTATTAATCTACTTTATTATTGTAGAATGTATTTAGCAAATCACCACTTTCAAATGGAGCAGCTATACTTTCAATGAAGCTGACATGTCATGACAGTCAAGCACCCCCCGGGATTACGGCAGCCAATCACCGTTGTGCTGCAGGCGACAGGACCCAGTGAAAAACCGCTCCAGATGAGATTTCTCATCTCAAGCGACGAGCGAAAAACCGCTCTGTCGGTCCGGTGTGAACACCTCAATCGCCCGTTTGCATTGACTTTGTATGTAAACTCGTCTCTAGCGAAAAAAAAACAGGTCCGGTGTGAACACACCTTTAGAGGGAGGAGACAAGAGATAAACCTAACCTGCTCATAGACTCAGTTGCCATGGTGATTGACTCAGAGTTTGATTTACCTCTCTTTCTGGAGCTGAAACCCGGAGTTTCCCTCATTTCAGGGTTAACATACTCAGAGGCCTTTCTGATATAGGCTGCCCCTCTGGCTCCACTCAGTTTTCCAGACAAAGCAGTCTCTTGCCGCTCTGGAGTTATCTTGTGCTGCATTCACGGCAGTCAGACATTGGAGATTCACGCTCGTAAAAAGCAAATTGGCCAACACTTTTCTTTGAATTCATTGCTGCCAACTGGGGTGGCAGGGCTTTCTTTTAGGGTGGCAGTTGCCACCCTATGCCACCCTGGTAGATCCACCCATGTGAACAAACATGTTAAGCAGTGTTAAAAATAAAGAGATCAAAAGAGTATGCCAGTCTCCTTGTTGGACCCCTCAACACCACGCATACTCCCCTCTTTGGACCAGTGAAACAGGCTGCTGTTGCATTTCATCTGAATAAATATTGAAAGAAGTTCCATTAGTGTGTCAATAGTTAATAAGTTAAATAAAATAAGAAAAAGACATATTCAAACATTTTTGAACAAATGCTGTATATGATATTGTGCTTTATTTGGAGTAAATATATAAACAGGTGACAATACAGTTGCTCACAAAAGTTTTGTTTATTTGGACATAAAGAGAATTATATCTTTCATCCCCCTCATTTAAGCACATATCAAGGCCCTTATACACCAGTGTCAGACCATTAGTGAATGTGATGTAACAGCTGAAAATCTATTTATCACTCTCTTCAAACATATCATTCTCTGAGGTGCTTTCTCCTGAAGAGGCAAACAGTTAGTTTTTGAGATTAATACACAAAAAGCATCTTTCCATTTATCATAAAACCAAGTGATTCAGGTGACAAGTTTCCGAGTTAGTGCAGGGAACACTTTGATTTGTCTTTGTGAACCACAGCCAGGCCATCTCCATAACCTGAAATCCTACCCTGCTGAAAGTGATTAAAAAAAAAAAAAAATCGCCAAGACAAGCTTTATTTGGTGCAACACAGCTACCTTGACTTAACCCAGTTTTAGTAAGCATAAGGAAGTCAACTTGCTGTGATACAAGGAAATCATTACAGAAAAATTTAATTATTTTCTTTTTTATTTTATTATTCTATTTATTTGGCAGCAATCTGGTAATAAATAAACAATACCAAGTTGTTGGATGGAGATGGGACAGGACCTGTCAGAGAGGCATTAAGTGCCGACAGGGATTCAGACCTGCCAGCCTAAAAGAAAGATTATGAGTACCTTGATTAACAGCCCTGCTAGGATAAGACAATGCCTCCCTTTATCACATCCTGTTCTTCCTGTGACCCCAGGGGGCCACGCCATCCCCTCTCTTACCAAATGCTTCTGTGTGATAAAATTGAAATGCATGTTGGAAGTGAGATTATTCTTTTTGTTCCTCTTTGTTGGTCGTTTTGCCATGTCCTAACTTGTACATGTGCATAAGCATGTTTTTATCTGAATGATACTTTACTTTAACCCTGTAAAACAAAACATTGATAAGTTGCAGAATTCAATTTCAACGTCAACTGTTAACCCTTTTACTTTTAAATTTTGTTGATCCAGTTTTCTTTTATCTCCAGTGTTTAACATTTTTGGGCGATCTCTCTCTTTCGTGCATCATCAGATGGCCAACTCCATGTCATGCAGCCATGCCCTAGTCGAAGAGGCCGGATTCTGAGGGTGGGCTGTATAGGGGGCAGCTGGTGATTATGTGCTCGGCAATCTGTTCAGACTTCCACCAATAGAATATATATTCTATTGGTGGAATATCTGAGTTTGAATTATTCTGAAATATTAATTATAACTTCATTTGACATGTGTGGACTAGATTTTAAAGTCTAAACTGCATTCATTGTAAATATTCCACAAGGTGGCACCATATCCCTCTGCTTTGACAGTGAGATCACTATTTTGGATTTACCCTTTGTATAAAGTGTGTGTGTGTGTAAATAAAGCTGCCTTACTTATGTTATTCATGCAGCTCCTAAAAACGTATAAATACACAATAAAAACTAAGCAGGCTACGTTTTTGTTTTTTTTCTCCCTCCTGAGGCACTCACGTGAAGGCAGTGTGCACAACTCAGATAATGTCATGCGATATTTGCATATCAAATAAGCACCGCATGTGTACTCTGCTGCGCTCCTCCCCCTGCCTGTTCTCCGTCTCACCGTGGAGGACCAAAGGAGGAGCTTGTGTGTGTGCATCTGTGTGAAACACAGCGATAAACAAAAACAAAAAAAAACGAACAGCTCCCAACTGCGACTTGTCTTTGTAGAAAGAGTGTCCCTGGTACTCTGGATAATCCACAGACCTCACTGTCAAGATTTGTTGTCATAGGGACTTCAGCTGAAAGCACTCAAGGAAATCTAATAAAACCGGGTCACTGTTTCTGAAAAGATGTGTTGCTTTTGAATCTGTTAAATATGTAAAATGTAAATGCCTTCCACCGTATTGTAGGGTGGAGGCATCAATATCAGATATCTCAAAATAAATCCAAAATGATCCGCATGGCGAGATAGTCGTGCGTCAGCCAGGACGCGCATCTCTACCGTAGCCTCTTGCTCAGACGCAGGCAGCATATATTTCCTCTCTGCACAGAGATGCATTTATTTATAGTAACCACGTTTTAAAGTGAGCAGCATCTACATGTCCTCTACAAATCCCGACCAAGTTTGGATGAACGAGTCACACGCAACCTGACGGAAACGAAGACTGCTCATCGGTCCTGTGTACCGCTGTATGCAGGACGCACTGATTTCATGACAGGAGCGAAAGGATCCACGGTATAATTCATTTTTAATTAAGTTTTACCACAAAGTATGACTTTCTTGACCTTAAAATTTATGTTTTAAATTCATTAACGACATATTTAGATGTCATGTCACAACTCAAACAGGAACAAAAGATAATATTTCTCTCCTCATTCACTGCCATTCATATTTTTTCCGATCTAAGGTCCCATGAGCTTCACTGGAAAGGGACGTGACTTCGGCCCTCTATACAGAGGGAACTTGTTTAGATGAGTCACAATGTAGCAATGATTGAGTGTTCAATTGTTCACTCAAATTGCCTGTAATGCCATGTCTGAGCACACCTCTTGAAACAATAAATTCTAGGAACATTCACTGAGTGTTTTGATTTTCTAGGAGTAGGAACAGAATCACATTTGTTTTATAATTTTCATGAAGGGAACATTAAACTGAAAACATTGTGGTAACCTTCCTATAATGTTCAGTTAACCTTGGGAACGTCAGGAAAACTTGCTATTTATAATTGTGTTTAAAACATTCAAACATTTTGGCAACCATCCTATAATATTCAAGTTACTTTCCCAGAACATTCAGGGAACATCAAAATAGCCTTCTGGTTATGGTAGGAAAACTTGCCGTTTTAACTTGGAAGGAACGTTTGAGGGAGAACATTCTGGTAACCTTCTTAAAGCATTCTATTAACCTTCCCAAAACATTCAGGCAACATCAAAATATCCTTCTGGTAACGTCAGGAAAACTTGCCGTTTTAACTTAGAAGGAAAGTTTGAGGGGAGACATTTTGGTAACCTTATAATGTTCAATTAACCTTCCAAGAACATTCAGGGAACATCAAAATAACCTTCTGGTTACGTCAGGAAAACTTGCTGTTTTAACATGCAGGGAATGTTTTACGGAGAACATTCTGGTAACCTTCTTTAAATGCTCAATTAACCTTCCAAGAACGTTCTGGGAACATCAAAATAACCTTCCGGTTACATGAGGAAAACTTGCCGTTTATACCAGTATATTACGTTGTGTTGCAACATTCAAAAAACGTTCCTACACCTTAAAACAAATGTTCCCAGAACGTTTAGGGAGCCAAAATTTGTTTGTGCTAATAATGTCAGCATGTTGTATTTGTTTGGAAAACATGTTTAGTATGAGACAGTTGTTTTGTCAGTGAACTTTGTGAGACGTAATGGAGCCAAATTTTGTAACTTTACCTTTGTTAAATGTTGCTGTTGTCCCTGGGGCCCTGGCAAGGTCTGCTAGCTGCTAATTTCTACAATGCAAAATGCCATAGACTTGTGCTATTAACATTAGCATGTTGTATTTGTGGGGAAAATGTATGCAGCAAAAGACAAGTGATTTGTCTGTGAAATTGTCTATGTTTGAAATTGACGCTATCAATACAAGTTCAATGTGTGTTTTGAATCAACTCAACTTTACAACACTTCACAGAAACCCCACCGCCGACTGCTGTTTTGGAGGTGTAACTGCAGAGTGACACCACCACATCAGTATACATGCTCACAACAGTGTAGGCCACTTGGGTAGGCTTCAGAGTAGGGTCTGCATAGAGCTGATGTACAAGTCTAAACTGCCTAGAGTCATCATGAAAATGGCAGACTGCTGTTGCTTCTCAAAGTCAAGAATGCTTGAACTGTTCCTTCTAAGTCGTGACCTACAGAACCATGCTGGATAACCAGCCCTGATACGTTAACATATGGTGAACACAAACAGTGAGAGAGTGCTCTGGTATGTTATTACTGTATTTATTAATAAATTAATGAAAAATCGGCAGGAATGACAACACAAGATGGTGAGTGGTTAATACCATGCTACTGCTGCATCTGCCTTGCTCTTTGAGTGTATCATATTTTGTATTAAATTTGGGATTGCCATATTGCCCATTTTCTTTACTTTTTTTTTCATTAATCACATAGAGTTTTTTAGTTAAGAGTGATGTGGAATATGTGCAGTTTATTATATAGCTTGTTTCATCACACTGTGAAGGCAAGCTGTGAGCAGCATATGAGTCCAAAATAGATTTCCCTATGGGAACAATAAAGTATATTGTATTGTATTGATTTCCTCCTGTTTTGTTAAAAAGGCTTGTATGCATAGATATTTTAACTAAAAAAAATCAATTTATGAGTCTAAATGACGTGGATGATTTGATAGCTTACTGTTATTTCTTTTTTGGGGATTCTTTTTTCAAAGTCATCATGACTTTGCATCTATGTAATTCTTGGTAACGCAATATCTCAAGAGCAGCTTGAGGGAATTTCTTCAAATTTATCACAAACATCTACTTGGATTCCCAGTTTGTTGTAGGGTAATTTTTTCCCAGCCACTTTCTCAAGTCTATTGGCTAAGAATTATCTTGAGGTTGGTGAGATTCCAAGAGGTCCTTGCCTGATTTAGATATAGCTGTAATCAGGGCTGTGTGTACATCTCTATGGAAAATGCTATTTTGAATCATGTAGGGTTTCTAACCATACTGCTCCAAAAATATCCCAAAGCGCCAGTGGTACTGTGGTCAGCATTGTCATTTCCGTGTTTCTATGATAGCATCTCTGTGTTGCTCTAGCTAACTCTTACCAGCTAGTTTTCCAATTTTCCTCACTTCTCTGCTAAACATCTACTTCACATTTTAACCCACACTAGTTCAGTTTAAAGAGGCAACAGATAGGATTCGTGTTTTGTTTTTTTTTAGCTTGGCGCCACCTAGCGCCAGTGGTGTTGCTTGCACTGTTGCAAAGACCGAATTGACCGTGGGGATCAGAGATAATCAATAAAATGTAGGCTGTAAAGCCACCGGTATACCTCTGTGTATATGTAGAATGAGAGGGTATGTGGACACTATACTAAATAAATGAGTAAAGGGACCGAGCAACAATTATCAGATTTATCTTAAGAAAAAAACAAATAGTAATGCAAATAAGTATACTAGAATGCACAGTACCAGCACTACTCACAGTAAATGATACCAATATGTACAGTATCAATACAAACAACTCACAATAAATTATACCGATATGTACAGTATCAGTTCAAACAGTAGATGACTGTTGAAAAATAACTCCCGACAGGGGAATGGAACCCCGACGCACAGCAGAGTTCAACAGTCACTGGCTCACTACACATTATCCCACTTTTATTACATGGCTCTATTAAATGCTGTATTCTGATTGGTCAGTCACGGCATTCAGCGGTCTGATATTACTGTGTAATGACCGCTGCAGCGGTCATTACACAGTTGCTATGTAGTCCAGCGTTGCTAGGGACGGTGCCCTGCAACACTGCAGCTGTCAAACAACTTCCAAGGGAAAAAACAAACAGAAGTGGCTGATTTTAACATTTCTTTTAACTTATTTGGAGAGTAGCTACAAGGATTTTGAGGAAGGGGATGTGTCATGTTAAAAGGGGCTGGAAATGGGCCGAATGGCTCCTGATGACTTCAACACAGCTTCTTCAAATTGTCTTCTTATGTAGCTTTCAGTAATTAGGTTCAGTTGGCTGATACTCAGATGAACACTCAGAGACACACTGGAGACGAAGGAATCAGGTACAGTCTTATCATGCTATCAGGCATTAAAACACACACTCTTGAGGCAGGTTGTGGAATGCGACTGAAGTCCAGTCTTTGCGCTCTGTCTTTTATGCTGGTGGGGTAACAGGCATCAACAACAGGTGTTAGGCTATGACCTAATGTTGTGATCATTCAGGAGAACTCCTCGCTTCCTTTATCACTATGTTTTTCAAAAACACGCAGTAATCATTCAAGAGAACTCCGTACTTCCCCTATCACCATGTTTTCAAAAACATGCGAGATCTGTCATCATTCAAGGGAACTCCTTGCTTCTCTTTGTCACTATGTTTTTGTTTCGGGCACACCTGTTTTTAAAAGTATGTGAGACCCAGGGACTTTGTATGTGTCCCTGGTACAGCTTTAACCTTAGAATGTGTGTGTGTGTTTTCAGTCAGTACATCTGTGTGTGTGTTCTCAGTAATACATTTGTGTGCTCTCAGTACCTAGGCTTGAGTGAAGTGTTTCTATCATGCATGAATACATTTCTATATGAGCTGAGTCTTACGTCAAGTTAAGCAAGATAAAACATTTACCTGATTAATAAACACATTTACTTAATCAATGAACATAGTTACTTGATTAATGAACATTCTTCTGATTGGTAATTAAATCTTACACTACAGATGTCACTACTGTACTGACGGACTTTCTCTGCCAAAAACAAAAGAACACGGATTTCGGCAGTCATGCTTAATGACATTTTACGCGAGTTTTATGCCTTGGTTCAGTCCACTAAACCTGGGTGAGTACGAAACTTTCACCAAAAGTTGTCAAATCCGGTCGGGTTTAATGCACTTCGCGGAGGCAGGCAACATTATTTATTTAAGTGATAATTAGCCGTGTAATAAGCGGCTCCCTGAAGGGAGTTATTTTCCCAGTATTCACCGGCTCATTATACATTATCCCTTACATAACATGGCTTACTACTGAAACATTCAAATGTTACAACTGGCATCAATATTATTAAACTGCTGGCAGAGTGTGTTGACAGAGGAGAGGCGTTCACCAGACAAACAGGAGCGGAGGAGAGGATCTTACACCACTTCTCCTGGTCAGAGAGACTGGGTGCCCAGTAGCTGCGGCGGCAGGGGGGGTGGGGGTATCACTGTCCGAGGGCTGCTGTAGAATGGCAACGAGGATGTCAGCTGACCAACACTCGCTACCCGCTCCCTGGTTGCGGCGATTTGCGATGCTGGCCAGCTAGGAATGAACTAGCAGCCAGTACAGTACAGCCCTCTCTCGTCTAGCTAACATTTAGCCGTGTTACTTACTGATCCATTAGAAAGAAAGCTAGTTGGACATCGGTGTTGAAGCCTCTTTGGTCACGGAGCTCCCTCCATCTCTTGAATGCCTGACTCTTGTTTTTACTCTTATCTCCAAACTTTGTCCATCTGCTATTGTGCTCTTGACTCAACTATCTCATGCCCAACTCCTCATAAGAACCAGCTCCAGTCCCTGATTGGCTGACCAACCAGTTTGGCAATACATAACGTATTTTCTGCTGTAAAGCAGATTTTTTCCATGAAAATTCTTCCCCAGTGGCAGAAGCTTATTGCAAAGTCACCAAGTAACCTATGTAAACGCTGATAGTCTGATTTTACTGTGTATACTACCCTGTGCAACCCACATTATTTTCATAATGATATATATAGGCAAAAATGCTGTCTGTTGCTTCTTTAACCACTCATAGCTCTTCTCTTCTTTCAACAACTTTATTGCTAATCTTAGCTGTTGTTTACATGCTATTAGCCTGTTTAGATACATTAGCTTAACAGTTGCGATGGCTTCTTCTCCTCTCTCTTGCTCAGTGTGCCAGATGTTTACCTCTGCCTCCTTAGCGACAGTGGTACATGTAACAAATGTAGTTTATTTGTGGCATTGAAGGCGTGACTTAGTGAATTGGAAGCGCGGGCTCTGCACCATGGAAAATCACTCTGTAGCTGCAGTAGTTAGCCAGCCACCTGTAGCCGGCGTGGAGCCACATAGCGTAGCCTCTGCTAGCAGTCTTCCAGTAACCTCCGTGCAGCCAGGAGATTGGGTAACTGTCTGAGAGAAGCGTAGCACTGAATGGAAACCTACTGTTTCACGTTTCCAACTGTTTTTCCCCAATCAGTGACACATCCACTGAGGAGAAGGTGAATGGCCGCTCTATTCTGAGAAATGTGAAGTTAGCAACACCAGCAAGCATAGTCAAATGTATCCCTGGGGCCAGAGCAGACAACACTGAGTCAAATTTAAAACTGATGGCTAAGGCTAAATGTAGATTTAGAGAGATTGTTATTCACGTCGGCGGTAATGACACCCCATTACGCCAATCAGTGGTCACTAAAATTCATGTTGCCTCAGTGTACATATGTAAAAACTATGTCAGACTCTGTAGCTTGTCTGGACCCCTCCCAAATTCTACCTCTGATAAGATGTTTAGCAGCATGTTATCATTCAATCGCTGGCTGTCCAGGTAGTGTCCAGCAAATGATGTGGGCTTCATAGATAATTGTCAAACTTTCTTGGGAAGACCTGAGCTGCGTTCCAAAAACGGTTTGAGTCGCCCTCGCTCACTTGCCCTCAGCACTTGCTTTGACGTCACACGGAGGCCACTTGGAGGGCGGAGGGAAAGTGGGCGGAGGGGGAGTGAAAGAGGTAAATGGAACACACCTGCCCTCGTTCACTCACAGGGCAGACAATGATGGATCAACCACATGTCGTTGGAGTAGCGCTATACTGCCTATTCCAAATCACACAAAATATACAGAGACTCATGTCATTAAGACGGAGACGTATTCTGCGCTTGATGGCAATACGTCGGTACCTGGTAATTATCAGAATTATTAGTTTTGTATCAAATTGTATTTGGGCAATTCATTATTTATTTATTTATTTGTCTTTACCTTATAATTTGTAGACAGTTTTGTTGTTTAAATACATTTAACCTACTTTAAGTTTAGTTGACATTAGTTTTAGTTTTAGATTGTTTTTTCCTGATTATTAGGCCTGTTACCACCACCATCCTCCTCCTCCTCCTCATTGTCTTTATGGCCGTAATTGTTAAAGATTGTGGTTCAGACAACAATACAAACACAACACTTAAAGTCATGTAGGATAGACGTTACAAGGAACAATGTTTAAAGCAAAGAACAGATCATTACCAGAACATTTACAAAACGTATTTAAATTGGAGCAAGGGGACAACAGACTGAAGCTTGATTTTAAACATTCATATGCAATGCCACAGTAAGTTACAAACAAACTCACTCCCAGGCCAGCTTTGAGGCATTTCTTTTCCCAGTAAAGAGAGCTTCGTTTGTTATTCTGAGCTTTATGAGGAGCTCCGTCTCCTCATCAGACCCTGTAACAATATGGAAACAATCCCTTAATCACACAGAATGCACAACAAACGACGTGACATCAGAAAAATAAAATGCTATTTAGATACAAGTATTTTGCTTTCTTTTTCTTTTGTCTGTGACAAATAGCTTATATACTTACACTTGTAAACGGTGGGTTCTGCCATAACTGCCACGGACAGTCTAATTGCACAATTAACCGACCCGTGCTGGCTCCTTAAATTCATTTTCTTCTTCTTTGGTGGTAAATAGACAGCAGCCAACGGTGTTTGAGGTTCTTTATCGCCACCGCATGGACATATTTTTCGTGCACCACTGCAATGCATTGTGGGTGATATACAGCTCTGGAGTGACCATCGTTGTTGACTCGATCACTCAGCCCTCAAGGGTCGATCTCACAAAGTTCACTTCAGCTGTTTAGAGAAATGGAACAGCCCTTAAGATGGCGGCGGGGATTCCCCCGAGGGCAAGTGCTGAGGGCAAGTGAGCGAGGGCGACTCAAACCGTTTTTGGAACGCAGCTCTGGTCTGATCAGGAGAGACGGCATTCATCCCACTTTGGATGGAGCGCTCTCATCTCTAGGAACATGGCCAAGTTTGTTATTAATTCAAAAACCTGACCACCCAGAGTTGAGACCAGGAATCAGAATCGTAGTCTTAAATGCTTCTCTGAGCTTGTAGTTCAGTTACCCACCCACAGTGTTATACAAACGGTTTCTGTCAGATAATCATATTGATTTACTCCGCCTCACTGTAACCTGGCTATGTAATGATGAATGACTCCATTTTTAACTCCAGTCTATTAATCAGCCCTAAACCTAAACTAGATTATAATTCCTTTGAAAGCCTTGTCCTTAGTCTTTTATATCCAACCTGGAAAACCTCACAGCCACTTCTTTTATTTATAGTGTACCATGCTCCTTGCCCGTATTCTGAATTTTTATCTGAATTCCCTGAGTTTTTATTAAGTTTAGTTCTTAAATCAGATATAGTTATTATTGTCTGCGATTTCAATAATCATGTTGATGTTGACAGTGACTCCCTCGCTACTGCGTTTATCAGATTATTATTCCATTGACTTCAGTCAGAGTTTATATAAACCCACTCATCGATTTAGTCCTGACGTATGGAATTGACATTGAAAATTTACTAGTCTTTCCACAGCATACCTCTCTATCAGATAACTACTTAATAACTTTGGATTTCTTCCTATTTGAGTACATGCCACTCAGCAACAGTTACTATACTAGGTGTTTGTCAGATAGTGCTGTCGCAAAATTTAAGGAAATCATTCCATTGGCTTTAAATTTAAATACCATGTCCCTCTATAACAGAGGTTTCCCGTATTGACTTTAAACTCTCCCAAATTGATTATCTTGTTGATAGTGCTGCAGGCTCCTGCAAAGAACACTTGACTTGGAAGCACCTCTTAAAAAGATGTTAACAAAGCAAAGAAAGTTCACTCCTTGGTACAACTCCCAAACATGAAAATTAAAACAAATATCGCAAAAATTTGAAAGGAATTGGCAGTTAACCAAACTGGAAGAATCTTGTTTGGTCTGGGAAGACAGTCTCAAAAAATAGATGAGGGCCCTCCGCAATGCCAGAGCAAACTTTTACTCATTCAGCACTGTAGCCAGGCTGACAGAAAATCTAAACTGTAAATATTAGAGGGCAAATTCATGACCTCCTGTCCTCAGATAGCACCTATCTGCCCTCAAACACAGCTGTACGACCTGATATATATTTAGATTACTGTTCAACAATTCTGTTCATGTTGGTTTGCTTTGCTAGTTTGTGAATAAATATAATTCTTTGGAATCATACCTGCTGTCTGTTTGTTTAATGTTGCACAAGAGTGAATGAATAGTCAACCTCTGCTGCGTCAAAAACTCCAAAATCCTTCAGGCTTTACGGGAATGGTCCCCCATGAGGTGATTTAATGTTAATTAAGTTACATTATTCAACATAATTATTAATTATTATGAATAATTATTAATTATTTCCGATAGCCAATTTACAACATTAATGGTGTCCCCTTGGTGAAGCCTAATATTGTTGTTCCCTACATAATTGGTGCCTCCATTTAACACCTAATTTATGTTCCCAACAAGCTGTGAGGGTCCAAAGGACAGAGGGCTGTCATATGCTGTAAAGCCATCTGAGTCAAATTGTGATTTGTGATATTGGGCTTTATAAATAAAATTGAATTAAAATTGAAAATTGAAACTCAAAAGGTATGCCATCTGTTCCTGGTGTACGGCCTTTGTTTGTAGCTCTGACTGCTTTGAATAGCCTTTCCAGTGAAATATGAAATGTAGAGTTTTTGTGTCTTTTACAGACAATGCAGGGAGATCCAACCTACTAAACAAATAGTAAAAAGTAAAAGTAACTAAAACAGTTGCACTTCTTTTAAGTTATTCTTGAAAGTGTCATTATCTCCTTTGTTCAAGATACTGCACCACATTTAGCACACCTAATCCCTGGTATGGACTTTTTATCTACTTGTTTGAGAGTTTGTGCGAATGATAGATTGGTCTGTTACTTACACTTATGTTTGGTTGTATGAATCATATATTGTACCCTGCTTCATTAGAAATCATTTGATTCTCTTTGTTTTGTATTGAACTCATTTTCTTTTGTTACAGTGTATTTCCTTTCAAAATCCTTCCCCAAACTATTACCATGTCCTTCTAGGGTGTACGTGTTTTGAAGCTGTCTTGTATGTTGGTGGAAACTGAACCATATGCCGTTAATTTGTACAAAACCCCAAATGGAGTTCCAAACCACTCATTTCTGAGACATTATTTTTGTTTAAATTTAACCACCCAGTCAGTTTTGTTCTTAATTGTGTTAGAAACCAGCCTTTTTTCACAAGGGTGGAGTTAAACCTCCATCTAGTAGAGTGTATATATAGAGTGTGTAGGCCAGAGGATATATAACCTGAATGTAATCTTTTTGAGAGAAAGTTTATGTCTTGTGAAGAATATTTTATAGTCTTTAGCAGGTGGATGATGGAACCTCCACGCATCAGTTTAAGTTCAGTCCATTGTAAAGAGATTAAGCAGTTTGAAGGCAGATTCTTGAGAACTTTTACAACTGAAGATTTATTGAGGTTGCTGCTGATGAAAGCATTCATGTCTGGGCAACATAGTCTCTTAACTTCAATAACTGTGAGGTATTTTAGGGTGGAAAATATCAACTTCAAAATATAGATGAGGCATATTGGCTAGCAAATGCAGCTTTTTGGCCCTGAATGGAAGTATAGCAAAAATAAACGCCTTTCATCGTCTGAGCCAATCTTCTCAACTGATACATTTATGTTACCTCCCATTAATATCATCATATCCCGTATTTGTGCCTGTAGCATCAGATGCAACAGCAGGTGTATAAAAACAGTTTTGAGCCCTGGAAATGTCATTAGATTTAAGATGTATTTTTTTCTGCAACATCACAATGTCTGTTTTTTTTTTTCTGCATAACAAATCTAAAACTTTTGAATCCCTGTAGGGAGTGTTTAGTCCCCCAAGTATTTAATGATACAGTAGTGAATATTCCCAGTTTATCTGTGTTGCTAATATTAGCTTGGATGTGTTGTGAGTTGGTTGTGACTTCCCATTCAACCCCTTAGCTTGTAAAATCTGTGAGTGTGACTTAGCAATGTCAAATACCAAACTCTAACTGCCCCCTCTTGTACCAAACAAAGTGGCTCCCAAAGAAATTGAAACACCTGGTCAAACACATTGACATATACAGTATAAGCAACACCCTGTCTATTATAAAAATAGTATATCACATAGTCAATGACAGCCCACCCATTGTCTTCACAAATTCATATCTCTTGAGGAAGATTGTCATAAATATGCAGCTGTTTTGGTAAAGTTAGATCTGATATTACCATAAAAATATTGTCATTATTCTAGTCTTTGCATGGACTACCCCCCCCCCCCCCCCCCCCCCCACACACACACCACACACACACCACCACCCCCAAATCACATCCACATCTAGTTGCTCTTTGCAGGACATGCATAGGACAAGATAACATTCATCATATTCCTAATAATGGCAGGTGGTGGGTGGAGTATGTGTGGCAGATTGTGGGCCAGGACCATCTCCCAGGCATCAATCAGATGAACATTCAGTCCTTTGAACATGAGTCTGAGCACCTTGTTGAACCGAAGTGAGTACCAGTCACTTTTGCTTAGTGAACTATAAGCCGTCAAATCTTGGGGGTTCCCGGTCCTGATGATGACCACTGTGCCTGGAGCCCTGTCCAGCAGCTGCGCCACCGCCCTGCGGATGCTCTGCAGCCTCCGGATGTACACCTCCATGGGATAAGGGCCAAAGTGAGCCCAGACACAAAAAAGTACAACAGTATCGGTGCCTCCAATTAAACCATCTATTTCATTTGCAATGTGACGAAGCTCCCTGGTTGGGACAGTGACAATACGGATAGGAGGACCATGGAAGCGGTACATTACTCTGATGTTGTTTGCATAGTCTAAGGCCATGTAAGGTCCAGCTCTCTTTGGGCTGTGCAGGTTGAACTCCTTAAGATCTATAAGTATGACAGAGGGAACAGATTAAGCTGCAGTGTGAACAAAATCAAAGTGTTCAAGAAATCCTGTGGATCAGCTACCTGGTAGTACTGCCTTGAGATATTCAAAAAACTGCCTGACGGTGGAGTCTCCATACATGTGGACCACCTTGCCTTTCAGACACGGACTGATGTCAGAGATGTTGAATTGGCGAACTGTGGGGCCATTTAATGATCGCCATGCACCCTGGTAGTAATAGCCAGAGGGTCCAGATGTCACAATGCTGCTTTTCAACTGTGGTTGATCTAAGAGGAAGTCAAAGGATATGGGTGGGTTTATTTAATTATTTATTTTGTCATTCTTGTCCACAAGTCCCATGAAAAGACCAAAACCAAGATTTCTCTCTCCCCTTGGCTGTGCCAAACAAAATTTTCATCAGGTGGTGAGCCAGTAGTTTTAAGTTACTGCCCAAAGGACTCAAGAGGTACAGAGCACCACAAAACACAGCACTGACCTCAAGAACACATACCAAAAGCAAAATGCATAGCATGAGCCAACAAATAGCAAAACACCATAACAGATTAAATGTATTCAGGGACGGACTGGACCCGTTTTTTTAGCGTGGACACTCAGGCATCCAGGCCACTGGCTATCCAGGCCACGTCAGACCGGGGGGGGGCATGCGATCGTAACGCCGGACGGGGGGGGCGTGCGATCGTAACGCCGGACGGGGGGGTATGCATTGTGTGCTTGCAGCACATGGCCTGCAAGCCCTGGCTTCTTATTGGCCCGGATGGCAGCCATACAGGCCAATAAGGAGCCAGGCCATCTGGAAATCGACAGACTAAACAGATGGGCCAGTCCGTGAGTGAATGTATTAATAGTTCAAGTGAAGGAAGAAAAAAACAGAAAGCACTGCCCCGCCAGAAACCCCCAAAGTCTAGTCCGGGTTTTCACTTCCAATAAATCCCCCAAACAAAATATTTTCACTTTCAGTACTACAGTCTGTTCAGTTCAGTTCAATTCCACTCACTTACAACAGTTAATTAAGAAAGAAAGAAAGAAAAAAACAAACAAATAAATTTGCTTAGGGATTTTATTTGGGGTTACCAGCCCAGTCTCTTTTTTTACATCAAGTCAATCAGGGTTTGTTTTTTTTTTTGTGGGGTTTTTTTTTTGTGGTTTTTTAACAGCTGCTGTAGTGAGGAACTTCCATGAATGTATTTTACTGAGATTTCAGCAAGAGAGCACTAGATTTACCTATCACGCAGACTATAAACAAAGAGACATTCCTCATGCATTTGTTTTCAGCAACAGTTTATATAATTTTGGTGCAGTACTGATCAGCAGGATAGAGTATGTGGGACTGCACTGAAAAAAACAGTGTCCACATTTATTGTGATAAAGTAACATGTGCAACAGTTTGACTCACTGTGTTTTACTGGTTTCTGAATGACACTGGAACTCTGTGACACAGACACATAGGACAGATCAGGCTTTGGCTAAGTGGGCAATACTTGTTAGAGGAGTCTATCCATAATTGGTTTTGGTCTTTTAATGGAACTTTTTTACGCTAAGAAAAATATAGAAAATTATCAACCTTTTCCTTTAAAGCAATACTCTGTCCACAATGTTTTGACAGTCATACAACTATTATTAGACCTACATACACAGACCTCACTTATTGGTCTTTGAAACTAGGTAGGATAAATCATGCTTTACCTTTCTGTTTTGGCAACACAGTGACGCTGGCAGGTCCTGAAGCCTGAATTTCGACTTTCAAGTTGACATGACTGAAGAAAAGCACACACAATAAAACATTAACGTATTAAATATTCAGTATCTTACACATACTATAGAATTAACAACATAAAAACAAGACAGGAGGACAAAAATCTGAAATCATTTTATTAAGTGAAAACAACAAAGCTGCCAAAAATCTATTCTGTGAGTTAAAGCTGCACTAATCAATATTTTCATGTAAATTATGGATTCAGTGAGCATGTGTGATGTGCAACTTGTCACTTGCATCATCTTCCAGCACACTGTTTTTCTGGTAGAGCAAGAGCTGCATGACCCTGACGCATAATTCATTTTATTATTTTGAGCAATTATGTATATCATATTGCCTACAATGGTCTAATGGTGTCTATTGTAGTTCACTTAAATTAAATAGTTCATACTTCTGATTATGATTGATGATCCATAGCTGTTTTGGGGCCCCCTCCAGTACCCGATACCCTACACACAGCGCATGATGTACGTGTACATAGCGCTGCCTCTGATCAACCACTTGGGCAAAACCTTCTTTTAAAAGACAGACAAAGCTTGCAGTTGGCTGGTGAAAATAGAAGAGCATCTTTAAGCTAAATCAGATTTCCTCTCAGGACTTAGTGGAGAGCAAACTAGAGCTAAAAAGAGAATGAATATTGGACTCACATTTGACATTATACCACCTCCAAAGGAATGTTAATGTTGCTCCACATGGACTGGACGTTGACAGGGAAATGTTTGCTAAGACATTTATCATATCAATTTTATAAGGTGATAATATGTCAATAGCTGTTTGTGCTTTATCCAAATAGCGAGGTGAGGCCGAGCAAGGTGATGCTAACACCTCAGAGCTAATACTAACTGACCAAGTAACTATGGAGCAGATCCTAGCTGAAATAAAGTTTGTGGCCTCCCAGGTGAACGACATGGATGAATCAGTCGGCGCTCGTCTGGACATCATAGATGGCGCACTGAGCGAAATAAAAGTATCTGTCACCTCGGTGGAGAGCTCTTTATCGGCTCTCTCTAACCAAGTGATGGACCTAGAAAAGCGCATGGAAGAGGCTGAGGAGAGGGTCTCTGCTGCAGAGGACAGCCACGGTGCTCACGGCTCCCATATAGCCTCTTGGTGCGGTTTCTACGATATTCCCAATGACAGGCTGTGCTCAGAGCAGCCCTGAAGAAACGCGACATCCACCATGGTGGCTCCCAACTACGGTTCTACCCTGACCTGTCTGCGGAGGTCCTGCAAAGGCTGCGAGAGTTCGACACCGTGGGGAAAACGCTGGCTCGTCATAATAAGTACCGTGGACTTGCCTACGTAGCCCGCCTCCAGTGTCTCCACGAATGGCAATTGCGCCTTTTTGACACCCCTGAGAACCCATCATGGTACATTCCTGGATACTCTTAAATGAGGTTATCTCTTCATCTCTAATGTTACCAGTTAGAGATGAAGAAAGATGGACCTCATGCACACTAAGCCCCCACTGATCACTGTGCACTTTTTTGTGGCTACCACATGGACTCTGAGAGAATATATAACGGAGCTGATTCAATTTGTAGCTCTCTACCTTGGAAATAAGGTGATTTAAGTTTCTTTTTTTCCCCTCACCTCTTCACCCTTTATAACACAGAATGCATAAAAACGGTTCATTTTGCATTGTACTCAGTTCGATCTCACACTCTACTACAGTGCTTTTTCTTCTCCATGATGTTTTCTTACAAATACAGCACTTGCATTTTGAATTTAGCTTTAATAATTCATATGCTCTTGTATCAGCCTTGTGTGTAATCTTTATTTAAGGTCCATTTTGCACAAATGTTGTGGTCCAAGCACAATTTGGTTTCAGTTTCACAGTGGTGTTCATTATTCAGCCTGGAGTATGGATATTGTTTCAGGTGTCTTAGTTGTGATCTAACTGCTAAATCAGGATTTGGACTATACTTCGATTGCCCAGTGACTTCTTCTGGGGTAGTTTTTTCCTGTCATTTGGGGACGGGATAGGGGAGGGTAAGCGCTGCTGTTGAAGATTTTTGTTTTTTATTTTCCTTCTGTTAAACGACTGGAGCCCAGGTTTACTCTTTTATATAACTTCTTGCACCCTGATTAATTCTTCTGCACTCAGCACCTGTTATTCAATTATTTTCCAGCTTTGTGGCTCTCATGTCAAATTTTTTTTAACATATTTGAAAAAACAAAAATCTGATACAGCATTACCTCAGGAAACTAGGCTAATACAGAACATCTGAAACTTAAAGAGGGACTGGGTAGGCAAAGTTCACTTCTCCTCCCAGTCACAGAACAAGAAAGGCACAGCCATTCTCATAAATAAAAACCTTCCTTTCATCTTGGAACATGAAAAAAAGGATTCAGAAATGGAGATTTATTCTGATTAAGGGTTTGATTCTATACTATTCTATTCTATTTATGCCCCGAATAATGATTCAGGTGGTTGGTTCACTCTGTAACGAAGGAGGTCACTCATAAACAGTTTTCACTAAGTCCTTCTTTCTGTCTTCTAAACCATACTCCAGACAATTTTTCTGACACGGATACCAAATCTCTGTTAATAATTCTTTTGATTCTGGCTAAAAAATGTATCTTGCTGTGGTGGTCAACTCCCCAGGTCCCTACAGTTAACATGTGGATATCGCAGATTTCAGCTCTTATTCCTTGAGAAGCAGACTCATGACCTTAAACAAATCGGAGAGACTTTGGAAGATCTGGGAACATTGCACTTCTTCCTACAGAAACTATAACTCAACATCTGTCCCTGGAAGATGAGGGATGACTGCCCTTTCATTTATTTCATATGTGCCACTCATTTACCTGTCTCCTTATGTAATGTGTATATATATATATATATATATATATATATATATATATATATATATACAGCGGTCATTGTTAGTTTGGGGTGGGATTTTTTTGTTCTGTATGTTTTGTTGTTACCTGTTTTGTTTTTCTGTTGTTTGTGCTTATAAAATTAAAAAAAAACAATACAAAGAGTTTTTTTTTTTTTTTTTTTTTTAAAAAAGAAGTCACATAAAATGTTAGTCCTGTCTTTCTGCTTCCTCACTTTTGAAAGAGCTTCGTCTCATTTTCTCCAAGTTGTTGTTTGATTCCTCCCATAACGTGGTTGATCCTGGCATTGCAGCTCAGGTTCTTTGGCTTGTAGCAGAACCAAGGGTCGCCTGTATGACGGTCAGTGAAGTTGCACAGCGGCTGCTGGGTTGGACGTAGGCAGATGTCACAGATGGTAATTTCAGAGAGTGAGCCTGAACGGAAGAGGCTCTTGAAGAAAACCCTGTCGGGCTGTTCTTTGTTTATCCTGTTCAGCACTGTAATAGCCTCATTAGGGTGAACCAGCATCACCTGATTGGATAGAGAACCAGAGTTTTTACTATGTCCAATTGCATTCAGTCATATCAACAAAGACAAATTAAGTGGATACCGCTTAAAGTTCCACACTTTGACACATCTAAAAGATTTGTATCTACATAAACAAGATTGATCTTCAGATGACAGTCTCTGGAAAATCATCACAAAAATATCGCAGGACATTCTTCTCGCCTTCAGTTTCCTCATTAATCGCCATAAACTCAGCCATGTTTCCATTAAAATGCAGTCAGAGGTACCTTGTGTTTCTATCCTTACTTTGGTTTCTAAGGTCCTCTGTGCAACAGTTTAATCAACTTTAAGCAATTCCTTGAGTATAAGACCAAGATCAGGAGAAAACCTTAAGAAAATCTTAAAGAGAACACTTAAAGATGTTTTGTGCAACTGGTTTTATTTAAAGGAAATTTTAACTCAGATTTACAGGAAAACCTTTACTTGAGGTGCTTTGTGCAACCAGCCATAGCTTTTATCTAAAATTAAAAAGTATAATTGTTTCTAAAATTAGGTTTGTAAATCTGCCACTGTTACCATTACAAACTACACATGTGCTGTGCAAGACGTGAAAGTTAACAGGCAAAGCAACAGTAAATAGGGTGGGCGGAGCTTAGTGACCAATCATTTAGAAGACAGATAGAAAACACCATCAATACAACCACATTTAACATGACAGGCTTTAGCATCACCTTAACCTGTACGTCTCCTTCCCAGGGTAAAGAGAATACAGCAGAGTAGCTCCCATTGAGATGATCCACCACTTGCCCAGCTACACCTGCAACAAGCTTCATGTTGTGCAGCCGGGCGAGTAAGAGGTCCCCCCCATACTTCTTGGGACGACCATGGAAGTCAGACATTTCTATCATAACCTCTATCTGATCCCCTACTTGCCACTGTCCTCCTCCCCTCCTTGGGAGAATGGTGAAGGTGCTGTGAGCTGGATCACTGGTATTCTCCAGGGAAACAGGAGCTGGCAAAGGTGGAGTTTCAGGCCAAGCAATGGAGTCTAGTAGGAGGCGTTCCTCCAGAGCGTCCTCAGGGGAGAGTGGCTGGAAGGTGCAGAAGCTGTTGTTCATGCCTGGGTCAGTGGAAACTTCCGGGATTATGATAGTAGAGTTCACTTTATGCTGAAATTGCTGGGGGGTCAAGAGAGAGATGGTGACAAAGTTGCATCAAACAAATGCACTTAAAGCACATTGACTAAAAAAGCAAAAAGAAATAGACACTGGAACACATTTGAAAACAATATGCTGAAAACTGTGTAAAGTTAAACATTTCAAATAGGGTCCAGTCTTTGAGGGTTCTCACCTCCAGGACCTCCATGTTATGTAGCCCAAAGATTAAGGCAGCCACAGCCAGAAAAAGGAAGATGACAATGAACTTCTTTCTTGTACAAGCTCTGGCCTTCATGATAGTCTTCAGCTATGGCTGCAGCACTACGACCACTTCCTAAAAAACAACAACACGGTAACAACACCTTTCATGCTAAAGAATATTACCGCTATTATTACTAAGAGCAGAGACAGAAAAATACATATACCTGCTGGCAACCACAAGTACCATGTCAAAAGGTGTAAAATGTATACTCAAGAGAAGAAAAGCTGAGGAGGGACTGCCCCTTGTCAGTCATACCTGTGTGCTGATGATGGCTCTTGCTTGCAAGCCAGAAAATTAAGAGTCTTAGACAAATATTGTTTTATAAGTATTGCATTACTTACTCTCAGCAAGCCTAGACAAAATTAGAATATATGTGTATGTAATCTATGCTGTATAAAGTTGCAGAGTTAGTGAAGGATGTTAAGTGGTATAAAGAACTGTGTGAAGCATCAGCTAACTAACGTCAACTTTGCTTTGACAATGCCAACCACCCAATATCCTTACTACAAAGACAGTGCAACACTAATCTCATTGAATAACATTATATTAATGTCTGTACATTGACAGAAGTTAAGCAGTCTTGCGTAGCCTGAATACTGTTCTAGTGCTATGCTCACTTGTTACTTTACCAGTTCATGAATGGAGGGAACAGTTTTATTGTTGTGCTGTTTGTAAGCAGGCTGTCAACCATTGTGGATGTGCAGCTTAAAAGAACTGGGGTTCTTGTTGCAGTCTAATTACCTGATGTCTTAAAATAGTATTTGCACTAGGGGTTTTACTGACAAAATATTACTGAGAAATGAATCCAAGTGTACTTGCAGAGTTGGACAGTGGAATCAAATCGGAATTTAGGCATTTCTATAAACAGGGTGTCTGACTTTTAATTTTTTTGCGTTGTTAAAGTAATTCAAAACAACATCCATCTGGAAGATTGGAACTGTGACAGATAGAGAACTACACTGTTTGGAAGGTTCTTGTCCTTCTTGCTCAAGTGACTCTTATTAGTTGGTCAGGTTTCTGGCTCAGTGAAGGGTGGTCTAAAGGGGATAGTAAGCTACAACCCAGTGTTTTTCCGAACATCAGACAGCATCTTATACCCCTTCTATGAAGGGCTGAGATGTGCTAAGATCGCAAGACTATGGTGGGAAGATCTAGCACCCTGGTGCTAGATCAAATTTAACATTAATCCTGCTTTCATACCAGCCAACACAAGACAATTCTGTACACCATAGTATGGAGGACTTAAAAGGAATCATCGATCACTACTTCTACCAGTGTGCAATGGAGGAAGAAATCAACAACCCAGACCACCTGACTCCCAACACGACCAAAAGGAAAGAACAAGATTCATCTACCGACACAGACAACCTACACACCACCAGGTCGTTGTTGTTGTTCTCGAATCCATCAACAAAAAACTCAATGTTCTGAGCACGCTTCATGTAGAGATCAAAGACCTGAAATCAAGTCTCGCATTTACTCACCATCAAATAGATGATCTCCAGAGAAATGACAGAACTCCACAGCTCAGTTGAACTGCCCACTTCTCAAATGGACACAATTCAGAAAGAAATGAAAATACTGAAAGAAGTTGTTCTTGACATTCAAAAGTGAAGCATGTGAGATAATCTGATCTTTTCTGGCATCACCAAACACACAACAGACAACCAAGAAAAACTTTTCAAAAACACTCCACTATGAAACTTGCAACAGAAACCACCAACTTGAAGCCTGCATTAGAACCCGAATCCATCCCATCATCGCAAAGTTTGAACATTTCCAGTGGAAGGAACGCGTCAAGAGGAAGGGATAGGAGCTGAAAGGGACAGCATTTGGAATTAATGATCAATTTCCTAAAGAAATGAATGAGCGATTGTATTGTATCCTCACACCAGGGCTGCCCCTGACCAAATTGGGGCCCTAAGCGAAATTTTATTTGGAGGCCCCCATCCCAAATGTATCATAGATACAAAATGACTGTACAACAACTTGCCATTTAACTTGACAACCTTTATTGGCAATAACAAATGAACTGTAGATACAGTAGTTTGGCTTTATGAGTCAAATAAAATAAAAAATTCAACCTGAAATAAATGAATAAATATTAAGTAAAATAACTTCAAACTGAAATAAATAAATAAACAAATCTGAGTCACAAATAGCCATCAATTACTCATCAAAAGAAAGTAACTTCCACCACCTCAATCCCCCACCCTTGATTAAACACTGAAAATAAAATAAAAGAGGGAGACAGGTTTTTCCTATTTAATCTTATTTTGTTATATTTCTCCCTCTCCCCTCTCTGGAGGTGTCCGATCTCCCTCAGCCCTCCGCCTCTCCCACCAATTAAACACTGAAAACAGAAATAAAATACAGAGACATTTTTTTCTATTTTAATCTTATTTAACTATATTTCTCCCTCTCCCCTCTCTGGGAGCGTCCGACCTCCCGCCCCGCACCTACCCCCAAGGCTCGGGTCTCCCCCTCCGTGGAGCCTGCCCGAACGTCCCCGCGCATACTCCTAAGGCTCTTTTGGACGACATGTCGACATCTCTTCACCTGCTGCAGCTCTGCAAGTGTCTGCCGGCGCACATCTCTGATTGTTCAGATGTCGAGTGCACATCCATTGCGCATATGCGCAAATGCGTCCCCTCACGCAAAGTGTGGCCCCCCATGGAAGATGAGGCCATAATCAAGGACATTTATATAAATAAATATATATACAACACACAGCACACAACAAACACCACAAACTGTCTATATCTGAGGCACTGGGGACTGCCAAGCAAAGGCTCACAGCTCTGGCTACCTACCCCTAAAGAGATACACAAGAGAAGAAGAAGCCAGGAGAAGTAATAGGATGTTCTCCACCGAACCATCTATAGTGTACTCTCAGTTGCAAACTAACAACATGAGAAGAAATCCACCCAAGGCTGAAATTGAAAACAATACTGGCAGAGTATATGGGAGAAAAAGGCATCACATAAGACCAATGCTAAGTGGCTAGTGGATCTTACAGCAGACCACAGCAATCTCCCAGAACAAGAGCCAGTTACCATCACAATGCCAGACATCCAAAAAAGAGTATTGGGTATGAAGAGCTGGACAGCAAACACCTGTTCTCCTGCTTGGAAATGTACAAAATCAACAGGACACTAAGAGCCTTCATCAAGGACTCAATGGGGCTGGGAATATACCAAGGTGATGAACTGTTCTGCATAGGCCCAAACCCCCTCAGTCAACTCATCAACCAAAATCCAGGAATACATCAGAAAGTTGGCCCCCAAAGATGAGCTGCTAAGTGAATACCTCAGGCAGCAGAAACCTGAGAATGGAGAAGAGGATGAACCATCATGGAAGGAAAAGCAGTAATCGGGTACACAAGACACTTTTAATTAAGAACTGATGCCATGGGCCAAATTCTAAATTTTAAAAATACAGAACTGAAAAAATGTCTTGCATAAAGGGTACTTATAGACAGAAAGGGCAGGTGCTTGGGCACCATCTGTGCACGTGCTTACTGATAATGAAACAAAAATGAAATGCAGTTTGGATCTGTGGTGCATGAAGAGCAGGAGCTGCACAGGTCTGTTCCATGGGATTCTAAGAACATTAGCATTTTATTTAGAAGATTATTTTTAAGAATTAGTGAGTGACTAAAAAAAAAGAAGGAGAAGAGAATGAGGAGAGGAGGGGAACAAATTGAGAAGGGGAGAGCAAAGGAAAGGAGTGGAAAAGGAAGCCAGGAGAGGTGTATTCAGTGAACAGTGTTATTCAGTGTTGCGCAAGGGTTTGTTAATTTTCAATGGTTATTTATTTTATGCAGCACTAAAGTGTGCACAGTGTAGCACTGTTTCCTTTGTTGTTGTTGGTTAGAAATAAATAATAAATGTGGAGAGGGAATGTGTCGCAGGTTCCATATATAGTGTAATGCTGGTGTTGAGTTAGCATTAACTGTATAATAGCCTACTGTATATAGGGTAGCGTGGGTAATAACAGCACTGGGACAACTTCTCCAGAGGAAACCTGAATACTTTAATGTCTGTTTAGAAAAGTAGGACAACTGCCTATTCATTGACACATATCATTCCGCTCAATGTAAACAAACACTACAAAGCAGCTTATGTATATAGTTCCACCAGGGCTGTTTCAAGACATTCTGGGGGGCCTAGGCAAGAGGCCCCCATTCCTCACTCTCTCTCTCCCCCTTTCATGCTTAGCTGTCCTATCAATTAAAAGGCAAAGTGCCCCCCAAAAATTTTGTCAGACTTCCTTCTTATTTAAGTTCACTATTAAGCTGGAAACAAGGAAGTCACAATCTCTGCTCGATGGACATTTTTGAAACTGGTTGTTCCAAAGGACAGAAGTCTTACAGGTTTTCAGCTCCTGATGTTCGGAACAAGCTTCAGTCTGAACTATATTTACACACACTGATTCCTTTGACTGATTTTAAAGAGATAATGAGATCCTTGGAGTCTAGGCTTTCAGTCTGTAAATGTTTTATCTGATTGTATGAATGTTTGTTCTGTGTTTGTAAATGTTTTTCTAATTATTGTCAACTCTAACTGGGTGACTGTATTGCTGCTGTCTTGGCCAGGTCTCCCTTGAAAAGGAAAAAGAAGGTTGCATAAATAAATACCACACCCTGTACGGTAGCCTTGGCCAACACTGTGTGAATGTCTGTGTGAATGGGTAAATGTTACTCGTAGTGTAAAAAAAGTAGTCGGAAGTCTAGAATGGTGCCAAACAAGTGCAAGTCCATTTACCCTTTACCAGCAGGATATGGCATGACCCACATGTGCCTATCACCGGCGGCACCCCTCTTGTAAAGTATAATGACATGACAACACACAACAACTTTCAAGGGATATTTTTTCTGTTGGTGCACTGGCAGAAATGGAGTGGTGTTAATCAGTGTGGATGAATGAAAAATGAATACAATAAACAGCTTATTTCAGGTGCACGTTACATGACCTGGTAAATGTAACATTACACAAAATACCATTAGTTATGCGTTATGTTACTTCATTACTGCTAAATATTATAAATACAGTAATAATAATAATAATAATAATAATATAAATATTACTGTAATGTATTACTTTTGTAACATGTTAGCCCGACATGAAATAAGTAACAGGAGAGTGGATGAGGCCATAAGCAGCAGAGGACATGTACAGACATATGGTGAGCACGGGACAATAAAGACTGAACCTGTGAGTATACAGCGGAAAGACAATGCTCGACCATTCACTGTACACACAGCACAATGGATACCTCTCACCATGCTGCAGAAGCTAAAGGAGGAGATACAGAGGATGGAGAGAACTGGCATCAAAGAGAGTGACACAGCTTACCGACTGGTGTGCACCCATGGTGCAAGTCTTGAGGGGGACTACAGGCAAAGGCCGCATTCGTGTTAATCACAAGAGACTGAACAAGGCTATTAAAAGAGAACAGTACATACTGCCTACTACAGAAGAGATCACAGAAAAGTTAAGAGGGGCCACTGTCTTCTCTTCAGTTGGCCTTCATGAGACATGACCGTCCTGATCTATGGCAGTAGTGGCACTGTAACAACTTCCTCTGGTACTGCATAAAACATAAAAAAAGGGTAATTGAAACCTTTGTAATGCTGCAACTTGAACCTAATTGTGAAATTCTCTCTATAAAAGTGACATGTCCAACTTTCAGCTAATTCCTTTGATCAACCATCCATGAAAGCCACAACCAACGACAGCAGTCTCTCTCTTGTAGTTAGGCAACCCCATAATGTACAACATCATGTACTGTAAATATCTGAATTAATTCGGACACTGCAGTCTCCTGTGATCCACAACACAACAAGCTGCACATGTGTTTTCCCCGTCATGACACAGATCAGATTAGCCTTCTGCAAACTGTTCAAATGTATTTCTGCCAAGACAACAAATGCCGTTGATGTAAGAGAAATCAGACCGTCTGATCCAAAGGATGCAGACGTTCAGAAGTTCAGCTTGCTGCAGCTTTGTGCTTGAATGTATACAGTATAAAGGTATCATGCTTCAGAAACAGCCCATTTTCTCTGAAACAGTCACTAAATGAAATAAATGCAATTTGAATTATCTGCTGACAAACCAGTGTTTGAAAAGAAATGTATTAGCAGCACATTTTAAGTGTCAAAAGTCCTTACTATTAATTATCCAATGTTTACTCTACATATATATATATATATATATATATATATATATATATATATATATTTCTCTTTTTTTTTATAGTTACTACTTCCTTCACAGGTTCAGGTTGATATAAACTATGATTACTTGTCTGATGAAGGGCCTGGGCCCGAAACGTCACATGTGGTGATATTCCATTAAATCTTTGGAGCTATATCTAGTGTGCAGACTCTACTTTTTCTACAAACTATGATTATCAAATAAATTAAAATATATATAGATATAATAAAATATAGCTTTGGCTAAAGTTACATCGCCTCCTGTGTAATCATTTCACACTTATTATACCCTTATTTAGAATTTTCCTTTCCACTGAGACAGCCTGTTAGCATAGCTTGAGAGTCTGTCTTCAGTATTTAGACTGGTTTGTCCAGTACTTACCATATAATTAGGTTGTGGGATGTGCCTTTTCTATCTATTGTTCATTTGTTTTTTCATTCCATCACTCTATGTTCCACTCCTCCCTTTAATGCTGAACAAGAAGTGGTTGAGCACCTCAAGTTTCAGGGACAGGCTGGTGAAAAGGACTGGAGCCAGCTACCATGCTTGTATGCTTTATTTGTTTTCTGTAAATAAGCGTTAACTATTGTTCATATTCATATTTAACATTTGTCCTGCTCTTTTTTTCCCTGGTTTAATTTCACTGTTACTCTCCTGTTCCCCTGGGTGTAATCTGGAAATGCAGCACTGGTCGAAACTCTTTTTTTGTATCATAAAGAGTACATCCGCAGTGTAAGACAGTTCAGACAACCTGATCTCATGGTCTCTACGATAAAGTTATGGAGTTACCATTTCAGCAGGCATGCAGCAATAACAGGCAACAACTCTTTTGTAAATCCTTTGATGCAATGTTCAGGGGTACTACAGCAGTGTGCCAAGGTTAGTTTAGCTCGTCCTTCGTATGCACAGATACTTTAGTGTTCACTTGTGTTAAATGTCGTAAAGCTAAGACACATATAGAAACACCTAAATGCCATTCTGTGCAGCTACAAACAAAAGAAAATATGAGGGAACATAGACATTGCATACATATAATTAATCCAAATTATGACTACTACAAATAACTACTGAAGCATTTGTGGAAGGAGTGTACAAACATATACTGCAAACTTAGCAGTTATTATATTACAGGTTAACACCTACATTGTCAACATTCAATGGCTTTCTTTTTACTGGAGGCAACTGGGAAAAATCTCCAACAGCTACCACACTTAAATGACAGAATGGAGGAAAAATATAATAGGAATATATGTCATCAGTTTCAGATCAACCATGGATACTTTATGAAGATAAAATCTGCAGATTGCTGTAACTGAACTTTTCTCCACCTGTCACAAAAACATGGAACTGGTTTTTACCACATTTCTTGCCTAAGCACCATTGATTAATTATTATTAATAATTATCAATTATTCTCAATAGTCATTTTGATACTTTATTTGGAGGCCTGTTACAAGGTCAGGTCCCAACAGTACTATAAAGTTTATCCTTCTCCTCATCTTCCAGGCAGTGCTGGAAAATAAGAACATTTACTTTAGAATGTACTCAAGTACAGTTTTGAGGTACAGCAGGCAAGTTTAAAGTCTGGCCCAGGGGGCCAATCATGGTTTGCAGACTGATTTTTAATGGCATACAGCTTGTTGTTCAAAATATAATATGTGACCCGCCACACAATATTGGTTAATCAAGCAAGACTAGTCCATACCCATTGAGTGCACAGTTGCCGACGCACAGTTTTACATGGTGTGTGTTTGGGATACAGGTCAACTGAACCCATTAAGAAGAGCAATGTAGTCAGACAGAGTTTTTGTGAATTTGATAGTATGATTGCTTTATTGAAAGTACAGTAGTACCATTGTCAATAGTGGGATAGTTAGTGGGCTAAAGCTGTACATTAGTAGTTGAGGTAGCATGTTGAAAGGCAGATAGTTAAAGTGTTTATATGTTGTAATGACTTAAAAGTGGGGTGCACTGGTAGATAGACTGACTGATCCAGGATTATGTACAGCATACCACCCAAAAACAAACATTTGGCCACAGGGGGAGCCACAGCGATCGGTCGCATTTTAGCCATTTTTAAGCATTTTTCTGTTTTTCTGTTTTCTAAATGCACCACCCAGTTAGAGTTAAATTTCTCCAGTCACCTTGAGGCGTCCTGTTCTACATATCTACCAAGTTTAGTAAAAATCAATATGGCAGTTAGGCCTAGATAAGAAATTAGCTCTCTAGCGCCCCCATTTTTTTTTTATCAGGTCAATAATGGAGGGGTCTCCTCAGATTATGTGTGGTCATATGCCTACAAAGTTGCGTGGTGATCGGTGAAACCCTTGAGATGTTATACACCTTTATGTGATGAGCCACGCCCTCTGCAATATTCATTGCCTTATAGAAGCTCAGTTTTAGTAAGTTTTCCAACTTTTGCCAGGAGGGAACTTTAGATATTGGTCCCTAGACAATGTTCACTGAGTTTCATGCAGATCGGTCAAACTTCCTAGGAAGAGATCGATTTGAAGTGTTTTTCAAAGAATTCAAAGCGGTGGAAAATCTATATAATCGGAAGTTATGGGTTCTTGTTCCTCATGAGGAGAGGCATCTCTGTGCAAAGTTTCATGTCTCTACCACATAGAGGGCATGCAATATACCCATTCAAAGTTTGCAATTTTAAATCAGTTGCTATAGCGCCCCTTTGGCCAATTGATGTAATACTGCTTCATTCCCATCCTCCCATGACCTTTTACCACTGTGCCAAGTTTCACATGGAGTCAGTGAAGAGAAAAACATGGAACAGACACACCCACAGACAGAGTTTTTGTCATTAAATTCTAAGATATTGACATATTTTACTTTGATGATACACATACTTGTAAAAAGCACAGATACTCATTTTATCCAAGTATTAGGCTAAACCTGATATAGATCAAATTAGCCGCAGTTTTACAAACAAAACGTTTTGAATGCATGATTATATAAAATATACAATCTACATTTAGACATCATCATTCAACAACTGTTTATGGCTTAACCCTGAACTTGCCTTCAAACCTCACATTGATTGAGTTCTCAAAACTAAACTTGGAACCATGCTGATCAACATCATCAAAAACAAAGTGATAATTGTAAATCTTAATCAACAAAGAAGCCTGTCAAGTAAATACACTCAAGTGCACTGTACAATATTTCCGTCTGAGTAGTGGAGCAAAAGTTTAAGTAGAATTACAGTAAAAATACAATACATGTACCTAAAAAGTATACATATGTATAAGAGTGGTTAGTGGCCACACTAAGTTTTGTCTATAAAATCAAACTTGAATGTGTCTTACCTCGGCAGAGATTAATTTGTAGAGAACACAATGTTGAAATCTTGGTGTAATCCTTCACTTTATCTGGTTTGTTCTCTGGCTCATCAAGGTCAACAGTTCTGAGGAATGGTTTTTGATACTCAACTCAACACTCAAACAAATTCACTCCTCCCATCAATGCTCTTTTAGTGGGTTGGATTTATTGTCTTGCTCTCACTGCCTCTCTGCCACACCTGCTGTCTCTGCTGTTGGTTTGCTCTTACCGTCTGTTCATGAAAACACATTAGTTATGTCTGTGTAGTTCTAGTGTATGTCTACAGACTGTATAATAGTTCTGCCATCATGAGGTGGATGAAAAACATGCAAAGTAATGTTGGTTGATTATCCAGTACTGTGTTAAAAATTTAGTATTTTTTGAAAGACAAGCCAAGTGCTGTTTAAAATCAGTCTGCGGGCCATTATTGGCCCCTGTGCCACACTTTGAACATATCTGCACAAGAAGGAGTGCTGTTTTACTGAATATATTGATATTTAGCAAACAGCATGATCTCAGGTGTGATATTGTTGTTTTTACAACAACTCTTGAAGTGCCATTTCATCAAAGTCACGTCATCTCCGTACGGTGTATCGTGGAGCCTCTTGATTGTTTCCTGGAAGTAAGCAGCAGTGGAGTTGCTGCATAAAAACTGTTTGTGATGCACTTTTTAAAGGTCAATCAATCAATTCAATCAATTTTATTTAAAAAGCCCAATATCACAAATCACAATTTGCCTCACAGGGCTTTACAGCATACGACATCCCTCTGTCCTTAGGACCCTCACAGTGGATAAGGAAAAACTCCCCCCAAAAAAACCCTCAGATAGTTATATATTCAGCATATCTTAAATCATATTCACATGTGCATTAAAGTGTGTTGGATTATCCTCCCCTGAATAAGTGGATTCACGTAATGTTCACAGATTAGTCTACATATCATACACATAAGGTTGAATATGAGCAGCCAATTATTTTAAACTAGTCCATACCCACTGAGTGCACAGTTGCCCACGTACAGTTTCACATGGTGTGTGTTTGGGATACAGGTCATAGGAAATTGCAGATTAAATAGTCAACTGAACCCATTAAGAAGAGCAATGTAGTCAGACAGAGTTTTTGTGAATTTGATAGTACGATTGACCAATATCTAAAGTCTCCCTTAGTTACACTCACAAACACAGACACACAAAGTTGAGGGGTATTGGACAACTTCCCACACGCACATACACCTACACAGCATGGCAATTGGTTTGTCAATTGGCTTGTCAAATTGACATCAGTGTGCACGTTTTAGCAGTGTAAACGTAATTAAGTAATTAATAAGCCTACCTTTATCAGTTGCAGCTGAGATGATGTCTGTTTGAGGTGGATGCATATATCAAGGCATGTGCACAGTAACTCGTGGGGTGAATGCATACAATTCAATTAAAAGCGACTTTGTAAAAGAACATACTAATAGTGTAATTTTTGGAAAAAGTAGCTTTGTCACCCTCTACCGATGCCAATCCTCAATGCCTGTGTGCAGTTTCACATATAGATTGACCTGTCAGTGAGCAGAAAAATGTGGGACAGACAGAATGACTGACTGACAGAATGACACACTGACAGTTTCTGTGATTATGTACAGCATAACATACCATGACTTATGCTGGGCTTACACCAAACGATTTTCACAGTCCCAGACTAAAAAGTGACAGTCTTGAGGAGTCTAACTGGAGTCTCGGCGCGCTCCCGTCATCTCGATCGTTAAGTTTAAGGTGGTAATCAGCAGTCAGCGACCGCGTTTCATACCAGTCTTTCCCTAGTCTTGGGCTTGCGATCATATCAAACGTGTTTAATATTATCGCCAGTCGCAGTGACGGAACACAATCAACAACCAATAGACTAGTCTGGGACTAAAAACTCTAAACACTAGTCTTTAGATGTGAGCTGATAGTCTTTTAGAGTCTTTTTCTAAATCTTGTCAAAGTCTTCTGGTGTGTGGGTAGCATAAGTCATACCAAAAACTGGAAGAAAAAAAAACATTCAGCCACAGGGGGAGCCACAGCGATCGGTCGCATTTTAGCCATTTTTAAGCATTTTTCTGTTGTTATAGCGCCACCCAGTTGCCAATTAGAGTTAAATTTCTCCATTCACCTTGAGGCGTCCTGTTCTACATATCTAACAAGTTTAGGAAAAATCGATATGGCAGTTAGGCCTACATTAAGAAATTAGCTCTCTAGCGCCCCCATTTTGTTTGATGGGGTCAATAATTTAGGGGTCCCTTCAGATTATGTGTGGTCATATGCCTACAAAGTTGCGTCTAACTCTCTACAGGGGAATAGATCCCCGACGCGCAGCGGCGGTTGTCCCTGAAGGGAGTTGTTTTCCCAGTATTCACCGGCTCATTATACATTATCCCGCTTATTACACAGCTAATTATCAGTTAAATAAATAATTTGAGACAGAATTGATTAATTATACGATTTTTATTGATTTATAAATTAAATCGGGAGGAGAGAAAAATAACTGCTGGCAACAGCTGAATCTGCGCTACAATAGCTACAGGGAATTAAGAGAAAATGAAAATCATGAAATATCATGAAAATACTCCATCTTTGTATCTTGTAAATTATTATTTTGAAGTGGTAACGGCTATGTTAGCTCAGTAAAAAAGTAACTGGGCTACATAGCAACAGTCATTACACAGTAATATCAGACCTCTGAATGCCACGACTGACCAAACTACTGTATTATATAAGTGATCATGCTAAACATACATGCCATTACGGTATTCTATCTGTAGTCTTGTTAGTGTATATCAGTAACCTACTGTAGGGTTGCTAGGTGGTGGAGGAGCAGCAATGCTGCAGGGGGTCCATGTCATTGGTCCGACAGCCCATTGGTCCGACATCCCATTAGTCCGACGTCCCGTTGTTCCGATATGTGATTATACTAGGCTATACTGTATTTGTGCACCATAGAGGATCAGTAATGCAACAAAAGTAGGCTACTGGTCGAGATGCAAGTGCCATAGAGAGAAGGGAGTGAAACACTATAACCTCCTGTTACTAACTCTGGGGTCGGGGTTGTGTGGGGAGTTCTCCGCGGTGCTGAACGGCTCCCGGCGGGCGTATGTCTGCAATGACAATGCTGTTACAGATCCAGGGGCGCATTGTGGTGAAAGGGCCCTCATCCTTATGACCTCAGTGCGATGCACAAAGAACGACATCTATTCTAAGCCTAGTCTAGTCCCTTTTGGGTCATGGCAAAGTGGTCTGCCTCAAAATATGCCTGCGGATTGAAGGATTATCTGATTGTGTTGTGTCTTGTCTGATCTGATCTGATGTGATCTAGCACTGACTGCTAGATCATTTTATTCATAGCAAAATAATTATTCGTTTTTTTCTTAGTAAGAGACACAGGTAGGCCTTCACAAAGAATGCACCACCGTGACAATGAATGGGTGGTAAAAGAGGACCTGCTGCTACATGCACTTCAACAGTTCTTGACACCTTGACAACCTTAATCACAGCAGAACCTGTTGTACCTATAATCAGATCCAGCACTGATGACATTTTTTGGCAGGCACACAATATAAAAAGCCAAGCCCTCTGACTACACCTTAAGAATGCTTAGAGTCATGCAGATGGACAACATTCTTGTTACTGTTAGGACCTGACTTCTTAACAGGTCACACCCGTCGTTGGGAACTCGTTCAAAGTGTCAAAGCGGTTATCATAAATTATTGACAATTATTAATATTAATTGTTGATTTACAGCGTTCTTCCAGATGATAATGAGCCCTGCCCTCTGTTTAACACAACCAATAAGTTCAATGTTTCTGAAACCAATCAGCGGAGAGCACAGCCAGACCAAAACAATGGATCCACAAGACTTGGTTGCTGTGTTGCTCCTTTGTATTGCTAGAGGAAATTACTAAAATTCAAAGGATTAATTACTGATCTGCATGAAAGTATAATCACCGTGGCTGGAAACGCTGTGCTCAGAATATATCGGTTTATAAAATAAACAACAAATTGTACATTTAGCCATGAACCAACCAAAACACTGCCTCTGTGAGAGACTTGGGCTTGCTAACTGTGTGTGTCAGCGTCATAAGTTTTTCCCCCTTTGCAGCACTTCTAAAAGTGGTTTGCCTCTAGCTCTGTGTCAAATAATGCCTACAATATTTTTCAAAATGTATGAAGTCCAAATGTATTACTCGTCATGCAATTTCCATTTATTAGTCTTGCTTTTTGTTTTGTTTTTATGTCATAATTATCTGAACAATCCTAGCTAAAACATTTATTTTGACATGCTACTCGTTAGCCTGAGTGTCAGACTGAAGCTCCCAGAACCTTCAGTCTGACATTGCCTCCATTGAAAGCGATTTACAAGGGGGAGGGAATTTGATTTGCGTCGGGAGTGCCGAAATCGAGTGAGCGTTGCCGGTTTAAAATGTCTCAGTCATCGTGCACACCCAGCTGCATCGCTGTTAAATCCAGTTTAGCAGCTTCCTTAATTTGGTCCTCCATTAATGCAAGTAGTGGTGAAATACCTCGATAGCATCGTTAATGTGGTCTGTAGGATCTGCAGTGGTCGCCATTAGCGTGGCGCTGATTGGCTAATCGCTAGACCCACCGCCACCCCCAGCGTTCATTGGTCCGTCCATCGCTTGGACGAGATAAATCGCAAATTCATTGCAGTATGCCAGACCAGAGATGCAAGCCTACTCAGTTGAGTGGGCGGGGTCTATGGTCTGGAACCAGGCTAGCTACTCGTTACAGTTATTTCCATGTTCACCAATAATCATTAGCACAATTTCTAATGTAAAACACATCAAGTTACGCCACATCTGATCTCTGCAAACTGGTGTAGGCGATGCAAAATTAAAAACTTTTATTTGACAGAAAAACAAGGATAGTAAGTCATTACCGATTAAAACAGCTAAGGCAGTCTCTGTAGATGTAAGGTATTCAGCAGTTACTTTATATAATTGTTCAATATAGTGTTTGACTTCTATAATATTACTTTTATATAAAAAAAAAAAGTTGGAATATTTCAATATTTTAAACCTTGGGGCCCAAATGACATGTTTTCAGTCACAATCCCTAAGAGCAGAAACCAGATAGCTCCCTGCCCCACCCATCCAGTAACACTGGAAAGCCCCCCCTCCTATTCTACTGCATGGGCATGAGCAACAATCTATGATAAACTTTTTCAAAACATGACACTCACAGTATAATCATACAGTAATCATCAGTATGTTATCTTGAAAAATATTGTATAAAAAAAGCTGTGCAGACCAAAGAAAAATTGCAAATCTCTGACTTGTTTTATTTTTGAATACCATGGAGTTCAAATAGTTACATGATATCAAATATATATTTCTGGCGGTGGATAGATGGACCATAGTTATTGACAGAAAAGCAGTGCAGATTTTGCTCTTTTCACAAATATTTTTTTTTCTCTCAAACATTTTTCCCCCCTCTCATATCATTTTTTTTTCTCATATGTAATAAAGACACAAAAATAGCTCCACATATTGGGAGCTGGACTCTGTTCCACAATTGTGAAGCACAGGAGCAGCTTATGAAGATGATCAGCAATATTTGGACTTAGGTCAAAGCCATTAAACTTTGTAACTAGGATACATTCAATTTGGGCAATACATACTGTGAGTGAGAAACTGCTGTCAGATCATTTCAAACTGTCTGTTCACTTGCTTGGCTGCTGGGGCCTCCTTAAATACCTCCGATTGTCCGGCTAGGGAGAAAACAGGCATTTGTTTAGACAATCCATGTAAATCTTTGGGCATTTTACAGAGAAACATTCATGAGAACTGAAATGATCATTTCTAACTTGAGTTGCTTTTTTATTATCATAGATTACCAGGAATCCTGGAGGTAATTTCAATACCTTTTTAAAAGACCTTCTCAAAATATTTTAAGACCTCATCGCCACTTCAAGCAGTTGTAGTTTGCAATTGCAATTAAATCTATAGAGCACAACCATACAACAGAACTCAGATAAGCTGGGAAGGAACAAAGCTCAAAAGAATAAATCAAACCAAAAGCAAGGATTGAACTGAGGAAGAACTGAGAGAGAAATTTCCAAAGAGTCAAATTTACACGTGGAATATTAAGGATCGTTCCAGACATTCTCGTATAGACTTTTGGCTTGTATCAAAAACATTTGATAAGGACAGTATCACGGTTATGATGGTTTTATCTACACCCTTAACAAATCACAAGGCAATAACAATTAATGTTTGTCTTTTTCTTGATAAATCTGGATTTAAAAAAAAGTATCTTATTGGAAAATGAACAGCTCCCTCTTAAATCACATTAGAACGTCCGTTCTGCCTTAGCTGAGGCTTAAACTTCTGAGACTGAGGTCTGTCTTCTATCTCACTGAACTAATTGGCAAGTGACAGTTTATGTGTGGCTTCACAAATCGACGAAGCCAAGCATCAGGGTGCCAGACAGTAGCCATCCATGCCATGGAAAAGCAAATTTCAAAGTGAAAGTTCCAAAGCTGTAGCACATATGGTTGATTTGTTATGAATTTTCAAAGTTTAGAAATTTAGAGGCTTGCAGTCTTCAACAGCAAAAACCAGCCTCTATCTCACTGAGCTAACCGGCAAACAGAAACATCACATGTAGCTTCACAAATTGACTAAGCCAGTCACCTGTGTGCAAGACAGCATCTGTCAGTGTGTAAAGGCAGATTTCAAACAGCTGTCAAAAATTCAGTTATTAAGACAAAAATCCAAAAATACACAAATTACATCTAGACAGCATGGAGATGTTGGTAATTTGTTTTTAACAATGATTTATTGGCTCCATAAGTGAAAAACTGATGTTTAAAAATACCATTTTTGTATTGACTCCAATTGTTGGCATGAGAGCGAAATTCAAAATGCTGTAAAAAATTAAGTTTTTGAGATAAAATTCTGATATTTTCCAAACATCATCTACCATGATTTGAAAATGTATTTAGCAAGAATTTGCAAGTATATGTTTACAATACCGTTTACAGTCAAACATTTTGATGCACTGTAGGCTCAATTTTCAATAAATCAAAAGTCTGTGTGGACCGTTTGTGTAGGACAGTCTGAAGATGCTCTGCAGCAAGTTTGGTGTCAATTGAGCAAAAATGTGGGAGAAGATAGGTTTAATAAGTTTTACAGTTTTTGAAAAAAAACAGAGTGATGGACTTCATAATTTGCAACAGGTTTCAGTGTACAAAAGTTTTGTCAGTACATTTTAGTTAAAGTTGCAAATCTGTAGCACATCCCAAAGGCCTTGAAAACTGCGGTCATTAAGCCTCTCCAAAAGAAGAGCAGTCTTGATGCCACAGTCCTGAACAACTACCGGCCCATTTCAAATCTGCCATTTTTAGGCAATGTCCTTGAGAAAGTTGTTTACCAACAGCTGACTGACTTTCTCCTAATGAACAACTCCTTTGATGTTTTCCAGTCAGGTTTTAGACCCCATCACAGCACTGAGACTGCTCTTATTAAGGTGACAAATGACATCCGCCTGAACACTGACGTAGGCAAAGTCTCAGTTTTAGTCCTGCTAGATCTGAGTGCTGCTTTTGCCACTGTCGATCATGAGATGCTGTTACAGAGATTAGAGGACTGGGTGGGCATCTCTGGCAATGCCCTAAATTGGTTGAAGTCCTATCTAGAAGACAGGAGGTACTTTGTTGAAATTGGTAACTGTGTCTCAGACCACATGGCCTTGACCTGTGAAGTGCCCCAAGGGTCAATCCTGGGACCCCTTCTGTTCAATCTATACATGCTGCCTTTAGGCCAGTTAATACAAAGTAATAATGTGTCCTACCACAATTATGCAGACGACACTCAGATCTATGTGTCACTGACAGCAGGTGAATATGGACCAGTGGATTCACTCTGTCACTGCATCCAACAGGTCAGTGTGTGGATGCAAAATAACTTTCTCCAGCTAAATTCAGACAAGACTGAAGTCATCGTATTTGGTCCACAGAAACATAGAGAAAGTGTCAGCAGTCACCTCCAGTCTCTCTCTCTAAAACTGACAAATCAGGTTATAAATCTCGGGGTAATAATGGACTCAGACTTGAACTTTAACAGCCACATCAAATCAATAACATCAGCAGCCTTTTACCATCTAAAACACATTGCCAAAATCAAAGGTATAGTGTCTAAACCTGACTTGGAGAGACTTATCCATGCATTTGTCTCTAGTAGGTTAGACTACTGTAACGGCCTGCTCACTGGCCTCTCCAAACGGGCCGTAAGACAGCTGCAGTACATCCAGAATGCTGCTGCTCGGGTCCTGACCAGAACCAGGAAGTACGAGCACATTAGTCCTGTGCTCAGGTCTCTACACTGGCTTCCTGTGGCTCAGAGAATAGACTTTAAAGCAGCTCTGCTTGTGTACAAGTCTCTCCACGGCCTAGCACCAAAGTACATCTCTGACATGTTAGTACCATATGAACCATCTCAGACTCTGAGGACCTCAGGGACCGGCCTCCTGCTGGTGCCCAGAGTCAGGACTAAACATGGGGAATCAGGGTTCCAGTTTTATGCAGCTACAATCTGGAACAGTCTTTCTGAAGATGTGAGACAGGCCTCTACTCTGACAATGTTCAAATCTAGCCTCAAAACAGCTCTATTTCACTGTGCATATGACTGAAAGGATCTTATCTGCACTCTTCTCTTTTACAGTTCATTTTATAATGATTATTTATGTTTTTATTTTGTATTGTGATTTTAATGCATTTTCTTCTTCTGTAAAGCACTTTGAATTACTTTGTGTACGAATTGTGCTCTACAAATAAACTTGCCTTGCCTTGCCTTGCCATATGGTTGATTTGTGGCAGCTTAGGCTGCCTGGCCCCTAATTAATCGTAATTTTGACTTTTGCCATAATTGCCCAGCCCTACAACAAACCATATAATAGTATATCATTGCCCCCTACCTGATGTAAGGGATGGAGAGGGACTATGATTCATTTTCTATTTTGTGTGTGTGTGTGTGTGTGTGTGTGTGTGTGTGTGTGCGCGCACACTCACTTTGGCTGCGCAAGGTGAAGCATTGAGGTGTGTCTGTTTTTTTGGCCAAATCATTCTACAGGAGGTACCGTCAGTGCTAATGAAGAGAGAATCAGGTCATTATTTCCACTGGAGGATTCATCAGGATTTTAATTTGAAAATATATTTGACATTAATCATCACTCACTTCAGGTTGGCACAATTACAGCAGTACATGTCTACCTTGTGAACCACAAGCCACTGAGCATTTCTAGCAAAGCCAACAATGTGCCACTTTACTTCCAAACTAAGAGAGACACGGAAGAGCAGAAATAAAGAGTGATAAATATTCTCTTTAGAGATTACACTCAGCACATTACTCTACTATCAACATTATATTCTTAAAAGTAAGATTTGCTCAAGAGAAAACATTAAACATGTCAATCACAGATCCTGATAATGCGTCTCTTTCCAAAATAGATTCATGCAGTTAAATACTGAGTTTTACAGAGACATAAATATGGTCTTACCTTCTCCAGGTCAAAGTCTTCTTTTTTACAGGCATGACATCAATACAAGCAGCTCGCACACACATGTGAGGAAACAGGAGAAAAAAAGTCACCCTTGCTCTGTCCAAAGCTAATAAAAGCTCACAAATTACCATATACCAAAAATTATTTACTCCCAAAAATGTCATTTATCTATACAGTCATCATAGTCTTGCTGCACCTCTGGTGGTAATGTCAGCCAGTGCATCTCCGCTGAGACAGGTAGGAAGTATGTCCATCTGCACAGGCTTTAATTGCAAGCTCAAATCTAGTTGGAAAAATGTTATTTGTCCTTACCATCTCCATGGAAATAGGACAGTAATTCCAATCTAGTGAACCACAGTCTTTGTTGTGTCTCATTGGGTTGAGTAGCCATTCTCACTGGGACTCTATCATATATTAAATAAGTGTAACCCATCTCCATTTTGTCTCTGTTGTGTGCCGAGTTGGAAAGGAGACACAGGAGTCAGGACTGGATCTCTAAATCTTTACTTGGCAACTGTGGTGACAAACAGAAACACACAGAAATCGTGAGCTGTGTGTGAGCTAGAAAAGGCTTTTTAACTTATGAAATGTTACAATAAAATAATACATTTTGCACAGTAAAATTAAATTACAAAAAAATAACACAAATTGGTCCTTTAGACATGTTAGTTTCTGCTTTCAGTGCTTCAGTATTTAAAGTTCAACAGGAAACACAAAAATAAATGACATCTGAAATTCTACTTTTTTAAAAATAGATTAAACAATTAGGCAACCCAACGGTTCATTCTCACTGCGGGACGGATTTGAGTATATTCGCGCAGCGTTTTTCCGCATTCAAACCATACACACGCGTACCGGTGTTTAGGATTTACTCACGACTCTGTTAACTGGCGACGTTCAGCCAATGAATTGAATTGATTTAAAATAAAGTATTTCCACGTGAGTATATGAATATTTATCTTTATCGACCTGCAGCACAACAATAAACGTTAGGTTTATGAATTAAGTGGATTTAAATGGCTGCTTTTTGTATTGGAAAGCAGTGAGATTGTAAAATGTTGCAGTATTAAATCCAAAACAGACTCTGTTAACTGGTGACCTTCAGCCGAAAGCGTCTATGGTGGTCGTAGTGACAACAGCTGTTTTCAGCCAGGAAGAGAACACGTAGCTGTCCTCGCGAAGGCCTCTTCATTCAGCTTTTCAGAACAACATCAAAACATAGCCGACTTGATCCGTTTTTGGACTCTTGTTGAAGGAACCCAGTCACGGACCGACACTCGGTCGCGGTTTGAATCACACTTGTTATGACGGAATGTTGAAAACAGGAAGAGGCCAAGTTGCTTTTCCTGTAAATTTAACTCCTGTCTCTAATAAATTTTCTGAATAAGTCTACACAGTTTCGTCTCTGGTGCCTGCCTACATAAACATGTGCCATATTAAAGAACCCTTCAGCCCTGAGAAACGTAAAAAAGAATATTTTCACGGGATTCGAACCCGCTCGAGCATGGGAAAACAAACAAAAGATACATAATTAACATGGTGCGCCATTTAAACTACACATTCCCACCAACAGATACAATAAAAGTCAACAACATACAGCCAGCTATGTCTTCAAATTGGGAGGCAGCCAGATCAACTTGTGACCACACTGTCCATGCACTGAGGACCATTTTACAATCTCACTGCTTTCCAATACAAAAAGCAGCGATTTAAATCCACTTAATTCATAAACCTAACGTTTATCGTTGTGCTACAGGTCAATAAAGCCAATATTCATATACTCACGAGGAAATACTTTATTTTAAATCAATTCAATTCATTGGCTGAAGGTCGCCAGTAAACAGAGTCGCAAGTAAATCCGAAACACCAGACGTGGTGCGGAATTTCACGTTGTTGTGTTCCAATTCCGCGCAGTGTGAACAGGTGTGGGTGAACATGGACGAGAGTAGTAGTAGTAGCAGCAGCAGCAGCGAGCTAGCAAGGTAACGTTTAACAAATGCCAACATCAACTTTCTTTAGCACGTACCACTCTCACTGCAGCCATCAAGCTGCACAATGGACTGCCAGACGTTGTCCTTTAATTAATTGTTCATAAAATCATCCCGTCTTTTATCAAAAAGGACAGGGTGCTGTGAAACAAAGTTTATCAACCTTTCTCCCATATTGTGTGTCTGACTGGATTTCGGACTTCCTGGGTCGCAATATTTTTTTTCGTAGGATGGTAGGGGAAGGTACCGCCTTTTCCGCCTCTGATTGGCTAGAAGGGCTCTTCTCCGATTGGTTATTTGATTTGGCCGCGAAACATCATCTCAAGTTCATGGCATGCTGTCGGCTAGTCTGTTTTGATCGTCTTTACCACCAACAGAAGTAAAGGAAGTCAATCCAACAGTGTGATAAGCGCGTGCCGTCAGATTTATATTAATGGAAAGCACATCGCCGAATTTAAGGTTGACACCTAAAGTGTATGTCCACATCTTAACATATGTTCTCAAAGGCATGAAAAGTATCCAAGGGACAAGGAAACGGTAAACTACGCGAATTCTCAAGGCACTTGGGCACCACGCTCTGGAGGACAGACGTGTTGCAACTTTTTCTCTGGAAAGAGGCTGGACTCCTCAAGTCTCCAAACCAGCTAATGGAACTGTAACTGAACTGAAAGTTGGACTAACCTGTTTTGAAGTCGGTGTTACTGTCGTGTATTGTCACGTCTGTCCTCCAAGTCCTCCTATCCACCTTTTTCCTGACTTGATTCCTGACTTCCTGTTTCAAACCGGAAACCGGCTAAACACTTCCGGTTGAACGGTGTTTACGGTTGAGCTAGCGGTGAAAGCCACCGTAAACGCTGGCTTTTCACCATGGATCGGGGTGCAGGTCCGTGGGCTTTTTATCGACGAAATGAAAAGAGCAAACATAAACTTTCTTTGGAGGATATTTTTGTTTCAACTCCGCGAGCTAAGCTAGCCTGCGCTCCTGCTTGCTCGGCATGGTGTGTAAGACGTAGGGCTCAGGGCACGGACATGTCTTGTGAAGTTTCTGGTGTTCAAAACAGACGGTTTCTGACAAAATCTTCAGCTTTTTTGAGTTGTTGTGGCAGCCGACAACGGCGCAAGTTGAACCTGAACCCAAAGGGTTAAAGTCTGGGTGGAAACTTTTTTCACCGCACGAAAGTTCCGCCCTGGTGTGCAAACTTCCATAAGAACCCATGAAATCAGCTTTTATATTTTTCCGTGAGAATATTCTGTGCGGATGTTCGCCCTCAGTGAGAATGGATATGGTGACCAGAAAACCCACATTTCACTACCTCTGTTTAACATTTAAATCCAAATATAATACTAACTAATATCACATTCAGCTCGCATCTGTAGGCCTATCATTTAGCAGCAACAACTTGTACAGAGCAAAGAGACCCAGAGATTAACACTCAAAACATTATTTAAACACAAACGAACAAACATCTCCATACCTGTTAAGTTGCCTTTAAAAACATAAAATAATGTAATCTTATTATGGTTAATATTTTGTAATTTTAAGGGTAAATGTTTAAATTACTGCTAATATATGTTAATCTACAGTTATTGTCTTATTGAAAATGGTGATAAAAACAAACAAACAAAAAAACATTTTATACAAAATTACAGTGGAATGTATACCATATAAATGGCAAAAATTTAAATCACTCCCAATATCTGTAAATATACAGGCATTTTATTGTTAAAAAAAAAAAAAATTGTAAGAATACAGAATGCCTTCTGTAAAATTACATTATTTAAAGTGCACTTTTTGTAAAATAATATAGTTTAAGTTGTCTTTATACAGTAATGTACAGTAAATTACTTTTGTGTTTGTACAAAAACTACTCATTATCTCTAAAAAACAAACAAACATAAAATCACCTTAACCACACATGCTTAATGACCTGCAATTTTATGGAAAACACTACAGATTTCTGTAATTCTATATACATTTCTTCATTATCATTATCAAGAAAGATTTGTAAAATTACATCACATTTTATGTAAAATTACATTTGAATATGAAAGAAATATGTTAAATTACCTTTAAAAAACATAGTAATAATGTAATATTATATTATTAGTAATTACATGTAATTCTAAAGGTGAATATTTAAATTACTGCTAGTATCTGTTAATTTACAGTTACTACATTGTCTTATGGAAAATGGTGGTAAACCTGTAAAAACATACAGAAAATTGTATGTAAAATTACAGTTAAATATGTACAAATACAATAAATTGTCATTAAAAAACATAATATTAATGTAGTCTTAAATCATGATTAATTAACTGTAATTTTAAAAATAAAACATAAAGTTACTGAAAATATCTGTAAATCTACTAGCATTTCATTGTTTTATTGGTAAACAGGAAAAATCTGTAAAAAAAATTACAGAACATTTCCTGTAAAATTACTTATTTTTTTTAACAGTGTGAGGTAGAAATAAAAAAACATTAATTATTAAATATTGAAAAAAGATTTTAATATTAATAGTGGTTAAAATTAAGGTTTATTTAAAGTGCTGGGAATGAGGTGCATAATGTCCAGCTCATTTTTTCAGCAGCGTTTTTACAGCCCTGGGGAAGAAGCTGTTTTTAAGTTTTTCTGTCCATGCCCTCACACACTGTGCATCCATAGCACAGAACACTTCCTATGGTGCAGTGGTAGAAGTTGGTGAGGAGTTTCCATGGAAGCCCAGTTTCTCTGAGGGGCTGCAGGAGGAAGAGTCTCTGCTGGGCCGCCTTCACCACTTTTCTAGTGTTCACTCCCCATGTCAGGTAGGTGGTCCAGATATATTTCAGTATTATCTTTGATACAATGCAAAATATCCATTGACTTGGGCGTATAAATCTGAGGCTGACGTGGGCAGCTGGCAGTGGTTGGAGAGAAATATTATCTGTAAACTAGAAAAGCACTCAGAGTGTGCAGACCTCTGCCAAGCAGGTGATATTCCCTCCCCCTCTGCATCAGATTTTGCAGCCTCACATCACAATTAGGTTATTTGCATCACTATCATTATTAGGTTATATCTGCCTTCACCATGAAGACACTGTGGTGTATTTATTTCATTTTTATTTTGTACCAACACAGAATATAATGTTTTTTTTGTATTTTTCACTTTTTTTTTCCAACACAGAACATTAATTTCAACTTTAGAATTACAACAATATTTAGCAAGTAGAACAAGACGTGCTTTCTGGCCACCAGATGGCGCAATTTTCACCATCTCATTAGAAATTGGAATTGGCGCTGAGAATGTCAGACAATAGATTTTATTCATTATTTTATCCACTTTGCTTCAACTGATCACCAAAATGTTATCATCTGTTCCTTGTCCCATTATCCACCTTTCCTGAAAATTTCATCAAAATCCGTTCATCTGTTATTTTGCTGACAAACAAACAGACAAACAAACAGACAAACGCCAGTGAAAACATAACCTCTTTGGTGGAGGGAACAAATTATGGCAGAGACTTGGCATTATTAAAGTTGGACAGATGTTTAGCAGAAAAATGTTACCATTTCAACAACTTAAAAATCAATTTGGCCTCTTGGACTGGAGGGAGGGCTCCTGCCTCATGTCCAGAGTGGGATCAGCTTCTAAAGATGGCAACCCTGGCAAGAGGTGTGGTCTCAGATATCTATATCATAATGTCCATAGCTGCCCCTAATGCATATTTTTCTGCCCAGCTGGCTTGGGAGCATGATCGTAATACATCTCTGACTGCCTCCCAGTGGAACATGATTTGGAGATCAACTTTAAGTTCTTCTGAATGTGTGAGATTTGGGATCATACAATATAAGATTCTGTGCAGAGCATGTATCACTCCTGTGAGATTATCCAAGATGGATGATAAACATCAAGACTTATGCTGGCATAATTGTGGCCACAGAGGTTCTCGATTTCACTTACTCTGGGACTGTCCATCTCTTAAAACACTATGGTCTGAAGTGGTGTCTCTTGTGTCAGAGTTTTTTAATGTCATTTTCCCTGTGTGCCCTAAATTATGCTTGTTGGGCCTGAAGTTGGACAATAAAGTTGGGGTAACTGTTGAATGCCTATGGACACTGGTTTGCCTATCCACCAAGCAGTGTTATGTTAAGTGTTATGTCAGTCTTCTATACACATGATGGAGTGATAGCAGACAGTATCTGTGTGCCATGGTGTGAGGCCTCTGTTGGTACACTTAGGTACGCATTTTTTTCCTCTATGAACAGAACAATATGTACGCTAGAGATATGGGCAGAGGGTATTACAAAAAATAAAATAAAAACATATGTTAGACATAGGTCTGTTTTATCCTGTTTATTTTCCATTCCTGTGTTTTTCCTATCTGATTTTCCTTTATGTGTTAAATCTGAAAGAAAGAAATAAGATTATACCTGCTAATAACAAAAAAACAACACTTAACAGGCTGAAATCACTCAGTGTATGCCCAACTTAATGTAAGTTCAACGCAAGGATCAATGTAATGTCCTTCACATCCTTGTCACCAAATCTGTTGAAGAAATTCTCAAATATTGAGAGTTGCTGGTTCTCTTAAAAATTACAGACTCAGTGTGATAAATCAAATCTCCTGACTTCATGAAGAATGGAGAGAAGACCCAAACATGGTGTTCTCTCGTCCAGACTTCCTGTTTTACCTTAAATATGATCAGGTAAGTAAAATAAAAGTTGCTAACCACTTGACAAGGTTGATTCATGTAAGTATTTATCATGTGTATTAGGCCTTCCTCAGTACAATGGCCCTGTAATGTCAACTCTCTGTTGAAATTCAGCTGACTGTCACCTGACTATCTCACAACTTAAACACAGAGAATCAAATAGGCAGCATCAAAATCAATACAAAATCTCAAATGTTCATTTCCCACAAGTGTTATGTCAGTCTTACACACACCTCCTCTGCAAAGTGATAGCAGACAGTTTACTGTATGCCACAGCGAGGGCTCCCTCTGTTGGTGAATGTTGGTACACTTCGGTTCACATTTTTTCCCTCTCTATTAACAGAACAATATGTACACTAGAGATATAGGCAGAGGGTATTACAAAAAAATAAAAACCAGTTAAATATACAGTATTTTTTGCAAGTTGACTCCTTCATAAAGAATCATGAATAATTTATGTGTTTATTCTTTAAATATTCTGTTGTCAAATGTACTGCAGAGCCCTCAGCAGACTAAAATATATAAATAATCATCTTGGTGTAACTGTTACATTTAAAAAGCAACTTCGGGTGTCCTTCAAAATATAATATCATTATCCCACCATTTGCCAAAGAATAAGATACTGAATTTTCCTTTATTCTGAATGATCAGATTATCTGATTTAGCCTACATTGTGGCCAAAGACTCTCAGATACCGACCAACCTGAGACACAGCAGACCTGAGTGTTTTCATCTGCTTTGACTGTAAGCACTTCACAAATGAAAATAAGTATTTCTGTTACTTGTGACAGACAATAAACGTCTATCTTATTTTATCTTAACTTGTCTTACCTGATGTAGCCTTTGTTTGCTTTGTAAACATGCATGTGATATATTACAGGCTCACAAGCTGTACTTCCTGAGGCTATGTACTGTACCTACCCACAGCACATGCATGAGTTATGCCAGTTAAGATCTGTACCTGTTATATCTGTTATACCTGGGGGGTATTCCATCAAGCTCGCTTAGCTCAAAGTCTGGCTTAAATGGCCAAGTCCCGCTTATTTTAGTGAGAGTTCAGTTCCACCAATGTGGCTAAGATTAGCTCCAACTTGGTAACCATGGAAACATGGTTCTGGCTAAGTCGGACACTTGGAGCTAAGCTCTGACGTTCTGTTCCATCAATCTGAGCCTCAATTCTGTTCCATGAAAGTGGTTAACACGAATGCCAGCCTTGTAACCATGGTGACTTATGCTGCCGGCCAAACCTGGTCTGGAGCAGGATTAAGGTGAAGATGAACTCCACTAATGTCCAAAAGACATGTCTGTTTTGCATTTACATACACAATGCACTGATAAAATAATTTGTGAAACCAAAACGTGCTTTCCATCCACTTTGGAAACTAAGCAAAAAGTGCATTTGGTAAGTATTATGATTTTGTAACAAATAAAAATCAATCTGTTTTCGTTTATCTTGATTTCATCCTTATAGATAAAGAAGAATAAAATAAAATAAAATAAATTACAATGAATAAATTTAAAGGTTGTTGGAGCTGAGGGCTAGGGATTCGGCCTGTGTCAACTCCTCAGGTGGTGGGCCCCCACCAGTGGCTCCCAGTTGAGCTTTTTTCTTGGTTGCTGCAAGGAACATAGTCACAGCTTTACACTCATATTTATACATTTCACATTATTAAAATTATTATGCATCACTGACCATTTGTAAGGATGTTTTTATATTTTATTTTGACCTGTTGCCAGGTGCGTTTCTGGCCTCCGAGGTTGCTTCTGTTTGGACAGTAAAAAGAGGTTAATTAAAGACACAGTGAATGCTGAGTGAGTTTTAGTTTGTTCCTCATCCTACTGCACAGACATAAGGGTAAAATGAAGGAATTAGCTCCTTTTTATGCAGCAAGAGAATCAATTAACCCCTGCAAACATTTAAACAGCGCTCCTCTGTTGAATAGGGGGAATGAGGTAAATGAGATAATACATGAGCAATTGTGTGATAAATGTTTTGCATATAAAACAATTTGATTATGGCCACTTCAACTCAGATTATAAATGTGATTAAATCACTATGTGTAGCCTACAACTTGTCGTGTAGTGAATTTCTTTAATTTTACAGCCGAAATTACAATTATCTTTTATGTTGAACATAACAATTGACATTGAGACGGTTATCGTCTGAAATAATGAATGGATGAATCACTTACGCATTCAGCCTGTCGGCAATTGTCTTCCATGCTGCCTCTCTGGCTTTGTTTATTGGAGCGGTGTTACCTTTTTTCGTTATTATCTCCCGGTAATCATCATATAGTTCCATCAGGAGAGTTTGTTCAGCAGCAGTGAAACTCTCTGCCCGTGGTTTGGCGGCATTCTGAGCCATTTTGCAACACTTTCAGCACTCGACTTGTTGGGTCTTTTTATATTCCGCGGGGAGGCGCTCAGTGTGAGGCTTAACAGGTGAGGCTGGAATTAGCGTCAAGTGGAGCCAGCTGATCTCGTTTGATGGAACGGGTTGGGGTTTGGTTTGGAGTTGCCGTTCATTCAAGCTTCAAGATTACACCATAGTCCCGATTTTCTTAGCGACTTTGATGGAATACCCCCCTGTTGTCTCCACTCTGTTTTGTAATCACATTCATCACCCTTACCATTGTTTTTAACTTGCAAATGATTGTCATCAGATGTAGAATAATGTCAATCTGATGTTCAGTGTTTCGTCTGTAATAAATGAATTAACTGTCATGATGACATTAAAGCTAAAATTAAAATTGAATTGGGTTTAGTGTTTTGTTTTGTTTTGTTTTTGTGGACAGATGTGCCTGCTCTTCTGGCACATGGGTGTGTTTAAGAAGATAAGGCATCAACAAGGTGAGATACTCTTGTCTGTTACTGCTGTGCCAGTAAGTTATGCTGCAGTGCTGTCTGTAGTCACGTCCCGCAAAGTGGGGCTTGTATGGGGTGCTTATCAATGGTGTATTACAAACAGTAGATGTCAGTCAGCACGCCCCCAGTTTAGTGAAACAGGCTGGACTGGAGTGTGACACAGAAGCTAAGCAATGTACTGCAGAGTCAGGCTCCAGTAACCAGCGATAGTACGTGAAGAAATGAAAACAAGGAATGGAGGAAGCATACACCATCACAAATGAAATGCTCAGAAAGCTGCTGAAAGGAATAAAAAGCACTATGACTATATATATATATATGTGTATATAGATATATAGATATATATAGATAGATATATACATATATATATAGGCTACTGTGCATTGTTTTTCGGCACTACCTTGTTCTCTATAGCTGATGTAAGGTGAATTACTCCTGTGTGGGATCAATAAAGTTCTTATCTTAGCCATCTGAGAAAATCAAATATACTGTTTTTGGTGCCTAACTGTTTCCCAAGTATATTAGTGTGTGTATGAATGAATAAACGAGAGGCATTAACGTTAATTTCTTTGTAGAAAGGCGCTTTATGAAATTAAGTCCATTCACTTGTATTACAGCGCAGCCTTGCCACATCCAATATGGTGGCGATGTTGACGTATCGCAGCAGCGGGCAAACCCACTTGATGCGGCGTCTACGTATATATGTCTATGGCTGTAACGTTAGGTTTACAGAGGAAATAACGGGATGTGACTTAATCGGGTGAAAATATCGTTAGTGAAACAGAAACAAGCATTAGTTAGGTAACAAGAGCCAAGAGTCACAAATACTCACATATGTTAAAAGTTACTTACAACCGGTGTATTTACTCTATGTGTCCGGGGTCCTTCACCTGTGGAACAAATAACGTTACCACTAACTGTAGTGTGTATATGTTTTTGTTTTTTGTTTTAATCCAGTTTCTGCATCATTTTCCTACACATTTATTCACCATGGTCTCCAACCTGCAAGTTGGGCTTTAATTATCCTATCTCTATTTACCCTGTAGATGCTCGAGGGTCATTCTGTGTCAACTCATCTAAAACTTTAGATTTAAAATTTCAAAGAACTAAAGTCGGTCCCCTGGTGCTGTACTGTGGTTGTTTGTGGTTATGAGGTTCTTTAGCCACTAAGGAGAGGTGCAATTGAATGTGAGAGGATGATAAATCACTCAGTAGACCTCTGAACAGTTTGTCCCCCTCACCTCTGAAATGATGGCTACGCCCCTGCCGTATTGCTTGCTGGAAACGGGTATTAAGAGCCTGAGATCGATTGCTTCTGTCTCCGCCCACATACCTGGGAACTCGCAGAATATTCCTTATCCGTGTAAAGTTCACCTTGAGGAAATGTCACTGTCACCCTCTTGATTCTTATTCCCCCTCTACAGGTATGCTGTCGTCGTTAAAGAGGGTTAGACTGTTCGTTAACATGCCAGTTGTTTTCAAGAGAGTTTGTGTAACATCATGAGTGAATTAGAGAGATACAGCCTACTGTCGAGTGTAGTTAAGTTGTGTGAGTGAAGTCCCCGCTTTGTAGCATAGACCAACCCGCAGCCTGGCAGAGTGGCACTGCCATTTTGTGTAAACTATGAACTCACATGTTGTGGTATATATATTTTTTTTTTACTGTTATCAGCATTAGTAACACCGTTTCATGCACTTTGGGGACGTTTTGTGAGAGTTTATTGAGGTTAAGAAGTTTTGCAATATTTGAGAAAGCAGGAGTTTGCCTTTGGTAAATACTGTGTGTATGGTAGCTGAAAAAGTGTGTACTCTACACAAAAATGTTTCTACTGTAGGTAAGTAAAATGTTACATATTTGTTAACAATTGTTTGAGTCATTGTAATTCTTATTACCTGTTTTTCAGGGTGTAACATGATGTTGCAAAGTGTTCATTATGTTGTCAGCTAATGACTGGTGTTAAACTGCAAGAGAGACAAAGAGGCTGCTGTCTTTGGCTGTGAATTTGATTGATGCTTGATCAAAGGAATTACCTGTAAGACCGGATCTACTCATGATAGCTGAAAGTTGGACATGTCACACTACTTGTATAGAGAGAATTTTACAATTAGGTTCAAGTCTCAGCATTACAAGGTTTCAGTTACCGCTTTGTTCTTTGTCTTTTATGTTTCCAGTACCAGAGGAAGTGGTTATAGTGCTGTGCTACGGCCATAGATCAGGACTGTCATGAAGGCCAGAGCTTGTACAAGAAGGCAGTACAGCACCATCTTCCTCGTTCTGGCTGTGGCTGTCTTAATCTTTGTGCTACGCAACATGGACGTTCTGGAGGTGAGAACCTGTTTCACTTGAATGATTGACCTCAGGAGAACAGTAATGTTCTTCGCTGTAAATAAATGCAGTTTGAGTTGAATGTTATTTTTCCTCTCAGTCCTACATTGTGAATTGCTGACAGCAGCAGCTCCTCTAGTTGGAGGATTAGGCTGACAATATTTTACACTTCCCATCTCCTGCAAGACCAAAATCATCAATGTGTTCCACTCTACTTTTCCCATCAGAGATTAATGTATTTCTGTTTTCCTCTGTGCTCTTTTCAGTGGTTTGAGTTGGGCAGGGCTCAGTCTGAACAATCTGATGCCATATACTTACATGCACCAATCATGCACATAAACAAATCAACATTTGAATCAAAATCTGATGACAGTTGGTGAATGTCAATCATATCTGATCAAAAAAGTTTTGGTCATGAATATTTGATATTAAAGAGAAATACTTTGAACGGTTACAATCTTTCTGAATATTGTCAACAATATCAAAGCAGCTTCAAGTCAAATACTCACACACTCACCTTAAAAAGAAACTAGAGTGGAGGACAAAATAATGAAAAATAACACAATTGCGAAAACTGCTTCCTACTCCAGACTCATTTTCAATGATTTTATGTTTTCAGAGTCTGTGTGTAAAAGATCCTGCACTTATCATACATCTTATTAAAGATTTTTACTGTATAAATCTACGCAACACTGTAGAAAAAGCAACCCAACACTCTCTGACGATCTTGTTTTGACGTCATAACATCACTGGATGTGGTTACAGATACCATAACCAACAACACATTCTTCTGAGCACAGTCGTTCCTCCTTAATCATCAACTTCATTGTACCTTCTCCTCCACTGTGATCTGTAAAGATTAATGAGAAAAAAATCAATGAGGTTTAATGTTTTTTTCCTGAATTCTCTTCATCACCGGCTCAGTCCATTTTGCATGCAACAAAATCCATTGCATCTTTTGGCAATGAAAATCTTACTCTACCATGTCACACCATCAGAAGTGAAACAGCCATAAAATGGCTTCTGGGCAAATGAAATAAAATACCCTGAAACATGAACTTAAGTGAACAAGACCTTAAAACACACGCACGCACGTGCGTGCACACACACACACACACACACACACACACACACACAATCTTTGAATTTGCATAAAAAATGCATTCTCTCTATGGTTCAATAACCAACAACAGAGTAACAGCCACAGGGGAAGTTGGGAAAGGTGGAGATTCCTCCAGCTAACAGATCAACTGTTCTTATCAATTCCCCAAATATATTCAGTCACTTTGAGCTTGGGCCTTCTTGACCCTTTTGCTTTAGTTAGTAAATTGGCTTGCATTTGCATTTGTTTGATGCGTCTTTGTCACCATCTCTCTCTTGACCCCCTGCCAGTTTCAGCATACAATGACGTCCATCATCGTCCCAAAAGTTTCCAATGATCCTGACATGAATCACAGCTTCTGCACCTTCCAGCCACTCTCCCCTGAGGACGCTCTGGAGGAACGCCTCCTACTAGACTCCATTGCTTGGCCTGAAACACCACCTTTGCCAGCTCCTGTTTCCCTGGAGAATACCAGTGATCCAGCTCACAGCACCTTCACCATTCTCCCAAGGAGGGGAGGAGGACAGTGGCATGTAGGGGATCAGCTGGAGGTCATGATAACAATGTCTGACTTCCATGGTCATCCCAAGAAGTCTGGGGGGGACTTCTTACTCGCCCGGCTCCACAACCTGAAGCTTGGTGCAGGTGTAGCTGGGCAAGTGTTGGATCATCTCAATGGGAGCTACTCTGCTGTATTCTCTTTACCCTGGGAAGGAGACGCACAGGTTGAGGTGATGCTAAAAAGTATTATGTTAAATGTGGTTGTACGGCAGGTGTTTAATCTGTCTTCTAAATGATTATTCACTAAGCTCCACCCCTTTTAGTTACTGTTGCCACACCTGTTAACATTTACTTCTAACTGCAGAGATGCAGTTTGTAATAACAATGGCAGATTTGCCACACGTTTTTGAAACAATGGGACTGTTTCATACAAAAGTACGGCCTCATTTCTGGCCGTCAAATGTAGATCTTTTGGCTGCAAACTGTCAATAGTTTTTATCAGCTGTAGCTTGCTAATTAATACTGTAGCTCTATGAGTTGGGTGAAAACAATAACTCGAGGCGCTAAAATTTTGTTGTCACCAGCAGCCGTGTTTTAAAACAACAAACCTTTAATACTCTTGATTATTTAAACGATTGCACTTTCCCATATATGTTCTTGCTTTTCAAAAGGCTGAAAAAAAGACAATCCTCTTTAATGCAGAGTATCCCGGTTACTACAGTCCCATGCACACCACTTCAATATATGGAGAAATCCAAAGTTTGACAGACCTGCCACGCCTAGTTGCGGTTGCTAAGCTATGATTGGTCAATTGCCATTTGGGGGAGGGGTTTAGTAAATGGACAATTCTCTGGAGATTCTCATCTCAAGTCAATCTGGTTTTGGAGGAAATTATTTTTTAAAATGTTTCACAGTATGCGGCTTTAAGTAGTATTCACTTTATTTGTCTTTACTGATATGAGTGAACATGATTGGACTTAGTGAAAACTTGAATTCTCTATCTAAACAGGTGACGCTGGTTCATCCTAGTGAGGCTATCACTGTGCTGAACAGGCTGACCAGAGAACATCCTGACAGGATTTACTTCCACAGCCTCTTCCGCTCAGGCTCACTCTCTGAAACTACTGTCTGTAACGTCTGCCTGCGTCCAACCCAGCAGCCGCTATGCAACTACACTGACGTCCGTACAGGCGAGCCTTGGTTCTGCTACAAGCCAAAGAACCTGAGCTGTGATGCCAGAATCAACCATTCCAGGACAAGATACAAAGTAAACATTGAGGCCAATGAGACAAAGCTCTTTCAAAGGTGAGGCAGCAGAGAGACAGGACTGGCATTTTGTAGAACATCCAGTGACATACATCCAATGTTACCTGTGTGTCTCCTTGATGGGAACTTCCACAAGTTTATAAGTGTAGGCAGTTAAAATTAAATATAATACTGTTTGATGCTCTAAAAATGATACAAATCAAATTAATCAGTGTGAATCCAGGCATGAAAATTGCTCACCTTTCGGCGAAATTTGCTGTTTTGAATACAAAATAGGTGACCTACGTGAATCGTGTAGGCCATTGTGACGTTCGGGACGAACCCGATGGGCAGTCACCAAGTGGGCTGGTGGGGCTGGCCCGGTGAGACTAGTTAATGTCAAGCTAGTTGCTAGCTGTCAGTACTGTAATGCGCGTCCCTCCCATGTTGTTTGTTTGCTGTGAGATGTTCAGAGCAGGGGTGATTCTAGGATCAGAGGTTTAGGGGTGCTGAGCACCCAGAGAGCTGCCCGGCCAGGCAAGGTAAATTTCACTGTTTTGTACATTTTAACGCAATTTCATTCCCACATTTGTGAAAGAAAAGCACAACACTTTTTGGGAAATTCTGTGACTAAACCATCAAATCTGATAAAGGTTATTTAAATGCTGAGCAACAGCAAAAGAGCAATGGATTGGAATCATAAAAGAAACATATCGTAACCCTAATTTCTGGGAGAAGACAACTCATTTTGATACAGCAGCTCCTCCACTATTCTCTGTTTGTTTTCTTACCTGGTTCTTCCTGATCTTGCACTCTCTCCTCTCCTTCCCCTTTTTCATCTGTCCCTCTTTGGACTGACAATCATACACAAATAGATTGTATTCAACTAGATGAAAAATTACATATATATGAAAAAATACTAATTAGAATACTAATAAATAAAGTCCTCTCTCTGCTCCTCTCTCTCTCTCTTTGCACTGTCAACCAAAAGGCAAATAACCAAACAAAGCGTTTTATATCTAATAAGAGATAGAAACTGATACATTGATCCAACTTACAACATCATCTGCTGTATTTTTGTTGTTAAAACATTACTTTTCAACCATGGTTTTGACACTTTTCTAGCTTGTTAAAAATGAACATACAGAAAAAAATCTCTCAAATTTTAGGGGTTCTGGGATTCAATTTAGGGGTGCACCTCCAAAAATGGGCTAGAAACACCTATGGTTCAGAGGGAACGTAGGTGGCTATCTTGTGTTTTGATGCTTGAAGGAGGAGATAAGAGCGGCCTCCTCCGATCCGAAAGAGGCTCTCGTTTTTCTTGAAATCTGATTGGCTCAGCCGTAGTCATCAGTCATTACTCATGGCAGACCAGGCTACTTTGACCGTAGACAGAAAACATGGATAAAACTATTAAGGGTGGTGCGGAAAAAACTTGAATAAAAAAACTTCTGTACAAGAAGAGGCAGCAAAGTGCTCCAAAATAACCGACCTGTTTGGCCGCAGTGTTGGTTGACGGGCTGAGGCTGCTGGTGTTGCTAACACTGGAGGTGGAGGTGGAGCTGGAGCCGACTGTGCCATTATAGCAGGTGTATTAATGTTAGCTAACGTTCGTGAGTGTGTAATGTGCAAGGTTGGCTTTAGCAAATTGCGTATTTCTTCTAGGTGTCCGGTTCAAGTGGCCAACTAGCCTACTAGGTATTGCAATAAGTCATTATAATTTAAACCTATACTAAAAGAAAGTATGTGCTTGCTTTTTTCCTGTTGATGCATGTAATTAACGTTAAGTGGTGCTCCCAGTCCCAAGGACAGTGAAGCTGAGGGACAGACTAACCCCAGTCATGATGAGGAGGATGAGACCAGAAATATGACAGGTGCAATGTGAAGGCATTCCCTACAGTGCATTACATTTTAGCCAGAGGAAACCCTTTTTAGTAGTATTAAGTGGGATTTTTTTGTTGTAGTAATAAATTGACTAAAAGTTAGTCTTGCTCACCAGACCTTTCTAAAGAAAAGAAAGGTCTGGCTGCGCCGACTCTCACTTTAAGATTGGAGGAAAAAAAACGCCCCAGCTTTTTTTTATTTCTTTCAACCAATCACAGTCATTCTTGGCGGTGCCACAGCAACGGTGCGCTTGCAAAAATATCGCCTACAGGACGCGAACCATGGCAGAAAAATGGCTACATCCCTGCAAGATCAAACACTGCAAAAGTTAGTAAAGGACGTTTGTCAACTATCACAACCGGAGGTGGGTCGGGTGGGACTTCAGCGGGTGGCTCCTTCCGCCCAGTGTGAGGCTGATCTATGCAGCGAACTTCCGCCCACTCAGACTAACTAAAAGTTGACTATAGGGCCTATTGCCCAATTTATACCTCCTTAGTTCATGGCTATGAGTCATGGAGATATAAACTGGGCTTATGTAATACAAGAGCAGGGCTGGGCAGGGCGGGGCAGACAATTATATTGTGTATAAAATTAGATGTATTAGGAGTCATATGCTCTTATTTTTAGTCACATTTTTAAAGTCATTTGGGGCCAATTCATTATTGCATTTATTTTATAGTCTGGAATTAAACAATAACTGCTGATTTTCTTATACAGTTGATTCTGAGGACAGCGTTTGTGTAGTGTGTACAAGCATATAGAGGATTATAGGTAGAAACGTGTGGGCCAGTGTGCCTGAATGTCCCGAGCTTTAATTTGTGTCCCAGTCCGCCCCTGGTCCCGCCTCTTATACAATATATGTGAACATACTTTATTTGCACTTAATTATACATTCATACTTTTGTTTTTGTGCAATTTTATAATTCTGCATGTGACCACCATTAGAGTAAATCTAAAAGAAATCAGATATGAGCATTTGGATGCTCATTTTTCCACCAAAAAAACAATCGAGGAGCATAACCCCGGCAGCAGTCTCGTATCCTCCTCACCTTTTTCACCCCGACCCATTTTCATGCCTGTGAATCACACTAGTTGACTTTCATAGGGAAAACTGGATAGTATTTGCTGTTAGTCAGTGTTTTATTTTAAAGTCTCACAAACTTTAAGATACACACACACACACACACACACACATATATAAAAAAAATCTTATAGGCTATAACTTTAAGTTGCTAGCAGTTATTTGCACCCATTAGATATGATACAGCAATGGCATACAGTTTAGGTCTACAGGTCTACAGCATTGCAGGTTGTACAACCAAAGCAACATTCTGTAGAGCTGAGGGTAACTGCAAACTCCAGTGATAATTATCTGTGTGTTGAGCACTGCACGCAGCACCTTGCACATTACACATAGTCAGTGGACCCATTGCTTAGATGAAAATATTAGTTAGTGCACAGTTAACTCAGAAGGTGGATGTTTAGAGGCTAAGAATGAACTCTTACGTAGTTGTTTCCTATTGTAGTGTTTGATTTTTGTAGTTTTAACTTCATGCGGTGGTTTCAGATTTTGTCCAGTATTGTTGTATTTATGTTGTTAATGTTGTAGTGTGTGTAAGAGATAATTTATCGTGTGGGCCTCCTCTCAGGGGTGTCAACTTGAAAGTCTACATTCGGGCACCAGGACCTGCCAATGTTGATGTGTTGCCAAAAACAATAGGTAAGGCACATTTTTTTCTACTGCCAGCACTGGTTATAATTCAAAACTGAATGTGCTAAAGACAGTGAATGTAAAACAGACGTAAAAACATATGTGAACAACTTGCCACTTAACTCTACTCCCTGTAGAGAGAAGCATTTGGCCCAAATTGCAAAGAGCACTGGGAACATGGAGCACTACGCTAAAAGTTTATCAAACATGGCACCAGCTGTTAGCAGTGTGACCAGTCTCTCTGGAGTAATGTTAGTTCATAATGCCTTGTACACACTACACGACATTTCTGTCCGTTCCGACAGTCACTATGTCACATTACTCGATTGTGGAGTCATAAAATCCTGCCGTGACTTGACAGACTACACGATGGTCCACACCAATCATCCGTGGTCATCTTTCATGATGTGTGTGATGTCATCAGGTTATTCTTGTCCTATTTTTTATTTATTTATTTCACTGCGGTTGCTCATGTGCCAGCTGAAATGTTGTTGTAGTAACAGAAAAAGCACCAGCAGGTGGCAGGAGCTACATTTTAAGTACCCTAGGCAAACATACAAGTCACTGAATCCTCCACAAGTTCCTGCAATGTTTCACAATAAAAGCCCATTCAGAAAATGAAGAGATTCTCTCAACCGAAGTTATAAGGGGCCTTTATTTGAAATGGATACAGGAAGTGTTGAGTTTTAAATGACGACGCAATGTATTAACTTTATCAAGGCAAAGGGGAGCAGATAAAAAGTAAAAATATAAAAATACAGAGGGAATAATAAATAACGGCCCGTTTATAACATAGCCTGTTTCAAATGAAGCTCTTAGCCTCTGCAGTAGTGGTAAGTAAAAGCCCCACCCAATATTTTTACATTTTCTTACTTAGTGTCCATCTCCATTATGAAGAAGTAACATTGTTTGCTAGCTTCATGCTAATGACACTACTCACCAGGTTGCTAAAGTGGTTCTGCTGTTTATCACCATCATTTTTCCCCTTTTTACTCTGTGTGGTAACATCCCTAGAGGAAATATCAAACACCCCTGGGCTGTTGTGTCATACAGTTGTGTACAGCAGCTTATTGCTCTGTGTTCCTTTTGGTAAAAGTGACGGCTGTGACGGAGCAGTCGTGAATGAAAAGAAGAAAATCAAACATGCTAGACTTTCTGTTTGATCGTTGTGAGGCATCTCAGACGTGGCTTTGAACGTCGTTAACTATGACACACTACACTAGATGAAACGATGGATTGTGGATTGGAAAGCTTACAACACTCATTGGCGTTTACCATCCATGCCCACCGTACCTCGCTGCGTCAAGCTAGAAGCGAGCTGATATTGCATCGTGTGTACCTGGCATAAGACATTTATACAGTCACTGAATACCAGCTGTTATCACCATAATGAGGAGCTGCAACTGCTTAACGTTACTTGGTTTTAGCTTGATATTGCTTTAGTGCTTTGTTTCTCACAACTGTGTGGAGGGAGTATTTATTATTTGTATGTACCAGCATATCATTACAATGCACAACAACTGAACAACTACCTATCTATCACAGATAGCATACACATTTAACAGTTAAAATAGATGCTCTCATGTTCTTATTAGCATCCTCATTGTTTCTCCCAGTTTTGAAGAACATTTTTCTACATTCATACACCTGGTGTGGTAGCTGAGGCTTATATGAATTCCACATAGGTTTTGATCCCCATAAAGGTACAAGCTACAGCATTTTACACCATTTGGGTCTATAAATAATGAGTTTGATTGTCATTGTAGATAAAAGTATGGCTTCAAAGGATGGATAATAGTATTTCATATTTATGTTATTTAATCATTCAGGTTGTTTTCATTTATGTATTGTCATTGTACAAAGCAGAGTTGACAACAAAAGCAGTTGTTGTCCCTTTATGCTACATAAGGAAAAACACAAAAAGGAACTAAAATTAAAGTGGCAAGCAGTGATGAACAGGCCCTTTCACCTTTGTGCTTGATGTGGGTACTGGCAGGACACTGGCTGATGCAGCTGTGCATTGTGAAACTGCACAGGGAATTGGGATTGTGGCAACACTGTTGAACAAAATACCTGTTTCCTGGTTTCCTGTTGCCACTTACTGGCAACAGGAAATAACTAAATATTGGCATGTAGATGTGTTCAGGCTGTGACCCTTATCAAACATATGAAGTCTACAGGGGAGTTCCAAACCACTATTTGTTTTGTGGCGAAACATGGAAATTTGATGCCACACCACGGTCACACAGTTTGACAGAAACTCAAGCTTTTAACAACTTTTCATGTTGAAGGTCTTTAAATGGGACAGACAAAATTTGAAGTCAAAGGGATTATATATCTTGGAGAGTTTGTTAAAGTGTGACCCTTGTAAATGGCCCAAAATTCAACAGAATTGCACAGTAAATACAAAATTGCTGTTAGAGTATGGCTCCAAGAGACTCTTTTGTACATAATAATAATACTTATTCCTTGCATTTCAATAGGGTCCTAAATAATGAGTTTGATTGTCATTGTAGATAAAAGTATGGCTTCAAAGGATGGATAATAGTATTTCATATTTATGTTATTTAATCATTCAGGTTGTTTTCATTTATGTATTGTCATTGTACAAAGCAGAGTTGACAACAAAAGCAGTTGTTGTCCCTTTATGCTACATAAGGAAAAACACAAAAAGGAACTAAAATTAAAGTGGTAAGCAGTGATGAACAGGCCCTTTCACCTTTGTGCTTGATGTGGGTACTGGCAGGACACTGGCTGATGCAGCTGTGCATTGTGAAACTGCACAGCGAAGTGGGATTGTGGCAACACTGTTGAACAAATAACTAAATATTGGCATGTAGATGTGTTCAGGCTGTGACCCTTATCAAACATATGAAGTCTACAGGGGAGTTCCAAACCACTATTTGTTTTGGGGCGAAACATGGAAATTTGATGCCACACCACGGTCACACAGTTTGACAGGAACTCAAGCTTTTAACAACTTTTCATGTTGAAGGTCTTTAAATGGGACAGACAAAATTTGAAGTCAAAGGGATTATATATCTTGAAGAGTTTGTTAAAGTGTGACCCTTGTAAATGGCCCAAAATTCAACAGAATTGCACAGTAAATACAAAATTGCTGTTAGAGTATGGCTCCAAGAGACTCTTTGTACATAATAATAATACTTATTCCTTGCATTTCAATAGGGTCCTCGCACCATTGGGCGCTCTGGCCCTAATTTAAACTAGTAAATGCATCATGGCGCTAGATTATAAATGACTGTAGTATTAAGCTCCAACGTTACCTGCTTTTTTTATTTGTAACTCTTAGCTTACTGTTTTATGTTTTGGTGTTATTTATTATCATGCTGCAACAGCCTCTCCTGCTGCTGTCTGTGCGTCTGGGCTGCTGCGCCACTTTTACGCAGACACTTAAACACACAAACACAGATTAAAGATGCCGTGGTAGAGACAGGGAAGTGAAGATAACTTGAGCTGACAACAGCTACACTTGATACTGTAAGTGCAATAAAACCTCCACGAAAAAAAAGTCAGTACTTTATTAATACAGTTGTTCAGCAACATGTAAACATGTAGGAAAGCCATATTTCTATCTACTCTGTACACAGTCTTTCATCCACCACCGCTAATATTATGTTATAAACAAGTACAGAGGGCTTTCCGTCTAATAGCAAATTGTTACTACCAAGCTGAAACAACTGTTTATGTCTAATGGCTTAGCTTAGTTTGCCACTGATCTTAACATTACCAACGGTAATGTTACCTGCAGACAGTGATTCGCCTCAGTAGCAGAGGGAGGAGCAGAGAGGACAGAAGGGCTGACACTGACTGATGTTTGTGTTGTTTTAGATTTGTTTCCAGTGAGATGATGGGTTCAATTTGTGGCTGTTTTAAGATTACTGTTGCTGCTCTAGAAACAAGATTTGGTTATAAAATATTCAGTTTATTGCTGAATGTATTCTTTTTTGAAATAATTCCTCGTAAAATTTACAGTATTAGTTCTCTGAGAATCTATCTCGCACACTAGCAATAATAGGTATTGTAACTGAAATATCCCCAATCAAATCCATATCGAATCAAGTCAACAATCATATCTAATCGGGATCTTGTGAATCAAAAAAAAAAAAAAATCAATTTACAGTGGCGATACACAGCCCTAATAGCTTCCTGTACTGAGTGCTCTCCAAAGTTTCTCCAAATGTGGAGCACAACATAGAGGGTCACATTATTAAATAACCTCAAGTTTTGTGGGCACTATATACTGAGGTGTGTCTGTGTGTGTGTTTGCTAGCTGCTAGGTTGCTCACCTGGCAGCTGCAACTCCGCTGCTACTCCATATTTTGTCCCTCTGATCATGGTAAGAGCTGGAGGACACATCATACAGGCAAGGCTTCTGCTGCCACAACTCGATAAGGTTTTCCTCTTTGCTGGAATCCCACACATTTCTTTTAGCATGTTTTGCCTCCAAGGCGAACTGCTATCAGTCTGTTTGATTGGGTTTAGCACCAGTGCGTCCTTTAATGCTGCATTTCTATTGGTTGGTTAGTAGATATAGGTCGGAACAGCAGTCACATAGTGAGATGGTCATCCCAAATTTCTGACACTGCAGAATTTTATCCCAGGCCGTCTTTGATCGTAAGACCGTCACAATGGCCATCCTTGAACCTCTCTCACTGTGTGACGTAGGACCACTGTTGAAGAGCTACAACCAAAGATATCGCCACTGGTCATCTTTTGTCTGGGATAGCCCAGAATTGGACGGTGTTTACCGTGCTTAAGTTAGCATATGTTAGTATGATAACATTTGTGTCTGTATCACAGAAGTAATTAATGATAACTTCTTCAATGCGTTAACATTGTTCACTGCCTTAACGTAACAGCTTTGGTAACTTTACTCTTACTGATAAAGAGAAGACACACCCATTCACTCCATCATGCCACCTCATGATCCACAGTAAAATCAAATCAATCTACAAGCTGTGTTTACCGTCCATTAGCAATGAATACCTCAAAATAAAACATTTCCTGCATCCAAGCTGTTCCTTTATGTTTTTTTTTTTTTTAATTAATTAATTAATTTTTTAAACCCTCTCTGTAATCCTTTTGGCCTTGTTACTTGAGGGGATTTCTCTGTTTCTTTAGGAGACTACTCTCCAGTGTTTGTTGCTTCAGTGCAGCCTTGCCTGAGATACTGAGATATCCCACCTGAATGAAATGTGTTCCATTGTTTACCTTAGTCGTCTGTACATCTTTTGCGCAGATTAGGCAACATCAGCATATTAACCCTTATTGGCCATTTGCTTAAAGGGACATTGTGTAACATTTTCAGTTGTTTATTGGCAAAAATTGATATCTGCATTCATAAATAATGTCATTACTGGTGTACTATTACCTCCACCAATAATCTGACTTATTCTCGTAAGAGGAGAATTTCGGATTTGTTTGTACATTGTGCGGGTAAGTCGTCTGTGGGGCTCCATTACGGTTCGTCATCTTGAGAATACACCCGCCAGCAAGGGACATACAGCACCGCCTTCGGCGTTTTCGTTGAGAGCCAGGCCAGCACTGCGTGACTGAGGAGCCGAAGGAGAGGAGCAAGAGGCGCTTCGCTACTACCCTGGCAAATTTGAAACAAAGTCCCACTCTTTGAGCATAATGCAGGATCAGGCATATGCAGCATCATGGGAGACGGAATCCTTGTCGCCAAGAAAGCGCAAAAGGGAATAGAAAAGGCAGCGTGACCGGCGAATTAACAGAACAGAACGAAGGCCCACATCCAGGTAGCCTTTCCCAGGTAGAGAGAGCTGCTGAGCAAGGATGGTAATGCAATCACAGGCCGGTGCTGCTGTTGACTGTTAGCCCGTGTTAGCGGCCAGTCGCTAACAGCCTCATCCCTCTCCTCGCATCACTGCGCCGCTGTTAGCCGCGATTAGCCGTTAGCTGCCGTTAGCGCTGGCCTGTGATTGTATTACCTTTCTCCTTCAGCAGCTCTCTCCACCTGGGAAAGGCAACCCCAGTGCTGACCCTTGTTTTTTTCGCCGGTCACGCTGCCTTTTTGATTCCCTTTTGCACTTTCTTGGCGACAAGGATTGTGTCTCCCGTGATGCTGCATAATACATGATCCTGCATTATGCTTACAGAGTGGGACTTTGTTATGCGGCAGTAGTGCTGCTGGCCACTATCAGATGTTTCAATTTACACCCGCCCCAACAGTCCTACGTTGTAAACACAGCCAGCATGGTGAGGAGGGAGTTTGTCAACTCGCGTCGCGTGTGTCTGTGTAGGAGCCTGAATTAATACTCCATGTAGTATCGGATGACATGGTTTCATCAGTGTTATCATAGCTTTTTGGTACATAGCGGCTACAGTTGTTGCAATACGTGTTTGAAACAGTGAGGCGTTAGAGTGCGCCTTCTGTTTGAATGCAATATGTGATTTCAAAGTTAGATGGGAGAAATTCCTACACACTGTGGCTTTAAGGGGCTTTTGTTGCCCGTACAGTGGAGTGGTGAGTGTGACAGACCACTGTCACCATAGAAAGACTCATATGCTGAAATGAAGTTTAGTGAGTGCTTGTAGCTTAGGTAAATAACATAAATTGGGGAGGGGGTGCGGCAGCGGCAAACGGATCTTTGCTCTCAAACCACAAAAAAATGTGGTGGCACAACAGTCTCCTTCAGTACATTATTCTGTGCTTTCTTTTGATTTTCACATTGGCTAGTCATCCTGTTGTTTGTTTTCTGATTAAATTGGAACCGTTGAAACAAGTTGTAGGAAGCCTCTGTAAGTAATTGGTTGCTGCCAGACACTCGGTGCTGCAATAAAATGGTTAATCAGCAGTGCCGTGCACTGTAGAGCCGATGCGCTGCTGGTTCTGCCGGCCTGAATGGAATATAATGTCTACTGTTGTGTACAGCCTTTATAGACTGAGCTGAATAGTGATGCACGGCTCGACCCGTAACCCACGGGACCCGCAAATGGACCTGTGGGTCAGGCAGCAGTGATCGTCTGTTAAATCGCTCTGTAAATGATATTTGACATTATTATTATAATGTATTAATCTATAATCTATTACTGTCATGGCATCCGAAGGTACTGATGGGTTGAGCAGGTGACAGTCCGCGGTCGTTTTCAAAACACACTTGTGTCACACACTCCAAAAGAAACTTGTTGAAACTTTAAACAATAATTTATTGTACAAAATGGGGGAAGCAAACGTTGACAAAAACGGTTCCATAATTCATATTAAATTTAAAAGATAACGAAAAAAACAGCTACAAGTTAGAGGGAATAGTGATAAAGTGGTAAAACTTGGCATTGATCCACAGCCTCAGACGGATGCGCTCAAGCGTGCCGTGCACACAAGCTCCGTTGGTAGGCGATACTATAGTTTCACATTTTTAACAATGCAATTTAACAGTTTTGATTTTTATTGATAACCTACATTTACTAACAACAAAAAGACTACATTTAGCACCCAAAAAATATGTAAAAAAAAATTAATAATAATAAAAACATTAAAAAAATAAGTAAATAAAAAAACGAATATCGAATGCCAAATTTTCATAACGAATACCTACACATAGAAATTAATATTCGAATATTTGGGTACAGCCCTAGAGTAAGTAAGTAAGTAAAATTTATTTGTATAGCACTTCTCACAGAGAGGACTCACAAAGTGCTTCACAGGATTAAAATACCAACAAGAATACATACATACAAACATACATGTCACATACAGAGACACAAAAAATGAAACAGTTGTTGCAAAACAAATCACTTAAGACAAGTTAAAGAATGCCTGCCTGTAGACAGGTTTTAAGATGCTTCTTAAAAATATCAACCAATGCTGCAGCTCTCAAATTCTGTGGGAGGGCATTCCACAATCTGGGCGCAATGGACTCAAAGGCCCGGTCACCTCTAGTTCTAAGCCTAGTGCGAGGAACTGCCAACAGGCCGTGATCGGCCGACCTGAGTGTCCTACTAGGAACATATATGTGCAGCAGGTCAGACAGATACTCAGGTGCCTGACCATGAAGGGCTCTGAAAGTTAAAACAAGGATTTTGAACTGGATCCTGAAGCTGACGGGAAGCCAGTGTAGGGAGGCCAGGACAGGAGTAATGTGGCAGTTTTTGGGTGATTTGGTAAACAGCCTGGCAGCGGCATTCTGCACCAATTGGAGGCGATCTACAAGAGTTTTGCTTAGACACATGAAGAGAAAATTGCAGTAATCCAGACGTGATGACAAAAGCGTAAATGATCATTTCTAGTTCAGCATGTGATACAACAGATCTCAGTTTTGCAATGTTTTTAAGGTGCAAAAGCATGTACGGGTCAACGCATGGATGTGTTTGTCAAAGGGCATGGCCTGGTCAAAAATAACTCCGAGATTTCTCAGGTTAGAGCGGATATTTAAATTCAGGGACCCAATACAGCTTGCCACCCTAGAAGCAGTACAGTCTGGAGCGACAATAAGGACCTCGGTCTTAGCAGTGTTAAGCTGGAGGAAATTGTTGACCATCCAGTCATTAATTGCGGACAAACAGTCATGCAGTACATTCAGACAGTCAGTCCTGTCAGGATTAAAGGAAAAATACAGCTGAATATCATCCGTGTACATATGATAAGACACACCCTCAAACCTGTTGATAATGATTCCAAGAGGTAGCATATACAGAGCAAACAAAATTGGACCCAACACGAGGAAAGGCGGATGGCAAGAGCAGTGGAAAAAGGTTCTCAGGGTGCATGGACAAAATGGGACCTGCTGAAGCACAAGATCTCATGGGCAGAAATGTGGAGACTGGAGACCCTCTGTATTTCCTTTCTCTTGTGATCTGTGTACGAAATCCTTCCTTCTTCATTACACCTGCACACATGGGGCCTGAGAGAGGCCCCAAACTGCACACTCTGTGGTCAAAAGGGGATATTGGCACACATACTCTCTGCCTGCAAATCATCTCTAACCCATGGACGGTATAGAGGGCGCCAGGACAAAGTGCCTCTTGTCTCTTACTGACACACTCAAGTAGGAGAGATGCAAGAAGAGGCCAACCAGTATTAGATTGAAAAAGGCCATTACCTTCATTAAGGAAGGAGCCAGGCCTTTCTCAATCAAAAGACCAAAGTCAAATCTTCTGCAACTGTCAGGTCCACAATCACAGTGTCAGATCAGTCACCCCAGTCAGTAATGCCGCCTCCTAAAGGCTGTGTGGAGCAATACATTTCTTTCTGCTGAGGTGAGGAAACTCCAGGCTGATCAGCTCATCAGCTGAGTGGGAGCACCTGTCTGCAGTGCACCAGCAGATTCACTCTGCACCTCAGAGTGGCTGCAGCATGCAACAGAGAGACAACTGTTCATCTTGGGGTACACCACAAAGAGGCTACTGGTATGAACTGATACTGACAAAATGTTTCCTGTCTTAATGAATTCATGAATTAATTGAATGAAATGGCCTGCTTAGATTTGATTTTCTCTTTGACTTATGTTTCTGTTTAAAATACTGTACTGTTTAAAGCGCTACAGGTTACACATTGATTTCACTCCTCAATGTTAAAGTAACCAATGATGTTAAATAATAGTGAAAATAAATGTTTTGTCTGTGAGTTAGAGTTTGATTTAAGTTATGCAATATTTAACAAGGAGTGGATATTTATCAGAATTAATTATTTTCAAGTAACAAAATGGCCTATGTGAAAAGAAACTGTATTGCAGTGCATATGTTTCTGCCAAAATAGTAGTTTGTTGCTTACTAAATATGCATTCCAGTAGTCAATATTAGCTAAACACTATGAAGGCATATTTTTGGAGTGCTCCTCTGTGTTATACATACTGAAACACCTTCAGCAGGTGGAGGCCAGTACGACTGCATTCTTTAAACGTTGGTCATTTAATAAGATGCATTGATGTAGCATGTTTGAAATGTGAAAATAGCAAATATTGCTAAGTTACATTATTTAGAATATGAAAAAATGAGTTAAAACATTGTTTCATTTCCTTTGAGAGTGATGATTGTAAATTTCTGTTTCTACTTGAAGGTTTTCAACCTATTATACCTCTAATGGCAAAATAAAACTGTGAAGAGGAAAGGAGTTGTTCCCATGCTTATTTATTGTTGACCAGGCCATTTTCAAGTTTGGGCAGAAGCTAAACAGACAGGATAACTTGACAGCAACTGCCACCTCCTTGGAGATGAGGAGCAATGTTGGGAAAATGCTGCAATTCCCAGAGGTGGTGCACATATCCCTGTGCCTGGATATTGTATTGTGGTCAACAGAAGACGAGAAAATTCGTGTTGAACTGACAGTGCCATGGGTGGAGTGATGCGAAGAGGCCCATGAGAGAAAGGTCCCTGGTTCAGGATTGCAGGGCTTAGAAATGGCAGGCATAGTTTTTCCCTGTGGAGATCAGTTGCAGAGGTTTCCCAGCCAAGTCAGCTTGAGGATTGTTGTCAGCTCTGTGCCTGGTGGAAAGAAGAAACAAGCATCTCAAAGGATGGGAAGGCATAACAAGCTTCCTACTGGATATGGAGTAGACAGGAAGAGGGAAGCTTGAAGCCAGGAGCGAAATGGGTAGTGATTTGGCCACCACTGCTGGCCCACCAAATGGAGACTGCTGTGGTTAAGGGTCAAAACACTCAATGAAGGTTGGGCACCACCTGAGGACATCTGCTCCTGGCTGAAGGCTACGGCTACCTCGTAAGGTATCCGGAGATTGCACCCCAAAAAGTGTATGCACGATGATGATGATGACGATGATGATGATGATGATGATGATGATTCCTTCAGCCCCCCCCCCCCAAAAAAACAACAAAACAATAGGTTCCTAGCACTTTCAGTCCTAAGGACCGTCATACTCAGGCCCTAACAATCACAACAGTTTCAGTGCTCTTTTGTGCTCACGCCCTAATTATTATTATTCCTCTGTGTATTCATGCTTTGCTATAAATAGTCCAACAGTGCGCAGTTCTGTTTAGGAAATAAGAAGAAAGTTTGTATTTGTGGCACATTTGCTGTATAAAGGTTTTATATTATGTTATTCTTTTTTTGGTAGTAACAAATTGACTTGAGGATAAAGCAGGCCTCAGATAAAGCAGGTAAGGAAGAGACCTCGATTTTAGTCTTTACGTGAGATTTGTGGACAATACTTGTCCTTTGACTTCCTCTCAGGTCAGCCAGAAGTGAAGAGCAGCAATGTGACATCTAGACCCTCTGGCTATTACTACCAGGGTTTGTGGCAAGCACTGGATGGCACCACAGTTAACCAATTCAACACCTCTGCCATCAGTCAGTGTCTGAAAGGCAAGGTGGTCCACATGTATGGAGACTCCACCATCAGGCAGTGGTTTGAATACCTCACCGCAATACTACCAGGTAGCTGATCCACAGGATTTCTGGCAACAGTTTGATTTTGTTCACACTGCAGCGTAATCTGTTCCATCTGTCATACTTTTAGATCTTAAGGAATTCGACCTGCACGGCCCGCAGAAAGTTGGACCTTACATTTCCTTGGACTATGCAAACAACATCTTGGTGACATTCCGATGCCACGGTCCTCCACTCAGTTTTACCATTGTCCCAAACAGTGAGTTTCGTTACATTGCCAATGAACTAGATGGCTTAATTGGAGGCACCAATACTGTTGTTGTTTTTGGCATCTGGGCTCACTTTGGCCCTTTCCCCATGGAGGTGTACATCCGGCGGCTGCAGAATATCCGTAGGGCGGTGGTGCGGCTGCTCGACAGGGCTCCAGGCACAGTGGTCATCATCCGGACCGGGAACCCAAGAGCTCTGGCACTTGAAGTGGCGCTAACCTTCGGCGACTGGTACTCACTGCAGCATGATAAGGTGCTCAGAGCCATGTTCAAAGGACTGAATGTTCATCTGGTTGATGCCTGGGAGATGGTCGTGGCCCACCACCTGCCACATGACATCCATCCATCAGCTCCCATTATTAAGAATATGCTTAATGTTCTCTTGTCATATGTATGTCCTCAAAAGGGTGGCTAGATGTGTGTGTGTTGGGGGAAAGGTGGAGATTCAAGTGCACACTGAGTTTACATGTTGTCTCTGTGATTCTACCAAATGCTGCATCTTGCCTTCAGTAGTCACCAGCACAGACCAGACCGGCAACAGTGTTTATAAATCTACTTTTAATCAGACTATGTTTGATAATTTTGTAATAATACTGTATTGTAATTAGGTTTGTCAGCATTAATGTGGTAAATGTGATGCAATTGAGGCCAACATCTCCTAACTTCCACAGTGGTCATTCTGTTGGACACGAGAGAGGTGTAAATGGTGTAGATTATAAACTTACACAAATGACAACAAGCACAAAGCACTGTGATTTGAACAGAAACATTATAAACACTAACAAAAAGTGACATTTGTGATTTGGAACATAAAACAGCAAACTTGTAAATAATATCGGAAAAACTCCTGCTAGCTGCTATGCTAATTTATATCATTTAGAATGCCATAGGCTTGTGCTAATAATGTTTGTATTAGTGGGAAAATATGTCCAGCAGAAGACAAGTGCTTTGACTTTGAAACTTGTGACTTTTAATGAAGCCCATTTATTTGCTTGTGTTTGGAAGTGCCTCTATTGGCTAAGCCATGGTCAGTGTGTGTTGGTGTGTTTTGAATGAATCAAACAGCACTTTACAAAAACTCCACCAGCGACTTGAAGTTGTAACTGCAGAGCCACACAGACACACTACTGCACACTATATAATGACGAAAACTGTCTGTGGGTGCGTGTGCATGTCTGTTCCACGTTTTTTCATCAATCCATGTGAAATTTGGCACAGTGGTAGAGGGTCATGGGAGGATGCGAATGATGAAGCGATATTACATCATTTGGCCAAAGGGGGGCGCTATAGCAACGGATTGAAAATGCAAACTTTGAATGGGCATATCTCATGGCCCGTATGTGGTAGAGACATGAAACTTTGCACAGAGATGCCTCTAGATATGTAGAACAGGACACCTCATGGTGACTGGAGAAATTTAACTCTAATTGGCAACTGGGCAGCGCTATACCAACAGAAAAATGCATAAAAATGGCTAAAATGCGACCGATCACTGTGGCTCCCCTTGTGGCCAAATGTTGTTGTTTTTTTTCCTAATTTTTGGTATGACTTAGTCATGGTATGGTATGCTGTACTCAGTGGGTATGGACTAGTATTACATATTAAGAAGATATCCTCAGGTGGGCATGTGTCAACCATTATGTATATATGTATATGTCTTTATATATATTTATTTCTTCTTTTTTTTTTTTTTTTTTTTTTTTTTTTTTTAAGGACGCAATTAAAGTTGGGAAGCTACCTCCAAATATGTCACAATAGCTTATTCCCTTAATACAATAACCACATAAAGATTTATGGATAACTGAAAACTGGAGACCTATAACTTTATATTATGAATTTAAACTTTATCTAATAGCACCTTTCATACAAGGAATGCAGCACAAAGTGCTTTACAATGAGTGCTTTGCTTCACATGAAAATTGATAATAATGGACATAAAATGGAAAAAGTCATACAATCATAGCATTGTAAAAGTACACAATTTCAAGAAAGAGTTTCAGGAGCACGAAGCATAAAAAGAAAGCGTTTCAGATCTGTATCAGGAAAGTCAGTGCTAGTTAAAGGCTAAAGTGAACAGATGCATTTTAGCTTTCTTTTTAAAATTATTTATGATGGGGCCCTATTATGCCCTAGTTACAAGTTATGAGGCACACACACACACACACGTGTATATAGGTGTATTAATATTTTAGCAACAGTGTGTCTTACTGCCGCTTTTACGTTACATCCACTTGCAAGTACTTGATACTGGACACATTAACATACATATAACACAGCAATCATCATTACATATCTGTATAAGACAAATCTACAAAAGGAAATAGGAAATTGGTCATTTAACTTGATAGCTTTTTATTGGTAAATTATAGTTTTTTAAATAGTTTATGTAGAGTATCTTTATAATTTGTTATAGATTGACACTATTTTACAAAACCAGAAAACCATGATGGAGATGGGTTTTCCTTATTTAGGGCATATACGGAAAATCGCACCATTTTTGTTTTTTTGTGAGTTCTTTGAACACAGGCATATTTCTAGGTGCAGGGCTCCAGACTGCGCCTAATTGGTCGCATTTTGCGACCTTTTTTGGAGGCCGCGCGACCTATTTTTTTAACTAGGAGCACCAGCGCGACTTACAAATCCACTCCTCTCCCCCCTTTTCTTTATTTTTTTTCTTCCTTTTATAATTGCATTTCATGGAGGAGCGGAAGAAAGTGTGTGTGTGTGTGTGTGTGTGTGTGTGTGTGTGTGTGTGTGTGTGTGTGTGTGTGTGTGTGTGTGTGTGTGTGTGTGCCTGTCATGTGTGTCTGGATGTGCATTGCGAGGCGGGTCGGCGCCAGTAACCCTAACAACGTGCCGCAGTTTTAGTACCTACGTGTGTACTGTACGCGAGGTTAGACAGAGGGGTCGCAGAGCCGGTGTCGAGTACAAAGTGCTGTGTCGTTTGACCATAAAGTGACGCTATGAAACGAACTATAGATTCATTTTTCAAAAGAAAAAATTATCCAGAAACTCCTGTCGGTCCTGTGCCAGTTTCCCAAACTTCAGATAGTTCAGAGCACGAGTCAGCAATGTCCTGCACACAGCGCCCCACTGATATTATTTTGCGCGACGGACGCTTCATATAATAACCTAACAATATACTATTTATGGTGTTATGTCATCGTGTCATTTCTGCAGCACGGCACTCGGTGCTGAGCTTGTGTTGCGTTCAGGCGTTGTCACGTAATTAACAACTTCCAGCACTTAAATAGGTCATAGCACAAAGCAGCAGCATGTCAAGTGACTTTTTACTTTTATTATGTTCAATAAAATTGTATGTTCCTAAATCTTGAGACACCTCATATGTAAGCTAGACAGACATTTCACCTGCTCATTACTGTGCACACATGTACTGTATGTACTGAGTCCTAAAGAGCCCTTCTGGTGCCAGTGTACATAGAAAAATCCCAGCAGGCTGTGCTTTGCAAGCATACAAAAAAGTTTCACGCATGTGAAAATTATTTTTCATGTGTGTGCTTCACCTCTGCTGCTACAACTCCATCCTAGGGGAAACACTGCTGTGTGCGTTTTGTGCAGCAGGTGGATGTGGTCATCTACTGGTAGAGTAGAGAGAGAGCTAAGTAGCGTTGAAGTAGAGTAGAGCAGGGCAGAGAGATGGAAGCAAAATATATTAAACCCAGTGTTAATACAGCAGGACTGGATAGAGGGGGGAAAATAAATAGAGGTGGACATGGCTCAAGTAGGGCACAAAGTTATAGAGAGAACGATACAGTGTGAATAAAGATTACATAACATAAAAATAACTGCAGTCTTTGTTATTTGATAGCCACTAAATTAAACAATTTTTATAGGGCAAGTAAAAACTGACTTCGGGCAAGTGAAAAAAAACCTTAGCGTTGAACCCTGCAGGGCTGTCTGTGTTTATTGCTAAATTATATGTAATGCAGTTAATCTCTACAAAATTATGAACATGCTGTGTCGATATAGATAGTGCTCCTAAATTTTGTGCTGGCGCTCCTAAAATTTTCAGTAAGGAGCGCTGGTGCTCCTAGTGGAAAAAGTTAGTCTGGAGCCCTGAGGTGGCAGTTGGGCCCTTCCACCCCTTGGGCCCCAGTGCAACCGCAATGCCTACACTGTCTATATTTACACCCCTGAGATGGTGGTACTTTGGCTATGTTTTCGAGGTGGGATAATTATGTTTTCCTCATCTTGTTAATGTGCGACATTAGAGCTGAATCAAGGTATTAGATCTGGTACTGCTTCACTGCCAGCGGACAGGGAAACCCCCGATTGGTAGGGGTGTGCCCGAATACGAATACATTATTCGTATAGGCACGGATAATACCTTTGAAACAGATATTTTTTCTGTACAAATATACCAGTTATTTGGATGGGAAAAAAACATGCACATCATGTAGTTTTTTGTTTTTTTTTTTTCATGTGGTTGAGAAACGCTGTGCTAATCAAGCAATTCAAACACTGGCTATGCCTGCTTACAGTGAGACGGTAAGACACATTTTCACTCACCCGTTGTCTGCCAGATAGCCTAAAGTTGAACGGTCATCAAAGCAGCAAGTTCCTTAATCCTGTGTAGGCCTAATGTTAGCTGGTCTTTCTTTGATAGGTATGGAGTTGAAAGCGCGTTCCACCAACAGACATTATATCCAATTATCCATTGCTGCTATCCACAGCCACCGAACCTAAAAATAGTTTTGTGCGAGCAAAAGAAATCTTTCAGGAGCATGCTGTGCGAGTACAGATTTAAACCAGCAGCAGAAACGAAAGGCGAATCCTGCTGGTTGTGGGTTGAACAGGGGTCACTGACAGGAATACGGAGGAGCACTATGGCCACTACTATGGCCACTACACCTGGCTCCAGGTCCAATGATTTCCTCTTCTGTGGTGTCATGACTGCCCAGAAGTACCTAAACAGCCGAGCCATGGCGGCACACAGGTATGTGACGTGTCAGAGGAGAAACGAGCCGCTCATATTTCTGTCTTTGTGGCAGGTAACAGTCCACAAACTTCACCGCACTGAAGGGACTGTTCTTAACTTATCAGAGGAGGAGGGTGCCTGGTTGATTTTTATTGTATTTATTTATTTATTTTATTTTGATCCAATGTAGCCCTATGTGTGTGTTTGCTTGGTGGGCTTATGTGTGTATTCTTATATAAACTATGTCTTATATAAACTATTCACAATGCAAAACAGATTATTATTATTATTATTATTATTATTGAAAAGTGAAGTATGAGGATATGGAAATATATTTCAGAACTTATTATACGCCAGTATTAAATCAATTTGATGCTTTGAATGCTCCACAAAGCTTTACGTGAATATCGTAATTTGCATACTGCAACTAGAGACCATGAGTAACTATACCAGAAAGAATGCCCACGATTCGTCCATAGGTGGCGCTTTTTGTGAATAACTCAAAAAGACCAAAAATGCTCAAAATTTACATGCTGCAATATGCCAGAAAGAACAGCCATGATTATTATTGCAACCATGATTATTATTGCATTATTATAGCCTATTGTATTTATACAATAGTCTATGAAGTCAGACCCAGACATAAAGCATACATCAAGCCAGCTGACATATGTCACACTCCGATAAAATATTTACCTTGACAGACAATCAGTTGAACTTCGAAGGTAGTCTACTGGTAGTGTGGGTCCATCCACGTGAGCAGCATGCCTGGCAAGTCTAATCTAGCTGTGGTGTGAACTGTCCACCAACAGTTGAGCTAAACAGCAGCAAGATACTCTAGCTACTGTAGCTAGTTAACTTGTTTGCTGTCTAACTTGGAGCCTTTTGAGCCCTGTGTTCAACTTTTTTCAAATGAAAAAGAGAAAAAAAAGCTAGGGACATGTAGGCTACCCTAAAATATTTATTATATTATAATAATATAATATAATATTTTATTGATTCAGATTTAGATTCAGACAACTTTATTGATCCCACGTGAGGCAATTTATTTGTAGCATACTCATCCCAAGCATCAACCACAACAACATAAAATTTCCTATGTCATGCACAGTCCAGTAAAATAGACCACCAGGTCATTGAAGGGAACATTGAATGGCCCAAGTTTAAAAAACCTTGTAGATAAAAATAAGTAAAAAAAATATTGTTACATCCAATATTATAAGAATGTGTCGCCTATTATTTTTGTTTTTTTGATTCATGGAGGAAGTATTTTGAGTATTTTAAATACAAAATTACTCCACTCAAAAGTATTGTTACAAATTACATTTGCTTTTTATCAGCCTTATCAAATACAAATTCCGAAATACTCAAATGTAATTGAAATATGTATTTTAAATTCAAGTAATAGAAATACTGCCCATCCCTGGATACAACTGCCGAATGTTGAACATGCGCATATATATATATGTATATGTATGTGTGTGTGTGTGTATATATATATATATATATATATATATATATATATATATATATATATATATATATATATATACATGTATGTATATCAAGTAATCAAGGTTTCCCCTTTATATTTTTTACATATATATATGTGTATATATATAATTTTCTGTTCTTTATTTATTTCCCCTCTCATCCTTCCACCTATCAACCTGTAGAGCAGAGACACACACACACACCACAGCCAACATAATCTCGTCCCCTTTTCTCCCGACATCGATAATTAACTGGCCTGTATTCACTTTTGTAATCACCTTTCTTGTCTGATCTGTATTCACTGTCTTTGTTGTCTTGTGAGTGTTTTGTATTGTCTTGCAATAAAAGATAAAAAAAACCTGGCTCATGCACACCTTTGAAGAGTTTCCTGAACAGGTGCATAGGAAAAAACTTCAGGTCATTACAACCTTCAGGCAGACGAAGGTTGTAATGACCGAAACGTAGCTGCCTTGTCCCATTGAATATTTTGCAACTTTGGCAACAGTGTGCGGGAATCTTTTTTCTTTCTTGTCTTGCAATAAAAGATAAAATAAAATTTAAAAAAAGCCAGATGTTCAGGTGTGAGTGGATTTTTTTGTGCAGTGGGGAAGGGGCTTTATTGTCAAAGATGACTTTGGGTACTTGGCTGGAGTGAGATTTTGCATGGACCTCTGGGAGGGTCCCAGGGAATCCTCTGTTGGGACTTTTTTTCTTTTCTTTTTTTTTGATAAACAAGCTCTATCTTGATGCTTTTTTAATGCGCTATGGCACATTATGTTGAATTCAATGCACACATTCTTATTATTGAAAAATGGAAATGTGTATGTGAAAAACTGATAATACTACATTTTATTTTTTAGGTTCCTTTCAAGACACTCAAGGTCACCTTATAAGCAAAGATAGAGAAAATAACAGATTAATCAAGTCGGCAAAATAAGGAATAAAGTAACATAGAAATAAACACTGAAAATACAACACAACAACAACAAATAAATCAGCAAAAGAAGATTACAGTGGTTAAAATTCAGTGTAATCCGCAGATATGTGTGGCTAGACAGATGGGAGTTAGATGGAAGAATAAGCTATTTAAAAGAGATGAGTTTTGAGGTGGGATTTAAAAGCAGAGAGAGTTGATGTCATGAATGTCCAGTGGGAGGAAGGTTCAGATGTGAGGGGCAGAGTGGCTTAAGGTTCTAGACCCCATGATGGTCAGACAGGCTGGCAGGACAGTAAGATAGATGGATGAGGAAGACCTGAGAGAGTGGATGTGGTTGTGGATGTGCAAGAGTTGGGGAGGTACAGAGGAGCTTGTGTATTGACCTAAAGGTGAGGCATAAGATCTTAAAGTCAACATGGTACAGTATTTAACAAGGAGCCAGTGAAGCTGCTGAAGGACATAAGTGATGTGATTGATGGGGGGGGGGTTCTGGTGATGATGCGGGCAGCAGAGTTCTGGACCTGTCGAAGTTTGTGGATGGACTTAAGAGAGAGACCAAGAAGAAGCAAGTTACAGCAATCAGTACAGGATGTAACTAGGATATGAACAAGAATGGTGGTACTGTGCATTGTGAGGGACAAGCGAAGGAAGTTAATTTGTGTAGATGGAAGCAGGCAGATTGAGTGACATTATTAACCTGCAGGTAGGGGAAATCAAAGGAGTTATCAGTATCGATTGAGAAACTGTCAGTTTTTACTAAGGTGGATTTGATGCCAATGAGAAATAACTCAGATTTATCACTATTTCATTTGAGGAAGTTGCAGAAGAACCAGGGCTTGATTTCCTGAAAGCAGTGAGAGAGGGAGGTGGCAGGAGGGTGGTGGTAGATTTTGTGGACAGATAGAGCTGGGTGTCATCAGCATTAACAATTGAAGTGGATGATAAATCTACCGAAGATGTAGCAGAGAGGATTTAAGTAGATAATAAACAGAAGGGGAAAGAAGAGTCACTGGTAATGACTGAAAATGGCTGGTATTTAAATGTTTTGAGCTGGATAAATTGTGTACAGTCAGAGAGATAGGGTTGTGTCAGTAATTCCAATGGGGCCAGTCTGTTAAGGAGGATGCTTGAACTGTTTTTACTCTTCAGAATAATTATGAAACAAAGTACTTTACCACTGCTATCATTACTCATCATCAACTTTAATCACTTACCAACTGGACAGAGCGCAGCCTTCATGTCAGGTTAGGGAGAAAGTATTTACTATTGAAGGGATGAATAACGTTATGTATATTAAAGGTTACCATTTCCACATATTAAGAGGAATATTGGATTTCTCCATAATGCTAACTTTATAGCACATTAGCTGACCTTAGCTTCAATAGCAAACAAAGTGGAGGAAACATAACATTGGCATAGTAATCAACCACAAAGCTGGCCAGCCCACCTTCGGCAAAACTGTGAAATCATCCATCCACTGAGTGAGAGCGTATGGGTCAGCCTGTTTGGTCCTGTTGGTCAGTGTTTAATTATTCAAATGACATTCACGGTCCCAGAGAGTGAGTGACCTGACATGGTGTGTCCGTGAATTCAGTGAGATGCTCTGCAATAAAATGAAAGCCCTGATGGTCGAAGAAACAGAACAATATGTTTCTACATGAATTAATGAATGGTTAAGTTAGTCAGACATTCACTCTGCTTGATGCTCTGCTGCTTTGTCTCCCCAGACAGAGAGCATTACTTAATGTCTGTGGAGATAAAAGTGAAGTGTGTGACTCAGATATGTGACAGTTGGCAACCCTTAATAAATAGTGTACCAACTGCTTCATTGAACAGAGCCTGTTATACCTGTTTTTTGATCACACTGTCAAAAAACCCAGCCCTCTGACTATGCCTTACATTGTTGGGCAACATTCGTGTAGTGTTACGTATGATAATGGTATGTCTTCAAATGCTATCAGATAAATTTGAGGCAAGTCCTCAACAAGGGCGTGTCTCAAGCCCGTCATAGAGTTTCCAGAAGTAAAAAAGCAGATTCAGCTGTGTCTTTAAAAGAAACTCACCCCCAATGAGGTGGCTCTTTTGGCATGTAGGAGTGGTTAATGTTAAAACAAGGTGAGATACTCTTGTCTATTACTGCTGTGAGCATGCTCCAGTGCTGTCTGAAGTCACCGCCCTCACATTCATTACCAGGAAATCCAGCAATCGCAACAAACTTTTTGGCAAATGCAACATCATCATCTAAGATATCATCACTGTGTTCTCTCCACACGATTCTCTGCTGAGGTAAGACACATTATATGCTCAGTTAAAGTACATTTAGAGTTTCCTTTTATAGACGTGAAAACTAAATGTTGCCACCAACCATTCTAATGTACATGTGAACTTTTGAGGTACTTTTATACTTCAGTTTTATGTCACTTATACTTCTGTTCTACATTTCAGAGATGAATATTGTTCTTTGTTCTCAATTACATTTGCTCAACTATAGTTACTGTGTACTTTGTTGATTAGGAGTTACAAACAGGTAAAACGGGATCAGTTAAAAACTTTATGTAGGTAAAACAATGAAAATTTTAGCATAGTACCAAAGTGCCAAAAGTTAAAGTAATCATTATGCAGAATGGCCCATGTCAGAATTCTGTAGATTATTGTTGTATAACAGTATATTAATACATTATGTGCATATCAACTTAATATTGCAGCTAATGGTTGGGATAATTTGACCTACTTTGTATATTGATCTACAGTAATACATCATAATTTATTTGATAATTATAGTTTGTATCAACCTGAACATGTTAAGTAAGTAGTAACTATAACTTTAAAATGTAGAGACACACGGGGGACTCTTTTTGGTGTCCATTTTGGATTTTAGAAATGGCAAGTGTTCAAAACGCCTTTTTAAACAAAATGTCACGTTCAAGCTATGCAGGTATTTACTTTCATGGCTAAACATCCATTTTTTTTAACTCAGATATTCAGATAAACTAAGAACAGTCACTTGGATATAGAATAATTGAATTTGATGGTCAAAGGTCAAAGGACTGGTGTGCGGAGGCGTACAACCACAGGGAGGTAATTATAGTTTTAGTGACTGCCTGTCAACTTAAAATGTCATTCCTAATCTAAAGTATAACTTTTATCTTGATCCTGGTTCTGGTTCTCACATTGTTTACTGCAAAAGCAAAGGTCAGTGCATAGTAAGTCTCTTGACCTACAGGGACATCTTCGTGTTGACTATCCTGTACACATTTTGTAGAGGAATGATTATCTGGTCTGAAATTTGAGCTTGCACATGTAGTTCCCCTAGTAGTAAGCTGTTTCAGCGCATTCTCTGTAGGTGGTAGTTTGTTACTCTCTGCCTTTTATTTGTCAAAATGTGCCATCTCAGCTCTGGAATGTTTATTATTGTGATTCCTTTTGAGTAAAAGCAAGCACACATAAACCTAGTCGAGTGGTTCTGTTGTTCCTCCATTACAAAAAAAAATATCTGAAAGCATCCTCAGAGTTTCAACGATGTCATCTTCAGCTTCGTGGAAGATCTTCAACCATCTTTTGTTAAGCCTGATTTATGGTCGTGCGTTGAATCGACAACGTCGCTACGTGGCTGCCGTGACGCCGTCGTGAACCCTTCGAAGTTCTCTGTCACTCCGTTTCGTCACGGTGCAATTCACCGCCAGAGTAAAGTCACTGAATGCTGTTGAGTCAAGATACAAATAGATGTCCAACATTTTAAAATCTACTGTATTTTAACCTCAGCGTCTTTTCAAGTGCAAATCACCAAACACATTATTACTGGGTCAGACTGTGAGTTTACAGTCATGTCTTTATGTCTTTGATCTATAGCCTAGCCTATATGTTTTAAATCTTCCTATTTTTCAGTTGCTGCCCCCTGTGTTTTTCCCCATCAGATTAAATCTGAACAAATATTATATATTATTAATATAATGTAATGTATCTACAGCCTGATACGCAGTCAGATTCCACCACTTTATCTTCATTAAGGAAATGTAAGTCTGATAAATGATGAATAAACGGACAACACTGAATCAAATTTTTTATTAACTTTATGGTTAACTTATTTACACTTTCCTCGCTCTGACTCAGGCTCTTCTTTTAAAGATAAACGTGCACCGTCTGCTACACATGCATTAATATCTCTACATCCACTGGATTAAAATGGAGGCGCTGTCTTTTATTTGTGAGTGAACATACTCAGAGTTGAATGAACTAACTCAAATCAGCTGTTCTGGAACCGCTAACTCAGAGTTTCCCCATCTCAGGGTAAATCAACTCAGAGTTCAGGGTTAGACTCAGAGTTTGTTGAACCTCCTTCAACACTTATTCCTAATATGAACTGTTTCACATGAAACCTCAAATGCAAGACATTGATTGCATGAGATTAAGTTTGTCTGTATGAGTTTGTAAATGGCAGCCTGTGTCCTTATGTAGTGTGAACATACTATTTCTCATCAAACTGTAATAACTGTGATTAAATATGTCTGCCATATGTTGCCACCCCTCAAAAATTCCTGCCCCCCTCTTGCCACCCCATAAATATTTTTCTAGATCCGCTCCTGCGTTGCAGTACTGACAGCTAGCAACTAGCTTGACATTCATTGGTCTTTTTTTTTTTTTTTTTGACAACCGGGCCGGCCCCACCGGCATTGACAGAGGTGTCCTGGAACATCCTCTGATTGGCTCCATCTCTCACATCACTGGGGGATGCACTGAAGTATGTTTACATATCTCACCCTCAGAGAGACAGCCACATGTTCACTCCTTGGGCACATAGGCAGCACTGCGCTGCAATCACCTCTGAATGGCGTATACCACTGATCCAGAGTGTTTATTCTCATTGTGGTGCAGGGCAAGCAGGAAAAGGACAGCACCTCACATTCATATTGTCACACCAGTTCTTATTTAACATTAAGCACACACCTCCTCCCTTTCTCTCACCAGAGTTTTCTGCTCTGTGAAAACAATAGAAAAAGACCTACCTGGCTGAATGATGCTGTCTGTCCACGCCTATGTCTCAGCTGTCTAACAAGCACTCACAAAGCCATCTCACAGGGCATTTCTTGGATAGGGACTTACTGGCCACACCATTCCCAAAGCACATAAACAGCTGTGCAGTACATCTGATGGGGACCTTGCATTCAAGATAACATGTCAACGCACAGAGTGGGCAGAGCCTCCCTGTCCCCCTCATGAGGTGGAGGACAAAAAGCATCGGTACAATGCTCAACCTCACTAACTTCTTATGTTCTTAGGAACAAATGACTCGTCACAATGTGGGAAGGAGGCACACATCACCAGGAATTGTCTCCTGACTCCCGCAAGAATCACTTCAAAATTGCTTGGCCACCACATTTTTGCATACCACAGTGCAGAGTGGCAACCCAGGGCTACCAGAATGTCTGACAACTGCTCCTGACAATGCTGTCACTGTTGCACCAAGCCACAGTTTGTGGACTGCTTGCCACAGGGTTGTCCAACTGTGCTCTGACAGAGTGGCCCGCAGGCTGGGTCCATAGAGCACAACCTGGAGATACTCTTACATACACCTGTTGGGGTGGTAGGGAGCTGCTCTTCTTCCAGTTGATTGGCATCCCCAACTTGGTTATGTGTAAGATCAACTGGGCAAGTTCCTTGGACTTGGCAATGATGATTAGGTCATTGAGATAAGAGAAGACCCTCATGTCATGTGTGCGCAGTGGGCTATTCCTTGAAGGGTGAAATGCAGTGCAATGTATTTCAGAGCCACCTCAACATGAAAGTATGTGTCCTTTGTCCCAAGTCGACAGTGGTAAATCAGTCGCCCCAGTGACTGCTTGATGGTTAGCATGCAGAATGCCTTGTGGGCAAGGCATCTGTTTAGCATGCAGAGATCCAAAATGGGTCTGAACACTGGGTCTTTTTGGAAACCAGAAAGTATGTGAAGTAAAACCCCTTCTGTCTGTCATAAGTAGGAAGGACAGACACGGCCTGGTTCTGCAACAGGTCCTCAATCTCTGCTGAGAAGTAAGGCATATTCGTAAATTGATTCAAATAGTATACTGTTGCCTTTTCTTTCGTTCTTTCATTATTGCCTTAAATTGTAATTAAACATATTTTTTTTTACTTTAACTTGTCTGTTAATTATATCTGTGATCTTGCAAACATGGAGACAGAATGGACATAGCTCATCCCTACAACTCAATCTAGGTGAAAATATGGGTGTAAATTCATTTTTTGGGATAGAAGCCATATTGACAAAATGCAAATTAGAGATCATAAATAAAATACAATATGATATAATATAAAATAAATCATGAATCTGAGTATTCTAATGTGTTTCTAATGCTTAAACATATGAAATAGACACCAGGTTTGCCAAAAGAGTAAAAAAAAAAACCCTCTTATTTTAGGTAGCTGCCATCTTGGAAATATGCAAATTACGGTTACAGATGTATCCGATTATAAAATTACCTTTCCAATGTGTTTCTTATGGTCAAAAACCATAAAAGAGACCCCAAACGTGCATTTGTAGCTCATCTAGTCCAAAAATTATAGCCATAGCCATTAGGATGGTGACAATATTGGATTTTGCCGCCATGGTCATCAGAATGCCAATCTTCGATGCCCTACTATTGAGATGTCGTCTACATATATTAAGCTATATATGTATCAAATTTGGTGCTTTTATCAGGAAATGAATGATTGATCAGCCATGCCACCCCACGGACGCTCAATCTGCTTTTAAGTAGAGTACGGTGTTATGAATCATTTTCTCTATCCTCATAAATCTTTTGTGGTAGGATAACTGTTTCCATGTAAATCTTTTGTGTGTTGGAAACAAGTTTCATTTAAATTCCAGAAAAGTGGTATTGAAAGCCATGAGTGGCTGCAGGCCTATCTCATTGGTATTTACTTTCTGAGAATGGAGCTAGTTAGCATGTAAAGCCTTTAATGGTATTGTAGAGCAGTTCCATGCAATCCTGGTAAAAAAAAACAAAAAAAGTATAAAGAATTGACAAAGAGAAAGAAGAAAAAAGGAGTTTGTAAGAGGGTGGATGAGTACTAATAATCCTCATAGAATAAGTGTTTCACTATCAAGTACCACGCCACAACAATATGTTGTTGTTTGTTTAATGTTTGTCTAATGTTGTAATTCCGGAGTTGATAGGTTGCGCTGGGAAGATGTACTGGAGATCGGGCAGAGGGAAACTCCTTGTGGGGGTTCTGTCTCAGGTGTTTTTTCCACCTGAGCTGATTACAGGCCCACCAGAAGATACTTAGAATGAGACATGGGGGAAATAAGCACCAGATTGAATAAGAAAAGATGAGAGGAGAAAGGAAGAGAGGATGAGGGAATGTTGGTGGGTATATGGTAGGGAGGATGATGGATGAAGGGAAGGAAAAGAGAGGGTGGGTTGAGAAATCTGATACAAACAGGGAAGGATGGGTTGACCAGGTAGTGTCTGCCAAGTTAACACATTAACTTCATTTTTTGCAAAACAAATTTTATATTTGATATAATAATACATAATTATATACTAAGTTCATATAATACATTATAGTACACCATAATAAAATGGGCATATGTCTGGGAAATACATAGAATAAGTGCATAAAGAATAAACTTTGTGGTAGCTCATTCAGTTTCTAGTATACATACATGCATACCCCCCCAAATGTGTCATACAAACCACCTGGGCGAATGAGTTGCTCAAAGGTAGTGTGTGCTTGATAAGCTCCAACCATACCTGTATGGAAAGATTAGTGTGACTGTGAATTGTGTGTTAATGATAAGTTCATTGAAGGTGTAAACACATCTGTTGTTGTGACTCAGTTCAAATATGGGGAACAAAACAGGGAAATTAAACCTTTACACAACCCTCTTTCGGGTCCTGCTAAAATAGTGGTAAGAAACTGGGAAAGCAAATGTGGTTGAGGATGTTCCACTTTGACACCATATCACCCTGGGGTTTTTCCCAAGCCCCAACCTCTGGTGGAGGCGAGTGAGGCCAATGCGGAAGTGCCAAAAACTGCAGTTCACTGACTGTCCACTTGAGGCTGGCTCCGGAAGTGAGTCAATCCCCATAGACCCCCATGTTAAAATGCCCAACTTTAGAGCAGAAATAAACATGTTTACAGCCTGTCACAAAAAATGGTTTTGGTCTCTATAGTTAATTTCCCCTTTCATGACAACTGTGGGGGGAGTGAATTTTTTCTAACTCTTCCGTTTAAATGTTATTAAGGCTTGAAATTGCGCATAATTAAGGGCGTGGTCACTTTGAGTGACAGGTCGCACCATCACGGGTGGCTAACTAGCATGCTAACTAGCCGCTGGCTCTGCTGTGCGGCGCTGAGCTCAGACTCGACCGTCTGCTCGGCTTCATCTCAGCCAATTCGTGCCCATGTTCAAGGCATTGAACCTGTCCTCTCAGCCGGGTCTGTGCCTTCTGGATATTTTTTCAGGCAAATATTGGAGTAATATGGCTTGCTGTTCGATTAATTATACCAACAGACCGTCCAAGAAGTCCGTGCTCCAGGTTTTTCGGTAAGTGAAATTTGGAAATTCTAGTATTATTTTATTTATGTTTTTATGTTAGCACTAATTAGCGTGTATCGGTGTCTGCGGTCACTACGGTCACCACCTAGCTTGTCAGCTTATTATTATATTATTAAGCCTTTATTTAATACATGTGAAATCATACATGTGATACTGGAGGTCTCATTTTCAAGTGCGACCTGTATCACAGCAACAACATCCACATCAAGTTACAGAGCCACAGACAATACGATACAACGCAAGCTTAGCTCGATAACTAGCTAACCAGCCAGCTAACATTTAGCCCTCAAGCAAGACGCCAGTCCGGGGATGCATCGAAGTCAGAGCCTGACAGAGAAGTGTTAGGATTTAACGTTTGCAAGGTAGGTAGTGTCTGCAAAGTAGGTAGCTAACACATATATTACTTTTAATATTGTCTGTGTTAATTTTTCCTCTAGGTGACCCAGACAGACTGGATCAGTGGACACTCAACATGAGGAGACAGAACTGGACTCCAAACAAAGACTTCCCGTCTGTGCAGTGAACACTTTGAGTCATCACTTCAGCACTGACTCCAGAATAAAGACACCTTTTTTCATACAGTACCTCACAAAGAGTCAAGAAACAAGAAACATTACATATATTACTAATTGTCATACATTACTAAGTACTCGATTAGGGCACAGCTTGCTCCGTACTGATAAGGTGAAATGACACACTGACACACCAGTGCAGTTTAGTGTTCCCCTGACGCAGAAGGCCAAATGAAGATTTTATCAATCAAGGAACATGACATGTATTTACCAACTTTAACATTTTAGTGCCTTTTATGCAAAGACCCTTTATCATGGTGAGAATTACTATTACTACCTTTTTCCCCCCCACACAGTCTGTGAAGAACCAATGGAAAAAATATTCTCATAATGAGACAGCCAAACACAGCATGATTCCACAGTGGCAGTGAGCTTTGAGAACAGTTCAGTTTCCTTTTGATAGCAACTATTATGTTAATGTGGATGAACTGCATACTGTACATTCATACTCCAGTTGTTTTGATAGTACAGTTAAATTTAAAATCAAATTCAAATATAAAGTCGAATATCTACAGAATTTAAACACAAAACTATTTTATGAATGACAGCCACTTACTCAGCAATAAGATCATTTTGGTGGTGAGTGGGCCTCTAACCAAGACAGGCTGTAGTCAATGTTTTCTACCTGTGTTTTTAACCTGTCATCTTTCTCACTTGTAGGACACTTGAGGAAAGTTACAACGCCTCGACCAATGTGATATTTACTCCACAGTAAAGAGGTTGTTTCACAAGAAATTAAGATTTTGCAAATTATGACACTGGGTCCTAATTCATATGTTTTATAATTACTGTTACAAATCTTTTCATTTATTTCATGTGTACTTTTTGTAACCTTTTATTAGTGATGATTTCATGAATGCAAGCTTTGACTTTATTTTGTTAAACTGTTTGTGTAATGGTTTTAACTTTTGCTATATAAAATGGATCAGACAAAAGTTACTTTAGAGTAAAAGCAAAATTTTTTTTGAAAGCTATCATTCATCAGTTTCCTGTGATGATTGGAAATGTAGTGGTGATTTAAACCATTAACAAAATATAATCATTATTAATGGCATCTTAATGTTTTCATTCATGTCTTAACATTTACCCAAGTTTGCATTTATCTTAGCAGAATGTAAAAAAATGAAAAGCTGATGTTATGTGCTGGTTTTGTTTGAACATTTCTTTAAGACAAATGAAGAAAATTCACTGAGAAACGATTCTCCTTTTGTGAAAAACACGGAAATATCTGCACACTGAATAATTTTAAGTCCCGTAATAGGTATTATTTATTTGTGACATTGTGACATATGAGAAGGTTCTGTGGGTATTGCTCTGTATTGAGGCTTATATAGTGAGGCTAAAAAAAACAACAACACATAATTGGCTGATTATCTTTGTGTTTGCCTCACTATAAAAACATCACGATACCTTTGCCTGAGGAAGACCCTCTTAGAGTTGGCAACATAGCGAACAAGTGATACCTCCTTGGGGGCTTCAAAACTATTGTGTCCAGCTAATTCTTTGTTTTTCACTTTGAGCCCTTTTATCCATTCACATTCTTCTGTGTTAAAACTAGACTTCTAATAGAGCAGCGAACAAAGGTTACTCTCCAAATTCTTCTCAGGCTCTGCTGCTGGGTGTAAGGTGCTAGTTATCTTCAAGTACAAAGTTAAATAATCTGGCCCATACAGAAATGGAATGCTTAATTTTTTGTCAGTGACAATGTTAAACATTAGTGCTTCATGTTTTATCTGTAGTGTATGATTTGTTTGTCCTTTCAATTGACAGTCAGATTTGATTGTGAAATACAACATTCAGTCAGTAACAAAGACAAAAGGAGTGCAAATGTAAATAGAATTTATTGAAATTTTAAACAAGTTATAGATGAATATCAAAAACTCAACATTAGCCATGACAGCCTGGGCTATGTTCAGGCCTAACAAAATGTGTCCTAAAGGCCAAATTCAAAAGCAGTGACACTGCCAACTGTAAGCAGTTCACTGCGTTTGGAGGTGGTCTTTAAGACAATTAACTAATTTACTTAAAAACATATAATTTCTCCTAGGTGTGAGATGAATGTGTCTGATGTGAGGGTGCTCAATTATGGCATGACCATTTAAACTATGTACAAATGTAGCCATAACACTGTAAACACATTTCCTGGCCTTATCAATCTTTGCTGGATTGCCACCAGCCTCCTACCTGCACCTTTGGGTCAGTGAAGAAAATATTATCTTAAAGCCACAGTGTGTAACATTTTCAGTTGTTTATTGGCAAAAATTGATATCTGCATTCATAAATATGTCATCACTGGTGTACTATTACCTCCACCAATAATCTGACTTATTCTTGTAAAAGGAAAATTTAGGATTTGTTTGTACATTGTGCAGGTAAGTCGTCTGTGGGGTTCCATTACGGTTCGCCATCTTGAGAATACACCCGCCAGCAAGGGACATACAGCACCGCCTTCGGCGTTTTTGTTGAGAGCCAGGCCAGCACTGCGTGACTGAGGAGCCGAAGGAGAGGAGCAAGAGGCGGGAAAATTGGGAAAATTCCTACACACTGTGGCTTTAATGCCAGGATGCTGGAGGTGAAGCTGGTGCAGGTCCTCCTTCATCATGCTGACCAGCTTGACACTGCTGACCTTCCCCATGTCATTGCCGCCACAGTGGATGATGAGGACATCTGGTGCTGCTCTTCCTCGCAGGGAGTGGGGAAAGAAGGAGACAAGGCCTCTCTGCAGTCCACCCCAGCCAAACCAGCAGACATGGACTCCCGGCATGCTGAGGTTGCTTCCCAAGGTCTCTGCAGCTCTCTGGACACCACGCCAGACATAGCTGTCACCAGTGCTCCACACTGCATATGAAAGTAAAATGAGTGTAATAAATAATTAGCATTATATATTTTTAAAAAAAGCTGAAGCGTTTTGTTTTTTTGTTTTTTTTAAGATAACAGCTGAATCATCTAACGTTAGTTTAAGCTAAACTGAGCTTACCTCAAGTTTCGTGAGGAACTGCCACAGGGCTAGCCAAAGTAGCATAGCTTCTTAGCCTTGTAGCTTGCTAGCCTAGCTTGTTAGCCTTAGCTAACTTAGCAGCACCGAGTGAGGTGGGCGTGTTTAAGCAACCAGGCTTCCTTCGGCCGCCTCTTTGCCCATTTTTGATTGTCCGGGAGTTGGGCGGAGTCGGGCACTGCCAAGATGGCGACGTCCAGAGTGGAGTATTTTGAGCTTCAAATCCACTCTTCAGAAAAGGACGAGTGACGTCACGGTGACTACGTCCATTATTTTATACAGTCCATGGTTTTTCCCGATAATAGGCACATTGAGCACAGATTGGTTAAGAAAGTGTAGAGTACTGTTAGAAGAAAATGAGCAGGGAAGGAAAGTAGGGAAGAAAATTATGGATTGGCAAGCTTTTCAAAAATGGGAAAGGGAAGCTGAACTAAGCTAAGCTCAGTGGCAGGTTTAATGTTAAAACAAGAAATGAAAGATGAGAATAGGTGTGAAAGACAGACAAACAGAAACGCAGAGCAAGAGATAGGGCTCTGCCTCTGCCATATGTTCTCACTGCTCCTGGAGCCCCTCCTTGTCAAGAGGCCCATGGACAAGGTATCATTGTACTCTGACCCCTCTACCCTCCTTCTGAAATCGACAATATTATTACTTTCATGAATGTTGTTGTAAGCTACTGTCATTACCGAGGATGTCATACAGATTACTGTATTGTGTCATACAGATTACTGTTAATTTGTTATGCTGATCTGTTCTGTACGACATCTATTGCACGTCTGTCCGTCCTGGAAGAGGGATCCCTCCTCAGTTGCTCTTCCTGAGGTTTCTACCATTTTTTTTTCCCCCCGGTAAAGGTTTTTTTTTCCTTATCCGCTGTGAGGGTCTAAAGGATAGAGGGGTGTCGTATGCTGTAAAGCCCTGTGAGGCAAATTGTATTTGTGATATTGGGCTTTATAAATAAAATTGATTGATTGAAATCCAAAGAGACAAAGACTATTTGTGCCTCTCACAGGAGTGTCTTTTTCCACTAGCACCATCTTTTGATCATTGGTTGCAGAGCCAAGGGGACAAAGGGGGCGTGCTCCAAATGCCCATGATGGTTTTTCCCAACCCCTAGCCACAACCATGGCAGCCAGGAGGTGAAGGAGGTTGCAGAGGAATTGCCCGACCCACGAAATACTGGACGTATGAAATAGGTCATAGCAGCACAGCAGTTAATAGCCAACCCTACAGGAAGTGGAGGCTGTCTGTCACAGATGTTTCAAGCTCTGATGGGCCAACATTCAACCTGCCAACTGGTCCACCAGCCCATCAGTTGGATCAAGGAATTTTACCATGATGCTGGACAGGTTGTATGAGGCGGTGTGTACCACTTTTCCCTTGAGGGTCTGCTGACCTGAAATCCACAACACCAAGCAGAGGGAAGGAGCTGCATCATGGCTGACTGTATTAGCTGGGAAACTGAGCCCATTGCAACTGTCTGGACACATCAAGAACAAGATCAGGGAAACTCCTGGCCACATGCACCACCTCACGGGCCCTCTGTTCATTCTCCAGGATTGCTGTTGATGCAGCCATAGCAGGCAGTGGAGGCACAATTACACTTATGTTATTGACTGCTGAAAAAGAGGCATTGCTGTGAACAGTGCCTGATACCTTGTGGGCTCAAAGCAAGTTTGATGTTGGAAATATAAAGAGTGCAACTTTTGTTGTCCAGACAAAGGCAACTAATAGACAATGCAAAAGACAATACCCACTCAGCCCTGAGGCATTTCAAGGAATGGCTCTTTATTTAATCACTCATAGGATCAAGGTGCCATTGTGTAATGCCCTAACTTCATGGTTGTAAACGAACACCCTGCCCACTGTCCCAAATGTAGCAACACTTTACCCAGGTGCCAGTAGACTCCTGTTGGTTTTCTGTTATAGATTCGGCGTGCATATTTTACCATTCCTGTTGACCCTGACTCACAGTTCTGCTTTTCCTTTCATGTTCAATGCTAAATGTTACGCCTCAACCAGAATGCCACAGGGCTTTGACTCTAGTCTGATTTTGTTCGCATTGGCTGTGGTAGAAAACCAATTGCATTGGCAGCCAATGCATGGTAGCACACCTTTTCAGTATGTTGATAATCTCTTAGTGTGTTCCACCACACAAGCTGACACAGTATCTCTGCTCTGCTTTTTGGCCGACAGTGGTCTCAAAAGACAAGCTGCAGCTTGTTGCTCAATCACTGCATTATCTTGGCCATGTTATCACAATTAAAGGTCATAATTTGGGTCCTGACCACATCTAGGCTATCTTGGATGTTTCAAAACCACGCACAAAGAAAAAAAAATGATGTCCTTTGTGGACTTAATAGGCTGTTGCTGTCCATGAATTTGTGATTTCGTGGAGATCTCCCAACCCCTGTATGACATTATTTATGGGGGAAGACATTTGGCCATGACTGATATTTTGGCTTGGACTTCTACAGGCAAAAACTGCTCACCTGATTCCAGCACTGGCAAAATGTGTTACTAACTATGTCTAATATCACCTTGAGGTGTTGTACTGTCCATAACCCATGGAAAGCTGGGCATGTAACACTATTTGTATAGAGAGAATTTCCCAATTAGATTCAAGATTCAGCATAACAAGGTTTCAGTTACCTCTTTGTTCTTTGTTTTTTTTCTGTTTCATTCCAGTACCAGAGGAAGTGGTTACAGTGCTGTGCTACAGCCATAGTTTGGGACTGTCATGAAGGCCAGAGCTTGTACAAGAAGACAGTACATCACCATCTTCCTTGTTCTGGCTGTGGCTGTCTTAATCTTAGTGCTGTGTAACATGGCAGTTCTGGAGGTGAGAACCTGTTTTTAGTGGGATCACTTGAATGGTGGATCCTATTTGAAATGTTTAATATTAGTCAGGTTTCAGGGTATAGTTTTTAAATGTGTGTTTCACTGTGACTCAGGCATGGGCGGATCTACCGGGGTGGCATAGGGTGGCAAATGCCACCCTAAAAGAAAGCCATGGCAGAGAGAAACAGCACACACACACACACACACACACACACACACACACACACACACACACACACACACATGTATGTCCGTGTGCAATTTGCTGTGAGCGCTGTGAGCGTTCGATGAACTATGCTTAAAGTGCCTGACAATCTTGCGACATTTGGCCAAAGCACTTTCAAATCCACTGTCGTTAAGGGAAACTGTGACCGTTCTTTGCAGAATGTGGGCCGTGCAGGGCCGATGTTCAAATGCACTTCTACTGTTCTAGATAGCCGGCAGTTTTTAGCCATCCAAGTAGCCAAGGAATTGGTCAATTTTTCACTCACAGGTTTTGTTATTCGCCCACGAGCACCACACTCCTGCAGTGTGGACTGGTGAGGCCCCGTAGAGGTGGAATTCAGCAGGGTGTTTTGCTCTCAGGTGATAAGTGAGTGATTACTTTGTTGTGGTAACTTAATTCAGCTTTGCAAATTGTGCAAGTTACCCTCGTTTTGTACAATGAGCCGCCAGGCAACTTCTTAAAGTGAAACGTCCTTATCCATCTTTGCGCTGTCGGGTCTTTGTGACTGTCCTTTAGCCATGATAGCGCAGTTTGGCTGCTCATGTGATCAAAGGTTATGGGTCAGCCACCACAGGAATTAAACAAAACTGCATTAATTGCATTCATCTTTTTAATGCGTTAAATGCTTTATATTAATCTCCTAACTTAACAAGTTAATTTTGGCAGCACTAATTCTGAACAAAACAATACAGGCTGCAGTGAGAGTCTCTCTTAACAGGATATTCAAAAATAGTAGGTTTGTGCACTTAGTCCTTCTCAGGCAAGCTCAGGGATTAAGCGTTGCCATAGATCGACGCTATGTGCCCCTTTTTTTCCCCTGACTGAGGATTGGAATATATGCAGATAAATGCGGCCAAAATCAATACATATAAACACTTGAAGATCCCCTCAATACTAAAAGTGTATGTCATATAAAAACTTAAGTAATGGTCAGTGTTGTCATGTGGAATAATTAAGGTGTGTTGATTGAGTCACTTCGGCAGCTCGTGCATTGAGTAACATTACAAGTTAATGTTCCACCTTAAAATCCCAGCAGTCAGCCCAGTGAATCAAATTATTTTTTTCTCTGACTCTGGCTGCTGCATGAGTCAGCAAAATGTCCTTACATTTTATAGTTACATTCCATTAATAAACTCTCCACGATATGAACAGTGGCTTCTACCTCAGAACCAGCCACAACTCGGCCTTGAGCAGAGTGACCGTCTGCTTTTGACCAATCAATGGACTGCAGTGTTCACAACTCCACCTTTTAGTACCTGATCTGTGTACTTGGTACCCTACCAGAAGGGGTACCAAAAATGGTAACTTTACGGAATGGTTCCATTGCTACTATCCACAACTTTTCACAGTGGAAACGGAAAAAAACAGTTCATCTTATTAAAGATTTTTATTGTATAAATCTACACAGCAATGTGAAAAAAGTAACCCAATACTCTGACAATCTTGTTTTGTCATCATGACATCACTGGGTGTTTACAGATAACATAACCAACAACACATATTTCCGAGCACAGTCGTTCCTCCTTAAACATCAGCTTCATTTTACCTTCTCCTCCACTGTGATCTGTAAAGATTAATGAGAAAAAAATCAATGAGGTTTAATGGTTTTTACCTGGATTCTCTTCATTAGTGGAGTTTGTGAAAATATTGTTTTGCACTTTGAGTGTGGCTCAGTCCATTGTGTATGCAACAAAATCCAATGCATCTTTTGGCCATGAAAATCTTCCTCTGTCATGTCACACCATCAGGTGTGAAAGGGCCTCAAAAGGGCTTCTGGGCAAATGAAATAAAATACACCAAAACATGAACTTTAGTGCGACCTGCAATGCATGCACACACACACAAACACATACACACACACACACACACACACACACACACCTTTGAATTTGAATGGCTTTAAAAAAAAATGCATTTTCTCCAAGGCTCAATAACCAACAACAGAGTAACGGCCACAGGGGAAGTTGCAAAAGGTAGAGATTCCTCCAGCTAACAGATCATCTGTTCTTATCAATCCCCCAAATATATTCAGTCACTTTGAGCTTGGGCCTTCTTGACCCTTTAGCTTTATTTAGTAAATTTGCTTTCTGTGTACTTAATTGATGCATTTTTGTTACCATGTCTCTCCTGACACCCTGCCAGACTGACCAAAAAATAAACTCCACCATCATCGTCCCAAAAGTTTCCACTGATCCTGACATGAATCACAGCTTCTGCACCTTCCAGCCACACTCCCCTGAGGACTCTCTGGAGAAACGCCTCCTACTAGACTCCATTGCTTGGCCTGAAACTCCACTTTTGCCAGCTCCTATTTCCCTGGAGAATACCAGTGATCCAGCTCACAGCACCTTCACCATTCTCCCAAGGAGGGGAGGAGGACAGTGGCAAGTAGGGGATCAGCTGGAGGTTATGATAGAAATGTCTGACTTCCATGGTCGTCCCAAGAAGTATGGGGGGGACTTCTTACTCGCCCGGCTCCACAACCTGAAGCTTGGTGCTGGTGTAGCTGGGCAAGTGGTGGATCATCTCAATGGGAGCTACTCTGCTGTATTCTCTTTACCCTGGGAAGGAGACGCGCAGGTTGAGGTGATGCTAAAAACTATTATGTTAAATGTGGTTGTACTGCAGGTGTGTAATCTACCTTCTACGATGGCCTTGAGGGTCAAAACACAATGACACAAAAACAACATAATTTTCCAAAGCACTACAACATTTCCTAAAATAAAACAACATTTTGGAAAATACTTCGACATTTCAAAAACCTCAGGTTCTGTGATGGGGTATGCTGGTGGAGAAGATCCGATAGGTAAGGTGGAGCAATTTGTATACAAGTAGAAGAAGGTTGTAGGTTAGGCGGAACTTAACTGAAAGCCAGTGCAGGTGAATGAGGATGGGGGTGATATGCTGCCAAGGCTTAGTGCAAGCACCCTGGCAGCTGAGTTTTGCACCTACTGGAGCCTGTCGAGAGCTTTATTGGGGACCCCCAACAGGACTCCATTGTAATAATCCAGCCGGGATGTGATGAAAGCATGAATCAGGGTCTCAGCCACTGCAAATGTTTTTTAGGTGAAAAAAGGCAGACTTGGTTACAGATTTGATATGTGACTTGTATGAAAGAGTAGAGTCCAGGATGACGCCCAGGTTGCGCGCTTCTGGCACAGGGGTAACTTCCTTTCCCAGTGTGAGTCTCACCAAATGTTTTCTGATATTGTTGTAGTGTTTTGAAAAATGTTGAAGTGTTTTGTGAAATGTTGTTGTGTTTTGACTCTCACGGCTATGAAAAAAGAAAATTTCTATCCGCACACCAAAAGAGCTCCGAGCATGATGCTCTTCCTCAGACTGCTAATCATTTACAATGAAGTCGCCATCTTAAATACCCAAAATGCAATGATTACACCACGTGGTACATCTCCAATAGGAGAACAATTTGACATATAAAATAAAATATAATATAATATGTATATATAATGTTTTGTGGTATATGCGTTCATGTATAGAGAAATATATATGTATATATATATATATACACTGTGTTAACAAATATATACTATGTAGAAAAATATATTGTGTAAAACAATATGTTGAGGATTTTATATGCATATAGAGCTGCAACACCCCACCACATAAGGTTCAGGAGATACAGAATACTGGTCAGGTTGCTGCAGCCCTACATGAACACGATCAAATACAAAAACATGTCGCATATCCACCATTCCTTTCAATATAATGATATAATGATATACCGTACAGCATAGTGCATATATATACATATACACACGTAGACACATACATACATATACACATACACACATACACGCACATATATATATATATATACATATGCATACATACACATGTAGACACATACATACATATACATATGCGTACATACTCACATACATACATTTACATACCCATATACCCATAATAATATACATGGCATTTATATAATATATACACAATATTTACAAAATATGTGTACCTCCAATAGATAAGTACTCCATAACTGGACTCAGGCAACTGGGTCATCATACTGTACTAACTATAAGAGGCGCCTCTATCTAACTAAGTAACCCATCCTGTCAGGAGGTATGTAACACCAATGAAAGAACAACGATGAACAAACAACAATATTAGTAAGGACAAGGGGTTATGAGTTATTAAGACAGTGTACATTCAGAGAAAAGGACGAATATCGAAATCTTCATGAAGGTCTTTAGGGACTAATGTGCCCAATGTGTGTATCCAAAATAGTTCACGTTTTAAAGACAAGGAATTGATGTCACAACCTCCCCGTGGACATTTGAATGATTCAGTACCGATATATCTAAGGGTAGAAATGCTATGTTTAGCCTCAGAGAAATGTACAGCCACTGGGCTGGAAGTTACCTTGTTCCTGATGGTACTGCGGTGTTTATATGAATTGCCCAGGTCGCATCTATGTGAGGGTGCATGAGTGCCCTCTAAAAAAAACCAACAACAATAAAAAAACTCGCCAGTTTTCTAGACTACCGCTCATTTCCACATCAAGTTAGTGGAGTGGGTGCTGGGGTGCCCTTATTATCACGTTTCAACCAGCAGCAGAAAGGAAAGGCGAATCTTGGCGGTTGTGGGTTGAACGGGGGTCGCAGACAGGAATACGGCGGAGGCTCATAGTGCTCTGCGACGCAAGATAACGGCTTACCGGCGACAGAGAAGTCTGACTCCAGGTCCAGTAATTTCCTCTTTCGTTGGCAACATGACTGCCCAGTCGTACCTGGACAACCAAGCCGTGGCAGCACACAGGTATGTGGAGTGTCAGAGGAGAAACAAGCCGTTCACATTTCCACAAACCTCACCGCACTTTAGGGACTGTTCTTTACTTTTCAGGGGAGGAGGGTGGCTGGTTGATTTTTATTTTATTTATTTATTTTATTTTGATCCCCCCCTATGTTAATCGCTTATTGATGCTGTTGTAACCTCAGTTGCTGTACCCAATATATTTTTCTATTTTATTATTTAGGTACACATATTTGGTTTAGTATCATTTAAAGTATTTTAATTATTATTTAATTTGTAATTTTATATGTGCACCTTTAAGGTCTATTTAGGTCCCCTGTGCCTTTAAGAGAATATTGGTTCCTACCTGCCGTGTTTTTGGGGGAGAGATTTAGGTAACGGAGGAGGAGAAAAAGTAACTCGAGAGAGCCTCGTGTTGTGTTGTACTGTCATGCCGGTTTGGTGTAAATTAAAGAAGTGGAAAGAAACGTGCAAAGACTCTTTGTAACCCGCTCATCACCCACAGCCCTGGAGTACGCTACCGAGACAACAAATAAGGGTTACAGACTGGTGGCAGCGGTGTTTTCTTGTATCTTCGTCTTAATTAGCCAAGGCATTCACCTCGTTAACGCCGGCGGGAGATACCGCGGAGCAGCTGCAGTCTACAAGTGCACTCCGTGAGTTTGTTCTGAGTTTTCACAGACTGTCGAACTTTTCCCGGATTTTTTTTTTTTTTTTTTTTTTTCGCACGAGGGCCGAGCAGACCGCAGGATTTTCGCCAGGTCGTTTGAGTTGGACAGTATTAACAGCATGTCGCTGCAGTCATTGCCGGATGATGCCGCGGACAACGTCTCTCTCCCCGCTGATAATGACGGCGCTCGCAGCGCTGCCCAACAGGACACAACAAAGACTGTGTTTCATTACAGAGTCGAATTACCGCCATATTTCCATGGCGACGGTAAGGACAAAGAAACTTTTTCACTGTGGAAAACTAGACTGGAGCTAGCAGTTAAAGCCTGTGTTGATGGACAGCAGCTAGATCTTGCCACCATATTACCCACACGCCTTAGTGGAGATGCTCTAGCATACTGGCTATCATTACCAACAGAGGTGCAGCAGGATTATGATGACTGTGTAGCCAAGCTGAAAGATGTTTTTGGGAGGAAACAATTTTTGCTACACTTTCAGACTTTTGTAAATGCCAGACAGCGCTTGCCTAAAGAGCCTTTGGAGGTGTATGCTGCAGAAATCACACGACTGGTTTTGGAGGCGTTTCCTGACTATGGTGAGCAAGCTATTGCAATGGAGCGCTTCAGAAGATTTGTTGCTGGTTTAGACCCCATTCTTCAGGCCAAATGTCACGAGCACGGTGCTGCTTCACTGGAGGATGCCTTAGCTGTTGCATGTAAATGGGAACGTGCGCAAGAAGCTCTGAAACTTCTTCCTCCACCTGTTTTTTCACATACAACAACACAGTTCACTGCTCCTCCTGCCCCACAAGGTGAGCCTGTTTCAGCTATGGTTTCCACCAAACATGACAAAACTCACTCAGACTCATCTGCTGGACTCATTGATGCTGTCCGTCAGCTCTCAAAAGATGTTCATACTCTGAGGCTTGAAGTTGTTCAGTTGGGACAAAATTGTAGCCATCGTTCCAGCCATCGTGTGCCCCATGCTGAACTTCCCAGACACAATTATGACTCCAAGTGAACTGAGAGGTGAGCATGGCAGAGACAGATATCGCTGCTCTCCATCTATGTCCCCTGACCGTGGTGCCTACTATTCTGCAACCAACCACCAGAGACCCACTAGGTCACACAGCGATCATCCCCATAGCAGATACTCCTCTGGTCATCACGACAGGCGCTATTCACCCTCTCCACCGCCTTCTCCTCATCATCGACGCGACTATCATTCAGCCAGCAGTCAGGATCGCTTTAGGCGTTACAGCCCAGACAGACGCCATTCTCCTGATCGTTTTAATGCCAGATATACACATCCAGCAGACTCCTACAGGCACACTTCCTGCTCTCCCTCAAATGACCCAGCCAGGCCCAGGTATGACTCCCACCAAGCTCATTCTGCCAGAGAGTCACACCAACCACACAGAGAGAGGAGCCAACATGTGAGCTTTAAAGGAGACCCACCTGAGCAGGGAAACGAATGGTAGTGGATGCTGAGGGCCAAGTGTCTGCTGCAACTGGTGATGAGGCCCCACAACGAGTATTGCCACCCTCACACAGAAAACCCACACGGTATGTAATGGCTGTCATTGAGAACATTGCTACCAAAGTCTTCATAGATTCAGGTTCAGACATATCCCTAATTAGTGAAGATTTCAGAATGTCTGTTCCCTCCTTGAGAACAAAACCCATGCAACGCCCTGAACTTTTCCCTTCAGCAGTGAATGGTACCTACCTAGATAACCTAGGCACACTCCCCCTGACCATCAGGCTAGGTAATGAGGTTTTCACTCACACTGTTCAGGTAGTGAGAAACATAACACAACCAGTGATGGTAGGCTGGGACTTTCTGCTCGCACATCATGCAGTTTTGGACTTAAGGGAAGGCATTTTAAAGATAGGGAATCGCACTACTGCCCCTCTCTTATGTGCTACAGAGATTGCTCCCCTTAGCTGCAACGCTGTCACCTTATCCCCTGTTGTTGTCCCTGCCATGTCACAGATGACTGTTTTAGCTAAGGTTCAACCCACTATTGGTGTACCAGACCTTGAGGCGGACTACACAGGTGTCCTAGAGCCAGGTCCCCCTAGTTTTCCAGGTTTGCTAGCAGCACGCACAGTTGCTCCTGTACAGGCAGGACTGACTTACATTCGAGTGATGAACCCGACTAACACCGACCTCCAAGTTCCATGTGACACTAGGCTAGGTGACTTTCACCCAATAGGCACTAGTAGTGAGGATGACTGCTTTATTGCAGGAACTAATGATGTGACGGTCGCCATGGTAACAGAGTCCTCCTCTCAACACACGTTACCAGATGTTGACCTTGACCAATCAGCACTTTCTGACGAACAACGACAAAAGCTTCAAGCTCTACTACTGACTTACAGTGACGTTTTTAGTGCTCATGACCAAGATTATGGACGCACCGATATAGTCAGACACAGTATTAAGACAGCAGATGCTCCACCTATAAGGCAGAGAGCTTACAGAACCTCACCCAACATCAGGGCAGAGATAGACAGGCAAGTCCAGCAGCTCCTTTCACAAGACATCATCGAAGAAAGTTGTAGCCCCTGGTCCTCCCCTGTTGTTCTCGTGAGAAAAAAGGATGGTAGCTACAGATTTTGCATTGACTACAGAAAACTGAACGCAGCCACCATCAAAGACTCATACCCCTTGCCACATCCTGCAGAAGCCCTTGATAGCCTGTCAGGTGCATGCTGGTTCAGCACAATGGACTTATCAAGTGGATATTGGCAGGTTGAGCTTGAGCCACAAGACAAAGAGAAGACTGCATTTAACACTGGCAGTGCTCTGTATCAGTTCAAAGTCATGCCCATGGGGTTGACCAACGCCCCACCAACTTTTCAGAGGTTGATGGAGCTGGTGCTCCATGGCCTGCACTGGAAGGAATGTTTGATCTACCTGGATGATGTCCTTGTGTTCAGTCGCTCTTTTGCAGATCACCTAAAGAGCCTTGAGGAGGTGTTCAGCCGGTTTCGCTCGGCTGGTCTCAAGTTGAAAGCCAGGAAATGCCAGCTGGCTCAAACACAAGTGACTTTCCTTGGACATGTAGTTTCCAACCATGGACTTCAGCCAGATGCACGGAACCTTGAGAAGGTTCGTGGATGGCCCACACCCAGAACAGCCACAGCGGTGAGAGCATTTGTTGGACTGTGTTCTTACTACCGTAGGTTTGTCAAAAACTTTTCTGTCATGGCTGCTCCCCTACAGGCTCTCACACACAAAGGAGCAATTTTCAAATGGACTGTTGAGTGTGAGGATGCTTTTCAATCACTGAAACATGCTCTCACCCACCCACCGATTGTGGCACATCCCATCTTCACACAGCCCTTCTTGCTGTACACAGACGCCTCACAGGACAGCATTGGCTCTGTGCTTGCTCAGCATCAGGACAATAAAGAACATGTTATTGCCTATGCAAGCCACACACTCAGACCTCCTGAAAAGAAGTGGTCTACCTTTGACCGGGAGCTCTGGGCAGTTGTTTGGTCCGTGAGATATTTAAACACTTCCTGTCTGGCAGCTCATTCACAGTGATCACCGATCATAAAGCCCCTCCTGAGTCTGAAAAGATCCCCAGTGGATAATGATCCTACTGGCAGACGCAGTCGCTGGATACTTGAGTTGGATGTGTATGACTACAAGCTCCTGCACCGTGAAGGTAAACAACATGCCAACGCAGATGCCATGTCCAGGCGTCCCAACTCTGAGACTGATGACAAAGCTGTACAGTGTGTGATCTCTGCCATCACGTCCACAGAGGTGTGACAACAACATCTCCTTTGGTGTCCCTGAAATCAGCCACACATTGTCATTTGACTTGGAAACACTGGAAAAACAGCAAAAGGATGATGTGTCAGCATGGCCATGGTGTGGTTGAAGGACAGTTCTCAGAGGCCACCACTACGTCACCTCAGACATTCCTCCCCCATACTGAGGAAACTCTGGCATGAGTGTCCCAAATTGTGCATTCGACATGGAATCCTCTGTAGAAAAATCAAACAAGGTGGTCACACACCTGCAACCTTTCAGGTTGTGCTGCCTGCTTCTCTCATTCCCACAGCTTTGACCGGTCTGCATGGACATCAGTTTAGTGGTCATTTGAGTGCAGAACGCACACTCCAGAGGGCAAGACGCATCTGTTATTGGCCATACATGGCCCGTGACATCCAAAAGTACTGTGCTGAGTGCTTGCCATGTCAAACTCGGGTTCCCCAACTCCACATGAACGAGCCCCGTTACAGTCAATCCATGCAGAGAGGCCATTTCAGAAGATTGCTGCAGACATTACAGAGCTACCTGTCACACAGCAAGGAAACAGGTACGTTCTGGTTGTGATGGACTATTTCACACGCTATGTTAATCTTTTTCCACTGAGAGACCAGCGTGCTACTACTGTGGCACAGTGCATTTTTGAGGACTATGTGAGACAACATGGCCTGCCAGAGTCCATTCACACTGACCAAGGCCGCCAGTTTGAATCAGATCTCATCAAGCATCTTTGCAACTTGCTCGGATCAACAAAACACGCACATCACCGTACCATGCTCAGTCAGATGGTATGGTAGAGAGGCTAAACAGGACACTGAAAGATCAACTCGCCAAGTACATCTCACAAAGTGGTGGAGAATGGGACCAGTATCTGCCACAGTTTGAGCTTGCCTACAACTCCAGTGTTCATTCCAGTACTGGCTTTTCCCCTTTCTTCCTCGTACATGGGAGAGAGCCTAATCTCCCCCTGGATGTCATGTTGAACTGTAGTCCTGTGGTGACCACCTCCTCACCAGGGACGCCAGCAGCTTATGCCCAAAACCTCACTACACGGTTGGCACATGCTTTCAAAGATGCAGCTAACACCTCGGCTGCAACCAAACAGCACCAAAAGACTCAGTATGACAAGAAAATGGTGTTTCACCCTCATCAACCAGGAGACCTTGTCCTGCTGGATGACCCAGCACAAAGGATGAATAAACTTGCTCCCAGATGGAAGGGCCCCTTTGTGGTCCAGCAGAGGTGGAACAGAGATGGACATCCTGGTGTCACGTATGAGATCACAGATCCAAGGAATGCACGTGCACGGACATGGACTGTTCACCACAATAGACTGAAACCATACAAAGGGACTTTGCCGGTTATCCCTGTCAGCCGGCCACCCTCACCACCAGCTGATGTGGGCCCATCAGTATCATCAGCCCCTTCTCTCACTGCTTTGTCTGGTGCCCTACCTTTTCGCCCTCCCACTCCTCCTCATGTTCCTGCCAGGGCACAGAAAGAGTCCACACCTGCTCCTGTCCCTTCTGCTTCCCCATCCAGTGCTACACCCTCCCCTCATTCCCCCAGTTCCCGCCCCTCTTCCCCCTCCTCACCCGATGGACTTCCTGCCCCTCCTGAGGTGCCCCTCCATGTTACATCCCGGTGTGGACGCCAGGTTAGACGGCCGCTTAAGTACAGAGACTTTGTCACTTAATGGACTTTGGGTTGGACTTTAATGGTCCTTGATGTGTTGCTTCGTTGTTGTTGTGTTGTGATTGCTCTGTTGACCTGTGCCTGCCAATTGCTTATACATGCCTCTGGTTTACAATGTCCTTTTGTTGCAATTCAGGTGATTTTTCTTGGAGGTAATTTTCTTGTGTTGCTCATCAGGCACATATTCCGTACATTAATGGTACCAGATTGGTGCATATTCCTTTTCTTGTTTTTGTCATGATGCACTGTTGTTTGTCTAGTTACATGAAATGGGGACATTTCTATTTGTAGCGAGGGAAGACTGTAACCTCAGTTGCTGTACCCAATATATTTTTCTATTTTATTATTTAGGTACACATATTTGGTTTAGTATCATTTAAAGTATTTTAATTATTATTTAATTTGTAATTTTATATGTGCACCTTTAAGGTCTATTTAGGTCCCCTGTGCCTTTAAGAGAATATTGGTTCCTACCTGCCGTGTTTTTGGGGGAGAGATTTAGGTAACGGAGGAGGAGAAAAAGTAACTCGAGAGAGCCTCGTGTTGTGTTGTACTGTCATGCCGGTTTGGTGTAAATTAAAGAAGTGGAAAGAAACGTGCAAAGACTCTTTGTAACCCGCTCATCACCCACAGCCCTGGAGTACGCTACCGAGACAACAAATAAGGGTTACACTGTTTTTGAAGTATGAATAAGTCAATAGGTAATTTATTCAATTGAAATATCATTGATGTATTATAGAAAAGTGATTTATCTTTTTATAAATGACAAAAAGGCACATCTGCCTCATTTTTGCTGTGGTATCGTGATACTACTACTGCAGCCTTTGCTGCAAGCACGCCAAAGAAACACAGAGGACAGGGTTGGATTTTCCTAAAGTTGGAATTTCATACTAAAAACGTAAGGGAATTATTTTTCGTCAAATAAGGCACAATTTTTTTATTTGGCTGGCGAAAAATATGTTTAGCCGGTAAATTTTTGGAGGTCACTAGCCAATGGCAGATGAGGTAAAATGTTAATTTTACGCCCTGCCTGCAATTCACCATGTCATGTGATAAAACTAAAATGAACTTTTTGGACATAATGGTGATAAAAGACAGGGGCTACCTAAAAACTGATTTATATTGTAAGCCCACTGATAAAAACTCTCTTCTCCATGGTGATTGATATCATCCGACATCCCTTAAGAAAAGCCTTCCGGTCTCACAGTTCAACAGAATCAGGCGGATCTGTAGCTCCGATGAGACTTTTAATATACAAACCAATGAACTGATGAACCGTTTCAGACGTAGAGGGTATAAAGAGTCTTGGATCCAAGATGCTGCATCACGTTTCTCTAACATGTCTCAAACTAAATGCCTCACCAGCACCAGGCCCAGGGAGACCGAACACAGAGTGGTTTGCGCCATACAATACTCACCTGTTTCCAGGGACATTGCCAACATCATTAAACAACATTGGCACATTAGTGACATGGACCCGGCCCTGAAAAATGTTGTCCCTAAACTGCCTAGGGTGGTCTACAAGAGACCTCCTAACCTGCGTAATATGCTGGTGAGAGCTGATCTCCCCCCTCCTCCCCCTCCACCCCCTTGACATTTCCTGGGTTCTACCTTCTGGTAATTATCCTTGTGGTCGCTGCCAACAATGCCATTTCACACAGAAAACTGTCTCATTTAATCATCCGCACACTGGTAAAAAATATAACATTAAAGGCATTATTACATGCTCCACAGCTAATGTCATGTATGTGTTAAAATTTCCATATGGTCTGGCATATGTTGGCAAGACTACCCGAGCTTTAAAAACCAGAATAGCTGAACACCGCAGTACCATCAGGAACAAGGTAACTTCCAGCCCAGTGGCTGTACATTTCTCTGAGGTTAAACATAGCATTTCTACCCTTAGATATATCGGTATTAAATCATTGAAATGTCCACAGAGAGGTTGTGACATCAATTCCTTGTTGTTAAAACGTGGACTATTTTGGATACACATATTGGGCACATTAGCCCCTAAACACCTTAATGAAGATTTCGATATTCGTCCTTTTCTCTGAATGTACACTGTCTTAATAACTTATAACTCCTTGTCCTTACTAATATTGTTGTTTTTTCATTGCTGTTCTTTCATTGGTGTTACATACCTCCTGACAGGATGGGTTATTTAGTTAGATAGAGGCGCCTCTTATAGTTAGTACAGTATGATGACCCAATTGCCTGAGTACAGTTACTACTTATTATAGTTACTTATCTATTGGAGGTACACATATTTTGCAAATATTGTGCATATATTATATAAATGTCACGTATATTATTATGGGTATATGGGCACGTATATGTATGTGTGTATGTATGCATATGTATATATATATATATATGTATATGTGTGTATGTGTGTATGTATGTATGTATGTGTCTACGTGTGTATGTGTGCATATGTATATATATGCACTATGCTGTACGGTATATCATTATGTCATTATATTGAAAGGAATGGTGGATATGCGACATGTTTTTTGTATTTGATCGTGTTCATGTAGGGCTGCAGCAACCTGACCAGTATTCTGTATCTCCTGAACCTTATGTGGTGGGGTGTTGCAGCTCTATATGCATATAAAATCCTCAACATATTGTTTTACACAATATATTTTTCTACATAGTATATATTTGTTTACACAGTGTGTATATATATATATGTATATATTTCTCTATACATGAACGCATATACCACAAAACATTATATATACATATTATATTATATTTTATATGGCAAAATTGTCCTCCTATTGGAGATGTACCACGTGGTGTAAGCATTGCATTTTGGGTATCTAAGATGGCGACTTCATTGTAAATGATTAGCAGTCTGAGGAAGAGCATCACGCTCGAAACGTCACGCAAAATAAAAAATTGCATACAATTGCATTTTTCTTTTTTCATGCTTTTGATACTTTGTGATCCAGCACCCAACCCAGTGGGCTTCGGGGATGTGCGTGTCTTTTTTTTTCTAATCATATTTTTGACTGTCAGGGCCACCATAATCTTCTGTTTGATTGTTCACTAGGCTCCGTCCCCTTTAGTTACTGTCGACTGTCAGTTCATGTACAGCAGTTTGTAATAGTAACAGTGGCAGATTTAGAACTCAAATTTTAGAAATGATGCAACTTTTTCTTTCTATACAAAACCTGGGTCTCATTTGTAGCCATCGATTGTTAATTTGGCAGCTGCAAAGTATCTCTCGCAGATTTTATCAGATGTAGCTAGCTAGCTAATTAAGCTACCCAAAGCTCTATGAGTTTGGTGAAAACAGCGATTCATCAGGAAGACTCCCTCCCTGATCTGTCAATCAGCTGATATTAGGGAGGCGTGACAGTATGGTCAAGGTATATAATATCCAGTGCAAGCCACACATGGGAGCGTTTGTTGTTTAGCCACAGCCTTGGCTGTTTCATCGGCCAGCACATTCCTTAGGTCCACCGACTCCATGCATTGGGTATGAGCATTACACTTCACAACAGCTTCTTTATTTGGGAGGAGCATAGTTTGGAGAAGAACAGAATCTTGTTGAGCGTTTTTTTTAGGGATGCCAGATGAAATAAGATGACCTCTGTTTCTCCAAATTTCATGGCAACATCCAAAAGCATATCTAGAATCTGTGAAACATTTTGACTGAAAGCTAAAGAGCAGGCATGTGTCAATGCAACCAGTTCACCTTGTTGAGCATAAAAGTGCTCAGGTTACTTGGCTGATTCAACAATGGAGTCATGAGTTGTCACAGCATAACCAGCATCTAGGGAACTGAACTGAACTGAACTAGAACAAGAACTGCCATCAACAAAATAATGAATGGGAATATCAGCATCAGGAAGAGGAACATCAAATAAGTCTGGACAGGCTTGAGAAAGGGTAGTCGTGAGAATTTCACAATCATGATGCTCACCATCCTCAGGAGTAGGGAGCATAAAGGCAGGATTCAATGGGCGGCATCTTTGAATTTGGATATGAGGCATGGAGGTCAATACCAGTTCATAATGGGATTGTCTTGCAGCAGAGAAACGCTGAGTAGATGCTCTCAGAAAAAGAGAATGGACTGCATAGGGAACATACAGATGTAACTTGTGGCTGAGCACAATAGAGGCAGATGTTTTAACCACATAGGCTGCTGTTGCTACAGCTTTCAGACATGGTGACACACTCCTTGTCTCATTGTCAAGTTGTGTGGAATAAAAAGCAACAGATCGTTATTTGCCACCGTTTAGCTGGATCTAAACTGCTTGAGGAAAACCATTCACACCACTTAAAGTATGGAGAAATCCAAAGATTGACGGACCTGCAATTCCTGGTTACAGTTTCTTCACTGTGATTGGACAGTCACTATTATGGGGAGTGGTTTAGTGAATTTAGACACTTTTCAAGAGATTGTTATTTGAAAATGAATCTGGTTTCATAAGACATCTTAATAGATCTTTATAAGTCTCTCTGAAAAGACGCCTTTGATTTATATGTGTTTTTTGACCTATTCCTGATTCACCATCCCACAAGGAGTGAAAGTGCCAGAGTGAAACTGCAGGCTACCTTACTAAACCACGCCCACTTTACCTGACCAGGAAAGACCATAAATTGTTTGTTCACCCATCTCTCACTCTTTGCTCGCCTTCACTCTGCAGCCGTGTATGTCCGGTGTTTGATGTGTGCATCTTCACAGTTAACGTGAGTCTCAATTTATCAGTCTGGTAACTCTTGATACTATTGCAGGTAGTTCGCTTCTTGTGCACTTCTGCCTGATATCCTTTGTTTCCAAACATGTGCCACGGGCCATATAAATTGTTTGATCCTGATCATTGATTTACCTGTGGTTGACTCTGGTTATTATAGCCTCTTTAATTGTTTGTATATAGTGTACATTTGCATTGTGACAACTTTCAAGTTGAATTGATTGAATAATGAATATGGAATACCAGGATTTGTTTCATTAGTTTGTTTGATTGTTAGAGATGGATCATTCATTAATTGATCATTCATTGTACTCTCTATTGTATGTTTATTTCTCTTTTTGGTGCAGCACACAGATAGCCAAACACAAGAAATAAGGAACAAGGAGAATAAACATTCAAGTAAAATAAAAGCTGTGTTGCATCGTAACCTGCCTCCTCCTTGACCTCACTCCATACTATTGATGTCTTCTGAACGAGACTCTGCCAGCTCACCATGCGCTCACTCTACCCCAAACCACATCGCCCCCTACAGTTCCTATAGTCTCAGAGTGTGCAGCTTTGAGTGGTTTTGATTTTATTTGCCTTTATTAATATGACTCAACATGACTTCCACTTGGTGAAAACTCTGGTTCTCTGTCCAATCAGGTGCTGCTGGTTCATCCTAGTGACGCTATCCTAGTGCTGAACAGGCTGAACAGAGAACATCCTGACAGGATTTTGTTCAAGAGCCTCTTCCGCTCAGGCTCACTCTCTGAAACTGCTGTCTGTAACGTCTGCCTACGTCCAACCCAGCAGCCGCTGTGCAACTATACTGACGTCCGCACAGGCGAGCCTTGGTTCTGCTACAAGCCAAAGAACCTGAGCTGTGATGCCAGGATTGACCATGCCAGGGGACAAAATGGTCGATTCATCACAGCCAATGAGGAGAAGCTATTTCGAAAGTAAGGGAACAGAGACAGGACTGGCATGTTTTATACCTTCTGATAACATTCATCCAGTGCTATTTATGTGAACACTCCCCATCGCACACTCTGGTTCTGATCTCATTTCATAGCCTACTCCACTTGTACAAGACTAATATAGTTTCTGTCAAATTTTACTAAAATGTATAAGTTCAAAAGTGTCCATTATTAAAATATAAATTATATTAAAACAAGATAGTTCACAGTGTTGGGATAGGAAACAGGCAGGGAGCATTAAGGTTGTCAACTCAAGACAGAATGAGCCAGCTTGTAGGGATCCTGACCACCTATTAACCATAGTTGTCAAAACATCACACTCTTTCCTGATTACTAAGTCCTTCTCTTTTAGTTTCAGCAGCTTCCACGTGTTTTTCTAAACCTTTCCTTGGTTTAGACATCCTAAAACATTGACATTCATACCAACAATGCAGTGTTGGGATCCCTGCCTAGACAACCTTGCACTCATACACACTTGGTCCCATCTAACCCTAACGACACACATGATGGCTACAGAGTTTAAAAACTGTTACTCCGCACCAGTCAGTTAGAACTGAAAACACCTCTTGGATGAGAGATGAAACCTCTTCAAGAAACACAAGCAAGTCCAGTTGCCAACGATATAGCACTTATGATCAGTGCAAATACTCTCTCCCCTCATATACTTTGAAATATGAGTGTTAGCAGTGACCTAGTAGACATGTGGCACACTTCCGCATTCCTTTCCAGCACCCTGGAGTTAACTTTCCCAGAGAAGCTGAGCATACCCTGATAACTGGAGCACATCCTCCGGTCCCCTTTTTTTGAAAATGGGAACCATCACCCAGTCTGCCTGTGTTAATGGCAAATGTGAGTGTAATATTGATTCTCCATTTAGTTCTAGTTTAGTCTCCACCAACTCTGGAGTGAAATATCTGACCTAGCTGGTAATTGCTCTGCTGTGTTCACCAATTAATTGCTAACTTTGTCTTTGCGCTGTTCAGTAGTAAGTAGTGCACAGTTGGATAATTAGAGGCTTTTCGATGAAAACAGCTGCCTACTGCAACTGATAAATAATGTTGATGAGAACTGTTAGACTCAACCAAAAAATAAATCTGTGAGCTGCAAAACTGAAACAAAGAGCTAAAAGATGCTACTGCGTTCTGTAGAGCTCAGAGAAACTCAGGTAATTTTAGTAGTTTTATTAATGATTTTTTTTGTGGACAAATATAAAAAAACATCCACAGAACTTAAGAAATACAAGAGTCACAATTGTTCTTGTTTGCAGCTTAAGGTGCCTGTCAGCAGTTTTATAAATGTTTCTTACAGTGATGGTCTAGGGAGAAATGCTCTTGGGATTGCAGGGAATGTTATTTTTGTTTGTTTGTTTGTTTTTTGCTGCAATGCTGTGAGTGCCCACTAAGAAAACTTGGAAGCAGGGCTAAGCTGTGTTCCCGGAGGCCTGGTTTAACATCTGCCTGGTTAGCAAGAGCTAACACAATGGAAGTAGCTAACATCATTAAATAGTCCCAATGAACTCACACCAACACCAAAGCTACTCAGCTTTGTTATTAAATCCATAATACATTAGCGTTTTGATGCTAATAGCCCAGTAATTGTGTGTGTGGGCAGACTCTGTCCCTGCTATGGAGCTTCCATTTCTGCAGCCGTAGTCTCCTAGAGGAGGGGGAGGCAGAAGGACCACAAGCCTTATTGTAAACAGAGAGTGAAAACGGTGCAAGTCATAAGACTCACATTACTGTGGGCTTGTTCCAGAAAATAGAGATGATAGAAGAAAAGGTTTGTAGCCTAGTCATATTAAAGCTATTTTCTTTCCTTTTTGAATTTGTTGAATGAACTTCCAAGCAGTTGTCTTCCATTATAGAGATTTCAGACTTGTACCCACCTTTGTTGTATTTATGCTGCTCATGTAGTGTGTTCAAGAGATATTTTGTTTTGTGCTGTCATCCTTAGTGGTGTCAACTTAAAAGTCTCCATTCGGGCTTCAGGACCTGCCAGGTTCACTGTGTTGCCAAAAAAGAAAGGTAAAGCACATTTTTTTTACTACTGTCACCACTGTCTGTAACTCAAAACTAAATTAGCTTCAAAGTAAAACAGAAAAAAAGCCTGTTTGTACCAACTTACCTCTGTCCTCTGGCTAGCATTCGCCTGTAGGAGATTTATTCAGTCAATATGAGAAAAGCACTGGGAACATGGAATACTATGCTAAAATTTGATGAACATGGCATCAGCTGTTAGCAGTATATTTAGCCTTTTTGGAGCAAGGTTAGCCCATAAGATGTTCATTCAGTCACATTATACCAGCTGTTTTCCTAGAATTTTGCTTACTTATTTTTGGCTAGAAAGCTAACACTGTCTTTTCCATAACTTTGTGGATGGTAGGGTTGGGAAATATTAACCGATACGACCGGATATCCGTTTGACAAGCGAGAGATACGGCTGCGTCGGTAGCAGCCTTCTCAATCGATACGAATCAGCCATGAATCCTTAGATGAATCGATTGTAGAGTCATGGATCGGGTATCGCGAGACTAGCAATCGGTTGACTGGCTTTAACAGTTTGCATCTCTAAAACAACGCAAGAGCCGGCGCCATGCTCCGTAGCAGGCATTACTGACAGCGATAATGGATGTAAACATCAGCGCCAGCTTGACCGGTGAAGATAAGGAGCAGAAGCTAATGCTGGTTGGATAAACCAGAGAGCAGCCAAGCCGCAGCAGAAAGGAAAGGCGAATCCTGCCGGTTGTGGGTTGAACGGGGGGTCACAGACACAAACAGAAATACATAATACGAAATACGCAACCATAGTGCTCCGCGGCGCAAGATAACGGCTTACCGGCAACCGAGAAGCCCGGCTCCAGGTCCAAGAAGTCTTCTTCAGTGTCATGATGACTGCCCAGAAATACCTGAACAGCCGAGCCATGGCAGCACACAGGTATGTGATGTGTCAGCGGAGAAACGAGCCGTTCACATTTCCACAAACCTCACCGCACTTTAGGGACTGTTCTTTACTTGTCAGGGAGGAGGGTGGCTGGTTGATTTTTATTTTATTTATTTATTTTATTTTGATCCCCCCTATGTTAATCACTTATTGATACTGTTATTGAAGTATGAATAAGTCAATAAGTAATTTATTCCATTGAAATATCAGTGATGTATTATAGAAAAGTGATTTATCTTTTTATATATGACAGAGTTTAGCAAACACAGAGAAATAGTCTGACATGCTGTCAGTGATAAGCTGCTAGTCATCACAGTCCATGATATCAACTAATAACAGGAGATGTCAGATTCTGCCCCTACATTGCATGTTATTATTTTATTCTGCTTTATGTTTATATTGTACAGCATTATGATAAACTTTATTCCAGACTCAAGTCCACATAAGATACATACAAAAACACAGACAATACAATAAAAACAAGTAGGTTTAAAACACTTACATTTTACTTAAAGTTCACTTCACTTAAAGTTTAAAACTTCCTCTCATTTTTATATTGATCCCATCCAACAAAATGATGTTCATTCAGCAAGTCATTTTTTGGTCCATGTCTAAAAATAAATACATTTGACATGTGATTTTGTTGTTGTTTGTCTTTTTATTTTATTTTTGCCAGTGCCATACAGTAACAATACTTGGGGATCTGGTCTTTTATGTCACTTTTATAGAATTCTTTATTTTATAATGTATGATTAATGTCTACATCAACAAATGTTATTCATAGAATCGTATCGAATTGTATCGTTCCTAAACTGTATCAAATCGTTCTGTATTAAAAATATATCGTTTTTGAATCGTATCGTAACCCGTGTATCTAGATACGTATTGAATCGTCTATCACAGAGAGATTCCCAACCCTAGTGGATGGAGTGTTTACTATTTGCATATATTCGGAGTGTACCATTACAATGCACAACAACTCTTTTCCGCTTTTGGAAATTAGCTTAATTTTAGCTTTAACCAAGATTACTGGCAGCTAGCAGGAAAAGTAGCAGTTAAAACTTGTGATTGTTGCGATCAATCATTTCTTCCACTTTTGAAGACCACTTGACACCTCCACGTCACCTCTCTGGTGGGCACGGAACCTGGTGTAGGAGGTGGTGTGTTATCAACCTCTCCGGTGTGGAGAAGGGTAGGACTCTCATGTTTTCCAGTCACCCAGGTTGAGAGGCACCAGGTGGGTGTGGGGATACTCATGAGTCCCCAGCTGAGTCCTGCTGGTGGACTTCTGAGAGGGCTGCCTCAATACGACTGCAGGTTGCTAAGAGGAGGTCTCTGACTGTTCAATGTGCATACAGGCCAAACAGCAACTGAAGTACCTGGCCCTCTTGGAGTCTCTGGGGGATGGGGTGGAAAGTGTGCTGACTGGGGACTCCGTAGGTCTTCTGGGGGACTTTAACACTTCAACAGGGTCAGGGAGGAGACAGTGGACCAGAGCCCAGCAAGGATGATCATGCAGGGTCTTCACAAGTGAGGAGAGATTATAACTGGCTAAGAGAAAATATCTATAGCATAAAAATGACTTTGAGGTTAATTTTCACTGCAATTTCACTACGACTATTCCTAATTCTATTTCAAAATTTGGCTTTGCACATATTTTTTTAATCTTTATTGCCACAATAGAAAGAGCAGGGTCAGGGAGGAGACAGTGGACCAGAGCCCAGCAAGGATGATCATGCAGGGTCTTCACAAGTGAGGAGAGATTATAACTGGCTAAGAGAAAATATCTATAGCATAAAAATGACTTTGAGGTTAATTTTCACTGCAATTTCACTACGACTATTCCTAATTCTATTTCAAAATTTGGCTTTGCACATATTTTTTTAATCTTTATTGCCACAATAGAAAGAGCAGGGTCAGGGAGGAGACAGTGGAGCAGAGCCCAGCAAGGATAATCATGCAGGGTTTTTACAGGTGAGAAGAGAATATCACTGGCTGTGAGAAAATATCTATAGCATAAAAGTGACTTTGCGATTAAATTCCACAGCTATGTCACCACCACTATTAATTCTATTCATAAATTTTGCTTTGCACATTTATTATCTATATTATTGCAATAGATAGAGGAGGGACAGGGAGAAACCAGGCAGGTATTTGGTACTTAATTATTTGCCTCCTTACCCTGTAGATGCTCGAGGGTCATTTTGTGTCAACTCATCTAAAACTTTAGATTTTGATAGTATATAATTTTAAAGAACTAAAGTCGGTCCCCTGGTGCTGTACTGTGGCTGTTTGTGATTATGTGGTTCTTTAGCCACTGAGGAGAGGTGCAATTAAATGTGAGAGGATGATAAATCACTGAATAGACCTCTGAACAGTTTGTCCCCCTCACTTCTGAAATGATGGCTACGCCCCTGGTTGGTTTTTAAAGATAAGTGGAAGTGTGAAAGTAAATCTGCTTCTGTCACCGGCAAAAAATCCATCATGGCCATCTCTTACGGTCCAAGAGACTTTTGTTATAGACCACATTGAGCCTGAAATGTGTTCCAAAATTGAAATCAGTTACAGTGTGAGGGGGATGGCCTTTCCGAAAATGTCCATTTATGTACACTCTGATTAAAGCCAGCTGAGTCTCATCATAAGACAAATGATGTCAACATGGATACCAATACCACCCACAATAATAACAGCAGGACTATGCTAAAACTGACCAAACAGCTGACTGAAAAACAAACAGTAGAATAACAAAGATCTGACTAAATATCTCTTTAATAAATATTTTAAAAAGTGAAGATTACAATAACGACCAGAAACTACCAGTTCTGCCCCTTATGGGCTTTTTTTTAACTTTATTTTTTATTTAATATTTATTTACCTGAATATTCCCATTGACATTAAAAATCTCTTTTGTCCTGGCCAAGGAACCAGCAGCATAGAATTTTACATAAAAGAACATATAAACTAAAGGCACGGCAGCAAAAAGTTAAAAGTAAACGGCAAAAGAAATTCCCCAACAGACTTTAAACAAACAGCCAAATTACATTAAACAACTGAATTAGCAGCATTCAATAACCAGACATTTGCATCTGGGGCAAATAGTCCTCTGTCCTGTTTTTAGAATCTCACATGCTCATAATGCAATCTTGTGTAAGGTAACTTTGTCGCTAACACCAAAATAAGGGAACAAAAATTTGGGTCTGAGGAATGACGTACATAAGTTGTCCACATGACTGAAGGTTGCTACTGATAGTTTTCGAAGTCAGTAAAGAACATAAATTAGGAGGCAGCTCATGTAATATGGCCTTTATAAAGAAAAATGCACAAGTGTTACATCCTACAGTTGTTTCAAGAGGACACATCAACATTCTTATATAAACTGCAATGATGTGTGCTGAAATCTGAATCAGAGACAAAACACAGCACAGCATAGTATACTGAATCCAACATTTTCAAGGAGGATTAATTTGAAATATTACAATAATGAACTGCTGATAAAAGTGCCACTTAAACCATTTGTTTTTTCTTGCACCAAAAGAGAAACAGAATTAATTTCTATTTTAGAAACTAATCTTAATCCTGAGGGTTTTGACACTGTATGATGTTTAAAAGACAGATTGTCTTGACCCCTAAGAATAACCCCACCTATTACTTCCACTCAGGTCAACCGGAGGTAAAGAGCAGCACTGTGACATCTGGACCCTCTGGCTATTACTACCAGGGTGCGTGGCAAGCGCTAGATGGAACAACAGTTCACCAGTTCAACACCTCTTCCGCTATCACTGAGTGTCTGAAAGGCAAGAAGGTCCACCTGTACGGAGACTCCACTGTCAGACAGTGGTTTGAATTCCTCAATGAAAAACTACCAGGTACATGATCGGCAGGGATTTCTGGCAACAGTTTGATTTTGTTCACACTGCAGCTTAATCTGTTCCCTCTGTATACTTTCAGATCTTAAGGAGTTTCACACACAGGGCCGGACGAAATTTGGACCTTTCGTTGCCATAGACAATGCAAACAGCATCATGGTGACGTTCAAGTTCCACGGCCCTCCTTTAGTCAGTTTTACCAGGGTCCCTCCTACCGCATGTTATTACATTGCCAATGAAATAGACCGCTTAACCGGAGGCACGGACACCATCGTAGGAATTGGCATCTGGGCTCACATTACACCTCTCCCCATAGAGCTCTACATCCGGCGGTTGCAGAGCATCCGCAGGGCGGTGGTGCGGTTGCTGACCAGGGCTCCAGGGACAGTGGTTATCATCCGGACAGGACACCCCAGAGCTTTGACATTTGATCTGTCGCTAATCTTCAGTGACTGGTACTCATTGCAGCGTTATAAGGTGCTCAAAGCCATGTTTAAAGGAATGGATGTTCATCTGATTGATGCCTGGTCGATGGTCCTGGCCCACCACCTTCCACACAACATCCACCCACTACCTCCCATTATAAAAAACATGATTAATATTCTGTTGTCCCACGCGTGCCCTCAAAACAGCACCTAGGTGTGTGTTGATACGGGGAGGGAGTCTAGATTCAAGCATGCTAAGTTTACATGTTGTCTACATGTTGAGAAATTAAGAGAACAGGGGTGGTGAGTGTGAACCACACAATGATATGGTGATGTGCAGGTGAAACACTGTGCAGCTGATGCATAGGCCAAACAGCTGATAAAGGGTGTTTTCATACTTGGTCCTTTTCAGCCTCCCACGAGGATTCAGAGCAGTGACCCAGCATTTTTTGTGCAAATGTGAACACTCCAAGAGAGCTCGGTCTGAGTTCGGTTTGCTTCAATTGTGTGGTGTGGTTCACTTAACCTGTGCATTTTGAGCACATAAGGCTCTGGGTCCGCTTTGCCTTTTGCTATATTATTGTAGCCCTCCAAACATGCTGAGTATTTTTGTGACTCAAGTGATTTTGACAAAAGGGCTTTTGACCATACTTGCCAACTCTCCCGATTCACGTGGGAGACTCCCGATTTTTAACCCTATCTCCCGCGATGCTCCAGGTCAGTAATTTCTCCCACTAATCTTCCGATTTTACAGTGAAGGAAACAAGTAATATTGTGGGGGATATTTACTGCAGTATCTGGCAACCCTGGCCTGCCTGCGCGTATGAGGAAAGGAGGAAAGCCGGTGACGTGACTCAGTAACTCGCTGGTTTCTGTCTTCCGCTCAGTTCAGCACCCAGACAGAGATGGATAGAGAAAGAGAGACGCCTGACACTCCTCCGAAGAAAAGAGAAATTGAAATATGCTTCTAGCCTGAGTGTCAGACTGAAGCTTCTGCGAGCTTCCATTGAAGGCGATTTACAAGGGGGAGGGAATTTGATTTTTTCCCTAACCAATCAGTAGAGATCAACGACTCACCCAGAATCTGACGTCATTAGTATCCATGCCTCGGGGGTGCCGAAAACAAGCAAGCATTGCCCGTTTGAAATGTCTCCGTCGTCGTGCACGTCCAGCTGCATCGCCATTAAATCCAGTTTAGCAGCTTCCTTAATTTGGTCCTCCATTAACGCGAGTAGTGGCGAAATACCTCGATAGCATCGTTAATGTGGTCTGTAGGATCTGCAGCGGTCGCCATTATTGCTATCCTCACCAGTTACCCACCGGCGTACAGCTTGACATCAGCGTGGCGCTGACTGGCTAATCGCTAGACCCCCGACGTTCATTGGTCCATCCATCGTTTGGACGAGATAAATCGCAAATTCAATAAGGTATACCAGACCAGTGAGACAAGCCTACTCAGTTGAGTGGGCGGGGTCTATGGTCTGGAACCAGGCTAATATGCTTCCAGATTCAACACAGCGTTGACCGAGACCTTCCCCTGGCTTACAGCCAGCCAGTGTAGTACCCACCATGCGTTTTGTAAGGCTTGCAATGTTGATTTGCATAGTCAGTGGCAAACACTTTTTAATTTGATGTCCAATAAATACTGCATACTAAATGCGCTGCAGTGTAACTGCCTTATTATTTAGCCTTCTGGTTCTCATTTCAACAATTAAAACTGCTCATTTTTTCATTGTCCTCAATGGTAAACAGAATCATTTATTGAATATCAAAGAAACAACATTTTCAGAACAAGTTTCCTTCATCAGGTTTAAAATACAAGACAAGAAATGACAACAGTTTTTCACAACCCAATGTTGGCAAGTATGCTTTTGACCAAGAACTGACTTGAACTCCAGACCACTCTTCTGGCCAAGGTTGTGAACAAATTTGCCACAACAGATGTTTTTCTGCTAAGCCACACCCTCAGCAACAATGTTTTTTGTCCAATCTTGCTTATTTATGAAATTGTGTACCTCCATTCCACAATGCTGTGTTCCAATTCTGGTAATGATAGTAAAAAAAACAAAAAACAGATAGCACACATACATCTGGCCGATGTTGGCCCGATGTGTCAAGTTAAGATCGTTTAGACGTAGCAGGGAGAGCGTTTGCTCATTGCCAATACGTCGCTGAGACGTTGGCCTTTAATCGGAAATGACCACCACGCGACGTTCAAACGATCAATAAAAGAATCTGCGTTCAGTGGGCGCTCCTTCATTAATATTCATATGCTTTGTTAAATACGACCTTTATTCATTTAGGTCGGACCTTTCAAACTACAAATATTTCAGCATTCAATGTGAGAAATCAGTGGTAACATTCAAAAATAGCTGACTGTTACCCTTTTTCGTGTGTAAGTGTGCACAATGAAGAGACAAAAGTCAGTTTGACAAACTTTATTTTCAAATTTCCACAAACAGTATCTGATGGCCAGTCCGCTTCTCCTGACAGCCTGCACGACACAGAAAAGATGATGAGCACATAACTTCAAGAAACAAATCCGAACTTCACCACTATATTTTTTTTTAGCATTTTAGCTGTCTATTAGCCAGATTGAAGGCTTTGGGTCCATCACTCTGCTTAATTTAGTGTTGAAACGGTTAAATAACGTGATCCGTTAACTCTGAGATCTGTCCTTCATCTCGGAAAAACAGTGGTTTCAAAACTGTGCTATTACGTGTAGCCTCTGGGTCAGTTTGCTTTGCAGAGGAGGAGACCTCAACTGATAAATTGCCCATAAAATCACATTAATAACATACCGAATACATCCTTAAACTTCACTATGGCACTATTTAGATGACAGTGGTTTCTCTGAAAAGTCTGTCCTTTGCGTTTTAGAAAACTTCGGCGTTTGATGACGTTATTGAAACGATCTCCGTTCACACAGAGCCGCAAAATTGAGTAAGGTAAAGCTGCAGTACCGGAGGCTGCAGTTTCTGGGCCGCAGTTTTAGGACCGTTTAATTAACTCATTATGTGCTGCCACCACGGAATGCGGTGTTAAGAGGACGTGGTCATTTCACGTATTTCTGTGAGATCAGGTTGGGCCGACCCAAAGCTGACATAACAGAGATGTTTGATGAGCTGGGACAAAAGAGTATTAAATTTAAAGATATCCGTCCATAGGCCGACGTCGGCCAGATGTGTGTGTGCTATCTGGGAAATGTCTTGGAATTGCACAAATTGGGTATGCCTTGAAAACTGAGAGTTGACAGCCATCAAGTCTTAACAGTGTTTCAGTTCTGCACACAAGTTGCCCAATATTTGATTAAAGTTGCCCTCAAGATTGAATGAATAAATGAAGAATAAATGATTTGTTCCGTTATGAACTGATCTTATGATTTAATAATAGTAATAGTAATTTCTTCGATCTGTGTTTGATTCATTCATTATTTCAGGCTAGGGTACACAAGAGACTACCTCTGCTTTGCAAAATGAAGTCTTAACATTGATAGTTGATACAAAATACATGTGAAACATTATGATTTGGATTATATTCACACAGAGTATGAAGCAAATAAAAACATATTAAATTACACTAAATTGTGAGGAAAATATTTGTATGTAAAATGTCCCATAAATGTCTTGTGAAAGAGTGTTACAAGTTCTTAACAACACTTACCTGCCGGAAGAGTTAATCTGTGAGTATTCTCGGAACCCATCGGCTGTATTTGGCGTCTGACTTCCGGCAGACGATGATACAGCCTTTGGGGGCAGACCCCAAAGGCGACGACGCCCCAGACTAACGTCCAAGAACACAAAATTGAAACCACAAAATATCTCCAACATGCTCGTCCATAGTGATCCAAGTGTCCTGAAGCCCCGACATATAAAGTTGTTTTGAAAAACGTCATTTGAACTCTGTTTTTAGCCTCACTGTAGCCTGTAGCTCTAACTGCTTCTCTGTGCTCCACACTCACGTGTGCGCCCTTGTGCGAGACCAGCGAAAGCGTGTTTACATCACATATCTGGCTGACTCACAGGGTGCTGGCAGTGTGGAGCCGGTGCTGGTCTTAGAAGGACTCTTGAAATCCCGGCTCAGAGTGGAGCATTGTTACTGTCAGTCTGTGGACAATTTACAAGACTTTAAAGAAAGATGGACTGTTGGGGGTGTCCTGTGCTCTGTGACAGGGAATGGAGAGCTGGTGTATAATTTCTGAGTAGTTGTTTAACGTTTACTGTGTCTGCGGACTGTTTATTCAGGAGCAGCTTTTGTCTGTTTTTGTTTGTTTGTTTGTTTTGTTTTTTATTTTTCTTGATGGTTTGAACTTAATGATTTTCAGTCATTGCTGAAATGATTTAATAAAGGGACTTGAAAACCTTTCTTCTCCTCTCCTCAATTTGTTCTCCTTCTCTCCTCTTTCTCTTGTCCCAGTGAACAAGTCTGTGATGGGGGTATTAAACATTATTTCATATTGAGTTTTTGGCTTAAAAAGACATGTAGAAGTGGGAAGGTAATTCAGCATCTGTCTCCACTCGCACCAGGCAGCAGGTGAACCTGAATCAGCCACAGAGTTGGAGGGAGACGGTGTAATTTTACACCAGACTAGCTTACTTGTTGTGAAACGTAATGTTGGGTTATTGCCTAAGTTAGTCTGGCTGTACTGAGATGTTTTAAAAGTGGTTTAATTTCACAACAGTGACAAACAGTGCTGAGGCTCAGGGCAAACACTATCATTAGCTGGGAAACATGACGCTGCCCTGCAGGGTGCTAAATTTACCTACAATTACTGTGGTGTCTGTGAAAGGGGTAGTTACAGAGAAAGGGGCAGAGGTTCAACTCAGATGCAGCAATCAGGCATACAACACACTTTTAATTGAGAATTGATGCCATGGACCAGATTTAAAAACTAAAAAAAAGGATTAAAAAGAAAAGAAAAAAAGAAATAGAAAAAGTTGTCTTGCAAAAAGGGCACTCATCTAGACAGTGGGCAAAGGGGCAGGTGCTTGCTTGAGCACCACCTGGGGTCTATCTGTGCACATGCCTGTTTCCTACCGTGACAAATCCAAATATCAGTTGTGAAAAAAGCCTGTACACTTGACCAGTAATATTGAACTAAAGTCAGTATGTAACCACGTTATTCTGTTCAGCTGTACTCTAAATGGATGCTTCAGGTCCTGTAGTTTAATATGATACCTGTGTCTTCACTGTAGCTTTAAATCTGCACCTGTTGCAGTAGGTTTTATTTTCTAAAAATGGGTCTGCTTCACTTCTCTCTGTAGTTTTTTAAGGAGCCCCTGATTTTTGGTAAGGCATTCTGACTTAGCCAATCAGGCTGAAGTTTGCCTTACATGTTCACATTATTGGAGCATGTGTGTTCTGCACATCTGAACCCCTATGTCACACTATGTCAGATGGTTGACATTCACATCGGTACGTAATGACACCACTATGTTTATTTATCATGTGAATACATATAACTTGTATTGTCAGTGAATAAAGACTGCAAGTAAATTGTTGTTCTTGATCCTATTTAAGGGTCAGCTATAGACCATTTCTCACTGTATGTTTGATATGTTTTTTTGTATTATAACAAAGACCATTGCAGGAGATTTTTATTATCTGTGTTTTACATGAGGCGTTGCAGCAACACATTCAGCCTCACACACCTCAACTGGCGCAACCAGTTTTACAACCATTATCTACCTGCTGTGTCTTTTTATGTACCACCCATTTGCCAGTGAGAGCAAAGTCTTCACTGCTGCGCCTCTAAGACACCGTACAGCTGAAATTGGACTCATGTCAAAGAACACCTGAGCAGGTAGGCCACTGAACATAATATATTTAGTGAGGCTATTCACACACCTTAACACTGAGACATGTTCTTGAGAGCTTTGGAAAAGATGATATTATGTGTGTGATAAACAACTGACTTGCATGCTCTTCTCATTTTTATTCAAAAATCTGTCTGAGTGTTGCTTAACTAAATAATGACACAACAGAACTGAGATGTACATTTCAAGATTCATTTTTAGTAGGGGTATACAGTTCATAAAATTCACACTTCAACACAGTCATATCATGTTAAGGGTTTTGATACAGCAAAAAAAGTAGAAATGCTAGAAGAATTTTTTTGATTTTTACATTTAAATATGTTATTTTAATTTATTTAATTGTAAAAACAAATGTTATAGAGCATAATCTTTTTTTGACTTTGAACAATAATGGGGCTATACCTGAGTGACCCATCTTCTTGGTGTCCTCTAAGCAGCATATAAAACAAAAACAGCTCCTTATGAAATATAAAATGTAATATTGTAGTGATAGACATTAAAAACAAAAGAATCAGTTCTGTTTCATTCATTTATATTCCCTAACTGCTTATCCTGTTAGGGGTCAAAAGCCTACAAAAGAATCAATTCTGTTTCATTCATTCATTCATTCATTTTCCCTAACTGCTTATCCTGGTCAAAGGGAGGCTGGAGCCTATCACAGCTGATACTGGGTGAGAGGCGGGGTACACCCTGGATAGGTCGCCAGACTATCAAAGGGCTGTTTCTGAAATGTCCTTGTTCTTTAAATCTATTAAAGGGTTTTTTTTTCCATACAAAGCAGGAATCAGTCTGGCTAAAATGGGTTCAGGAATGAATATTGCAAAGGGGGCTCCATTCCATGACAGAGTAGGGTCTCTTTTTTCTGCGGCTATGAATGTACCAATCAGCATGCTGATTTTTTTTTTTTTTTTTTTTTTTTTTGCCCTGTCTAAATCGGTTGTAAATGGCTGCCTGAATGCTGCGGGGATGCTACATTAGATTAAAGCATGTGTTGCTCCTTGTTTTCCTCTAATTTCATGAACTGAAACACTGTGGTGAAGTTGCGGTAAATGAGTTGGCATGTTTAAAGTTTTCCCACTGATATAACCTACTATCATGCAGCAAATCCGACACACTGTTTTGTTTTGTTTTTTATCCACTACTCCCTTGCCATCGTCCGCATTACCCAAAATAAAACCACAGTGGCTCCAGATCCCTGACCTGTAGGTTTCTGAAGGCTCTTCTATTTCTAGTCTGGTAATGGTGTTACTAACCATCTTGCAGTGAGCTAGCTTAGCGTAGCGTAGCATAGGGAGGCATGCACACTGAGTATGTTTATTTTATCCAAAATTGTCGCACGTCTAGAAATAAATATGACTTAATGATGTGTCAGTCACGTTTCCACACTGAGTCCAAAACTTTTGTCCGTCATTAAAATTGAGGAAAATGTGGCGGTGGGACACAGCCATGACAAAACAGAGGAATGGGATGCACAGACTCATTTCATAATTTAGATAGCTTTAATTAGCATTATATGCTAAATTATGCCTTTGCTCAAATTACTGGAGTGACCTGGAATAAACTGGAGATACCAAACTTGGCACCAGAATTGAAAAAATGTCTTAATGCTTCACATTAAATCCTAATCTGCCTGATGGTGACGCTATAATTGAGAGCCAAAAAAGTGAAAACTTTGACAGACCAAGCCCCTCACACTGAAATTTGAAACACATCTACATCTTGGTGTGCTCTCCAAAAAAGCCTCTTGGTCAATTAAGGCTCCCATGATGGAATCTTTCCTAATTTGCATAATGTAAAAAACAGTAATACTAATAGACTTTTCTTAACTTTGACTCAATCAAAGCCAAATTTTCTTGGGACAGAAATACACATTCCTATTATGAATGAGAAAAATTGGTGACAAAACATGCCATCAATGGAAAAACCTCACCAAGGGGTGGGCTTACCAGGAAATAGGCCATAACTCGCATTTTCCTTGAGCAGCCCTGATTAGTGGACACATTTGCTACTAAAATCTGAATGCACAGACCAAGTTTCATTCATTTCTGATAAAAGGGGGGCAAAATACGGAATGACGGGATTTTGAGTGTGCTGTTATTGAAATGCTGCACACATTGTAATGGTGGGACATGTGTGGTTTTTATTTATTCATTTTATTTTGATCCCCCCTGTTGCCACGAATATTTTTCCTCGAGCTGAGTTCATCTGATGAACTCGGCTAAATTTTAAAAACCTCATTCATGAAATATTTGTGGCTACAGGGGGGGATCAAAATAAAATAAATAAATAAAATAAAAATCGACCAGCCACCCACCTCCTCTGATAAGTTAAGAACAGTCCCTTATCAGTGCATAAACCACACACATCATGCAGCCCGGTTGTTATATTTTAGTACATTCCCTAATAGATCCACAGTGGGCTGGTAGCTAACAGTCACTGTGGAGCATGACACAGACGAAGAGGAAATTATTGGACCTGGAGCCGGGCTTCTCGGTCGCTGGTAAACCGTCATCTTGCGTTGGCTATAGTGCTCCGCCATCTTCCTGTCTGTGACCCCCGTTCAACCGCCAACCTGCAGGATTTGCCTTTCATTTCTGCTGCTGGTTGAAATCTGTACTCACAGAGCTCCTGAATTTTTCTTTTGCTCGCACAAAACTATTTTCAGTTGCAAATGCGAGTAAAATGCTCGCACTGTAGAGCTCTGTCAAATGACATTTTTCCCAAACAACTTTATATGTCCGGGCTTCAGGACACTTTGTGGTTTCAATTATGGGTCAAAGTCACGTCGAGTCTTTTATCAACGTTAGTCAAGCAAGTCTCAAGTCATCATATTTGCAACTCAAGTCTGACTCGAGTCAAGTCATGTGACTCGAGTCCCCCATCTCTGGTCCAGACCCAGACGAGCTTTAAAAGTGATCAGTAAAATCTTAATATCAATTCAAAAACAAACAAGACATCAATGGAGAGAGGCCAGGATTGAGTTGACGTGATGTCTGTTAAAACCAGTAAGAAACGCAGCTTCTGAATTCTGAACAAGACGGAGGCAAGAGAGTGACCTTTGGTTTCTGCCAGAAAGGAGCAAGTTACAGTAGTCAAGTCTGGAGAAAATTAGTGCAGGAATTACTTTTTCCAAGTCTGAGTGCGAAGGTTTGATTTGTTTCTGAAGATGGTTCTTCTATGCAGGAGGCAGGACTGAACTTTTTTGATATGTTGTTGGAAGGTTAAGTGAGAGTCACATATTTTTGGCATCAGGCTTCACATTAGCAGACAGGGGATCAAGGGCATTCACTATGGGGCTAAGGTTTGAGGGACTTCACAGTATGATTAATGATTTTGAGTTATTGAGTTAAAGCCAATTTTGTGCAACTCAACAGTTTATGTTACTGGGACGTGTCACTCAAACAGCATCTAGACTTTTTGGATCACTAGGTCTCAGGAGAATGTATATCTGTGCCTCATCCGCGCAGCAATATAAAGATAGCTTGTGATATTGGATGATTTTGCCAAGTGGAAGCATGCAGACTGAAAATAAAATTGGACTCTACAATAGAACCTTGTGGGACACCACAGGTAATGTGAGTTGGAGAAGATGAGTAGTTACCTATGGGGACTGAGCAGCTTCTTTCTAAATGGTCAGAATAAAGCAAAGTGTAGGGTACTTGATGCCAACCCGGTTTGGGACAGTCGGTTAAAATGGTATGATCAACTGTGTCAAAAGCTGCAAGAGCTGCATTCCCCTCCAACCTCTTTTTACTTCTTGGGTGGATGCATTTAGCCAGAGCTGGGGTTTTGTATTTGATGGTTTGTCTTTACAAGGGGCAAAAGCATCCAGGACAGTCTGACAGGTGTGAATAAAAAAAGGACACTAGCTCTTTTGTGCTAAAATATGGATTAAAAGCAGTTCCAGAGGCAGCAGTAAAAAGCTCAGAAAACTTGGTTGCCTTTCATCAGACAGCTCCTCACGGCTCTCATCCACACACACACACCACAGTGCTGGAAAGCAACACTGGATTCCTTTTACCCTGTTTAGTGTTTAATTCAGCCAACTGTAGCTTATCTTTATTACATGTACCTTCATTACGTCAGTCAGCTTTTGTCCATTCACATATCAGTGAGGTAAAAGGAAAAACAGAGATCTAGTCCTTTTTTCTCCAAACAGTTCTAGCCAGTTCTAACAGTTATGGCCTCATATTGAGATATCAGATCAGCAGCCTCGCTGCTACAAGACTTTGATTTTTTTCTGATTTTGTTTTGTTTTGGCAGAAATCAACAGACTCGCTTTTCCGCTTTGATGACCATATGTCTCGCCACAAACGGTCCTGCTTGTGAGTTTTTTTGTAGTCATTTATTGTGTGGTCCCACAGGGACATCTGTGGGACGACACGAGAACAATTAACTTGTCCGCGTCCACTGCCATCAAAACATCCGCCGGACGCCAGTGTAGCAACAGATGACCAAAGTAAGATGGCCACTTCCAGGATTACGGCAGCCAATCAGTGTTGAGCTGCAAGCGACAGGACCCAGCGAAAAACCAGTCCAGATGAGATTTCTCATCTCAAGCAACGACCGAAAAACCACTCTGTTGCTGTCGCTTGGAGCCTGAGCGATTTATCTCCCGGGCGAATATACACCCAATCGCCCATTTGCATTGACTTTGTATGTAAACTCGTCACTAGCAAAAAAAAAAAAAAACAGGTCTAGTGTGAACACACCTTAACACTGTCATATTCTGAAATCTGATGCTAATCTTAAATCAGTTTTTAAAAACTCTCAAACATGCTCCAAACATTCATGACTTCATCGTCCAAGCCAGTGCACAGTGCACTAACTGGTAAAAAAAAAAACAACATTAAAGGTTATTATTACTTGTGCGGTGGGGTGCTCATTTAAAGCAGTGTGTTTAAGAATTTAGTGCTCCTCTCTCAACCACACCCCTAATCTGTGCAGGATTATGTCAGGCACTTAGTGTCTAGGCTCATTCTTTTGACTCCTATCCTCTCTCCTGTTGTGGCTTGTTGTTTTACAAGTATGTTATTAAATTTTTCCCAGACAAGTCAGTGCTGTTAACCCTGTGTACTCAGTTTCTTGCCTTTTGGTTTTAGCTTTGCTCTGATCCATTTTCTGAGCACAAAATCCTGTTGTCCTGCCTATGAGTCATCCTGTGTTTATGCCCTCTATCTGAGCTGGTGAGTAGGGTTCCAGTGTAGTATGCAGCATGGTGGGCCTTGTTAATTTTGTTTTCCCCTCTGTAGGTAAACCTGCTGCTGTTTTGTATGGTTTTGCTGTTTTGTGCTGTTCTGTTCTGTTGTGTTATCCTTACCTTATTTTGTTTTTTCTTTAGCATTACAGTTGAGTAGCTTGAATTGTACTTATTTTACTATGTAATGACGAAAACTCTGTCTGTCTGTGGGTGTGTCTGTTCCATGTTTTTCTCCTCACTGACTTGGTCATTCCATTCAAAATTTGGCACAGTGGTAGAGGGTAATGGGAGGATGCGAATGATGAAGCAATATTACATTAATTGGCCAAAGGGGGGCGCTATAGCAATTGATTGAAATTGCAAACTTTGAATGGGCATATCTCATGCCTCATATATGGTAGAGACATGAATCTTTGCACAGAGATGCCTCTCCTCATGAGGAACAAATTTGCCTCAAGAACCCATAACGTCCGGTTATATAGATTTTCTGCCATTTTGAATTCTTTGAAAAACATTTCAAATCGATTTCTTCCTAGGAAGTTTGACCAACCTGCATGAAACTCTGTGACCATAATCTAGGGACCAATATCTAAAGTTCCCTCTTGGCAAAAGTTGAAAAACTTACTAAAACTGAGCTTCTATAAGGCAATGAATATTGCGGAGGGCATAGCTCATCACATAAAGGTGTATAACATCTCAAGGGTTTCACCGATCACCACGCAACTTTGTAGGCATATGACCACACATAATCTGAGGGGACCCCTCCATTATTGACCCCATCAAACAAAATGGGGGCGCTAGAGAGCGAATTTCTTATTCAGGCCTACGAAACTTGGTAGATATGTACAACAGGACGCCTCAAAGTGACTGGAGAAATTTAACTCCGACTGACAACTGGGTGGTGCTGTCTGTCTGTCAAATATATGACAGACAGACAGACATATATATATATATATAATGTGGGTGACTTTCATACATATTGAACCCTGTGTTTTCTTCTGTTTGTCTGTGCACCAGGATTATCTTTAGCACCTCATGACCCTCTTTCCCCTTTTTGACAGGTGCTGTGGGTGCATGGCAGCAGTCCAGTCCTCTGGTGGTATTTCTCACACTTCCTTTTTCATTGGTGTGCAGTGTCACGGGTGGTTAGTTTGTGAACCCCTCTCCCCTTTTTGATTCCCTGCCGTCATGGTTAGCCCCGGCCTGTCCCCACTCTCCTAAATTCCCCTGCCTGACTGCTAGTTCTTATTAGTTTATCACTGATTATCTCTTTATTTAATCCTGGTGTTTATGAAGTTGCATATTGGTTAATTCTTATTAAATAAATTCCTTCTTTTTATTGCAACATGTCTCTGACCCGGTGGATTCATTCAAACCTGTTTGTCCTCATCAGCTTAAAGCATTCTCAGTAATTACCTCGGGTGTAATTCCCAATGGAGCATTGCTGCAACAACCTTTACTCTCCTCCTCATGCCACACGAGTGATATTAGGTGTCAGAGGTGTCAGTTAACCCTTTCTTTTTTGTTTTTAATCCAGTACCAGAGAAAGTGCTTACAGTGCTATGCTGCAGCCAGAGATAAAGACTGATCACTGACCATGAAGGCCAGCGTTTCTAATAGGACAAGCAGCATCATCTTTGTCTTACTGGTCGTCTTTGTCTTAGTCTTTGTGCTACTAAACATGCAGGTAAGAACGTGATTGTTGTTGGACTGCTTGAAGGGTGGATGCTGATAACAGTAATGTTCCTTACAGCACATAAATATCATTTGAGTTAAAAGGTATTTTCCCTCTTAATCCTGCAACTGTATTCCCAGCCCCAAAATCTACTCCTAGGTCCCTGATGCTCTGTATCTTTAGTGCAGTTATATTCAATCTGTATGCAGTACAGTTCAATGTTGCTCACAGCCGTGAAAAGTTTCCTCTGTCATGTCAAACCACCAGGTGTCAAACAGCCTCTCTAGTGCTTCTGGGCCAATGACATATACATTTTAGTAAAGAAGGCCTTGCAGCATCCATAAAGAAACCTTTGAATTTGAATTTAAAAAATCAGGTTCTTGACTTGTGCAAAACAGATTGAGTATCTTTAACTTCTCCCATGAGCAGATGTTAACAGCAGCAATCAATCACCCCCAGAGTACTCATATAGTCTTACCTCTTGGCCTTTACTTTGTTAATTTCCTTTCAGCACATTTATTTGATGCATCTAATAGTCACCATCTCTCTTTTGATCCCCTGCATTTTCAGCATAAAGTCCACCATCCTAAACAATCCACCATCAATGCATCTATAGTTTCCACTGACCCTGACAAGCGTCATAGATTCTGCACCTTCCAGCCACACTCCCCTGAGGACGCTCTGGAGGAACGCCTCCTACTAGACTCCATTGCTTGGCCTGAAACTCCACTTTTGCCAGCTCCTGTTTCCCTGGAGAATACCAGTGATCCAGCTCACAGCACCTTCACCATTCTCCCAAGGAGGGGAGGAGGACAGTGGCATGTAGGGGATCAGCTGGAGGTCATGATAACAATGTCTGACTTTCAGGACCGTCCCAAGGAGTCTGGGGGGGACTTCTTACTCGCCCGCTTGCACAACCTGAAGCTTGGTGCAGGTGTAGCTGGGCAAGTGTTGGATCATCTCAATGGGAGCTACTCTGCTGTATTCTCTTTACTCTGGGAAGGAGACGCGCAGGTTGAGGTGATGCTAAAAACTATTAAATGTGTTAATGTTGTTATTAAATGTGTTAATGTTGTTAAATGTGGTTGTTAAAGCTAAGCCTGTCTTCCTTTGTTACTGTTGCTACGCCTGTAAACCGTGGGCACAACACACATGCAGTTTGTAATAACAATGGCAGATTTACCACTTGAAATGTTTTGTCATTTTAGAAACAATGGTACTTTCCCATTTCATACAAAGCCAAGGTCTCATTTCTACCAACTGATTGTAGATTTTTAGTCAAAAACTCTGGTTCTCTATCCTACCAGGTGATGCTGGTTCACTCTAGTGAGGCTGTCACAGTGCTGAGCAGGGTGACCAGAGAACATCCTGACAGGGTTACCTTCAGCAGCCTCTTCCGCTCAGGCTCACACTCTGAAACCACCCTCTGTAACGTCTGCCTACGTCCAACCCAGAAACCTCTTTGCAACTACACTGACCTCCGTACAGGTGAGCCTTGGTTCTGCTACAAGCCAAAGAAGCTGAATTGTGATGCCAGAATCAGCCACTCCAGGCAAATATACAGACCAAACCTCAAGGAAGATGAGACGAGGCTCTTTCAAAGGTGAGGGAGAAGAGAGACAGGACTGGCATTTTTCATGACTTCTAATGAATACACACATCCAGTGTTATCTATGTGTCCCCCTGGTGAGAAGTTTCAAACTACAGACAGTAAAGATTGAATCTAAAGATTTTTACTGTTTAAGATGATACAAATCAACATGATCAATCTTATTCACACTTCCTGACTTTCTCTTAGAAAACTGGAAAGTCCAGTGGCCTATTTACATCCAGCGGATGTGGAGCAATGTTAGCATTTATTTGGAGCTGTGGTAATGGTAATTGTAAATCCAGTACACATCCTGATTTAAGATCTACTTTGGTCTCCGCCAAATCCTCAGGCAAATACCTGGCTTCGCTGCTAAATGCCCCGCCATGTCCATCTGCTAACTTTGTCTGCTGTATAGTGGTAGATCCTGCAGACTTGGGTAATTAGAGATTTCTTTAATAAAAACAGCTTCTTGCTACTTAATAAAATATGTTAATGAGAGCTGTCAAACCCCAGAGCGGAGATCTGATCCCAGACCTCACCCTACTGGATCAGTTAACTCTTCAGCTTTGTAGTCTGAGTGGCGGGGAATGAAGTGGAGGGAACGTGGGGTGGGCTAGCTAGCTGGCCGCCGTCTCTTTCATGGCGCTGGATAGCTGTAGTCAACCTGCCAATCCACTGTGACCTCTGGCGGTGAGGTTTGTACCGGCTGAATTTGACTTGCTTCAGCTGCTAACTGACGGTCCCTCTCTGGAGCTACTGTCTGCTCTTCTCCTGGCGAGGTAGTCTCTGAAGCAGTTTACTGAAAGTTAGATACAATGCCTCAAAATGGATTTTAGAGACTGACTTTTGTGAAATATGGCATGAGCTTTCAAGCAGTTGTTTTCCATTTAGGTTGTCATGGCCTGTCTCTGAAGTCATGACAAAAAATGAGACACAGGCTGAAGGCAAAATGATACATTTATTTACATAAACAGAATTTCCCTTCAGGGGGATTAATAAAGTATATAAAATTAATTAAATCAAATTGAATAATGGTAAACCCCAGAAACCCAAAACAAAGGCAATGATGAGATGTGTTTATCAGTTGAGTCAGTGGACAAGGTGTGTGTCTGCAGTAGTGCTGCGTGTAGTGTGAGATGTTGAATGGGTGAAAGCAAACAATGCACCAAATCAAACTTTACTCATATAACACTTTTCATACGTTAAAAATGCAACACAAAGTGCTTCACAAAATAAAAACAATGAAAAACCCATCCCTTCCACCTCCCACATATAACACACACACGCTTGCAGGCACGCCACGGCACACACGCACACAGCACTCACTAACTGTCAGTATGGTAACATGGCAGGCACTGAGGCACCAGGTGAGGAAAAAAACACCCATGGGGAGCCATCCACAGTGTGAGGCGCCACAGCCGACGGCCACAGGGAGTGCCGCCACAGAGACCACCCCAACCTAGATAGACCAGGGTGTACTCCACACATGGTGCAGAGCCCCCCAGGACACACCTCCCAGTGTGGAGACCCCCCATGAGGAAACAATGGAGCTAAAAAATAAAAGACTAAAAGACAATATGATACGACAAAAACAAGCAGGGAAAAGAGAGTCTCATTACAACTAACAGATCAGGCTGCTGGTATTTATCGCAGATAATATTTCATCACTAGAATTCATTCTACAGAAACTAAAGTTAATTTTACATATCCTTCATTTATGGACAGTGTCAGTGTACGTAAACACAGTGCTTCAGTATAAAGTTAAAATCCGCTGCGTCCAGTTTAAAGGTAAAGAGCTGTAGAATAAACCGAGTGGTAAAATAAATGTGTTAACTTGTGGATTCACACAATTAGGCATTTTCTGCAAGCATTCCTCTCACACCTTAATTGAAGCAGCAGTGCTGTTTTTTAATGTAATACTTTTTTAATATTGTTTAAAGGCCGAAATAGGTGGCAGAGATCGATCATTTTTAAAAGCCAAACGATGCACTGAACAAGGGACGTACTCGTTATCTCTGACTGAGGCTTTAGGGTAGTGATGTGCGAGTCATGAACAAATCACTCAAAACTCAAGATTCTTTATACCAACCCAAGAGTTACAAGTCATCGTCTCCATTACTACCACAAGCTAACTGCAAAGAGGAGACTAGGCAACATACCACTCAACTGTTATTCTAACTGCATTTGTGTAAATATATCAAGCTAATGTGTTAATATGTATTAGCCCAGTGGGAGAAGCAACAGCTCTGGTCCTTATTTCAACTCAACTCCCCCGTCTCCTCCCTGCCCTGAGATAAGCTGTATCACAGGCTGAGGCTACAGAAAACAAACAATTCACTCACTCACGCAGTATCCCCAGCTCACCGGCAGCACAAAGGTCACTCGCACTCTCTCCCTGCTCAGAGAGCCCCTCCCTTACCTGAGGAGTGTGCCCACTCTGGGTGACTGACTCAAATGACACGAAAACATGATTCACTTTGGTGAGGGACTCATACAAACTCGAGTTAGTAAAAGGAATCAAGTATCTCATCGCTGCTTGAGGGTTTGTCGAGCCAGCTCAGGCAAAGGGAGCCTGGCTCTGTTGAACTGGCTTCGTGGTACAGCCCTCTGCTGCATTAGAGAGACAAAACACAGAATACATAAACATGTCAGGTGACAAGTGCTTGATTTATCTAAATTTAACTTCATAAAATGATTCAAAGTGTTTGTCCTGCTTTCTTTTGTTAATGTGTGAGTGAGGGTTTTTTATTATGTGTGCTCCTTTTCAGTGGTGTCAACATGAAAGTCCTCATTCAGGCTTCCGGACCTGACAGTGTCAGCATATTGCCAAAAGAGGAAGGTAAAGCATGATTTAATGCCACCGCTACCTATAATGACAATTCAAAACTGAATGTGATGGACAATGAAAGTAAAACAGGCAGGAAAAAATATTCTTCTTACTTCTGGGTAGTGTTCTCCCCAGGAGCATGAAGCATAACAGGGTACCAGCTCTTAGCAGTGTATCTAGTCTCTCAGACATTAAGATAGTACATAACAGGTTCACACTTTCTACCTTGGATCTGGTATTTTCAAGGGATTTGTTGGCAATAACAAAGGGATAAAGTGACCCCAGCCTTATCCTTTAACTTCCTCTCAGGTCAACCAGAGGTGAAGAGCAGCACTGTGACATCTGGACCTTCTGGCTATTACTACCATGGTATGTGGCGAGCACTAGGAGGCCCCACAGTTCATCAGTTCAACACCTCTTCCATCAGTCAGTGTCTGAAAGGCAAGGTGGTCCACATGTATGGAGACTCCACCATCAGGCAGTGGTTTGAATACCTCAGAGCTCTACCAGGTAGCTGATCCACAGGATTTCTGGCAACAGTTTGATTTTGTTCACACTGTTCACACTAATCTGTTCCCTCTCATACTTTTAGATTTTAAGGAGTTCGACCTGCACAGCCCGAGGCAAATTGGACCTTTCATGGCCTTGCACTATGCAAACAACATCTTGGTCACGTTCCGATGCCACGGTCCTCCTATCCGTTTTTACATGGTCCACACCAGTGAGCTTCGTTACATTGCTAATGAACTAGATGGTGTAAATGGAGGCACCAACACTGTTGTAATTTTTGGCATCTGGTCTCACTTCAGCACTTTCCCTGTGGAGGTGTACATCCGGCGGCTGCAGAGCATCCGCAGGGCGGTTGTGAGGCTGCTGGACAGGGCTCCAGGCACGCTGGTCGTTATCCGGACAGGAAACCCCAAAGTTTTAAAGGGACTTTATGAAACATTAACCAACAGTGACTGGTACACTCTGCAGCGTGATAAGGTGCTCAGACTCATGTTCAAAGGACTGAATGTTCATCTGATCAATGCCTGGGAGATGGTCGTGGCCCACCACCTGCCGCACAGCCTCCACCCACAACCTCCCATTGTTAAGAATATGATAGACCTTCTCTTGTCTTACATATGCCCTTAGAGGGATGGTTAATATGGTTTCATTTGAATTCATGTTAAACTTTTGTTGCTCCTCAGTTGAATCAAAATATATTTTATGCTATGCATTAAAAATAAATCCTAAATATTTTTGGTATAACGGTCTCTGGTTTGAGTCTTTAACAGTCTGAAATAATCTACCTGATTCCAGTCACCCTATTGTTAGCAAACAGTATGAAGTTTTCTGGATTAGCTGGGGGCAAAACAATTCTCCACAGATATTAGCTAGTACTAGCTATGAGTTCTTTTGGCTTGTTTTAGACAGTTGAGGAAGATGATACGAGTGGTGCATTCAGATTTATTCAGATGTATTCCAAGTGTTGGAGCGCACTTGGCACAAACTGGACTATTCATAAAGTCGGAGCTCTGTCAGGATTTACTAGATTAGATTAGTTTATTTGTCCTATTAGGAAAATTTTCTTCACACTTCCATACATCTTGAGTGCCAACCCGACATATACACATACCTCACAGATACAACATACATTTGCAACACACACATGGAGTCTCAAACACTAGTGTTCGGGTAGTTTGGCATATGGGTGAGTAGATAATGGCTGAATTTTCATTTTTGGGTGCAGTATCCCTTCAAGTAAAATATATTATAACTTCTTACATTACAGAATAGAAGTGAAGTGCCCTCTGTGTGTATGCACAGTAAGGCAAAACATCTCTAAAGCACAGGCTTGTTTTCGTTGTGTTTTGTTTGCTTTTGCAAGAAGCCACTTTGTTTCTATTTGGTGCATTTTTAATAAAATTTAGAGTAGAAACAAAGTTGGATTAAAGTATATTTTTGAAAAGTACGGAATTACTAGTAAAAGATGTGCTTAAATACATTTAAGTGCAGCAACAGAGCCTGTTTTACCTGTTGCTGTAATCACATCCATCGCTGGTGATGTTTTGTTTGGCAAGCAACACACCATCAAAATTCCAGCCCTCTGACTACACCTTAAATCTTTTTGAATCTAGCAGATAGACAACAGTGTTATATTATACATCATCAACAATATGACATGTATATATAACAACTGTGCCTGTAAAAAGGACTCATGTTACTGAGATGGCTCTTTTGGCACGTAGGAGTGTTTAATGTTAAAACAAGGTGAGATACTCTTGTCTGTTACTGCTGTGGTGCTACAGTGCTGTCTGAAGTCACCACCCTCACATTCATTACCAGGAAATCAAGCAAACACAAACACAACACGATTCTCTGCTGAGGTAAGACACATTATATGCTCAATTAAAGTACATTTAGAGTTTCCTTTTATAGACATGTGAAAACTGAATTTTGCCACCAACCATTCGAATATACGTGTGAACTTCTGAGGCACTTTTATTTTACTGCCATACTTCAGTTTTATGATACTTTATACTTCTGCTCTACATTTCAAACAGGTAAAACTGGATCAGTTAATAAGATCATACATATATATATGTATATGTATGTGTGTGTGTGTGTGTAGAGTAAAAATTGGTAATTAATAGTAAGGACTTCTGACACTTTAAATGTGCTGCTAATACATTTTTTTTTTTCAAACACTGGTTTGTCAGCAGATAATTCAAATTGCATTTATTTCATTTAGTGACTGATTCAGAGAAAATGGGCTGTTTCTGAAGCATGATACCTTTATACTGTATACATTCAAGCACAAAGCTGCAGCAAGCTGAACTTCTGAACGTCTGCATCCTTTAGATCAGACGGTCTGATTTCTCTGACATCAACGGCATTTGTTGTCTTGGCAGAAATACATTTGAACAATTTGCAGAAGACTAATCTGATCTGTGTCATGACAGGGAAAACACGTGTGCAGCTTGTTGTGTTGTGGATCACAGGAGACTGCAGTGTCCAAATGAATTCAGATATTTACAGTACATGATGTTGTACATTATGGGGTTGCCTAACTACAAGAGAGAGGCTGCTGTCTTTGGTTGCGGCTTTCATGGATGGTTGATCAAAGGAATTACCTGTAAGACCGGATCTAGTCATGATAGCTGAAAGTTGGACATGTCACGCTACTTGTATAGAGAGAATTTTACAATTAGGTTCAAGTTGCAGCATTACAAGGTTTTAGTTACCCTTTTGTTTTTATGTTTTATTCAGTACCAGAGGAAGTGGTTACAGTGCTACTACTGCCATAGATCAGGACTGTCATGAAGGCCAGAGCTTGTACAAGAAGGGAGTGGAGCGCCATCTTCCTCGTTCTGGCCGTGGCTGTCTTAATCTTAGTGCTACGCAACATGGCAGTTCTGGAGGTGAGAACCTGTTTTTAGTGGCTCACTTGAATGATGGACCCCATTTGAAATGTTTAATGTTTGTCAGGTTTCAGGGTATACTTTTTAAATATGTGTTTCACTGTGATTCAAGATAACAGTAATGCTCTTCACTGTAAATAAATGCAGTTTGAGTTAAATGTTACTTTTCCTCTCAGTCCTGTGATTATGCCGACAATATTCTAATCTACTGACAAGATCAAAATCCTCATTGTGTTCCATTCTGCTTTTCCCATCAGAGATTTCTGTATTCCTGTTTTTTTTCTGTGCTCTTTTCAGTGGTTTGAGTTGGGCAGGGCTCAGTCTGAACAATCTGGTAAACAAATCAACATTTGAATCAAAATCTGATGATAGTTGGTGAATGTCAATTATATCTGATCAAAAAAGTTTTTTTTTCCTGTTTGGTCATGAATATTTGATATTAAAGAGAAATACTTAAGAGTAGAAGCTAGTTTTTCTCCTTTTATTGCCAAAGGTCCTCAGACTGGGCTGCAAGTCTGCCTCCTCCAACTCAACTCGCTGAAACTTTTATTTTGGCCTGTTGAGGCTTTCCAATATTATCAAAGATGTATAGCCTATTTGTACCATTTTAACAGTTTTTCAGTTTGCTACATCCCTGATGAAAGGTCATTGGTAAATACGTGATTAGTCACCTGACACGTAGCCTTTAAATCGTGGGGTGCTGCAGCAGAGTGCTTCAGTGCCAGCAACGCCCCCTTTTGCACAGGGGTTGCCGCAGCAGCCCAGCAACCCTACTTCCTGTGGATATGAATAAAGATATGAAAGGACTGGTGGATAGCACCAAGACTGCCGAGCAGGCACAGATAGCTTGTGAAAATGGGATGATTTGATTAACAGATGAGCAAAGCTCAGCAAAATCTTGGTTTGTGACCAAGGTTGCTTGGGGGTATGACCTAAAGTACTGAATTTTCAAGAAAGGACACAAAATTTCGGTCACGTAACAAAGGTGATTTTGCCATCTGTGTGACTCTCCTCGTGCTTTCCAGTCATCTAATGTAGGATATCCAGTAAAGGAGGAGATTTGAAGAAGGATGCCCATGTGGTGATAGAGAAAAAGGTACAAGAACCCAAGGGAGAAAAGTGAAGATCCCCTGATCCAATGCTGGGGGACACTTTGTCGCTCTGAACAAGATTGGGAGTTGGACAAAGTTTTTATATCTGAGAACAAGACATTAGGCTTGTTCGAGATGAACTGCACCTCACCTGGAAAGTAGACGAGAGCAGGCGGCCACAGCGGGGGGCGGTGACAAAAAGCTGCGGTGAAGTTTCCAGCAGTCTTCAGTCGGTACAGGAAGTCACAGACACAGCTTTCATTAAGGCTCAGTCAGATACAGTCAGGGCTTCACATCTGTACAGATGTTATTTTAAGAGTCCTCACATCCCACTGACCACAAGTCTCTGTGATGTTAAATATCTTAATAACAGTCCAATGTCAATATACAGTAGACTCTGTATAGTTCATTATGAATGTATTCAGTCTCTGACAACTACACTTCACCATCAGTCACACATGTTTTCTGTTCATAGAATAAACCCTCAGATCAGACAAATACAATCATAATCTCTAAAATTCAATTAAAATGAATAGTTTATCTAAAACATCATATTGTTGAGGCCGAACAGTTTATGGCTTCACTGGACAAGGGGGGGAAATGCTCTCCAGAAATGGTAAGACTGAACCGAGATGGTGCCTTTTGTTAAAGCTCCCTTTCTGACGACGCTGAAGTTAGCTACTGATTCGCCAGCTTCCAATTCGGCACTTAAGGGAAAAGTTAAGGGGAAATTAACTTGATGTGCAGTGCGACTGTTTGTCCACTGATTGTCTGTTTTTTGTGACACTTCTTGATGTGAAAACATTTTAGACATTTTAGGTAAGACATTACCTTTGCCTGACACTCACTATTGTATTTGTGAAACATTTATTTTATTTGTGAAAATGCTAAAGGGGAGATTTCACTGTTTTTGTTTTATACAGAGACCTCATTAGACCAGGACCAGATCAAAAACCACTGTACCTAGACTTCTCAAATCTGGACTGGATTATCCTACAGAGGCTAGACGTTCATTATAACACAGTTTCTGGTTTGTGAAACCTTTACTCCATTTGTGAAAATGCAATAAAGACACATTTCACCATATAAGTCTGCTCTTTCATGGACACTGGTGTATTTTTTTGTGTGTTTGCTTAAGGCAGGATGGAAACATGTACCTGTATTTTTGGCTTCAATTTTTGATTGTGTTGTTTTTTTTGCCCTTCTTCTTTTCCTCTATTTCTTTCTTCTTTTTTTCCCATTTGTATATCAATATTCATGTGAGGGTGTGCGTGTGTGTGGATGGGTGGCGGGTGGGGGGGTACAGGCTTCCCCGGAGTCAGTATTGCTACATATGAATAATAATGGCTATGAATAAGATCACAGTTTTGTCTTGGAACTCACGGGACCTGAATTCTCCTCAAAAGCACACAAGTACCCTTGGGATAAAGGTAAAGGGTTTTTTTGGGGGGGAGTTTTTCCTTATCCGCTGTGAGGGTCTGAAGGACAGAGGGATGTCGTACGCTGTAAAGCGCTGTGAGGCAAATTGTATTTGTGATATTGGGCTTTATAAATAAAATTGAATTAAAATGAATTGAATTGAATTGAGATGCTCTCCAGGAAGAATGTTCATTTCATTTTTATTCAAGAGTCACATTTTTTGGAAACTGATGTATGCAGATTTCAAAACAAACATTATCATGTGATTGCTTCCTCATGTCATACAACAAAAAGTAAAGGTGTCCTCGTCGCTGCAAAATACAATTTAAATTGATCTGTTTTAGGAATAGGTGGAAGCGATGATGATCGTATTACTTTTTGCAAAATAGTTTTAGATGGCATTAAAATAGCTCTAATATGTGTCTATGCCCCTAAGTCTTTTGACCAGCATTTTTATGATTCTGTAGCCTCCACATTACTAGACCTTCCAGAATACCAAATTTTCATAGGCAGCAATTTTAATGCAGTATGGCTTCATGACATTGACCGAACAGGTTTAAGATTAAGTGCAGAGCAGCAGCGAGCATCCACCGCCTTGCAGAAATTAGCTAATGATCATGGAGTAATTGATGTTTTGCGAATGTTGAATACTTCCGTTAAGGAATTTTCTTTTTTTCTGCCAGATATAAGACTTTTTCAAGAATTAATTATATTTTTGCCTCTAAAACTCTTTTTCATGATATTTGTAACACTGATATGATCCCGGTTTCACTGAATGAACTCAGTGGCTTATTGAGACAGAATGCAGAATTCATAATTCATCGTACCAGGCAGAATCACTATGTGAATAGTGCACGCCCTAGTCGTCTCCTTGCTTTTAAATTAAGGACAAACGAGGATTTAGCAAACATTGCAGCAATTAAGACCAAAGATGGTATCTTAACTTTCGACCCCATGGAAATTAACAGCACCTTTAAACTATTTTATCAAGATCATTTTAACTCAGAGGTCAGTCATGACGAACAAGCCTGCACAAAATTTCTAGAATCTTTAAATTTACCAAAACTGACTTCAGAGGCTTCAGGCATACTGGAGGTACCTTTTACGTTGGGAGTGTTAAAAAAAAACTATAAAACAAATGAATAAAGACAGATCGCCAGGGCTGGATGGTTTACCCCCAGAGTTTTTTGTTCATTTTTGGTCCCGGCTAGGCCCATTGCTGCTGAACATGATAAATTTCTCTATTTTGAAGGGTTCTTTTTCCACCAGCTCAAATGTTGCTGTGATAACTCTTTTGCTGAAGAAGGATAAACCACCCACTGACTGCTCTTCCTATAGGCCATTGAGTCTCCTAAACTGTGAAATTAAACTTTTTGCCAAGATTTTGGCAAGCTGTTTGGAGAATTATTTTCCTCATTTGATTCACCATGACCAGATTTGCATCCGATAATGTCCGTTGCCTTCTCCATCTCATACATTTAGCCTCAAGGTCAGATGATACAGCCATCCTCTCGCTCGATGCAGAGAAGGCATTTGCGACTAGAATGGCATTATTTATGGGCGATGCTTAGACATATGGGGTTTAGTAAAGTTTTTATTTCTATGATAAAATTATTGTATAATAAAACGTCTGCAGTGGTATTAACTGGCAACTTTTGCTCATCCAGGTTTCCAATCTCTAGATCTTCTCGACAGGGCTTCCGATATCTCCCCTTTTGTTTGCGCTCTCCTTAGAGCCTATTGCCCAGGCTTTCAGACAGTCAGAGGCATCAGAGCCAGTGATGATATGTGATACGTCACACTCCATCTCTTTGTATGCGGACGATATTTTAATTTTTACGAAAAATCTATCTAATTCGCTGCCTCATTTGCTTAAGACCTTTGAAAATTTTGGCAATCTATCTGGATATAGAATCAATTGGATGAAATCATCATTAATGCCTCTGGGGGATTATAATGAGAATACACTTTTTTTTAAACATTCCTGTGGTCAATCACTTCACATATTTAGGGTCTATATCACATCATCACTGGAAACTAATCAATAAAAATAATTACAACAAAGTACTACATAATGATCTGAAAAGATGGAGCAAACTTCCCACCTCCTTTCAGTCTAGACTTTCCATTTTAAAGATGAACATATTACCTCGTATCAATTTCACCAGCTCAATGTTACCTCTTGATCCTCCGACTTGGAGGAAGCTAAAATCCATCACTAGCATTTATCTATGGAATAATAAAAAACCCAGAATTAAAGCTGCCACCTTGCAAAGACATAAATCAGCAGGTGGCGTTAATCTGCCTAACTTTGAATGGTATGCATGGTGCTTTGCCCACTTACTGTTTGGTTGAATTGAGTATCTCAAGTGTCTTGGTGCCCCTTTGAGGAGTGTTTAGCAACTCTTATATATTCAAGTATACCACAGAAAATAGTGAAATGGGACTTTGGTCCATTTATTACATATATCTTTACTGTATGGCATAACGTCCAGAAATTAGCAAAAATAAGTTCTTTCATCAGTCTCCCATTTTTTGCAATTATTCCCTCTTAATAGGTGGCAAACCAATTATTTTTCCACAATGGTCTGACAAAGGTGTTCACAAATTCCAAGACATTGTGGGACAACAAGGTCTCTGTGAGTTTCTTGACTTAAAAAAATCTTATAACCTCCCAGGCACTTCTGTTTTTTTTCTATTTGCAGCTGTGTGCAGCAATGCGGGCTTATGGGATGCACATCTGGAAAACCATCCCCTTCATGAATTATTATGTAAGAAAAACAATGGTATTATCTTTGCTCTTTACAAATACATAACCGAGGCTTCATATGGAGAAAGGACATTAATTGTTCTTCAGATTGGCATACTGTTTGGCTAAATATTACCGTATCATCTAGAAACTTAAACCATCAGATGATACATTACAAATTCATTCATGGATCCTATATTACTCCTAAAAAACTCTATCAAATGAAGTTCAGAGATGATCCCTATTGTGATTTTTATTCAGACAATAAAATTTATACCTTCATCCACATGATCTGGCAGTGCCCAGAGGTTAACAAATTCTGGTTTAACATCTCAAGCATCCTGTCTAATCTTTTCGATAGAGTAGTCCCTCACTCACAGTGCCTGCTCCTACTCAATGATACTTCATCATTGAAGCTTACTATGAATGCCAAACGACTTTTTTTAGCCGGTCTTACAGCTGCAAAAAAAAAAAGGATGCAATCAGCCGAATATTGCAAAAAAACACACATTCGGTATTCAGAGGCTGAATAATAGCGGCGTGTTTTGATAACGCAATCAAACAGCGTGCGATGACGGACAGAGTAAAATGTTGGCAATGTGGCGATATTTTACTCCGTTCGTCACCGCACTCGCATTTGTGACTAAAAATAGTTTTGTTAAAGCAAAATAAATCATTCAGCACACTGTGTGAGTACAGATTTCAACCAGCAGCAGAAACGAAAGGCAAATTCCCCCGGTTGTAGGTTGAATGGGGGTCACAGACACAGACAGGAATACGTATTCCTGTCAAATACGGCGGCCATAGGCTTACCGGCGACGGAGAAGTCCGGCTCCAATAATGTCCTTTTCTTGTTGTCATGACTGCCCAAAAGGACCTGGACAGCCGAGCCATGGCGGCACACAGGTATGTGACGTGTCAGAGGAGAAACGAGCCGTTCACATTTCTCTCTTTGTGGCAGGTAACACAAACCTCACCACACTTTAGGGACTGTTCTTTACTTGTCAGGGGAGGAGGGTGGCTGGTTGATTTTAATTTTATTTATTTGTATTATTTTGATCCTCCTTATGTTAATCACTTATTGATGCTGTTTCTGAAGTATGAATAAGTCAATAAGTAATTTATTCCATTGAAATATCACTGATGTGTTACAGAAAAGTGATTTATTTTCTTATAAATGACAAAAGGCACATCTGCCACATTTTCGCTGTATCATTATACTACTCGGAACCCTGATATTTTCACTGTGAGTCCCAATTTTGGTACCAGGACAACACTAATCTGGAGGGGGTTCATCTGCAAAAACTAATGAAAAACTAAACATGTATGGTATGAGTGAGTGACTGCATGGTTGAGTAGTGAGTGACTTGAGTGACAATGCTTTGTTTATGTAAGATTTTCTATGTGATATTTTCTTCTTTTTTGTAGGTTTTTTTTCCCTTTTGTTTAAAAAAAACTTTTTTTTTTAATCTATAGTCATTATTACTAGTTTTGTTGCTGTTGTAGTTAATGTTACTGTTTTGTATATATCTGCATAGGCCTGGAAAAATGGATGTTTGGTGGGCAACATGTGAGAAGTGTCAATTAACGGTCACGCATTGACCGGGACACCGAGGTGAAGTTAGTTTCAGGGCCGCCCCTCCCTAAACGCAGAACACGCGCTGTGCGTAGGGCCTCATCTTCCATGGGGGGCCACACTTTGCGCGAGGGGACGCATTTGCGCATATGTGCAATGGATGCACACAATGCACTACCGTGAGGTGCGCATAGAATCAGCTCAAGGATGGAGAGAAGAGACCTGACCGCCCATGCGTTGCTGCAATGATTGACATCTGAACAATCAGAGGTGTGCACAGGCGGGCACTTGCAGAGCTGCAGCAGGTGAAGAGTTGTCCAAAAGAGCCTCTGAGGTATGTGCGGGCCGGGAGGTCAGACGCTTCCAGAAAGGGGAGAGGGAGAAATATAGCTAAATAAGCTAAAAATGTCTCTGTATTTTATTTCTGTTTTCAGTGTTTAATTGAGGTGGGAGAGGCGGAGGGCTGAGGGAGATTGGACACCTCCAGAGAGGGGAGAATAAAATAAGATTAAATAGGAAAAACCTGTCTCCCTCTTTAATTTTATTTTCAGTGTTTAATCAAGGGTGGGGGATTGAGGTGGTGGAAGTTACTTTCTTTTGATGAGTAATTGTTGGCTATTTGTGACTCAGATTTGTTTATTTATTTCAGTTTGAAGTTATTTTTATTTAATATTTATTTATTTATGTCAGGTTGAATTTTTTATTTTATTTGACTCATACAGCCAAACTACTGTAAACAGTTCATTTGTTATTGCGAATAAAGGTTGTCAAGTTAAATGGCAAGTTGTTGTACGGTCATTTTGTACCTATGATACGTTTGGGATGGGGGCCTCCGAATAAAATTTCGCTTAGGGCCCCAATTTGGTCAGGGGCAGCCCTGGTTAGTTTGACGCTGGATATTCGACGGATATTTGGATATTCATTTTGGGTGGAACAGTGATTTCCACCTCCCTCTCATAGGCAGAAAACAGGGCTAATACCCCCACCCGCCCACACACACAAACACTCACAAAAACACACTTCCCAGATAGCACACATACATCTGGCCGACGTTGGCCTGAGGATGACACATCAGCCCTGAATTTCTAACTTTTGACAAGTGTCGGCCGGATATCTTTAAATTTAATACTCTTTTGTCCCAGCTCATCAAACGTCTCTGTTATGTCGGCTTTGGGTCGGCCCAGTGCCTTAGAATATACCTGCCCACATAAGGAAATCACCACAGAAGGCGGAATTTCATCTCCGTGGTGTTTGTTTGGAACTGAGCTCGCAGGACACAGCATCTCATCGCAGGTGGTTTCAGGTAAGCTAATTGGCGTAAATTGGCAGAAAATAGCTATGTTGTTTCTTCTGTGTCTGCTCCTGGTGAGTGGTGAGGCACGACTGGTATATGGCACAGGTCCCCAGCAGCTAACGTTATCTTTCGTCAGCTTTTGTCAGCTAGTTTACCTCATGTTAGCTAACAGACTACAACTGTGGTGTTTTCATTTTATTTTCCCTAGTTGATGTTATCTGCTTATCTGGTTATCTTGAGCACTCGTTTTGGGGCTCGAGACCTCTGATCCACTCACCTATGGTCCTGCCCGGCTTGACCTCCACAGCCCCCCGGCCGGACCTGGACGGATGCTCAAGTGTGGGTGAGAGGAGCAGAGAGGAGCGAGGAGGTCAAACAGTGAAGTTTAAGGATGCCTTCGGTATGTTGTTAATGTAATTTTATGGCCAATATATCAGTTGAGGTCTCCTCCTCTGCAAAGCAAACTGACCCGGAGGCTACAGGTAATAGCACAGGTTGAAACCACTGTTTTTCTGAGATGAAGGACTGATTGTTGAGCTGCTGAGATCCCGTTATTTAACCATTTCAACACTAAATTAAGCAGAGTGACGGACGTCGCGTGGTGGTCATTTCCGATTAAAGGCCGACATCTCAGCGACGTATTGGCAATGAGCAAACGCTCTCCCTGCTACGTCTAAACGATCTAAACTTGACACATCGGGCCAACATTGGCCAGATGTATGTGTGCTATCTGGGTTTCTATTTAATAGGAATTTCCAAAAAATAATTTGGTTTGCTATGAAAAAGTCTATTTTCTTCAGTAGCTTTGAAATTACTGGACCCAGACACCCCACAACAATGTAGAATGCTTTGGCCAAGTGGGCCTAATAAGGCACACCTCTTTATAAATGGGTTTCATGCTCTTTCTATTTTATATGAATTTTTTAAACAAACAGCATTTAAAAATAAAGGTATAAAATTGAAGCTATTGAAGAAAATAGCCCTTTTTCACTGAAAACCTATGACGTTTGTTTAAAAATTTCACTCTATGTTGCTCATTGTCTTCTGCCTATGAGAGGGAGGTGGAAATCACTGTTGACCCCAAAATGAATATCCGAATATCCTCGAATATCCAACGTCAAACTAACTTCACCACGGTGACCGAGCAGGTGCTACAGCAGCGGAAGTTTGCAGCCAGCAGCACAGATATCCGGCATCTCGCACCACCCAGCCGGAGATGAGACGCCATGGAAGCGCGTCAGACTCGTTATCAAATACTCACTGTGGCGTAAGACTTGCCTTGGTTTGTTCAGAGCGTGAGACAAAGGTGATTCAGACATGTGACAGATGGCAATCCTGATACGTAGCCTCATTGAATAGAGCCTGTTACACCTGTTGCCTCCACCTCCTCAGGTAATTGCTAAAGGTAAAACAACACTATCAAAAACCCAGCCCTCTGACTACACAAAACAGGCACATAGACAATATTCTTGTCACATTACTCTGTACAATATGTCTTCTGTCTTTCATAAAGGATTTTATATTATTACATCATCCTCCATTCAACATTAAGACAGAGCCTTCTCTGTTGCAGACTGTACAGACCCTCACACCTTCAAATCTCTCCTAAAAACCCACCTTTTTAAATTGGCTTTTAATCTGTAAGAATATGTCTAATTTTCTGTTCTATCCCATCACATTCTATCTCTGCCTGATCTTTTACATTGTTTCTGTATTTTAATTGTGTTATTATTCTATATTGTTTTGTATTTTAAACTGTTATTATTTTTATGTAAGCGTCTTTGAACACTTTATTATTATTATTATTATTATTATTATTATTATTATTATTATTATTATTAAAATGGGTTAAGTGTTTTATAGTCACAGATGTGCCTTCAAAAGTGACTCACTCCACTGAGACACCTCATTTGGCACGTGGGAGTGTTTAATGTTCAAAAGGTGAGATACTCTTGTCTGTTACTGCTGTGGTGCTCCAGTGCTGTCTGAAGTCACCACCCTCACATTCATTCCCAACAAACTGAGCAATCACAACAAACTTTTAGGCAAACGAGCTGGGGCCTGTATCACAAAGCAGGATTTTGTCTTAGCGAGGTAACTTCAGGGTTAACCCTGGGTTTTCGGTCTCACAAAGCAGGTTCAGTTCTTATTGGGGTAGATCACCATGGTAACTTACTCTGAACGGCCATCCTGTTCCGGAGCAGGTAAGTTCAGGGTTGAATCTGATCCTATAAAAAGCAGCACCCACTGGCCAATCAGCTGTTCGGAAAAAATGACTCCGCTAACAGAAATGCAGCCCAGTCATGATGGGAAGTTTAATTAATTTGATTGATTTTAATTTGAAAGTTTATTTTGAACATTAAAAAAAAGAAAGCAACAGCAACAGACAATGAAAAGATTGTTCAAAAAGGAGTGGAAAGAAGTCAAAATTTCATCCCACCCCTTCATAAGAATGAAACTGATCATTTGCGGACACTTAATAGCACCATTAATTAGTGCCAACATTTTGTTTTGTTGGAGGAAATAATCCCTGTTAAAGATAATGGGCCTAATTGACAGCTTTGCTGCTGGAAATGTGGAAAGTAGCCTATCATGTCTACACTTCATGGTGTTTGAGGGATTTTCCTTTTTGTTTTTTTAAGAGGGAGACTAGGTATATTTTTGCGCAGCTGTTAATTTCTAACACAGCTCAATATCAGGATGATTTTATTCAGACTATCAATTTGGTGTTGATATGATTTAATTGTGGCATCAGCTTTAAGCTTTATTGTAGCATAACTTTATGACAAAGAAGACCAATTTATCAGACGCAATGATGATAGACGATAATTGTAATACACGCAATTCATCTGCGCAAAGGTGTGATCAGTGTCAGATGTACAGGTACAGGTACTGTACAGAAGACGAGAACGGCCATGTATTATTCTTTTTTGTGCACTGTTATCTAGTGATAACGACTTAATTTGTTATCTCGAGATAACAAAGACTGTAATCTCGTGATAATGAATTAATTAATTCGTTATCTCGAGATAACAAAGACAAAGATTTTTCCAACTGGATGAATGTATGAGTGACAACGGGAGGCTTTTAACAGATGACGTCCTGATGTTAGCTTTGCTGCTAGTGTTAGCTGTCCCTGTCAGCTGCAGCCACTGATGCTTTCTATACAGAGTGATTTCCCAAAACTGAATAATTACCACACATAGCAACACAAAACTGCTTTGCTAGCTCAATCATGTTGTAACGGCTGGATGGTTGATGCATATATGCTGATTCGGGTGCTATCAGAGCCGATCCGTGCATCACTATAATCAACTCAGTCAATAAAAACAACCCATCCTGTGTTAGGAGTGTATGTCGCTGACAGAAAGAAAGAAAGAAAGAAAGAAAGAAAGAAAGAAAGAAAAAAAGAAAAAAGAAAGAAAAGGGAAAAAGATAGAAAAGCAGTGTACACCTCACATATTTATTTCTCACAGTTGCGCACACGTTTGGCTGGCATGCAGAAGCACCGTCTGTGTGTCTGTGTGTCGAGGGTGCGAGCCGCAGCTTCAGCTGCTCAGGTAGAGAGGCATAGCCCGGTGTGTTTTTCGCTGATTCGGTTCTGCAGGTTCTCTGCTGGTACACTGGAGACGGGGATCAAGCAGTTTGTCTCACTCGGGATAGATTGTGCTTTTTTGGTTCATAGTTTTTAATTGACGTGTGATTTATTCATGTTTAGAGGGAATACATTTCCGTTATAACGGAAACGTGGGCACAGTTATCATAAAATACACAGACTAACTAACTAAGTAACTGATTGACTAACATAAACAACTGAAAACTGAAAAAAATTGGCTTGCACCATTAGCTCCGGTAAGAGAAAGCATGAGGGAAAGCGGCTGACCAGAAGTCACGCGCAAAGAACGGAAGTTGATGAATATTTACCTCCGTGTTTGAAAATAAGGTAGATAGTTAGGGGAGGAGGAGTAAAGGGAGGAGGGCAGGCTTTAGCGTGGACGGTTAGTGATGTCATTCGCCTCGAAAAAGAGTCATTCGCCTCCAGTGTAATGTAATGTAAATTCAAATGTAGTGACCAGGTTTCAACCTGTAGAGGGCACTCCACACTACATTTTTAAAATAAAATGTAGATTTTCAACAGTTTGCACTAAACTGTCAAGATTTTGAACAGGATCAGTCAGTAACACTACTTCACTACCAGAAACAATGATTATCAGCTGAAAAAAAATGGTTTTAGCGTTTAGTTACTCTTTAAGATTTTTCAGGACCACCCTTGGTAGTGAGTGCTATCCCAGAATCCTTTGCATATCATCCGCCGAGCTAGGCCGAACCCGGCCGAGTACAGACGATTCAGTCAATGCAAGATGGCGGCGACAAGCGTAAGGAAGCAGAGTTACAGTATCAATGTGAGTATTTTCCTCGTTAATAGTTGTTTTAAAATTATGATAACCATTGCATTATCTTAGTTTAACGGCATTTTATGGACTATAAGACCTCTTTGTAGCATAACACACATATTCTTTTGTCTAGCTAACGAAGCCGGCGCGGGCGCTTGCCCCTGCATGTAACCCCGGTTCTCTGATAACAGAGTATGCTGTCATTTAGTTACAAAAAGTCATTTTTCTCAGTGATAATGTAGTTGATAAGTTGTTTTGATATAGGCTACGTGAAATGTTTGCATTGACATTTTTGGAAGATGACCGGACGGTGTCATCTCCTGTAGCCGTAGAGTCTGCAGCTGGTAACGTTACAGCTGCAGGTTAACGTTAGTGATCATATTATCTGGTGACTTTCCGCTGAATAAGTTACGTCGGTTGTTGTGGTACAGGTTATTTGGTTGAATATCAATTTATAACCCAGAGAGTGACACATTATTGTGGATGAAAATCACCAGATAACACTTGCCAAATGCCACCCTAAAAGAAAGCCATGCCACCCCTGCTGCCACCCCATAAATATTTTTCTAGATCTGCCCCTGCTTGCAATACTGCATGAAACTAAACTAATAACTTAACGAATATCTGACAGGTAAAAATAAAAGAAAACAAAGTAATGTTGTTATCTCTGTTCCATTTCAGGGCCACCAGACAAAACACAAGCCCTGATCCATTTCAGGGCCACCAATGAAGACCAGTTTACAAAAAGCAAGCAGGCTCCAAAAAAACTATGGGAGTGAGTAATTTGTAACTTGTGAACTGTTCATTTTCATAACATAATTCTCGGTCACAACGGCAACTGTTCCCCTGGCGATCAAGCATTCTGTTTCAATATGAAATCAGCACAGCTGCAGACGGCAGCAGATTATTGACCATGTTCTATCACACAGTGGTGGCCACAGTGCACTTTTCTATGCTGCAATGTGTTGGGGAAGCAGCTTGATGGACAAAAACACCAAGCGATTGTACAAGCTGGTTAAAAAAGCTGGCTCACTGCTCGGCAGAAGACTGGACCCACTAAGAACTGTGGTGGAGAGGGCCACATTGAACAAACTGAAAGCTATAATGGACAATAGCAGACACCCTCTCCACAGCCTCCTGGAGCAACAGAGGAGCAGCTGCAGTAGTCAGCTCATCTCACTGTATTTCAGGAGATCCTTCGTTCCCACGGCAATAGGAGTGTTTAACACCTGAATCCAGTCACACACACTTTTACACACATGACATTGTCACAACTGGACTGGACTGTGGAATGGACAATTTTTATTTCAATTTAATTCCTATTTGTGCTCTTATTTTAACATATTTTATTTTATGTCTATTTTAATACCACTGTGTTGTTGTTGTTGATGAGGGTAAATGTGATTGTTTTTTTTTTTCTTTTATAAGCTGCTGGAGGCTGAATTTCCTCTAGGGGATGAATAAAGTTCTCTCTATTCTCTCCTACACACACACACACACACACACACACACACACACACACGCACGCACGCACGCACACACACACACACACACACACACACACACACACACACACACACACCTCACCTCCTTACATTTTCCTTATAGGTCAGATACACAGGATATAGTTTTATACAGTCCATGGCAGCAACAGTCATGTTTACAACAAATAAGTCGCCATATAAGCACAATAATATCTCACTGGACACAAATCTAACATGTCAATAAAATAAATATTCCTCCTGACATAGTGAAGAAAGTTACCTTATCTCAGCATGAAGACAGACATCAGTATCAGTCATTCATCATGCTCTCTGTCCCTCCTCTACTGAGGACACTCACTGTCTGCAGGATGGCTGCCTCAGGTACATGTTCAGATGAAGTGTTAGCCTACATACAGACAGCTTTCATTTTAATTAATTAATTAATTAATTCTTCTTCTGAGGAAATCCTACTTCCCATGCCCGAAAAATCACCAAACTTTGCACAAAGGTCCAGTCCCATGCCAGATTGCCACAGCTGCAAAAACAGGCCAATAGTCCTGATCGTGGTGCTACAGCAAGCATCTAAAGTTCAAAATTTTGAAAATTCACAAGGAATCAACCATATGAGCTACAGATTTGCAACTTTCATCCAACTGTAGCCCCAATACTGACTGTCCTACACAAACGATCCACACAGATTTTTGATTTATCAAAAATTGAGCCTACAGTGCATCAAAATGTTTGACTGTAAATATACTTGCAAATTCTTGCTAAATACATTTTCAATGTTCATTAAAAAAATGGCAAAATTTTGGAGTCATGGTAGATGATGTTTGGAAAATATCAGAATTTATCTCAAAAACTGAACTTTTTACAGCATTTTGAATTTCGCTCTCATGCCAACAATTGGAGTCAATGCAAAAATGGCATTTTTAAACATCAGTTTTTCACTTATGGAGCCAATAAATCATTGTTAAAAACAAATTACCAACATCTCCATGCTGTCTAGATGCAATCTGTGTATTTTCGGAGTTTTGTCTTAATAAGTGAATTTTTGACAGCTGTTTGAAATCTGCCTTTACACACTAACAGCTGCTGTCTTGCACATGGGTGACTGGCTTAGTCAATTTGTGAAGCTACATGTGCTGTTTCTGTTTGCTGGTTAGTTCATTGAGATAGAGGATGGTTTTTGCTGTTGAAGACTGTGAGTTCAAGGCTCAGCTCATGCAACATTTCCATATGAGAAATCTAGCCAAACTTTTCATAAAGGTCCAGTCCCATGCCAGATGTCCTCAACTGGAAACACAAGACAATAGTCCTGATGGTGGCGCTACAGCAAGCCTCTAAATTTCAAAACTTTGAAAATTCATAACAAATCAACCGTATGTGCTACAGCTTTGGAACTTTTACTTTGAAATTTGCTTTTCCATGGCATGGATGGCTACTGTCTGGCACCCTGATGCTTGGCTTAGTCCATTTGTGAAGCCACACATAAACTGTCACTTGCCAATTAGCTCAGTGAGATAGAAAACAGACCTCAGTCTCAGAAGTTCAAGCCTCAGCTAACGCAGAACGGACATTCTAATGTGAAAGTCCTATGTTCAGGCATCATGCTATGTGGATTAGAGACTACAATAATTATGAAGTTTTGCGGAGAGACAAATACTCTTTATCAACACTTTTATTTATTACTTCAAGGTTATCCCTTGTCTCTTTTCCCTGTTTATTTGGCTTAGCTATCAGTCAATATGCAGAGTCTATCCAATAGCTACTTTTACATTTTAAAAAATGTTTTCATCTTTGTCACCATGGATAATGTTTAGCTTTAAGCCAGATCAGGCCAGTATCCTTACTTTCTTGTTCTTGAGTTTTTTCTTTCCTTTGTGTATTATGCGCGGCTGCAACCATTGCTGCGCAGCAGCTATAATCTTGAATTTATATTCCCTTCATCTGCACTACAGCCACTCTGCTGTCTGACTTCACTCTGTAGTGTTTGTATGTCTATGTGTGTGTGTGTGTGTGTGTGTGTGTGTGTGTGTGTGTGTGTGTGTGTGTGTGTGTGTGTGTGTGTGTGCATGTGTGTGTGCTGTGAGGAGGAAGTCTGCCCTGACATGCAGAGAGCAGGAGAGGCAGCAGCCAGATAATACATGAAACCAAAACTTTAAAAAGTAACTATAAAAGAGCCGATAATGTCGGAGTTGATCTCTGTACCACTCCCTGCCCGGGCTACTCAGAAGTTGCCTCTTGGCCACCAGTTGAATAGGCCTGCTGGATGTGAAGGCCTTGACTGAAGTGGATGGTGGCACCTAACAGGCTGTGCAATCCTGGCTTCAACTGCCAACTTGCACAACTGACAGGTTACTGTACGTAATAGCATCCATTGGCAAGCTGGGTATCGCAAAGCTGGCAATAGTGTTGCGGGTAATGTGTTACAGGACGTGTTACAGTAATAAATTACTTGTTAGAGGTAATGTAGTAATATAATGTGATAACAACAGGATTCCTGGTAATATTATTACATATACAATGACACTTAAAACATTATCACCTGAAATTAAGTATTTATGGTTCTTGCTTTTCATTCATCCACACTCTACCTGGTGCATCAGATGTGCTAACGCCGCCACCCAACACTTATGTACAACAAGATAGCAAAAAACTGGCAGATGAGAAACAGGTATGCACACAACATTGGCAAACAAGGCAGTTTTAGACAAACAAGACAGAAGCATTCGCAGATATTGCACAATCAGCAATGAATCCATGCAGTGCAAAGTAAAGACAGGTATTAGAGAAAAGACTACATAATCCAGAAACACACAAATAGTTAGACAGATGACGACAGACAGTAAAGACATGTGCAAACTTCGCATGATTACACACCTGGTTGCTTATTAGCCAGATTGTGTTCAGAGGAGTGGTATGTCGTACTACATCTTATGTGCACTGGAAGTATGATCCATGAAACTCTTACTGTAAAAGCTAGTTGAGCCAGCTTTTTCTCCTTGAGACCACAGTGTCTCCTCTGGTTGTAGATGAGGTGAATCTGTGATTAGAAGTTCTCTGTATTATGAAGGTGTTTAGTGGAGGAGGTACAAGACCATAAAGCCTAATCTAGTCCACATTCAAAGTAGATACAAATATCCTAAAAAAGAAACATTTCACACTTTTATGGTTTTTCTTGGCAAGTTTCAAAAAAAAAAAAAAGAGAGGTGAAAAAAGACGGTGAAACACTGTACTGAATGTGTTGAGGGTGGGAAAACAAATCAACAAATACAGAAATGTCTATTTATACAAACCCTTATAGTGAACCTCAATAAATATAAAGAAAAATACTTGATTTTTTCCTCATAATAAATAGAGGAACCATCTGGTTATCATTTATGTACATTTATAACAGCCTATGTTCATAATGAAGGACCAAAGAGCACCACTCATGGTCAGGAGTTTCATTGGCTATAAGAGGCTCCAGTCATTGGACAAACTGCTTGCTACTGGCTGGCTCTACAGACTAGATAGGTTCTCCCTTTCAACATAGGCTCTTGTTGACTATTGTGGATTGTAGAGAGGACATGAAAGTTCTATTAGCTCCATTGAGGTGTCGATGAAAAAGTCAAAAGTCAGCCAACATTTTGATACCCAGCTATCGGCTGTATTTATGCAATCTGGAAACATTATCAACAATACGTGCAAAAATTTAAACATTTGAAATGTTGTCCATGTATATTGATGGATATAGTAATGTGTTTGGACTAATGTTTTACTGGATTTGAATCATTTGGACCTTTGCAAATATATCTGGACTGTTTTTGTCAGAATATCATTGATCTGTGGATTATGATGATTTTTCAGAGATGAGTTATAAGTGTTTGTTTGTTGGTGGTCTGACCAAAGCATTTATTGTAGCTGCTATGGGGGTTGTATCTCGAAACAGTCCACATTAATCCATTGCAAGGATCATGGCCTTCTAACGATATGTCATAGCTGTGGGCTATGGTTATGTGTGTCAGCTAAATCACTATTAAATTGACTTTACTAGTAAGCTATCTCCCAGTGTTGCCTATATGCTAACTGATGGGTTTCCCTAATGAAGCAGCAATTTACTAAACTGGAAATCCAGATGCCTCGGATCTGGCCCTGACGAGCAGAGTCCGTTGAATCACCATCAGACCAATCAGTCTATCTGACAGAGGCGGGCTCTGGGCGGGTGTAGCATGATGACTACAGCGCTGCCCCGTACGAGTCTAAAAGTAAACAGCCAAGATGGCAGCTGCCGAAGGACCGTGTCCATTCAATTTAGCTTTGGAAGAAACGCTAAGCCAACTACACTATCTTTTTCCTTGAGAGAGGAACAGAAGACTGCCTTAGAAGCCTTTGCTTCCAGGAAGGACGTTTTTGCCGTTTTGGGATACAGCAAAAGCATAATATATCAATTACTAAGTAATACTGTAAAAAGAGTGGAAACTCCATTGTATAGCTCACACCCCCAATCTAACTAAGTAAAGAAAGGGTATGAAGAAGAAACAGTAGATACTTCTTAGGCCCATGTCCCATCATGGAGGGGGCGGGGTTTATGACCTATACTGCAGCCAGTCACTATCTTTAAACACAGTCTGAGGAAGAAAGAGAGATAACATGTAAACTCAGCATGTGCTTTAATAACGTACCTCTAAGGGCATATGTAAGACAAGAGAAGGTCGATCATATTCTTAACAATGGGAGGTTGTGGGTGGAGGCTGTGTGGCAGGTGGTGGGCCACAACCATCTCCCAGGCATCGATCAGATGAACATTCTGTCCTTTGAACATGAGTCTGAGCACCTTATCATGCTGCAGAGTGTACCAGTCACTGTTGGTTAATGTTTCATAAAGTCCCTTTAAAACTTTGGGGTTTCCTGTCCGGATAACGACCAGCGTGCCTGGAGCCCTGTCCAGCAGCCTCACAACCGCCCTGCGGATGCTCCGCAGCCGATGGATGTACACCTCCACAGGGAAAGTGCTGAAGTGAGACCAGATGCCAAAAACTACAACAGTGTTGGTGCCTCCATTTACACCATCTAGTTCATTAGCAATGTAACGAAGCTCGCTGGTGTGGACCATGTTAAAACGGATAGGAGGACCGTGGCAGCGGAATGTGACCAAGATGTTGTTTGCATAGTGCAAGGCCATGAAAGGTCCAACTTGCCTTGCGCTGTGCAGGTCGAACTCCTTAAAATCTAAAAGTATGAGAGGGAACAGATTAGTGTGAACAGTGTGAACAAAATCAAACTGTTGCCAGAAATCCTGTGGATCAGCTACCTGGTAGAGCTCTGAGGTATTCAAACCACTGCCTGATGGTGGAGTCTCCATACATGTGGACCACCTTGCCTTTCAGACACTGACTGATGGCAGAGGTGTTGAACTGATGAACTGTGGGGCCTCCTGGTGCTCGCCACATACCATGGTAGTAATAGCCAGAAGGTCCAGATGTCACAGTGCTGCTCTTCACCTCTGGTTGACCTGAGAGGAAGTTAAAGGATAAGGCTGGGGTCACTTTATCCCTTTGTTATTGCCAACAAATCCCTTGAAAATACCAGATCCAAGGTAGAAAGTGTGAACCTGTTATGTACTATCTTTATGTCTGAAAGACTAGATACACTGCTAAGAGCTGGTACCCTGTTATGCTTCATGCTCCTGGGGAGAACACTACCCAGAAGTAAGTAGAATATTTTTTTCCTGCCTGTTTTACTTTCATTGTCCATCACATTCAGTTTTGAATTGTCATCATGCTTTACCTTCCTCTTTTGGCAATATGCTGACACTGTCAGGTCCGGAAGCCTGAATGAGGACTTTCATGTTGACACCACTGAAAAGGAGCACACATAATAAAAAACCCTCACTCACACATTAACAAAAGAAAGCAGGACAAACACTTTGAATCATTTTATGAAGTTAAATTTAGATAAATCAGGCACTTGTCACCTGACATGTTTATGTATTCTGTGTTTTGTCTCTCTAATGCAGCAGAGGGCTGTACCACGAAGCCAGTTCAACAGAGCCAGGCTCCCTTTGCCTGAGCTGGCTCGACAAACCCTCAAGCAGCGATGAGATACTTGATTCCTTTTACTAACTCGAGTTTGTATGAGTCCCTCACCAAAGTGAATCAGGTTTTCGTGTCATTTGAGGCAGTCACCCAGAGTGAGCACACTCCTCGGGTGAGGGAGGGGCTCTCTGAGCAGGGAGAGAGTGCGAGTGACCTTTGTGCTGCCGGTGAGCTGGGGATACTGCGTGAGTGAGTGAATTGTTTGTTTTCTGTAGCCTCAGCCTGTGATACAGCTTATCTCAGGGCAGGGAGGAGACGGGGAGTTGAGTTGAAATAAGGACCAGAGCTGTTGCTTCTCCCACTGGGCTAATACAAATTAACGCATTAGCTTGATAAATTTACACAAATGCAGTTAGAATAACAGTTGAGTGGCATGTTGCCTAGTCTCCTCTTTGCAGTTAGCTTGTGGTAGTAATGGAGACACTGGCTACGGTTACATGACGACTTTTCATTCGGAATGAAATAAATCTGAATGAAATCTTTCGGAATTAAATTTTTTCCAGGGAGTTTACATGGGAAATATTCATTCCGAATGAGGGTTTACACAGGAGATCAGTTCAATCGCCTTTATTCAGGTCTGCGCAAGGCTTGGGGCAGGGAAGGTTTCTGATTGGATAGGGGGCGGGACGGATGTTAAGTGTTTACCTTTACCGGAAGAAAACACTGTAGCTCACTGCGGATAACAAGATGCTTGACAACGCCGTTCTTAGTGCTTTTTTCTGGCGTGTTTTGCTTATATTCTTGAAGCAGCAGTACGACAACAATCTTGTTCTACTAATGCTTCGTCTGTTGAGGAGGAGAAGGGAGATAGGAGACTGTGCTGTGGCGAATGGAAACCGGTAAGTGCAACGTGTTCGACTGCTCTATCTCAGCCCGTTGTTAGGCAGCCTGTTGCTATGCACGCTAGATATGTCATCGCGCCAGAAGGGCAAGGAAACGACCATGCGCAGAAAGACCGGAATGAACTTAAAGAGGAATGAGTGTATACATGCACACAGAATTCTTTCATTAGGAATGACAAACGGAATAAACCACCCCCTTTAATCGGATTTAATTTTCAATCGGAATGACCGTTTTTCAATCGGAATGATCGTTTACATGACCACTTTTAATCGGAATGGCCTGTCATTCCGATTAAAAGTGGAATTAAGCTGTCCATGTAAACGTACTGACTGACTTGTAACTCCTGGGTCGGTATAAAGAATCTTGAGATTTGAATGATTTGTTCATGACTCGCACATCACTACCCTAAAGCCTCAGTCAGAGAAAACGAGTACCACAAAGGTTGTTATCAACTTGCTCTGTTAACACAGGCTTTCCTCTTCAGGGTCTTTATGCGTTCCCATGAAATGAGTCAAATCCCTTGTTCAGTGCATAGTTTGACTTTTAAAAATCCTCTCGCTGTGGATGGCTCCCCATAGGTGTTTTTTTTCCTCACCTGGTGCCTCAGTGCCTGCCATGTTACTATACTGACAGTTAGTGAGTGCTGTGTGTGTGTGTGTGTGTGTGTGCCGTGGCGTGCCTGCGAGCGTGTGTGTGTTATATGTGGGAGGTGGAAGGGACGGGATTTTTATTGTTTTTATTTTGTGAAGCACTTTGTGTTGCATTTTTAATGTATGAAAAGTGTTATATAAATAAAGTTTGATTTGGTGCATTGTTTGCTTTCACCCATCCAACATCTCACACTACACGCAGCACTACTGCAGACACACACCTTGTCTACTGACTCAACTGTTAAACAAATCTCATCATTGCCTTTGTTTTGGGTTTCTGGGGTTTACCATTATTCTCTTTATGTAAATAAATTAATCATTTTGTCTTCAGCTTGTGTCTCATTTTTGTCATGACTTCAGAGACAGACCATGACAACCTAAATGGAAAACAACTGCTTGAAAGCTCATGCCATATTTCACAAAAGTCAGTCTCTAAAATCCATTTTGAGGCGTTGTATCTAACTTTCAGTCAACTACTTCAGAGCAGGGCTCCAGACTGCGCCTAATTGGTCGCATTTTGCGACCTTTTTTGGAGGCCGCGCGACCTATTTTTTTAACTAGGAGCACCAGCGCGACTTACAAATCCACTCCTCTCCCCCCTTTTCTTTATTTTTTTTCTTCCTTTTATAATTGCATTTCATGGAGGAGCGGAAGAAAGTGTGTGTGTGTGTGTGTGTGTGTGTGTGTGTGTGTGTGCCTGCCATGTGTGTCTGGATGTGCATTGCGAGGCGGGGCGGCGCCAGTAACCCTAACAACGTGCCGCAGTTTTAGTACCTACGTGTGTACTGTACGCGAGGTTAGACAGAGGGGTCGCAGAGCCGGTGTCGAGTACAAAGTGCTGTGTCGTTTGACCATAAAGTGACGCTATGAAACGAACTATAGATTCATTTTTCAAAAGAAAAAATTATCCAGAAACTCATGTCGGTCCTGTGCCAGTTTCCCAAACTTCAGATAGTTCAGAGCACGAGTCAGCAATGTCCTGCACACAGCGTCCCACTGATATTATTTTGCGCGACGGACGCTTCATATAATAACCTAACAATATACTATTTATGGTGTTATGTCATTGTGTCATTTCTGCAGCACGGCACTCGGTGCTGAGCTTGTGTTGCGTTCAGGCGTTGTCACGTAATTAACAACTTCCAGCACTTAAATAGGTCATAGCACAAAGCAGCAGCATGTCAAGTGACTTTTTACTTTTATTATGTTCAATAAAATTGTATGTTCCTAAATCTTGAGACACCTCATATGTAAGCTAGACAGACATTTCACCTGCTCATTACTGTGCACACATGTACTGTATGTACTGAGTCCTAAAGAGCCCTTCTGGTGCCAGTGTACATAGAAAAATCCCAGCAGGCTGTGCTTTGCAAGCATACAAAAGAGTTTCACGCATGTGAAAATTATTTTTCATGTGTGTGCTTCACCTCTGCTGCTACAACTCCATCCTAGGGGAAACACTGCTGTGTGCGTTTTGTGCAGCAGGTGGATGTGGTCATCTACTGGTAGAGTAGGGAGAGAGCTAAGTAGCGTTGAAGTAGAGTAGAGCAGGGCAGAGAGATGGAAGCAAAATATATTAAACCCAGTGTTAATACAGCAGAACTGGAGAGAGGGGGGAAAATAAATAGAGGTGGGCATGGCTCAAGTAGGGCACAAAATTATAGAGAGAACGATACAGTGTGAATAAAGATTACATAACATAAAAATAACTGCAGTCTTTGTTATTTGATAGCCACTAAATTAAACAATTTTTATAGGGCAAGTAAAAACTGACTTCGGGCAAGTGAAAAAAAACCTTAGCGTTGAACCCTGCAGGGCTGTCTGTGTTTATTGCTAAATTATATGTAATGCAGTTAATCTCTACAAAATTATGAACATGTTGTGTCGATATAGATAGTGCTCCTAAATTTTGTGCTGGCGCTCCTAAAATTTTCAGTAAGGAGCGCTGGTGCTCCTAGTGGAAAAAGTTAGTCTGGAGCCCTGCTTCAGAGACTACCTCGCCAGGAGAAGAGCAGACAGTAGCTCCAGAGAGGGACCTTCAGTACTGATCCAGTAGGGTGAGGTCTGGGATCAGATCTCCGCTCTGGGGTTTGACAGCTCTCATTAACATATTTTATTAAGTAGCAAGAAGCTGTTTTTATTAAAGATATCTCTAATCACCCAAGTCTGCAGGATCTACCACTATACAGCAGACAAAGTTAGCAGATGGACATGGCGGGGCATTTAGCAGCGAAGCAAGATATTTGCCTGAGGATTTGGCAGAGACCAAAGTAGATCTTAAATCAGGATGTGTACTGGATTTACAATTACCATTACCACAGCTCCAAATAAATGCTAACATTGCTCCACATCCGCTGGATGTAAATAGGCCACTGGACTTTCCAGTTTTCTTAGAGAAAGTCAGGAAGTGTGAATAAGATTGATCATGTTGATTTGTATCATCTTAAACAGTAAAAATCTTTAGATTCAATCTTTACTGTCTGTAGTTTGAAACTTCTCACCAGGGGGACACATAGATAACACTGGATGTGTGTATTCATTAGAAGTCATGAAAAATGCCAGTCCTGTCTCTCTTCTCCCTCACCTTTGAAAGAGCCTCGTCTCATCTTCCTTGAGGTTTGGTCTGTACATTTGCCTGGAGTGGCTGATTCTGGCATCACAGCTCAGCTTCTTTGGCTTGTGGCAGAACCAAGGCTCACCTGTACGGAGGTCAGTGTAGTTGCAAAGAGGTTTCTGGGTTGGACGTAGGCAGACGTTACAGAGGGTGGTTTCAGAGCGTGAGCCTGAGCGGAAGAGGCTGCTGAAGGTAACCCTGTCAGGATGTTCTCTGGTCACCCTGCTCAGCAGTGTGATAGCCTCACTAGAGTGAACCAGCATCACCTGGTAGGATAGAGAACCAGAGTTTTTGATTAAAAATCTACAATCAGTTGGTAGAAATGAGACCTTGGCTTTGTATGAAATGGGAAAGTACCATTGTTTCTAAAATGACAAAACATTTCAAGTGATAAATCTGCCATTGTTATTACAAACTGCATGTGTGTTGTGCCCACGGTTTACAGGCGTAGCAACAGTAACAAAGGAAGACAGGCTTAGCTTTAACAACCACATTTAACAACATTAACACATTTAATAGTTTTTAGCATCACCTCAACCTGCGCGTCTCCTTCCCAGAGTAAAGAGAATACAGCAGAGTAGCTCCCATTGAGATGATCCAACACTTGCCCAGCTACACCTGCACCAAGCTTCAGGTTGTGGAGCCGGGCGAGTAAGAAGTCCCCCCCATACTTCTTGGGACGGTCCTGAAAGTCACACATTGTTATCATGACCTCCAGCTGATCCCCTACTTGCCACTGTCCTCCTCCCCTCCTTGGGAGAATGGTGAAGGTGCTGTGAGCTGGATCACTGGTATTCTCCAGGGAAACAGGAGCTGGCAAAAGTGGAGTTTCAGGCCAAGCAATGGAGTCTAGTAGGAGGCGTTCCTCCAGAGCGTCCTCAGGGGAGAGTGGCTGGAAGGTGCAGAAGCTATGACGCTTGTCAGGGTCAGTGGAAACTGTAGATGCATTGATGGTGGATTGTTTAGGATGGTGGACTTTATGCTGAAAGTGGCAGGGGATTATATGAGAGATGGTGACTATTAGATGCATCAAACAAATGTGCTGAAAGGAAATTAACAAAGTAAAGGCCAAGAGGTAAGACTATATGAGTACTCTGGGGGTGATTGATTGCTGCTGTTAACATCTGCTCATCGGAGACGTTAAAGATACTCAATCTGTTTTGCACAAGTCAAGAACCTGATTTTTTAAATTCAAATTCAAAGGCTTCTTCATGGATGCTTCAAGGCCTTCTTTACTAAAATGTATGGCCTCTAGTTTCGCAGATCGGGCGAGGAGGAAACGCACCTGCATTTCACCAACTGGGTGTGGCCAGACAGATTTTGCAAGTTTGGCACAATGTGCGTGCTGGCGAATCTACTCCTCTTTCCCACCTCCATCCCTCCTTCCTGCGCAAGTCAGAAAGAGGGAGGAGAGAGGGCGTGGAGTGGGTTTTACACACATCACACCAATCAAATGAGCCCCTCTCCTCGCCCTTAAATGCGCCGCGCGAAGGCGTAATGAGAGTTTACTCAATTTCCAAATTTCTATTATAGGTGCCAAACGTGCCGAACGGTGCCAATCCCCTTTGATCTTGCATCAGATGTGACGGGACAGTCGCTATAAAGATACATTTATGTGCTGATTGCAGATAGTTGCATTGAACAGTGGTGTTTGTGGGTATTTATTGCATCGTTAATGTGCCTGACATTCTGGAAACCTGTCTGTGAGGTTCTGGTGACGTGTGCGCACTGTCCGCCGGTCAGCCAAACTTCGGCTTACACTGGCTGCGCTCCCCCTGCACTGACAGTAGACCTGGTCTCAGCTGGCGAGCTTTTAGCACACCTTCGGTGAAGCCTTTTGGCATGAAACTGTCACTGTGCCAAGCTGGATCTGTGGACACCTCCCCCTGCTGCTCGAAACTAGCTCTGCGCAGGGATCACCACCCTGCACCACCCTGTGCCGCGCCGGGAAACTAGAGGCCCATATTGGCCCAGAAGCGCTAGAGAGGCTGTTTGACACCTGGTGGTTTGACATGACAGAGGAAACTTTTCACGGCTGTGAAACATTGAACTGTACTGCATACAGATTGAATATAACTGCACTAAAGATACAGAGCATCAGGGACATAGGGGTAGATTTTGGGGCTGGGAATACAGTTGCAGGATTAAGAGGGGAAAATACCTTTTAACTCAAATGATATTTATGCGCAGTAAGGAACATTACTGTTATCAGCATCCACCCTTCAAGCAGTCCAACAACAATCACGTTCTTACCTGCATGTTTAGTAGCACAAAGACTAAGACAAAGACGACCAGTAAGACAAAGATGATGCTGCTTGTCCTATTAGAAACGCTGGCCTTCATGGTCAGTGATCAGTCTTTATCTCTGGCTGCAGCATAGCACTGTAAGCACTTTCTCTGGTACTGGATTAAAAACAAAAGAGAAAGGGTTAACTGACACCTACAGTAAATAATATCACTCGTGTGGCATGAGGAGGAGAGTAAAGGTTGTTGCAGCAATGCTCCATTGGGAATTACACCCAAGGTAATTACTGAGAATGCTTTAAGCTGATGAGGACAAACAGGTTTGAATGAATCCACCGGGTCAGAGACATGTTGCCATAAAAAGAAGGAATTGATTTAATAAAAATTAACCAATATGCAACTTCAAGCTATAATACCATGAACACCAGGATTACATAAAGAGCTAATCAGTGATAACAAACTAATAATAACAATCACAGCCTCCGGAGCACAGCTGTAGGTCGGCTCTCTGACACCCACCTGGAAACTCGTCAGATCATGACTGTCACGGGACATCGGTGTGAGAGCAGCCAGCAGGCTCACTGGGCTCGGTCAGCGCAGGAGAGACGGAACTGGAGCAACATCTTGTCGTCGTTAATTTGTTAGTGTGTTTATATGATTTAATCTCAACTACTATCTGCTTATGAATTATTTGTTGCAATTAAAAACGATTTTGACTAGCCCACTATTTGGATGTTGAGTATTTGAAACAAATTTTCTTGGGCCTAGCCTATAAATGAATGCCAATGAATCATGAAAGTAAAATCTCAAGGTTTTTTGGGGTTTTTTTGCACGTCATCATCATTCTTTGGTAAGTGACCATGGTATAAGCGGGTTAAAGTGCTTCGAGGTGTCCATTATCAGGAATTAATGGACTTCGCGGAAGCAACCGTCCGACGCGAAATTCCTGATAATTGTCACCTCGACGGGCATTAACCCTTACTTGCTACACCTGTTACTAATAACTCAGAGTGTGACAATGCTTGTATCAAACTGTTTGCGAGATGGCTTTTGGTTCCGTATGCATTACTAACCTAACATCACTTTGAACCAACCTATTACATTTGGAAAATAAAATATAGCCAGAGGCAGCAATTCCAGCTTCAAGCCCTTTTTCAGCCAGCAGAAGGAAGCTGCTCAACTGCCCAAAATCAAGGCCACAGGCAGCAGTAAGTGGGTTTGTTGCTTCACAAGGCTAAAGCAAAGTCACTTCAGCTTTTTTTAGTTCTGTCTAAAGAAGGACTCAGACCAATCATACACATCCTACCATTACAATGTGTGCAGCATTTCAATAACAGCACACTCAAAACCCCGTCATTCCGTATTTTGCCCCCCTTTTATCAGAAATGAATGAAACTTGGTCTGTGCATTCAGATGTTAGTAGCAAATGTGTCCACTAATCAGGGCTGCTCAAGGAAAATGCGAGTTATGGCCTATTTCCTGGTAAGCCCAACCCTTGGTGAGGTTTTTCCATCGATGGCATGTTTTGTCACCAATTTTTCTCATTCATAATAGGAATGTGTATTTCTGTCCCACAAGGCCGTCAAACAAATTTGTCTTTGACTGAGTCAAAGTTAAGAAAAGTCTATCAGTATTACTGTTCTTCACAGTATGCAAATTAGGAAAGATTCCATCATGGGAGCCTTAATTGTCCAAGAGGCTTTTTTGGAGAGCACACCGAGATGTAGATGTGTTTCAGATTTCAGTGTGAGGGGCTTGGTCTGTCAAAGTTTTCAGTTTTTTGGCTCTCAATTATAGTGCTGCCACCAGGCCAATTAGGATTTAATGCGAAGCATTAAGACATTATTTCCAGTTATGGTGCCAAGATGGCAAGGGAGTAGTGGAAAAAAAAAAAAAAAAAAAACAGCGCTCAGACAGATTTTTGAATAAAAATGAGAAGAGCATGCAAGTCATTTGTTTATCACACAAATAATCTTTTCCAAAGCTCTCAAGCAGGGCCGTGCTGCCCACAGTTCAGGTTAGGCAAATGCTATAGGCGCCAGCATGCCAGAGGGCGCCAGGCAGTGAGGTGTTTTTTTTGGGGGGTTTTAGACAAGAATACACTACAAAACAACAACAGTAGATATGGCCATATGTCTTTAAATAATAATGAAATAATATTTCTAATTTACATTTCTTCTGCTGCCTGCCTGGCATCCTTCTGCCTCTCTGGCAGGCAGAAGGATGCCACGGTCCGTAACCGCGCCCCCTTACAGTTGCATTTTTTTATGTTTTGGCTGTTTGCTGTGTTGAAAATGTCATTAGATCAAGGCAGGCTGTAATGATAGGTGCTATTATGGTTATGCCATGATGGTTTCACAATCAACAGCTATTTGATTAATATATTGTAAAAGCCCAGTTTGTCAAATATACGTATCTCCTCTTTTTAGATGCACTTCTGAAGTATTTGTCCCCCACCTCTGCAAATCCTGGGCCTACTAATGTAACTGCAGCCACCTCATCCACCTCAGCACCAAGTGATGCAGCCTCAAGTGCATCTCCCTCCCACACACAAACTGCCAGTGAAGAAATAAGATTATTTAGAGAATGTAGACTGTTAAGAAATGAACAATTTTTTTTTTAATTTATTGTGAACTGTATTTAATATAACTTAAGTAATGTTCATGTTCTTTATTGCAATTGCATTTGTTTAATAATTAATAAAATCCAGATATTTTTTCAGGAAGTTTTTGAAATGTTTCTTCAGTAGTTTTTGAAAACCGAGGTTTGAACCCGAACCGTGAGTCAGGGGGGCGCCAGCAAATATCTTGCCTAGGGTGCCAAATTGGTCAGGCACGGCCCTGCTCTCAAGAACATGTCTCAGTGTTAAGGTGTGTGAATAGCCTCACTAAATATATTATGTTCAGTGGCCTACCTGCTCAGGTGTTCTTTGACATGAGTCCAATTTCAGCTGTACGGTGTCTTAGAGGCGCAGCAGTGAAGACTTTGCTCTCACTGGCAAATGGGTGGTACATAAAAAGATGCAGCAGGTAGATAATGATTGTAAAACTGGTTGCGCCAGTTGAGGTGTGTGAGGCTGAATGTGTTGCTGCAACGCCTCATGTAAAACACAGATAATAATAATCTCCTGCAATGGTCTTTGTTATAATACAAAAACACATATCAAACATACAGTGAGAAATGGTCTATAGCTGACCCTTAAATAGGATCAAGAACAACAATTTACTTGCAGTCTTTATTCACTGACAATACAAGTTATATGTATTCACATGATAAATAAACATAGTGGTGTCATTACGTACCGATGTGAATGTCAACCATCTGACAAATGGTTCAGTCCATGTGACATAGGGGTTCAGATGTGCAGAACACACATTCTCCAATAATGTGAACATGTAAGACAAACCTCAGCCTGATTGGCTAAGTCAGAATGCCTTACCAAATATCAGGGGCTCCTTAAAAAACTCAGAGTACAGAGAGAACAAGAAAATGTAAGGAGCAGAGAGGTGATGACAAACAAAAAAAGGGAAGAAGCAGCAGGTATGACAGGCAGAGCTGAGGGTGAGAAGTGAAGCAGACTCATTTTTAGAAAATAAAACCTGTTGTAACAGGCGCAGATTTAAAGCTACAGTGAAGACAGAGGTATTATATGAAACTACAGGACCTAAAGCATCCATTTGCACCCACCGTATCTTGCTGCTGCAGGGGACAGAAAAAGGAACATTGCCATTTAGATACAAAATACATGTGGAAATGTGATTAATTGGATTATATTTGCAGGACAGAGCAGAGTGAAATTTCACTTTCTACATGCATGGAAATATGCATAATTGGATTATATCCAATGTATGTATAACTTCAAGATTAGTCTAGTTGACGACAGCTACACTTGTTACCATAAGTGAGTGCAATAAAAAAAGTAAAGAGTAAAAAGCCAATACTTTATCAATACGTCAGCACGTAGAAAGCCATATTTCAATCTGCTCTGTCTGTTATTCACCGCTGTTAAGGTTTACAGTCACAGTTTACACAAGCACATCCTGCTAGCAGGGCTAATAGCAAATAGTGAAAGACAAACTAAAATGAAAGTTGTCTGTAGTCTAACACTTAATCTGAAAATGTACCTGAGGCAGCCGACCTGCAGACAGTGAGTCTCCTCATTAGCGGAGAGACAGAGAGCAGGATGAATGTGTGTGTTCTTCATGCTTACTTTTTTCACTATGTCAGGAGGAATACTTATTTTATTGACATGTTACATTTGTTTCCAGTCAGATATTATTGAGTTTGCTGCCGTGGATTGTACAAAAAGCAAAATGCCAGGAGGTGAGGTGTGTGTGTGTGTGTGTGTTTGTGTGTGTGTGAGAGAGAGAGAGAGAGAGAGGAAGAGGAAGAGGAAGAAAGGGAGATGCCGGTAAACAGAGAGTAGGCCTATGTGTTATTCATTACTGTTTATGCCACTTGCTATGCTTCTCTGCATGTGACAAACAATATTTTTTAAAATTTCAAAATAATTTCAAAACATTGCTACTTTCTCTACATTAATTTGCATTTGTTTAAAATTGTCACCATATAGCTAAAAAAAAAAAAAAATCTGTAGGCTGCTCGCTGCCAAAGTTTTGTTTTGTAATGGAATAGTCCTGGTCTAGAGTACAGCTGAACAGAATAACGTGGTTAGATACTGACTTTAGTTCAATATTACTGGTCAAGTGTACAGGCTTTTTTCACAACTGATATTTGGATTTGTTACGGTAGGAAACAGGCATGTGCACAGATAGACCCCAGGTGGTGCTCAAGCAAGCACCTGCCCCTTTGCCCACTGTCTAGATGAGTGCCCTTTTTGCAAGACAACTTTTTCTATTTCTTTTTTTCTTTTCTTTTTAATCCTTTTTTTTTTAGTTTTTAAATCTGGTCCATGGCATCAATTCTCAATTAAAAGTGTGTTGTATGCCTGATTGCTGCATCTGAGTCGAACCTCTGCCCCTTTCTCTGTAACTACCCCTTTCACAGACACCACAGTAATTGTAGGTAAATTTAGCACCCTGCAGGGCAGCGTCATGTTTCCCAGCTAATGATAGTGTTTGCCCTGAGCCTCAGCACTGTTTGTCACTGTTGTGAAATTAAACCACTTTTAAAACCTCAGTACAGCCAGACTAACTTAGGCAATAACCCAACATTACATTTCACAACAAGTAAGCTAGTCTGGTGTAAAATTACACCGTCTCCCTCCAACTCTGTGGCTGATTCAGGTTCACCTGCTGCCTGGTGCGAGTGGAGACAGATGCTGAATTACCTTCCCACTTCTACATGTCTTTTTAAGCCAAAAACTCAATATGAAATTACAGCTGCTGCGTAGCAATGGTTGGGGCCGGGCAATTTTAGGCAAAATTAGGCAATTCTGAGCAACACACACACTAGAACAAAGCATATCACAACATAGAAGTTACATCATATAATTATGGCATGCCCTTCAAATTGTGGATGAGTGGCTGAAGTGATCAGACTCATAATATACAAAGGAAAGAAAAAACTCAAGAACAAGAAAGTAAGAATAACATTAACTGCTAGCAATTATGAACAAACTGGCCTGATCTAGCTTAAAGCTAAACATTATCCATGGTGACAAAGATGAAAACATTTTTTAAAATGTAAAAGTAGCTATTGGATAGACTCTGCATATTGACTGATAGCTAATAAACAGGGAAAAGAGACAAGGGATAACAGGGAAAAGTGTTGATAAAGAGTATTTGTCTCTCCGCAAAACTGCCTGGATCATAATTATTATAGTCTCTAATCCACATAGCATGATGCCTGAACATAGGACTTTCACATTAGAATGTCCGTTCTGCCTTAGCTGAGGCTTGAACTCACAACTTCTGAGACTGATGTCCATCTTCTATCTCACTGAGCTAATTGGCAAGTGACAGTTCATGTGTGGCTTCACAAATTGTGGCGCTTTCGTCCACCATCGCCTCCACCATTGCAGCGGCTAAGCGGCTCAATAACCCCGACCCCTTCCCCGTGAACATTTTTTGCACAAGTTCACATTCAGGTTTGTACATATTCAAATTTTGTCCAACTTCACATTGTTAGATACAGGTGCACAAATATGTTTTGCACCAAATACACTGCAACAATAGGAGCAAAAATGTGAGCGTGTCAGATTTTTAATCTCTGACTTGTAAAATAGGATTTGTGCACCTGTAATTAAGAATTTGTGAGTGTGTAAGTGTTGTGTTGTATTTGGGGAGAGAGAAAAAAAATCTACAAGTACACAACTCATACTGACACACATACAAATCACTGTACACAACTACAAATTCTACTGTTACAGGCGCTCAAACCTTTTTCACTAATAATACCTTCATACTCTTACAGCTTTCAGTTTAGGCCCCACCCACCAGGTTCAACTTTTTACTTGCAAAGCTTTTTGACTTCCAAACGAAAACAATGACTCGCAAACAAAACTTTAGGATTTGCAAACAAAACTTTTGGATTTGCATTTTTTAATCAATCATTTTTTTATTTCCAATAAAACATTTTTTGATTGCAATATTGATACTTTTGCTCTCAAATCTTGTTTTTGATTGCAAAACCTACTCTGTTTGATCGAATAATAAAGAAACAAATGTAGCTCCATACAAATCAACTGATTGCAATAATCAAACATACAAAGGCAAACTTAAGACAAAAGGTAACATTTATTCATGCTTAACTTGCACAAATGAAAACTGAATTCTCAGTGACTTCAAGGATAATAGATTCAAGTTATCAAAAAACTCTTTGGATTAATGAATCAATTAGGAATCGTCAAAGAACGATTTTCATGTGAATCGATTTTTCCCCCCACCCCTAATGATGATGCTAACATAAAGGCATCAACGCAAACAGCTGGAAGGACACGAGAACAAAAGGAGCACGAAATTACATTTAGATTAAAGCAGATGAACTGTTTAAAAAAAAAAAGAAAAAAAAGGAATGGTCAAAACAAAACAAATTCACAATTATAACTTCATTCAACTTAACAAAAAATATAAAATAAACTATGCTCTAATAACGAAGGGCACAGTCCAAATGTAAGTGACAGAGCACATTAGCCAATCAGAAGCAAAGGGTTGCTGAGAGCCCGGCCACCAATTAAACAAAATATGCAGTGGTAATTTTTTTGTTTGCAAAAGGGTCAGAAAACAAGAAATTGAGCTGAATTTCGTTTTTTCTTTTTTTGCCAAAAACGAAAAAATAACTTGTTTCTGGTTCTGATTGTGTCAGTTATTCACAGAATGAGATACAATATCTCAAAAATAATGAGATAACTCAAAAATAATGAGATACTAAGTCAAAATAATGAAATACTAAGTCAAAATAATGAGATACTAAGTCAAAATAATGATACATCTCAAAATAATGAGATACTAAGTCAAAATAACGAGATACTATATCTCAAAAATAATAATATAACTCAAAATAATGAGATACTATATCTCAAAAATACTGACATAATAACTCAAAATAATGAGATACTAAGTCAAAATAATGAGATACTATATCTCAAAAATACTGACATAATAACTCAAAATAATGAGATACTAAGTCAAAATAATGAAATACTATATCTCAAAATAATGAGATTTTATATCTCAAAATAATGGGATACTAAGTCAAAATAATGAAATACTATATCTCAAAATAATGAGATTTTATATCTCAAAATAATGGGATACTAAGTCAAAATAATGAGATACTAAGTCGAAATAATGAGATACTATATCTCAAAATAATGAGATACTAAGTCAAAATAATGAGATACCAAGTCCAATAATGAGGTGAATGAGTACAGTTACAGCCTTCAACAATCCATACTCTTCATCTCTCAGTCACGATGGATCCATACTTAGCCAAACAGAACACTTAAAATCAACACTTTTTTATTACATTTTGTAATATGTAGTCTACTGAACTACGTCACATCAAAGTGTAGTGTGTGGCATATCTGATGTACGTGAGTTATTACCTCATTGTTTTGAGTTAGTATCCCTCAATGATGTTATCCATTGTGATTAAGAGATTAAGACTACAGATTGTCAAAGGCTGTAACTGTACTCATTCACCTCATTATTGGACTTGGTATCTCATTATTTTGACTTAGTATCTCATTATTTTGACTTAGTATCTCAGTATCTCATTATTTTGAGTTATTAGATCTTATTTTTTTTCCATCAAGTGGCGGAAACGGGCTTCCATATTGATGAGGTATGAGAGTGAGCTATGGGGTATTTTTGGCTACTTAAGTAGTCTACAACTTACAAAGTGTAGTAAAATAGTGTTGATTTTAAGTGTTCTGTTTGGCTAAGACATAAAGTTAAATTTAACGTCAACGTTAACTTTATGTCCTCACGTCAATGCATCAGCTGCAGTGTTTCACCTGCACATCACCATATCAGTAGTTCACACTCACCACCCCCCTTCCCTTCGCCTCTCATCATCTCCTCACTATGGTAGACTTTTAGGGGCTTACAGCTATGCATTGCATTGCTATACAGCCCCTTTGGATCCAGTCGTCTCCTCCTTTTCCACCTCTCACTTTGGCAGGGCTGACTCTTTTTTTTTTCTTAAGAGACTGAAGAATTGATCCTCTAATATCCCTGGACCATTCTTCTTTTGCTTTTTACTGTTTCAATTCACACAATTACAGATACAACTCACACATAGATTTATTAAACATTTGATCCACACAGAACTTGATGTTTGTAGCAATTAAACATCCTAGTCCTCTCTCTAACTTTAAGCAGCTCCACAACAATCCTCAACACATCCTGCATTTGCCCTGCATGTATCCACTGAGTTTTGTTCATATCTGCACTCTGAATGTGCATTTACTGAAATGCTGCATGTGATGTAATGAGCAAACATGTGAGATTGGCCAAACTCCTTTGGACAACATTCACCCAGCTAAAGTGACTATGGTCAGCTTTGTGAAGCTTGAAAACCACTTGCTGTTGCATGCCGCTTTGATATTGGGCAACTGAGCCTCCTTCTTCTGTTGGCTGTGAAAGGGAGCAGACCTGGGACTGCCACTTGTTTCTGTTTTATTGTTATGATTAAAATACTCTGTTTTAGTTTTTTTAAAGCTGTGATACAAATTCATATGTCTTGAGGGAAAAATTAATTAATATGTGACTGTTGCATTATAGGTAGATATCGTGTATCATTAAGACTGTAAATACATACAAATACATTTTAAACATTGTTATTATAACATAACATACCAACAGTGTAGTAAGTCTAGCTTGTGCATGGACTGTAGCACTTAGTAAAAACAGAGACAATATGTAAATTCAGTGTATGCTTAAATCTACACTCCTTCCCCCAAGCAAACACACACCTAGCTGCCCTTTTGAGGACACACATGGGACAACAGAATATCAACCATGTTTTTTATAATGGGAGGTAGTGGGTGGATGTTGTGCGGCAGGTGGTGGGCCAGGACCATCGACCAGGCATCAATCAGATGAACATCCATTCCTTTAAACATGGCTCTGAGCACCTTATAACGCTGCAACGAGTACCAGTCACTGAAGAACAGTGAAAGATCAAATGTCGCAGCTCTGGGGTTTCCTGTCCGGATGACAACCACTGTCCCTGGAGCCCTGGTCAGCAGCCTCACAACCGCCCTGCGGATGCCCCGCAGCCGCCGGATGTACACCTCCATGGGGAAGGGGGTGAAATGAGCCCAGATGCCAAAAACTACGATGGTGTCTGTGCCTCCTGTTAAGGCATCTATTTCATTTGCAATGTAATGAAGCTTGGTAGTTGGGGTCGTGGTAAAACTGACTATAGGAGGACCGTGGCAGTGGAATGTCACCATGATGTTGTTTGCATTGTCTATGGCCATGAAAGGTCCAAATTTCCTTATGCTGTGCAGGTTAAACTCCTGAAGATCTGAAAGTATACAGAGGGAACAGATTAAGCTGCAGTGTGAACAAAATCAAACTATTGTCAAAATCTACGCCGATCAAGTACCTGGTAGGTTTTCATTGAGGAATTCAAACCACTGTCTGATGGTGGAGTCTCCGTACAGGTGGATCATCTTGCCTTTCAGACACTTTGTGATGGCAGAGGAGGTGTTGAACTGGTGAACTGTTGTTCCATCTAGCGCTCGCCACGCACCCTGGTAGTAATAGCCAGAGGGTCCAGATGTCACACTGCTACTCTTCACCTCTGGTTGACCTGAGAGGAAGTAATAGGTGGGGTTATTCTTAGGGGTCAAGACAATCTGAACCCATCAATCTGAAAACATCATACAGTGTCTTACAAAAAAAAAGGCTTCAGTTGGGTTTCTGTTGTCAATTTAAACTGTGTTTGATGTTGTTATCTTAGTATATAATGATGAAAACTCTCTCTGTGAGTGTGTGTCTGTGCGTCTGTTCCCGTTTTTCTCCTCACTGACTTGGTCAATCCATGTGAAACTTGGCACAGTGGTTGAGGGTCATGGGAGGATGGGAATGAAGCAATATTACATCAATTGGCCAAAGGGGGGCGCTATAGCAACCGATTGTAATCGCAAACTTTGAATGGGCATATCTCATGCCCCGTATGTCATAGAGACATGAAACTTTGCACAGAGATGCCTCTCCTCATGAGGAACAAATTTCCCCCAAGAACCCATAAACTCCGGTTCAATCTATGTGAAACTGCACATAGGCATTGAGGATGGGTATGGACTAGTACCTTAAATTAAGTAGTCCATGTCCACCAAGGGTCCACAGAGAAGTCTTGACATATCATTTTAGAATTTGAAACTGGTTTTATAATATTGACCACATTAGCCATGTATTTTTCCTTCATCCTATTTCTTCATCCTATTCCATCCTGGGTGTTAGTTTAACGGGTTAGCCTACCTAGATAGTCAAAATGTCCTGGCCAAGCATTTGCTCAAACAACTCACAAGAATCATGGTTCTTAATCGTGGCTTTTGGAAATGGTGATTCAGTAAAATCACTGTTGCAGCATCTATTATTTCACTGCTGCAGTGAATCTAAATTCTGCCAGGATGCTGAGTGGCAGACTGGAACATGTCTCTGCTTGTCACATGACTGACCTGGGTTAAATTTTCTGATCAGGAGAGTTGAGTTTTTTTTAACCAGATCCTGGTACTTCACCAAGAAAAACACAAGTTATATAACTGCAGCAGTTGTTACTGCACAACCAAACGAATGGAGAGCTGTGCTGCTCAGTGATCACACACCTTGCAAGATCAGTGGTTCAGCTCCAGACTGCTGCAATGCAGTGCAGTCAGGCTACAGGATATTTCAAGCAGTTCACTTCATAGTAAAGTATTTACAGCAATGCATTTCAGCTGTCAGCATTCACATTGCATTTTCTGCAAGCAATGCATTTTCTAGTTTATTAGCATGAACGCATGTTATCCAAATACTTATTATCACTCTGTTTTTAATTACAGTTCTTCACCTGGATGCTTTGAGCTATGAAAAACATTCAGATGTCAAAATATTCAGCTCTTCAATGACACTGTGCCTTTATTCAGCCTTTGTCCAGCATTTATATATTTTTTATAAGTATTAAGTTTTTTTCAAAGAACTTTTCAATGTAAGGTCAATGAGTATATTGGGGAACCGGTGGTTGTCTTTCTGAATCCTGTCTGCAGCTACTTCTTCTACAAACACTAGTGCTACTACTACTGCTAGTATGCATCAAGTCAAAGTTGAGTCTTTCGTTCTGTAAGTCAAGCAAGTCTTAATTCCTCAAGTTTGTGACTCAAGTTGGAGCCGAGTCAAATGAATCGAGTCCCCCACCTCTGGTGGGTGGCACGTATAGATTTGGAAAATTGCCGTTGTAATAGCAGCTGGCAGCAGTCACACCTGGGAGCAGCAGAAGGTAACAGCTTAAAGCGCTCACACACTTTCTCTCACACAAGTGTATAGTTATTTGTTGTCTTATCCCGCAGCTCAAACTGCTTTGAGCTGGAATGAGCTAGAAACATGAAAACTGGCCCAATAACTGAAAATGACGTGCAGTAATTAAGGTGCAAACACACAATTTTGGAATGGCCATGCCCCTCACATTGTGACTTAGGCTGACTTCAAATTTTGGAACACAATTCAGGCTCAAGGTGCCCTATAAAAAAAGTCTCTTGGACCATGACAGGTGACCATGATAATTTTTTTGCTAATTTCCACAACCTGAAAAACAGTTAAAAAAAAAAAAATAGACCTTTTTTTTTATTTAGACTATCAACGCCTTGTGGGAGATATTTCTATATATTTCAAAAGCAAGAGTGATCAAAAAATATGGACGCCATTCATCAAAAAGTCTTGGACTTCACAATATTGGCCAGAACTCATTAACCAATCATCATAAGTAAATCTTCGTATATATCGTCAGTATGTGTTGAGTAATAGACCTACCAAAGTAATTTGAGCTAAATCCATCCCAAAAACACACATCTTAATAACCAGTGGACATTTGTGGAATGAGTGTGCCAATTTTCAAGTCAATTGGACTGACAGCATGAGAAGAGTGGCCTTAAAAACACACACACACACACACACACACACACACACACACACACACACACACACACACACACACACATTTTTGGGTGTTCTGTAACATATTGCATATGGCTTGATGCTGCCCACATGCATTTATCATTATAACACTTCGGATAATGGTTGATACTCACATCTAGAGCATGTGCATCAAATTTAGTGAAATTCTGTACACTGGGATTTAAGGTACATGTTTTTGGCAACTGTAGCACCCACTATGGGTCACGCTCAAAATGCTTTGGTACACCTAATCCCCAAGATGTAATGAATATATCAATATATTCATCCATCCATCCATCCATCCATTCATTTTCTAATCGCTTATGCTCTTGAGGGTCAATGGGGAGCTGGAGCCTATCCCAGCTGACATTGGGCGAGAGGCAGGGTACACCCTGGACAGGTCGCCAGACTATCGCAGGGCCACACCTGTCAAGTTTTGGATTTGAAAATAAAGGAAATTTTTAGGCTGAAAACTGGCAAGGTTTTTTGTTTGTTTGTTTGTTTTGGTGGGCGCTCACGTGCCCTCACATTGCCCATAGCAAAACCCGTCCCTGGCTGTACAGGAAATCTAAAATAATCACTTGTCAACCAGACCCACTGTCGACACTAACCTCGCGACAACTGCCACCCAGGCTACTGCAGGTGGCAGCTCTCGCAAGACTAGTGACAGAGTTCAGTTTGGAGAGGCAAAGGAATGTTTTTTTTTTGTTTGTTTTTTTTTAATTTATCTTATAATACAGGAGATTTATGGGAAGATACTAATACGGGAGGATGGCGGTTACAGAGCGTTAAAATACGGTAGTTTCCCAGCCAAAACTTGAGACTTGACAGCTATGCGCAGGGCTGACATGTAGAGACAGACAACCATTTACACTCACATCCACACCTATAGGCAATTTAAAGTCACCAATTAACCTATCCCCAATCTGCATGTCTTTGGACTGTGGGAGGAAGCCCGAGTACCTGGAGAAAACCCACACTGACATGGGGACAACATGCAAACTCCGCACAGAAGGGCTCCCACACCCGGGATCAAACCAGGAACCCTCTTGCTAGCCACCAGACCATCGTGCTGCCCTAATGAATATATCTATAATATATCTATATTATATATATATATATATATATATATATGATGTTTTTAAAAGGAGGCTCAAGACTCACCTTTTTAATTTAGCTTTTAACTGATTTCTTTAACTCTTTTACTTGTTATATCATATGTTATCCTTATTTCTAATGATTTTAAATGATTTATTTTTAATCCTTATGCATTTCATCATTATTAAGTTTCTAAATCATTCTTTATGTATTTATTTATTATCATTTTATCTAATTCTTGTTTTATTTTATCATATTGCCTTTTAGTCTTTTAGTTTTTAGCTCCAGTGTTTCCTCAAGGGGGGCCTCCACAGTGGGAGGTGTGTCTAGTCTGCCCATGTGAGTGTCGTCTTGGGGATCCCTTGGGTCCGGAGGACTGGGAGGCTCTGCACCATGTGTGGAGCCCACCCTAGTCTGTCTGGGTCGGGGTGGTCTCTGTGGCGGCGCTCCCTGTGGCCGTAGGCTGTGACACCTCTCAGTGTGGATGACACCCCAT